>OY757026.1:53738591-54338591 GCA_963580285.1 Lucinisca nassula | reverse complement strand
ATATCTGTAAACCTGGATTTTAATCAAGTCTCTGTCAGGAATTCTTTCGACAATGGCGGAGTGACACTGCTTTCGGAAATACTGCGCATGCGCACTTACTCCAATGAAAGTCTGTCCACACAACCGCATTTTGGCGCGAAACTACTGTATTTTCTTGTAGATTTCGCTTAAGGTAACGAAGATAGCCATTACTTTCTCATAATTTCGATGTCTTCGTTTGCACTTAAAGTGCAAACGAAGACATCGAAATTATGAGAAATCAGTGACTTAAGAATCACACATGGCTCATTGGCATTGATTTGTGTAAGGTTGATACGGTTGAGTTACTTGGTGGGGCGGAGTATTTAATCTGAGGTCTTGAATATTCATAGTCGTTATTTGCACAGCATCCCCTACCTTTACAGAGTTTCTTCCACGTGTCAACGGTTTTGCCAGTCCAAACCCAGAACCCACTAGTTATCCCCACTACTAGGCACATAAAGTACTTCAACATAAACACCGCATAGTCCGGTTTCATGTGATTGCCTATGCATGGGCAAGTCAAGGACATCTCCCATTCTTCTTTTAAATGCTGTTCGTAAAAATAGCACGCTATGACAATAGTTGCAGGAACAGTATATAAAACTGAGAATATACCAATTCTGATCATGAATCTCTCAAGTTTGTCTGTTTTACCGGCATTTTGCTGTTTTATTACGTTTCTAATTCTAACTAATGACACAAATCCAGCTAGTAAGAATACGCTACCGATTATCAGATACACAAATAGTGGAATTAACACAAATCCGCGTAAATTGTTCAGGTTCTGGTTCCCGACGTAACATATTCCAGCAACTGGATCGCCATCAACACTTGACGTAGCAAGAACGACAATACTCTTAATGGACGGAATCAGCCAGGCAGCAATGTGAAAATATTGCGAATAACTGGCGACAGCTTCAGATCCCCACTTGAGCCCTGCTGACAGGAACCAGGTCAGAGCAAGAATCACCCACCAAGCCGACGACGCCATTCCGAAGAAGTAGATTAGCAAGAAAACAATGGTACAGGTAGCAGGTCCAGTAGTTTCGTACCGGATTATATCACCGTTACAGGCCAGTTCATTGTGTCCCACTATCAGTCTTATGATGTAACCAGCGCTGACCATGACGTAACATCCGCTGAGGAATATGATTGGTCGTTCAGGATATTTGAACCTGTTCGTGTCAATGCAATATGTTAAAATTGTAATTGATGATGAAATACAGCATAAAATAGACCATAATCCGATCCAAAACGTTGTGAATGTCTTTTCCTCTTCATCAAAATACGGAGATGTACAGTTCATCGCACAATTCCGGTATCCTCCGGTACTAATTCTGTTATAGAATGCGTCAGACTCCTTCAGCTTCTGAAGTCTACATTTACACATACATTTATGGTCATGAAGGATCTGGTCAGTCAAGGAGTTCAGATCATCCAACCCGCCATTAAGATATTTCTCCCAGTCCTCGGAAGGATCGAAACCGCCCATCGGATACATGGGGTTTTCCTTGACGATTTCGATATCACCGGTGTTGGAACCAGAATAGGTACCATCTTTGGTTCCCGGTTTATTCTTTTTAGGCGGCTGGGGTGTTTTGGGTGATGGTTTTGGTGCCTCTGTTGAGGACTTTTCAGTGACGTTTCGGTCCATACAGAGGTTGTTGGAGTCGCCGTATTCCGGAAGTTTTTCGCAGTCCATTCTTTCCGGCCAGATGAAGCCATATTGTCTCATCAAAGGGGCACAACCACTCTTAGCCCTCAAGCACACAGATCTGAAAAATAAATGTAGATGACATTGAAGACTTTATCCTAGAGTTTTTGAATTGGACACTTCCATCATAAGATTTGGTCAAGCCCAATGTTGCCGAGCCGGGTTAAATGAAAATCATTTTTACAGGAGGACAGACAAATTGTATGAAATGTTTTGACATCTCTACGTACTTTCATTTCACAATACCATTTTACATTCATGTCTAAATTTGTCACCTTTGAAAATTTTGAAGAATCTTTCAATTTCCTAACTGAAGAATTAGGCCAAACTAGTTTTTTATTCAAGGCAACCAGTACTTATGTGAAAAGTGTCAGAGTCAATAAGAGTATGAGATGTTGAATACAAAATAATAATTCACTGTGCAAATATAGAAGTTTTCATATAACAAAACTGATCAAATATGGCCCAGATCAACGAAAAACTAACTTAAAGACCGGCAAAGACTCAGTTCAGCCTTGCTTATGGATCCAGTCTTCACAGAGTTTTCTCTTCAGCATTGCTTTTGGGGAAACAAAACTTAGAGAAAAAGAACAGGCTCGTGCGACTAGCAAAGACTCTGATCAGACTGCGCATGCGCAGTCTGATCAGAGTCTACGCTAGTCACAGATGTCTTGATGTAGGTTTTATCATGTCAATCTGTTTTGAAACTTTTATGTTGAATTTAAAAAAAAATGGATGAACAGATCAAAATCGATAATTCGAAAGACTGTGAATAAAAAAGGAGTTTGCATTTTTGTTTTAAAAGGGGAAGGGGCTACCCTCAATCTCTCACAGCCCATCTTCAAGGAAAGATAACTCTTGTCTCAGGCGTTGACCCTCGTGATGAAAGCATATTGCACAGAGAAACTACGAATTTCGCGAGTGAAGAAAGATAAATACATGCATATGTGCCTGTAGGTCTCGCTGACCTCCCTTCAAGAGAATATGCACGTTCGGGAATGCCAGTGGATTCACTTAGCACGTTCCTGTCAAATTTGCTCTCCATAAGCCAAAAGAACTTATCAGTATACATTACTAAGAAAACGTTGGCGTTTAGATGCTCTAGGCTGGCATGTGAGAATTAGCTATTAAGCATTGACATCTGAAAATCAAATCGGTCAGAAGTTTACAGAAATAACAACATCGGCTTAAAGAGACTAATCATATGTGAGAAAAAAAGAAGAAAGATCCTGGCATTTTTATATGGCGGTGACAGTAACTTTCTACGGCCATCTTATTTCCGTTATTTTTATATTTTCGTTATTTTTATATTTTCTTATTTTCATTATTTTTATACATTTGTACCATCTTATTTTCGTTCTTTTTTATTATTTCATTATTTTGGCCATGGAGAGGATAAATTTGTCATGCCTTCATCCAATCAAATGACATATTGATATGTACATAGCATATATGTTTATGTGTCATGACATTTCTAATAAACCAAGTAAATAAATAATAAAATAAATAAATAAATAAATTTTGGCCAACGAGTTGGTAAAACTCACGCATTTATGCATGCGCATGACTCTCTTACTACCTATTAAATCTCGGTTTTCAGTATACAGTACAATGCGGGGTCTGTACTTTGTAGGCATGTTACCATAATATTAGTAACTATCAATGTAAATGTACATTATCTGGAAAAATTGAAACATAAAATGACTTTGTGGGTGTTTTCGAAATTTTATCTGTTTTCTCAAAAGAGTCGAGTTTCTGGTGTCAATTTTGACACGGATAAAGTCATCCTTATACGAAAGTGTCAGTCTTGTGTTACATCTTTTTTCACATTTGATGCATTTTTGTCACAGATACCCGAATAAGGGAAAGTGAATCTTGTTATAGGTCAATGTAACTTCAATATGAAACCATGCTTTAACATGAAACTAGTCAAAATAAAATTTATTCACTGATGGTGGCAAGATTTATTGTAGGCAACGCCTTTTTCACTACGTTTCAACAAATAAAATTACACTATTAAGACCAACTGAAATTAAAACTAATTCTTCTTTAAAAAATTGTATTAAAAGTTTCAGTTATTCTTTCTTTGTTTGTTTTAAACCCAGTATCCTCTAGTAGCAGACCAACTTTGGGATTGTTCAAAGTGGTCTTAAAAACCCAAAGTAAGACCACTTTCATCATGTTAACAAGTCCGTGTAATGAACACCTCTTAAATCCCACTTTACATAGAGAAAACTTAGGTTTACGGGGGGTGTACATTATTTTTTTATTTCTGATCCAAGACATAGGTTGTGGGTACTCGTTAGAATCGCCTCATCGAGGCGGTTCTAACGAGCACCCACAACCTATATTAAGAGTATAAATAAGAAAATTATTACAATTTTTCATCATATAAAATGATATGAAAGAATGTAATATGTCACAAGGATGAGTTATCGTAATGTGAACAAATCCAAAGGGGTCTGAAGATACGAATTTGATAAAAAAATAAAATAAAAATGGGTACTTTAACATCATTTTCATAACAAGTAAAATGAGGGTATGTCATATGATAACCAAAGATAAGCCATATCTGATAAATAACTGAACCATGTCTTGAGAAAACCCATTTTTGTCAACTGCAAACAACAAAGGTGCAGATAAGCCTGCTGATTTGCGCAGCCTGATCAGCACCTAAGTGGTCGCTGTTTGGATGGTACGAAAATCCCTGCTTTTATACCTAAAAGTTCAAGACACACTTCACTTGCTAGTCTGTGCTAGTGCTGTGTCTTCCAGTAAAACCCGGAAGAAAGGTTTTTGTTTGCGAATGATACTCATATGATTGATTTGTTTGTTTGAGTTGATGTTTAACGTCCCCGTTAGCATTATTTAGGTCATTTTTGGAGACGTTTTTTTTTCAATTTTGTGGGACTTTTCGTACCGACACTAAAATGTAATGACATCTCAATCCCTGCCGACCAATGAAGCCAATAGGGTTTACATGCATGGATGGTTCGACTGGCACCACTTTGCCTGGACAGGCTAAGATCTTCTAAGCGGTTTACCAGTACTCATGCGCGGTCGGTTTCAGCTTAGCGTGGAAGCACCATGCAGCTCAATCTATTTCTCTAATCCCAAATATGATAAATAATTTATCTCTGGAGAGTTCACCACGTAAATGAGACCCTTATAAACCCCACATTGTAGGTAAAATATCGGGGGTTCAATGGTATGCAATATTTTCCCTTATTGTTTGCTTGAATACGTAAATTGTGGATGCTCGTTAGAACCCCCTCAATCAGGCGGTTCTAACGAATACCCACAATTTATTTTTGCATCAGAAAAAAGACAGATACCACACCTTTCAATCAGGAAAATGTGGGTTCTTGGGGTCAAGAAAGAATGTACAGTAAATTCCTATATTAAGACCACTTTGGGACTGTTCAAAAGTGGTCTCTAAGACCACTTTTGAACAGTCCCAAAGCTGGCACTTTTGAACAGTCCCAAAGGTGGTCTCTTTAAAGACCACTTTTGAACAGTCCCAAAGGTGGTCTCTTATTAGGAGACACTAGGTATAGAAAACACAAAGAAAGAATCACTGAAACTTCTCAGTAAGCTTTTAAAAGCAGATTTAGTCTTAATTTTAGGTGGTCTTAATAGTGAAATTTTACTGTATTATGTAGCACTGGTGTTTTCCTATTGTTTTACTTACCTGCAGGCTGGGAGGTGCTTGTGGTAGTTCTCCATGCAGATCGGGGCGTACATGCTACAGAGAAAGAATTTCAGGTCAGGTGAACAATGGATCTCAACGAGGGGCCAAAACTGGTGGACCTCCAGCCCCGCTTCTTCCTGTGTGTCATGGTTAAACTGGTTCGGCATGTACGTATAGTTGTAACCGATCCCTTTACACATAGGGATCGTGATCTCCTGGCATTGCCACTTGGGTTTCTCTGCACCTGTGAGGCTTGAAAACGTAAATATAAATGCTAACAACAGCGAAAGGCGTAGTCCCTCCATCTTCGCCCTCGCGTGCTATGGTCTACCGCTAATAACTTGTCCAATCAGAATTCTTGATGTTGTATCAGTTATCGTTCTCCAAGTCCTTAACGAAAATTTCTAAAATCCAAAATGCCACAAATAGAGAAAGAAACGCCTTGCAGTTGGTAAAATTTGTCTGTTCTCCAAGTTCCGAATCAATGTTATACACGATAATTAGTACTTTAGTTCATCAATTTAACCCTAATCATTTGATACTCGGTTTGTTGTATGTACTGCTATAGAGTTGATAGTAACAATTAAGTCAGTGACATTTAATTCGGCCAGTTGTCTCTATCAGTACTAAACGTGTGCCCGGTGTGTTTATATTTAGTTATCTTTGTTTGACACAAACTCACATATACACAATTCCTGACTCCGGAGTAATTTAAAGATCTCTGAACTGAAAAACACTGTTGACCTCCAAATAATATCCAAATTGTCACATTATTTCTCCATTAGCAATCTGAAAATAGACAAAAAGACGACATTAGTTCAAAACATTGGAGCTTACATAAGTCATGATTAACAGTAAACCCTTAACTGAAACAAAGGGAAACGACTGTTTTAATTCTGATGCGACCACACCCCCCCCCCAACCCCCCCCCCCCCCTTAAACACACACCGCAACCCAAACCCATTTTCTAGCCACTCGCTGGACAAGTTCCGCATACATGATGCCCCTGTATGCAAAACAATGTTATTTTCCTCATTCCCGAATTCGGCATTTTCAGAGGACACGAGCATTTCTTATCATTTATTTTCTTTCTTAGCTCAGAAACATACACAATATAAATGCTCGTTAGAACCGCCTAAATAAGGCGGTTCTAACGAGCATTAATAACTGTGTGTTTTAGTAGGAAATGCTTCTGCATCTCCGCATTTTATACTTGTATAAGAAACACCTTTGTTATTGGGAATGGACCACTCGAAACTCATTAAATGGAAGATTCCATATCACATGGCTAAAACAATCCAGGAATTGCGGATTCTTAATTCTCCCAAAGAATACCAGAGAGACACAATTTCATACTTATTCTAATTTCCACGAAAACACGCAAATAAAAATTTGTCCCCATTCAAACCAACTTTTATATCGTAAAACTGGGGCTATCAGGGGTAAATCTTATTTTTCTTATTTCTGCTTTAAAATATAGATTGTGGGTACTCGTTAGAACCGCCTCGATGAGGCGGTTCTAACGAGTACCCACAATCTATATTTTGAGCAGAAATAAGAAAAATATCGCATTTTTTCCATCATACAATCTTCATTTTTCAGCGGAAAACTTTACAATATATTTGTATATGCGTATTTTCGTATTATTCCACAATGACTCCACTATTAGTTCCACTGTGTCTAGTGCACTCCAAATACGACGCTGCTCGGCGACACCACTTGAAGAAAAAGTAAACTTCTAAAGCTAAAAACCTGTTTGTTCTGATCAGCAAATATAAATCTTCTTTGCAAATTTAAATACTAGGTTTAATCCCCAAACTTAGTCCGTATTACATTACACCCTTGAGCTTTCCAAAAACAAATACGCTGAGTTTATTTCCCTCTTGTGTAAACTTTGGCCAGAGAAGCCATTTTCCGAAAATATGTAGACAAACTTACAGTGAAGAGTTTATCTTTTTTCCACAAAAAAAATCAAGATACACATCTGAGTATACTCAAATGTCGATCATTACTGATTAATTATGGTTTAACAAGTCGCTATCTGTTCATATCTCTATCCAAATATTCATTGAAAGTTGGAAGCGTACCGTGACGTCATAAGATGGTGGAAGAGCAATCAGCCAATCGGTTTAATGCTTTATGTCACGTGAAGTTTACTGCTCCTCCCAGCTGGTTATCGATGCAAATTGACAGCTCATCCAAGCTTCAGGATGATTACAGATCAAATGGAATCTGTGTCATTCAGTGCCTGCATTAATAATGGTGAAAAATGTGAATTTGAAGTATTTTTGCTTTGATTTGTTACTAATTTACTTGATGGATGCACTCCCGGCCCGACATCTTTGTAAATAATTTAGATTTATGTTTACCCAACAAGTAGACATGTTTGTTTTTTCTTTGATGAAAGTAAGAAAATAAATACATAAACATAGAAAATGCTGGCAGAAAGCTTCCAAAAATACTAGACAACAAATTTAAAAGGAAGTTTTTATCTTTCAGAGCAAAATTCTTTCCAGAAAGCCCTGATAGATATAAAAATCGACCCATTAAATAGGAATGTGGCATTCAACAAAAATGTAACCACTAGAAATGTTATGAAACATCTGGAACCTAGAAAAGGTGGGGTAGGGGTATTTAGTATCTTTATAACATAATGATGTGGGTACTAGCAAGAGTATCTTCCAAACATATAAAAGTGTACCCCCCCCCCACACACACACACACACGCATACACACTTTTCACGTGGTAAAGTAGCATTGTCAAGGCTTTTGTTTGTTGGTTTTGAGGTTGTACGTCCCCGTCAACACTGTATAGGTTTTTTGGAGACGCTGCTTCCAATTTTGTGGGACTTTTACCCGACATTGGGATGAAATGACATCTCAAACCCTGTCGACAGCCCAATGAAACCAATAGCGTTTATAAGCATGAACGGTCCGACTCGCACCGCTTTACCTTGGCAGGCTTAGATTCTCTTACCAGTACTCGTGTGCGGTCGGTTTCAGCTCTGTGTGGAAGCATCATGCAGCTCAATCTATTTCTTCAAGCCCCGATGGTGGGCGGGGACTCTAGTTTTCCTGGGATATATGAGCACTGGTGAACCAAGTCTCGAAGCATATGGCCCCAATCGAATACCAGGCGATAATACCAAGTTATTCGGCTATATATACATACATCACATACATACATGTGTCAGCCTCTGTATCTTATTAAACAATGGCAGATTGTATCTCTCTATCCAACATTCTGGGGGAAATTATGTCAGTGACATGCCAACAATGATTACTATATAGAGCGAAGTTTATTGCCTGTCTGAGAGAGAGAGAGAGAGAGAGAGAGAGAGAGAGAGAGAGAGAGAGAGAGACTGGATGGATAGACAGAGATCAAATAAATATGCTCAAATGCAAAATAAAGAGTGAAATTACGCTATTAAGGCCACCTAAAATTAAGACTAATTCTGATTCAAAAAGTTTATTTAGAAGGTTGCTGTTATTCTTTCTTTGTGTTTTCTGCCCACAGTATCCTCTAGCCAGAGACCCCCTTTGGGACTATTCAAAAATGGTCTTGAAGACCACTTTTTAACAGTCCCAAAGGTGGTTTTAATGTAATAAAGGAATTTTACTGTATTAGAGTAACGCTCAAACACAATAAACACATTACAAAAGTGACTTATTGTGTTTCTAAAGAGTTTTGTTGCTGCTGTTGCTCTTGTTGTTTCAACTAATAGATTTAGAATAGCAAAAGTATACATACCAGCTGAACCAACATACATGTAAATCCTTACATTTCACTTTCTAAAATAAAAGCCAGCTTGGTTTTGTTTCACTTATAGTTATTAATATCCTTCCTTATCGCATTATGTGATTAACTACAATAACAATGGAACATATAGAAGCAAACATCAACTCATTTACAATGCTGTCAAACCATACGATCTGATTGAGATTAAATCAACGCAAGTCTGGGCCACAGCGATGATCGCCGCCGATACGATATCGATTCGTTATCGATTGTCTGAACGTGCAAAAATAATGATTATATCGTCAAAATCTAAGTTAAACGTCAGCAACAAGTAACGACTTCATATGTCAACTTGATGACACATTTATCTCCTTGGTGATTCTGAGCCGTGAAAAATTGGTTATTTGGGTTATTCATCACGTGAACTAGTCCGTGAAATGAAGACCCACCTGTACCCCACTTTATATAGAGAAAACTGGGGTTTATGGGGGTGGGGGTATACATTATTTTTTCTTATTTTTGGTCCAAGACATAGGTTGTGGGTATTCGTTAGAATCGCCTCAATGAGGCGGTTCTAACGAGCACCCACAACCTATGTTTGCAGTATTTTTAATAAAAATATCACGGATTTTTCATCAGAAAAGCAGCAATTTTGAAGATGTGAAAAAATGCACTATGTCGCACGGGTGTGTTATCGTAATTTCATTATTCTTATTCTCATTATCATTTTGTTCAAAAATAAGAAAGAAAAAAATAAAGAGAAAAGAAGAAGAAAAACAACAAAACTGCCACCATCACGTTTACAAGTCCGTGGCAGGAAAACTACACTATCCATTGGGAAAAGTGGGGTTTGTGGGGATAAACATTAATTTGGTTTTGTCTGCTCTTTGACATAGATTGTGTGTACTCGTTAGAACCACCTCATCGATGCGGTTCTAATGTGTACCTACCATCTATTTTTAATGTGTAAATAAGATAAATATCATAAACTTTCACCTGGAAAGGACTATATTTAATATCATTTTAGATACGGATATCCAACATGGAGACGTTTTTTTTTCTGGAAGAACAAGCATAAATTATGTACTACTGACAAGGACAAATAAATATAACTGGCTGAAAATAGTTAATGTCTAAACATAGATTATGGGTGTTTGTTAGAATCGTCTTTTTGCGGACACCCGTGATCTATATATGCTCTTGTATAATACTGATATATAATGGCACCGCACGCAAAGTTTAAGGTCATTTCGAATCCAGGTCACTCATACAAGGTGACCCGGGGTGTCATCGAAACCGCCAGAAATGTCAGGTTTTTTTTACGAACGAGCCGGGCCGCGAAAACACGTTTTCGTGGCCCTCCGTCCACCTAAAACAAGATCGGTTTTCGCGCCTCTTTAGTGTCATTGAAGACATCGATGCTTCGCCCGTGGACGGTCTTGTGTCCATAGAAACCTCACGAGGTCAGTGACGGCTCAGATCAGACTGCGCTTATGCGCAGTCTGATCTGAGCCTTCACTGACCTCGTATATCCCAAACAGGCTTTCTTAAGACAGGGCTCATTAATTTAAATTAAGACGTTTTAGCTTGTAACAGGCATACGGAGACACCCAACTTCGACACACGAGTCGCCGGTATTTTGGATCACAAAAGTCTACTAATTGGTGTATTAAATATTATCAAATTTCAACCCCATAATTTCAACATCTAAATACCCACTCAACAATTCTTTTGTCAGTTTCTTAACACAATTTTGAATTTGATTTTTTTCTCTCAGCAGGAACGAATCACCGCGAGCGGTGGGCATTATGCGCAAATGAAAAGAGTTCCTTTTTAGAGTTTTTGTATTCGAATGAAACATGGTTGTCATACTCGAACCACGCTGTGCCAAATGTCGAAAGAAAGCAATTAAGGATAGTATTTCACTAGCTTTGTTGCCAGACTACTTGGAACCACGATTACAAACAAGTCCGCGTAAGGATCATTTTTGTAAACCCCAGTAACGTGGGGTTTACCAAGTTAGCATACTTTTCCTTATTTTTCTTCATGATAGTGGTTGAAGGTCCTCGTTAGAACCTCAGGCGGTTATAACGAGCACCCGCAATCTATGTTTCGAGTACAGTAATATTCCTATATATTAAGACCATATTTGGGTCTGTTCAAAAGTCCCAAAGATGGTCTTTCATTAGGAGACATCAGGTGTAGAAAACACAAAGAAATATTAAATAAGCTTTTAAAAGCAAATTTTAGGTGGTCTTAAAAACGGAATTTTACTGTATAAATATAAAAATGTGCAAAATATCTCCTTTTTTCTCACTTATTTTTAATTTTCAACTATTTTTGTTATTATTATTATTATTTTTTTTTTTTTGTATTCCATTGAATTAAGAGTAAATTTGAAAAATGTATTTGTTTTGTTGTTTTTGATGTTTCAAACACTTCAAAAATGAGTCAAAGATGCGTTTTCGCCGTCCCAAAGAATCCAGTGAAAGAAGCCATTTTGAGTGAGTAAATAAATCCTGCAAACAAAAGTCAATAAATGGGCTATATTCATGGAAATTAAAAGCAAATGTTAAATGAATAGGACAAAACCAAGGTAACGCAGTACATTTCAATAATACACCCATGAAAAACAATGCTTTTTGTCTTGTTTCTGTAAATATGGCGGTTTTCGGGGTATGTACACGGATTTGTTGCTGTCTTTTCTAACTTCCATTGCAGTGGTTGATTGTTGGTACTCGTTAGAACCGCCTCAGATGAGGCGGTTCTAACGAGTACCGACAATCCATGCTTCTTAGCAAATTTAATGAAAGAAATAATGTATACCCTTGTAACCTCAATTTTCTCTATATACAGTGGAGTCCGTCACGATACCAAGTCCATGTGATGTATACCCCTCTGAACCCCCTTTTACGAGTATAGAGAAATCTGGGGTTTACATGGTGATTATTACTACTTCCGGTATCATAGGGTGTGGGGTTCTGACGGGCACCCACAACCTATCTATGGAGGTCAAATAAGAAAAATACCACACATTTTTCGGCATCAAAAAAAGAAACCACTTTGGGGATATGAAAGATTGCACTTCATCACCCGGGTGTTTAATGATACGGGAACGTTAATCGAACGGAATGGCTAACGCGACTGTACAGTC
Organism: Lucinisca nassula; assembly: GCA_963580285.1. Classification (NCBI taxonomy): domain Eukaryota; kingdom Metazoa; phylum Mollusca; class Bivalvia; order Lucinida; family Lucinidae; genus Lucinisca; species Lucinisca nassula. Next base: position 54,326,272 of record OY757026.1, on the reverse strand, counting down.
GCACGCTGTTGCGACAAACTACGGCTCTTCTGTGATTTTGACAACATTTGAGAAGGCGTTAAAAGCTGATAATGATGTGACAATAAGTGTGGGGAGAGGACAAATGCCAGCGGTCAGTCTCGTGAAAGTAATTAGCAGTTAGCACCAATAGTTATACAGTTTCGCTTAGTCATATCAGAATGACAGAAAGAAACTGACAGCATCAATCCCGCTTTTTAGCACTTCCAAGCAGAGTGCGAGCCACAATGTTACTGAGATAAACTAGCAAATTAACCCTTATTACTGCTGATCATCACCATTACGAAACCGTGCCTATACAAATACATTGTAACCTTTATCGCCGAAAAAAATGGAAATTTTAAGATGAAAAATGGTTATTTTTTCTCATTTCAGCTCAGAATATAGATCGTTGGTTCTCGTTAGAACCGCCTCATCGAGGCGGTTCTAACGAGTACCCACAATCTATATTTTAGAGCAGAAATAAGAAAAATTAGGTTTACCCCTGTAAACCCCAGTTTTACCATATAAAAGTGGGCTTCAGTGGGGTTCAAAATTATATAGGCGTGTTTTCGTGATGACGACAACCCCTATCTTTGTAAACAGTGTAGATCCAGATCAGATGGCTTCTGAAGCCATCTGATCAGGATCTACACTGTTCTTCAGTTTGCAATTTGAAGTAATTTGATTGGATGAAAAGTAAATCGGTGTTGCTAGATTAATTTATGCAACGGGGTAGTTGTTGTTCGTCCCCATTTCAGCTTTCTCTCACAGCTACGAATTTTACATACGATTTCTGTTACAGCGGTTGAAAATGCCCCCCTCTGGCGACCGAACTTTTATCGCAGTTTCAGATTGTATCAGCTAGTTATGTTTGTCTGATTAGACCGTCGTTGTCAAAACAAATGCAAAACTTTTCTAGAGCTGCAAACTTTAAGCCCAATATCTTGAATAAATAAATCAACAATTTGGCATTTGCTGCCTGCTAGTTTCTCAGATATATAAAGATACATATCTTCATGTGAAATGGCTCAGAAAACAAACATTTGATCTCTTTCTAGTGCTTTCAAACACTTAGAGCAATTTGTACTTAATGTATAGGGAAAATTGGTAGGTAATAGGGATCTAATTTTCGCTGCGGGATATCACGAGATTAAGATGCTGCAGTGAGAAGATACGCCAGAATCCACACCTGAGCACTACTTAAGATGCGAAATAATATAATCAACTCGTCTTCGGTGCGCATTGTTACAATTGTTATTCGCCGGATGTTGAAACAAATGTTCTAAGCCGGATATATCGTGCGGAGTGACATCTTAATCGGAAAGATCGAATGTTCTTCGAGCAGAAATCATTAATTTATTGTCAAAAGAAATGTTAAAATTTGATAAGTTAATGCCAAAAATTTGTATTTTGTTATCAAAAATAGATTGTTAATCTTCCGAAAGGTAAACTTCATTAGTTTGGGTACAATGAACGGGATGCTAAATGTCTTAATAACTGCGGTTTCTTGGGAGGTATCTGAGGTCTTTTTTTCTATTGCAAACTGAGACTGATCAAGATGCCTGTTCTTACGTGTGCCCATAGTTATGTTTTAGCAAGTATAGGGAGAGATCACAGTTACGATAACACATCAGCAAAATGGCTATTTTTCTTATGTAAATCGGTGCTATTTTTTCTTATATTCACTCCAAGTATAGTTTGCGGGTGCTCGTTAGAACCGCCTTATCGAGGCGGTCGATGAGGCGGTTCTAACGAGTACCCACAACGTATGCCTTGGAGCAGAAATAAGCAAAGTAATGAATACCCCCGTAAACCCTTCTTTTCTCTATACAAAGTGGTGTTTAGAGGGATATTCATTACACGCACGTGTTAACGTGATGAGAAAAATTCCTGTATTAAGACCACCTTGGGACTGTTCTAAAAGTGGTCTTTGAGACCACTTTGAACTGTACCAAACGTGTTCTATTACTGGATGACCCGATATACAAACAACACAAAAAGATTTTAATTATGTCTTCAAACGCATAATTAGTCCTAATTTTACCTGGTCTTAATCAAACTTAACTGTATATCCCTGTAAACCCCCGTTTTCACTTGAAGTGGAGTTTACAATAATTATACAGATTTGTTAACGGCGAGGGATCTGTCCTCTTTAATTTAAATGTTTGGGTTGAAAAAAAAGTGTTTTGAATCATACACGATAGACTAGAAGCTTCAAACTCGGGTGTTTGACACAAATTAACAAATTGATCTAAATGACATATTTATGAAGATTGTGTACATTTAAGGCTTATGTTATCGCAAGAAGATGCTTGAATTACGTCTTAAACCCCCATTATCTCGCTGTTATCTTGAGAGAGCAGCCTGGCGTAACTCGGTAGCAGCGGCCAGTGGTCAGCTGAGTTCGGGGCGTTGTAACCCGCCTAAAAGCGGGGACTCATTGTGACAACTGCGCATGGCCTTTGCGACAATTCAAGTGAGCCTGGACTTCCATGCGATCAGATCAGGGGCTTCGCCGTCCGTTTGAGACTGGGAAATAAAGGGTCGGCCCCATCTACACAGAGGACGGCAAAAAAATAGTCGCTGCTCGATCATTTTGTATCAATTTGTAGGTTTTGCCCTTTTCTGGCATTGGCTCTTTTATGCCTGAGGTACCTTAGGCTAAATGGGGAATTGGCAAAAAAGTGTTGATCCTGATCAGACGCCGCATTTTGCGGCGTCTGATCAGGATCTACACTTTTTTGCTTAATGTACAATAATAAACACAACAATCCCGACACGTCTCCAAAGTTACAAAATGGAAGATTCAATCTGTCATATATGGGTTAAGTATACGCCAAGCAGCCTCAGATGTCTTTGGTCACGTGATTCTGAGAATCCCCACAACCGTAGAAGACGCTGCTGCGTTTAAACGAATGCACGGGTCGATGTAAGTCCGCGCTCTTCTTGTAGGGTTGAGTAGATTTTGTTATCAGAAGACTCGGGCCTTGTCTAAACTGTCTAAACTATTAGCTTGAATGTCGTAATTTCTAAGATAAACAAAGCCGTATATCAGAACAGCCGCTTTGTGTTATCCCAGGAGCAGGTTTTGGGTACGAAAACAATGGCCTTTCATCTGTTTGTTCAATCATAAAATTATGCAGAGCAGTTATTTCAGGAGCATCGATACACTGGACGTTTTCCGGCTTTTTCTTTTTCAAAGGGAGACATTTTTTAGACTTCCTGCACATTTTCTATGACAGCAGAATCCTTCTGAAATTGGAGTCTAGACCCCCCCCCCCCACCCACCCCTCTCGCCACCCCACCGACTATGGTAAAAAATATTTCGGAAAAACAGTTAGTTCCACTGACGGCTTAGCCAAAAAGGAGCATCAAATATGCTTCTTTTCTGATGTCAGAGCAACAGATTTGGTCAATATTTTATGATAACTGAAGGATAGTTTTTGTCGATTATCCTTATAAACCTATGTTATGGGTATTCATTAGAACAGCCTCGTCGAGGCGGTTCTAATGAGTACCCACAACATAGGTTTTTATGGAGAATTGACAAAAACTATCCTTCAATTATCACAAAATGCTTACCTCGTCTTTTGCTATGTTGCGCTTTAACTATAATTACAGTAAATATTTATACCTGAATTTACAGTATTCCAAACAAAAGCATCCGCTATTCTGAGCTCCTAATGAGAAAGTGTAATATGAAAAAAATCACCTGCACTTTATCCTAATTAATTACATATTGTACCACGTGAAAAACGTCATAATATTTATATTTTACAGTCTAGCGGGCCCATTATATGTTCGATTTTAGGAGCCTATCGACAACTAGTGACGCTAATTGGTAGTGTCATTATGAGCATAATATTAAAGGTGTCAAGCCAGCCGCATTGTTCGGTTAAAAAATAAAAATCTTATGATAAATTTGATAATTTACACCTAAACAATAATGAGAATGTGTCACAAAGTGAAGAATAAATATTTTTAAAAAGAAAATTTGATACTTTTTACAAGCTGCAGCTATTTGCTTTCCGTGTTTATTGTAGGATTTTAGTAAACAGTTCATAGTTCCACAAAGAGCAATAAATTAATAAAAAAATAAATAGACAAAACGATATCATTATAAATGATGATGGTGATAAACATCATCATGATCCTCCCTAAACTACGTATATCTCATTTGAGAGGGAAATCTCAAAACGGGTAAGTGGCAAACAGTGTATTTCCCGTTCATTTGCCACTGTGCTCGGCGTCTGATCAGGGTCTTCACTATTTCATTAGGGAAATACGCCTTCAAATATATCGAAAATTTCACCCTTTCACCACCACCCCTCCCCAAAAAACGAAAATTTTCCGATAAAAAACTGTTTCAAATGTTTGCTGAATACATAGATTTAGGGAATTCGTTAGAACCGCCTCGCCGAGGCGGTTCTGACGAGTACCCTTAATCTATGTTTGAGCGGAAATAAGAAAAAATATGTATATGAAACCACCGTTTTACCACATAAAAGTGAGGTTTTAGGGGTCAAAATAATATCGGCGTGTTTTCGAAAAATAGGCCATTTTTTTTTTCTTTTTAATTAAATTCCGAAAAAAATCAAGTAAATATCACAAAAAAGTAGAATACGGAAGATTTTTTCATAACAAAATGGATAACCGAAAACCTACCTTGTTGTTATCTCTGTGTTCAAGTTATGCCAAAATATACAGCAAAGAATTCAAAGTAAAGATCCAAAACACAACTTTGTATCAGCTGGTCTAGAGAATGTTTGAATGACCTCCACCATTTTACTGGCCTTATATTTAAACTTAGAAATGTCAAAAAATACTTGAGTTGAGCAGGCAATGACACGACTAGCAGTTTTGTATGGCATTAATTAGGAGCTCACGAAAACACGGCCAGGTACCATTGTAGGGTAATCAACAATTAGCCAAACATAGGTTACCTGCTGTGTACCGGTTCACGGCATTACGGTAATTAACCGAGGTGGGTGGGGTAACGTAGCCGATTTAATTTGTTGAGCACTGGTCAAATGAAGATTATGAGATGAAATCTGTCTGGAAGGGTGATTAAACTGTGTAAAGAATTATGTAAGAAGACATAGGTATAATGCTGGACAGATCTGTAATAGCAGACGTGTTTGTAACAGTTATTTTCGTGACTTATGAAAAACAGTTGGTAAAATAGTGTAAGGATCCGTTACTGAAAGAAGTTACTCCACGAAAACGTTTAGCTGTCCACAGTTACGGAGGGATAGCCAAAAAAAAATAAAATAAAATAAATAAATGCCAATACCTGATGATAAAAATGAGGTGTTTTTTTTTTCAGATCATTCTAGGATTTTAGAATCATCATCACGAAAACACGCAACATAATTTTGATGCCCTTCAACCCCACTTTTATATGGTGAAACTGGGGTTAATGGGGGTATACATCATTTTATTATTTCTGCTCAGTACCATAGATTGTGAGTACTAGTTCTAACGGGTGCCCACAATCGATGTTTTGTGCAGAAATATTAAAGCTATCTGAATTTTTTTATCTGAAAATTTTGAATACTGGCATCAAGAAAACGAGCCTATATAACTTTGACCCTCTTGAACCCCACTTTTATATAGTAAAATTGGGGTTTATATGGGTAGACCTTATTTTTCATATTTCTGCTCAATACCACAGATTGTGAGTATTCGTTTGAACCGCCTCACCGAGGCGGTTCTAACGGGTGCCCACAATCGATGTTTTGTGCAGAAATATTAAAAATATCAGAATTTTTTATCTAAAAAAAATGAATTTTTGGCGGTAAAATTTTCAATATATTTGCACAGGCGTGTTTTCGTAATTTTACATAGATAATTCGACGAAATACTTTGTATCTCGGATGGTTTATTATTATTATTTGGCTGCGGTAAAATTTACAATAATGTATTTTATGCAAACAATGTTGATCAAGATCAGACGGCGCGTTTGCGGCGTCTGATCTGGGTCTACACTGTTTGCAAGTTTGCAAATGTACTAACGAATGGGACTCTAGGTATATACGGGTTAGCTGACCGTCCATCACGTTAACAAGTCCGTGAAATGAACACTCCTCCAAACCCCACTTTATATAGAGGAAAGTGACGTTTACGTGGCGGTATACGTTACTTTTCTTATTTCTGCTCCAAAACATAAGTTGTGGGTACTCGTTAGAACCGCCTCACCGAGGCGGTTCTAACGAGCACCTACAACCTATGTTTGCGGTACAAATAAGTAAAATATCATGGATTTCCATCAGAAAAGTAGCCATTTTTGAGATGTGAAAAATGCACTACGTTGTTTGGGCGTGTTATCGTAATTTCTATCCCGACAATGATCAAATTTATTTACTATGGCGTAAAATAATAAAAACAAACGAGATGTATGATCGTTTCGCCATTGCTTGTCAGTAGCTTTAACTTTTATCAGACCACAGGTTCAGCCACAGATAACATAGTTATCTTACTATATGATAAGATAAAGCGTAGACTTAATTAAATTAGACCATTTAATGTAATCTCCAGTCCAGGAATAGATTTGTTTCCCTAGAGGCTGTATGAAGAAATGTCTAAACGTAAACAAACAGCTTTCAAAACTTCAGTTTTCCAAAAGTCGCAAATTTATTTGGCCGCCCAGTACGTTTGAGGTGATTTCGACCGGTCAGTTTGTTTGTTTAATTGAGGTTTAACGTCCCCGTCAACACTGTAAATGTCATTTTGGAGACGTTGCTTCCAATTTTGTGGGACTTTTACCCGACATTGAGATGAAATGACATCTCAAGCCCTGTCGCCCAATGAAACCAATAGGGTTTATTAGCATGGACGGTCCGCCTCGCACCTCGTTTCCTGGACAGGCTTAGATCCTCTAAGCGGTTTACCAGTACTAGTGTGAGAGCCTGATTCAGCTCTGCCCATATATTTCTTCAAGCCCCTATGGCGGGGGCGATTCGACCGGTCAGTTCGAGTAACTACAGTGTACGCACTTTCGCCAGACAACTGTCCATCTTCATAATGATAACAAACGACGTCTTTCATATCACCATATTTTCACATCACGAAATCATTCCTGAAAATTTTTGGCATTTTATTCTCTCTTTTGCCCACAATCTATGTTATGCGGCTCCCGCCCATCGGCGCTTGAAGAAATATATGGGCTGCATGATGCTTCCACGCAGAGCTGAAACCGACCCGCACACGATTAATGGTAAACCGCTTATAGGATCTAAGCCTGGCCAGGCAAAGCGGTGCGAGCCGGCCCGTCCATGCTTATAAACCCTATTGGTTTCACTGGGCGGTAGGGCTTGAGATGTCATTACATCTCAATGTCGGGTAAACGTCCCACAAAATTGGAAGCAACGTCTCCAAAATGACCTTTACAGTGTTGACGGGGACGTTAAACTTCAAATCAAACAAGCAAACATACAAACAGACAAAAACAATCTATGTTATGAGCAAAACTAAGAGAAAATGTATAAAGCCCTGAAAACTCCAATTTTTCTCTGTGTGGTTTAGAGGGGTGTTCATTACCTAGGCCCCGTCAAGCGATTTTGGTACTTATCGCCTATGCGAGCAGCGAAGGTTCAGGCGAGCCTGCGCATCCGCGCAGTCTCGCCAGAACCTTCGCTGCTCGCTCATACAAGCAGTGAATCAAGAGGAACCTTCAGACAGAAAGCAATATCCCTGGCCCCTCTGAATGGCTGGGCATGCGCAGTTAAAGTTTGTCATGGCGGAATGCTCGAAGATACAAATTCGCTTGGCGGGGCTCACATGGACTTGTTAACCTCACGAATCTTAACCGGACAAGTGTTCTTCTTTAACCCATTGTATACTAATGGACTCTTCCACTGCTATATCATTACGATAACACCCCCGTGCAACATAGTGTTTTTTCCACATCTCCAAAATGGCTTCTTTTCTGATGAAAATCTGTGATATTTTTACTTCAAACATAGGTTGTGGGCGCTCGTTAGAACCGCCTCATTGAGGCGGTTCTAAAGAGTACCCACAACCTTTGACTTGGTGCAGAAATAAGAAAAATAATGTATACCCCCGTAAACCCCAATTTTCCCTATATAAACTTGGGTTTAGGGGGTGTTCATTTCACGCACATGTTCACGTGATGTGTTGGGCAAGTCCATTTGTCATATAAGGGGTGTCAGACCTATTTTTTTGTTTTTATTCTATTTTTTTACGGAAAATTTTGATAGCAAATAGTGCAGGCACTGATCAGACGCCGTGTTCTGCGGCGTCTGATCTGGGCCTGAACTGTTTGCCAATGAACGAAAAGGCATGTGCTTTCATTTTAACAATGGCGGCCATAATTATTTACCATTGCATTCTTGGGTGGTTCTGTTGATTCCTTTACTGATTAATGTAAGTATCAAGCAGTAATCAGATCAAATGTATGCCCTGCTAAACCTTAACTTTCCCCATTTAAAGTAGGATTTAAAAGGGTATTCAATGCAAAGATTTTACTAACATTATGGAGAAGCATGCAACTTGACTATTTTACAAAATTATATTGGGGAGGTTGGGTGCGGCGAAGGTGTCGCGTATCTTGCGTCACTGGGGCATTCAACTGATATTGGCTTACAGTTGGGCGTGATCTGCTTCTATGGTAAGGGTAGAAGGGAGAGTACGAAATGGGTTATTCAGTACGAAATGGGAAACTACTTTATATGGTTCATTCTCATGTTACTGCTAATGTGTGAGAGAATTCCACTTTAAACTCTGCACGGTAGACCTTAGCCTAATACCATTTATTTCGATATGTGACTTTATACAGGGGTATTAACAACCTACGTCATAGCAGAGATGTCGTACCCATTTCAGAAGCGGCCATATTGGTGTAAATAGGGTTAATAAAATGCTTCAAACTATGTACATTACGAGTCTTCAGAGAACATACTTCAGCTGGTAACGAACAATATTTGCATCCATCAGTGAGCTAATTCCACCTAGAAACATTGGAAATGCTTCAATAGCTTCGCCACAAGATTTGATTCGGCGCTGTAAACAATGATAGTTCCGACATCATTGCCATATCAGCTTGTGTCGAATTATTTAAACAAAAGGCCACATTTCTGGGACAGATTTCAGTATGTTTGATTCTTTTATGACCTAATGCACCGATTGTGCCTACTTGTCGTGACAAATGCCTTTTGTATAGTAAACGCCGGCAAACCTGAAAATGGTTATGACGTCACTGCTCTGACGTAGGTTGTTCCCCCTGCTATATGCATTTGATATTTTGTTATTTTGTGTGACGATGTACTATGTGCAAGTCAAAATTAAATATGTGTTCTGTTCTGTTCTGTTATTTCTTCAGTTTCTACACTTCCAGTCATTTTCCTATTTCTCCCCTGTCCCTCACTTTTATCTCCTGTTCTGTCTCTCTTTATCTCCCTTTCTCTGGGAGACGATTCGCCCCCGCCCACCGGGGCTTGGAGAAAAAGATTGGGCTGCATGATGCTTCCACGCAGAGCTGAAACCGACTGGTAAACCGCTTAGAGGATCTAATCTTGCCCAGGCAAAGTGTTGCGAATCGGACTGTCAAATGCATATAAAACCCTATTGGTTTCATTGGGGCGACAGGGATTGAGATGTCATTTCATCTCAATGTCGGGTAGAAGACCCACAAAATTGGAAGCAACGTCTCCAATATGACCTAAATAGTGTTGACGGAGTTCAATCAAACAAATCTGGTGGAAGGTTAACTGTTCTGGCAAGTACAATATTGAATGTACACTGGTATGTTTGCTGCAAAACTGTCACTAACAAAGCTGTCACTAACATTGTTTATAGCGAAAGATTAGTGTATGATCAAATTTTAAATAATGCGCTAACCTTTACAACTCTCTGGGCTAATTCAGCAGACGACAAAATTTTGATATTTATCTTACTTTTCCCAGAAGACAGGACTTGACATCTCATGCAAATAGTCTCCAGAGGAGACAGTTTGCATGGAATGTCAAACGCTGTTTGCCTAGAAAAATAAGAAAAACAATATTTCAAAGTGTCGTCTGCTAAAAAAATACCCAGCATACAGAGCGTTTGTTTGTTTGTTTGATTTGAGGTTTAACGTCCCCGTCAACACTGTAAAGGTCATTTTGGAGACGTTGCTTCCAATTTTGTGGGACTTTTACCCGATATTGAGATGAAATGACATCTCAAGCCCTGTCGCCCAATGAAACCAATAGGGTTTATTAGCATGGACGGTCCGCCTCGCACCGCGGTTCCTGGACAGGCTTAGATCCTCTAAGCGGTTTACCAGTACTAGTGTGCGGGCCGGATTCAGCTCTGCGTGGAAGCATCATGCGGTCCATATATTTCTTCAAGTCCCTATGGACGGGGGCAACGTAGCAAGTCTAGTTTTAAGTTAATAGTTACAATAAAATCAAAGTACTGACAGTACTGGTGGGTGGATTGTCTCTGAGTGTAGGCTGGAACAATGAACGGTGACTTAACGTTTTCTTTCACCCATACTTTCCTGTACTGCTAGCAAACAGTGTGGGTCCTGATCAGACGCCTCGTTTTGCGGCGTCTAATCTGGGTCTTCACTGTTTGCCAATTTAAGCCCAACCCTTGATTCCAGTTCAGATTATATAGATAACCCTCTTACGCAACACTCAAACCTCACAGCGAGAAGAAAACGCGGCTTTTACTTTAAAATCAGTGATAGTCACGTGGACTTTAGCAATGAAGAGCTACTTGCGCTTTATAACTTTGGGTCGATTGATAAACAATCGACCAGAAAACAGACATTACGTTAACAAGTCCGCGTAATGAACACCCTTCTAAACCCCACTTTATACAGAGAAAACTGGGCTTACAGTGGTGGATATTTCTCAAAGATTGTGGGTTCTCATTAGGAGGCGGTTCTAACTAGTACCCACAGCCTTTATTCGGACTGGCAGTAAGATGAAAAATGAGACATGAACGGTTTCATCATATTCCAAAGGTACGATTTGACAGTTGTAGAAAATCTACAAACGGCCCTAGCCCATTTGGGCTTGAAGAAATAGATTGATCTCCATCACGGGGGTAATACCATTTTCTATACCTGTGTTGTCGACCGAGCCGGTACTGTGTAAAGCTGCTGTCGACCGAGAAATACGGTTTTCGACCGAGCAGTACGGATGTCGACAGAGGAGGGTCTTCGATTTTGATGCACTTGGAGAGGCGAAAACGTTAGTTTAAACATTTACAAACGATGTCGGTGTTTTACAGAGACAAGCTGTTAATTGTCTGTTCACTTATAGAGTCGCGAGTCTGAAAAACACTATAAAAATACCGGTTCTTTCGAAAAAATCAGTTTTCACAGAATATCATTAATCTAATGCTTTATGAAAAGTAGGAAAACAATAAAACACCATTTTTTATATTTTATCTACCATTTACGCTTCAACAACAACGTGGGTTTGACATAATTCATGCACTCTGGGAGTTTTTATAGACCTTTGAAAAATGTCGGGATACGGATGTCGATTACTAGAAATACGACCGTCGATGGTATCCTAGTCTGATTGATACGGCTGTCGACGAAATATAAAAGCTACATTTCATGTACTGCCGTTAAAATACATGATTGCACGACCCGCAGAAAAAGCGACCGACTGAAGTCGGTTGATTTTCTAAGAGTGCCCTAAAATCACCGTGTCATTCTGTCAGTCTGTCAGTCTGTCTGTCCGTCCGTAACCCGTTTGTGAAAATTGGTGATAGTGACTTAACCGCTTGGAATATTTAAACAATTTTTGGCATACTGATAGATATCAATGAGATCTAACCAATGAACTTGAGAAATATTATATTCCATTTAGTATAGCCTCGCCGAGGCGAAAAATGTGAAAATTTTCGAACTGCTTCTCCTCGGAAACCGTTGGGCCGATTGAAGTCAAATTTCATATGGAGCCTTTATGGGATGGGGGAAACAAAAATTTGCTCATGGGTCCAGGTCACATGACCAAAATGGCCGCCAAGCCATATATGGTCTGTCTGTCTGTGCGTCAGTAACCCGTTTGTTAAATTTGGTGATAGTGACTTAACCGCTTGGAATATTTAAACAATTCTTGGCATACTGATAGATATCAATGAGATCTAACCAATGAACTTGCGAAATATTACATTCCATTTAGTATAGCCTCGCCGAGGCGAAAAATGTGAAAATTTTCTGAACTGCTGCTCCTCGGAAACCGTTGGTCCGATTGAAGTTAGATTTCATATGGAGCCTCTATGGGATGGGGGAAATCAAAATTTGCTCATGGGGTCCAGGTCACATGACCAAAATGGCCGCCAAGCCATATATGGTAAAAACCCTTCAAAAATAGTCTTCTCCAGAACCACTGGGCAGATTTCCACGAAACTTGATAAATAGCATCTGGGACGTAGGCCCATCATAAATTGCTAAAATGGTAACCCTTGGTTGACTTTGACCTTCTTTGTGCCTGGGTCAAAATTTGACACATATGCTTTTGTATTGGAAAAGTGAGAATGCATTTTATCCTGCAAACGATTCAGAATACAGTACTAAAGTATAAGATATATTTTTGCTCCTTACGATAAGGCGCATTTATTGGGGGAACCGTTTCAGGTCCACGTCACATGACCAAAATGGCCGCCATACCCATATATGGTAACACTCATAAAGCTAAAAGCATGTGTGTCAAAGTTTGACCTAGGCACAAAGTAGGTCAAGGTCAACCCAGGGTCACCATTTTAGCAATTTATGATGGGCCTACGTCCCAGATGCTATTTATCAAGTTTCGTGAAAATCTGCCCATTGGTTCTGGAGAAGACTATTTTTCGAAGGGTTTTTACCATATATGGCTTGGCGGCCATTTTGGTCATGTGACCTGGACCCCATTAGTAATATTTCGCAAGTTCATTGGTTAGATCTCATTGATATCTATCAGTATGCCAAAAATTGTTTAAATATTCCAAGCGGTTAAGTCACTATCACCAATTTTCACAAACGGGTTACGGACTGACAGAATGACCGAATGACCGAATGACAGAATGACACGGTGATTTTAGGGCACTCTTAGAAAATCAACCGACGTCAGTCGGTCGCTTTTTCTGCGGGTCGTGCAATCTATGTATATGAGCAGAAATATGAAAAATAAGGTTTACCCCTGTAAACCCCAGTTTCACTATATAAAAGTGGGGTTCAAGGGGGTCAAAATTATATAGGCGTGTTCTCGTGATGTGCTCCTTTTCCGACTAACCCAAATTCCTAAGCAGAAAAGCTCTGCAGTCCACGTGACTATCACAGACTTGTCCGAATAACTTTTTTTATAGAAAACAGCCGCAGTGACTGAGGTCAGAGTGTTGTGTAAGCGGGTTATATTGGAATCATAGATTGGGCTTGCCAAACAGTGAAGACCCAGACCAGACGCCGCCACAGAATGCGGCGTCTGATCAAGATCTACAGTGTATACTTAAAAATCGGATACCAAGGGTAAATTAAGCAGTTTAAATCACAGTCCAGGACGTTTCCGACATATAGTCAGCGACAATCGACCCACCAGTTCTCTTAGTGCTTTGATTTTGCGTTTGTTATGCGTGCGCAAGTGCATATTTAAGTAAAGGTTAATTGTTAACGCTGAGCAGAAATCGACCGTACACGAGTAGCGGTAAACCGCTTAGTGGGTCTTAGCCTGCCCAGGCAAAGTGGTGCGAGTTGGACCGTCCGTGCATATAATGACATTTAATCTCAATGTCGGGTAAAAGTCTCACAATATTGAAAGCAGCGTCTCCAAAATGACCAAAATAGTGTTGACGGGAACGTTAAACCTCCCTCAAACAAACAAACATAACCAGATAACTGTACCGACATGTTAAGTTTATCAGTTCTCTATGTTGATATTAGAACAGATTTTTTTGTCATTTCTAACGGGGATGACATGTTGGTTTTCACTGGGCAATGTCTTGACATGTCCCGTGCTTAGCTGTATTTGAAACAAAAGTCACCTATCAGCGGTAATATGGAGGGAGTTCGACCATCTACCAGACCATGGTAGCGGAAGTCAAATTGTGCACGTTCTTCCCATGATTTCCATGTTTTTTCACCGGTGTGATCGAACGACGTCTGGTAGATGTTTGGTTGACTGGTACACAGACCCTCTATTTCTTGAATAGAAGCAGTCAATTCCCGGACATTAGTGTTCGCACCTTTCGCCGCCATCTTTGTTACGTATGGTGTGACGTATCTACTAGAGTAACCCACGCTAATGACGTCACGACACTTCCGCCATGCTACCAGACCGCTACCAGACTGAGTTCGATCACACTTTGGTTAACCACGGTTCGGGATCGAACTACCTCATGGTTTCTAATAAGTTGTTTGGAATTGTGGGTATACAAATGCTGACGGGTGGTCAATGTCAGTATGGTCGTCGTGATTTCCTCACCAGATGCAGTTTTGCAGCCAGTGTCGGACCCTGGATAACACAACGCAGAACTGTTCAAGACCGCTGTATCCTATAACTTGTCTACGGAAGGTTTTAAAAAGCTACACGTGTATAATTAAACGAAATTTAGTAATCGGCATAATATGATTTAATAGAGAAGAAGAAGAAGAAGAAGAAGAAGAAGAAGAAGAAGAAGAAGAAGAAGAAGAAGACAGTATACCTTGTCACACACCTGCGTCACGACCCACCAACACTTCCAATATGTCTAGGGACGGCTTTGTTGAACCGTAAATTTCTCATTTCGTAAATTTCACACCCAAAACATATGGTCAATTTTGAAAAATTTTGATATCTGAATTTTCTGACGTATAAATAATTGGTAAGTATTCGTCACACCTGTGAAAAACTAGTGCGACTTTTTATAGGGTGTGAAGAGTTGGTATCAATTCCTCACACATGTGAAGAATTCGTTGGCAATGTCTGATGTGTAAAGAAATGGTAAGTATTCTTCACACCTGTGTTTATGGGGTGTGGAGAATTTGTACCAATTACTATTACACGTGTCTTACATGTAAAGAACTGGTACCGATTCCTCACACACGAGAAGAATTGGTACCAATTTCTCACACAAGAGTATAATTGATACCAATACTTCACACATGTGAGGAATCGGTACCAAATCCACACAGAAGCCTCCGTGGTGTAGTGGTACGCTACTCAACTTGTAAACTAGGGGTCGTAGGATCTATTCCTGGCTTCTCCGGACTTTCGGATGAGTCTTTAAACCGAGTTCCCATCTCAATATGTCCTTAGTTGTTGGTGGGACGTAAAACTCAAACACTCACTCACTCACCAAATCCACACACATGTGAAAAATCTCAATAAGTTGGCTACCAACTTTCACTGGCTGTAATAGTTTCTTTTTAATTTTTCCTATAGAAAAGGATAGGTTGTGAAATTTGACCGTGTCTCGAGATAAGTTCGGGGTAATCCTAAGATCATCATTTGAACAAATTATGATGTGCTAGAGTCCTATCTGTTATATACAAAGTTTCTTGACTGGTCCTAGAAAAGCTTTTCAATGGTTTTACCATATATGGGTGTGGTAGCCATCTTGGTCATGTGACCCAGATGCTGCAAACAAACTAGCGTTCCCACTACCCAAAGAGGTTCAAATCATATTGGCTTTGATAGGCCAATCGGTTTTCAGACCTTACGAAAACACGTATGGGGCGCCCCATACGTGTTTTCGTAATGTCTGAAAACCGATTGTCTGGATATCCGTTTGTCTGGATATCCATAAATCGAATTATGGATATCCATAATTCGATTAATGGATATCATTAATTCAGATCGATTTATGGATATCCATAATTCGAATTATGGATATCCTGAATTCGATTTATGGATATCCATTATTCCTCTTATTTATGGATATCCATAATTCGTTTTATGGATATCCATAATTCAGATCGATTTATGGATATCCATAATTCGAATTATGGATATCCATAAATCACCGCCAAAGCTTTTGATTTAATGATTTCTCCCTTAAACACGTGATTGTTTATTGTAAAAATCTTCAAAATCTTCAAGGTCTTCATCATCGCTGGAAGATGATGGCCGGTCAAAGGGACCTATCTGCCGTGCAGCCTTTTCAGCCCGTAAGGCTTCCAAAGCAACGGACGGCATACGCTGAACGCCCGCCATGTCGGAACCAGCCGTAAGATCTGGAAATTCCGGCCAACGCATCCGGTCCCTCTGGAATCACCTCTGTGAGGACTGCGCACCTAATCGGACGTAAGATTATAATGATCCAAACAGGCAATCCGTGCATGCTTTCTGGAGAAAAATGCACATGGTCGTTATATATAGTATTAACATATATCCATATAACACTCTATTTGACGGCCCCTGCCCACCGGGGCTTGAAGAAATAGATGGGCTGCATGATGCTTCCACGCAGAGCTGAAACCGACCCGCACACGAGTACTGGTAAACCGCTTAGAGGATCTAAGCCTGCCCAGGCAAAGCGATACGAGTCGGCCCGTCCATGTTAATATACCCTATTGGTTCATTTGGACGGCAGGGCTTGAGATGTCATTTCATCTCAAGGTCGGGTAAAAGTCCCACAAAATTGGAAGCAACGTCTCCAAAATGACCTTTACAGAGTTGACGGGGACGTTAAACCTCAAATCAAACAAACAAATACTCTACTTGAGATGTATGGAGTACCAAGCAGATTCAGATATATCTCCTGTACCCCGCCCATTGGGGCTTGGAGAAATAGATTTGGCTGCATGAGCTGAGAGTACTGGTAAATCGTTTAGAAGGTCTAAGTCTGTCCAAACAAAGTCGTGCGAGTCAATGGGCGACAGGGATTGAGATGTTTGTTTGTTTGTTTGTATTTGAGTTAAACGGCACAGTGAACACTAATTTATGTCATTTTTGAGCCGGTTAGTTTACCTATCCACACTTTTCCTGGGCAGGCTTATGCGTAAGCAGTTAACCAGTACAGTGCACATTCTTTCGCCAGAAACTGACAACTGCACTTCTTGAATCAGCGGAAGGGAGAGAATGACTGTAGAAAATATTTCATGATCAATCTCCACGAAAGAATGTTGCCGATCCCGGCAGATATCGAACCCGCTTCCTCCTGATCACCAGTCAGACGCGCACTCGACTGAGCTACCGAAGCCGTCGGGATTGAGATGTCATTATATCTCAATGAAGGCTTAATGACCAACATAACTGGAAGCAACGTCTCCAAAATGCCCTAAATATCATTGAAGGGGACGTTAAACTTCAAATCAAACAAAACATATCTCTCCCACATCATAGGCCACCATTAAGCCTACCCGACATTACCTCCATCCCGGCTTTAACTACACACCTAAATCGGAACTCTGACGCGAATAGTCGAGATTTTTTTTTGCAAAGGGAGCAGTCATTATTCATTAGGTTTATTTGCAGAGGAGAATTATGGATATCCATAATTCGATTTATGGATATCCATAGTTCAGCCGAATAATGGATATCCATAATTCGAATTAAGGATATCCATAATTCGATTAATGGATATCCATATTTTGATCTAAATTAATGATATCCATAAATCGATTTATGGATATCCATAATTCGATTTATGGATAGCCATAATTTGATTTATGGATATCCATAAATCAGCCGAATAATGGATATCCATAATTCGATTTATGGATATCAATAAATCGAATAATGGATATCCATTATTCGATTTATGTATATCATTAATTCACATAGATTTATGGATATCCATAATTCGAATTATGGATATCCATAATTCGAATTATGGATAATTATAAATAATACTGAACATCCATAAATCGAATTATGGATATCCATAATTCGAATTATGGATATCCACAATTCGAATTATGGATATCCATAAATAATTATGGATATCCATAAATACGGAATAAATAGTAAAACCGCGCCCCATAAACACGCCTCTCAATATGAAACTTTTCCCATGAAAATACTGAATTTTGCTTATCTGCTCTAAACATAGATTGAAAGCACTCGTTAGAATAGCCTCGACGAGGCGGTTCTAACGAATACCCACAATCTGTTTTTGCTGAAATTAGAAAAATAATATATACGCCTGTAAACCCCAGTTTTACTGTATAAAAGTGGGGTTTACGGGGGTCAATATTACATAGGCGTGTTTTCGTGATGGATGAGATGTTTGCAGAATGTGAACGGACCACGACGGATGCCGGGGCATAAGTATACTCACTTGCTGAGCTTGCGGCTAGGGTGAGCTAACAACCTAATGAGCAATCTCATTGGTGACGGGCCTCCGTGGCCTAGTGGTTAAGAGCGCTGACTCTTGATCATTAGGTCTCTCACCGCTGTGGTTCGAGCCTCGCTCGGGTCACATGTGAGATGCCAAGTTCTGCAACGGAAGGTCAGGGGGGGGGGGGGTCTCCGGGTACTCAGGTTTTCGCCCACAAAATTGGAAGAAACGTCTCCAAAATGACATTTACAGTATTGACGGGTACGTTAAACCTCAAATCAAACAAACAAAACAAAGCAACGATAGTTTATTATCAATCAGCCATTTCAAACAAACAAACAAACAAAGCCTGACGAAGAATGCAACAGTTATTTTATTGTTTAACTGGGGTTAATTTCCAGTAAATCTGTCTCTTACACTCTCGTTGAATCATCGACAGCCGTACCCAGTAACGTCGACAACTGTACCCCGCAAACTTTCACTTCATCGACAGCCGTATTGATGAAACTATAAACAGTTCCACAGATGCATATAAAGACATGTTGACACACAAATAAAAGGTTATCGCGTATATTAATGGTGTATCTGCATCATTTCGACCCTGATATTCCATGACACTGAATAAGAGCCGCGCATTTCCCCGGAAGTACTTATTTTACATATTTTCCCGTTTAATTCCGCTCAGCGTCAAAACAGGCTGTTAGTCAGACTTCCAAAACACTTAAAACAACAGCAAACTATTTCACAAACGATTTGACACCACAAAAATGGACAGACATACACAAAATTAACACATTTACAGCGAATTTATCGACTACCCTCCTCTGTCGACATCCGTACTGCTCGGTCGAAAACCGTATTTCTCGGTCGACAGCAGCTTTACACAGTACCGGCTCGGTCGACAACACAGGTATAGAAAATGGTATTACCCCCGTGTCCATGATGCTTCCACGCAGCGCTGAAACTAGCCGCACATGAGAACTCATTACGATAACACACCCGTGCGACATAGTGCATTTTTCTCATCTCCGAAATGGCTACTTTTCTGATGAAAATCCCTGGTATTTTTCTTATAAATACTGCAAACATAGGTCGTGGGTGCTCGTTAGAACCGCCTCATTGAGGCCGTTCTAACGAGTACCCACAACCTATGTCTTGGAGTAAAAATAAAAATAATAATGTATACCCCCGTAAACCCCAGATTTCTCTATATAAAGTTGGGTATAGGGGGGTCTTCGTTTCTCGGACTTGTTCACGTGATGTGGTTAATCGCTTAGAAGGACTAATCCTGTCCAGGCAAAGTGGTGCGAGTCAGACCGTCCATTGCATATAAGCCCTATTTGTTTCATTGGGCGGCAGGGCTTGGGAAGTCATTTCATCTCAATGTCGAGTAAAAATCCCACAAAATTGGATGCAACGTCTCGAAAAAGACCTAAACATTGTTGACGGGGACGTGCAACCACAATCAAACAAACAATCAAAAACAAAAACAAAAAACAAAAAAAAAAAAAACTACAAAATACAAGGTGTATCCCTGTTAGATGCAAATTAAGGAACTTGAACAAATTGCAATAACACAAACACCAGAAAACTTGTCTCCAGATAAAACACAAACCAGCCTCCGCAGCTTCACAGACTTGCAAAAGTTTTGAAATTTTAGAAACAGAAACAAGACCGTTAAAAAGTCCACGAAATGAACAACCCCTCTAAACCCCACTTTATATAGAAAAAAACTACGGTTTACAAGGGTATACAATATTTTTCTTATTTCTGTTCCAAGACATATGTTGTGGGTACTCGTTAGAACCGCCTCGTTGAGGCGGTTCTAACGAGCACCTACAACCTATGTTTGGAGTATTCGTCGGAAAAAATAACCCTTTTTGAGAGATGAAATAATGCACTATGTCTCGTGATGTCACACAAACAGCGAACACTATAAGGTACTGATCAGTCTGATCTATATCTTTGCTGTTCGCTATGGCCAAAAAGAGTTAATTACGATAACTCACGCGAGTGACATAGTGCAGTTTTTCACACCTCCTCAATGGCTACTTTTCTGATGAAAATATGTGATATTTTTCTTATTAATAGTGGAAAAATAGGCTGTTGGTGCTCGTTAGAACCAAGTACCTACAACCTAAGTATTGAAGCAGAAATAAGGAAAGTAAGGAAAGTAGTGTGCGGTTCTAACGAGTACCCACAACCTATGTTTTGGAACAGAATTAAGGAAAGTAGTGTTGACCCCCCCCCCCCCCGCTAAACTCCAGTTTTCTCTGTATAAAGTGGGGTTTAGTTGGTGATTATTTCCTGGACGTTTTCACATGATATTTTATTGTGACGTGACATATTACAAGTTTTTGTCCCGGGGTATTCCTTTAATTTTAGTCCAAAAGTCACACAAGACAACCGAGTCTGAAATAAATAAATAATTAAATAAAAGAATAATTAAATAAAAGAATAAATAAATAAATAAATAAATAAATAAATAAATACACTAGATGACAAAAATACACGTAAAAGTTGCTAAATCAGCTAAACAAGTCCGTGAAATAAAGACCCCATTTAGAGAAAACTTGGGTTTACGGGGATATGAATTATTTTTCTTATTTCTGCTCCGAGACATAGGTTGTGGGTACTCGTTAGAACCGCCTCAGTGAGGCGGTTCTAACGAGCATCCACAACCTATGTTTGCAAAATAAATAAGGAAAAATATCGCGGATTTTCATGAGAAAAGTAGCCCTTTTGGAGATTTGAAAAATGCACTATGTCTCACGGTATGTTTTTATGTTTTCGCGATGTTTTCTTTTTATTCGAAATAGATTTCTAAAATTCTTGATGAGATCATTTTAATTAAACAGTCAGGCTTAGTTGATTTTTTTGCCTTTTTTTTTTTTTCTTTTTTTTTTTTGCATTTTTGATTAAAAATAAAAACGTTTAAGAGATATTCATCACGAAAGCGCGCCTATATAGTTTTGACCCCCTTGGACCCCGCTTTTATATAGTAAAACTGGGGTTTACAGGAGTAAACCTTATTTTTTCTTATTTCTGCTCTAAAATATAGACTGTGGGTACTCGTTAGAACCGCCTCAATGAGGCGGTTCAAACTGTATCCACAATCTGTATTTTGAGCAGAAATAAGAAACATATCACAATTTATCATCTCAAAATTTTCATTTTTTCGGCGGTATACGTTACAATGTATTTGTATAGGCATGTTTTCGTAATTATTTTAATTTAAACAGTCGGGCTTAGTTGACTTTGTTTTCTTTCCTTTTTTGCATTTTTGATTTTGAGTAAAGAAGAAAAAAAAAAAACGTTTAAGACTTATAAGTTAATCAAATCCCTGTTTAGCTTATCAGACTTCGTAAGAAATCGCTTCCTGCGTGTTTCTGAGCTAATCAGGGGAATTTTCATGTACACAGTTGTGTTAAGACCAAAGATATGTCGGTAGATAAACAAAACGCATACAAAACAAGTTCCATATGTTTTATAAAATTACTCGGAATCCTCGCGGGAATTATGTTACTGACGTATATACTAGT
Organism: Lucinisca nassula; assembly: GCA_963580285.1. NCBI lineage: Eukaryota > Metazoa > Mollusca > Bivalvia > Lucinida > Lucinidae > Lucinisca > Lucinisca nassula. Next base: position 54,304,532 of record OY757026.1, on the reverse strand, counting down.
GACATGCAATATAGTACACAACGTTTACACAACGTTGAACCAATGCGGAAGGCGTTTTGTTTCAACGTTGATTTAACCCTTGTCATGCTGAATATTTTAATCTGCCACACCCACTACCGATTATCAGCCAATCAGATTACTTGATGCAAATTATTGCAAAAAAAATCGCAATCTGAATGACTAACAATGTAGATCCTGATTAGATGGCTTCTGAAGAAGCCATCTGATCTGGATCTACATTGTTTGAAAGATAAGACACCTCCGGCTGGCTCAGCAGAACAAGTTTTAACTTTAAATGCCTGGCTGTGTTCTTTCTTTTCCTTCCCTTCACGCATGTGTCAGGCGCATGACATGAGTTTGTCTTAATAAAGGAATATCATTTTATTTTATGTTAAACATGTAACTTTGTTTCTGGTCCAACTTCGATTTTTTCTCTTTTTTGATAAAACATAAACTAAATCGATGGTACTCAATGAGATAACACTAAAACGAGCATTTTTTTCGTTATTTTTCCGCAGAAAAAATAACAATATGTTCAATTTAATTTGTACAGTTGACAGAATCAGAATCAGAATTGTTACTGGTGACACATCAAATAACATTCATACACCAGAACCTGTGATATGGACGACGTCTCTTAATTTCGACTTTCTGAAAAAAAAATGCGTTTTTTTTTTTTTGTCATTTTCCAACTTTCTTGGTAAAATTAGTCAAAATAGATGCAAAATTATAAACTTCTATTGTTTTGCTTTAAATAAGAAGTGAAATATCTATCACAGACAACGTTTAAAAACGATGCTTTGAAACGATTTTTCACGGGTGGCGCCGCTGGTGATGTTTTGCGTACGTGTATCTAAGAGCTGATATTTTAAGTCTTTGGGGCGAGACTATGGAGTGATAAGTCACGGACGACATCATAACGTTTGTGGCGTTACTAAGAAGTGACCTGTAACAGACGAAGCCATGACATTGTTCGTCGTAAGTAAAAAGTGATATATCGCGGACGTTGATGTAACTCAATAGATATGTCCCGTGCGACGGCATGCCACTTTTGCGGCGATCATATGTCACGAATGCCGCCATGACGTTTTGCAGCATAGCTAAGTGATATTTTGATGTCTTGCGGTCATTTGTTTGTTTGTTTGATTTGAGGTTTAACGTCCCCGTCAACACTGTATAGGTCATTTTGGAGACCTTGCTTCTAATTTTGTAGGGCTTTTACCCGACATTCAGATGAAATGACTTCTCATGCCCTGTCGCCCAATGAAACCAACAGGGTTTATAAGCATGGACCGCTTCGCACCGCTTTGCCTAGGCAGGCTTAGATCCTCTAAGCGGTTTACCAGTACTCGTGTGCGGCCGGTTTCAGCTCTGCGTGGAAGCATCATGCAGCCCATCTATTTCTTCAAGCCCCGATGGGCGGGGGCAGAGATAAGGTAAGTATATTGTGATAACTGAAGAATAGTTTTGTAAATTCTCCATAGGAGGAATAACGAAAACTATCCTTCAATGTCACTTTATCCCTTATCTGGTGATATGATCTACTGAAGGAGCAGTCTGATCTGGGTTTACACTGTTTACCATTCCGTCTGTACATTTTGGACTTCCTGCTGGGCTATGAAACAAATTTGTTAAAATTTTAGGAGAATTACAGCAAGTTCTCAAGGTGTTCGAATTTTTAGGATTTTTATTCAAAAGCACTTAGTGTTCCAGGAAAAATCAAAGCATTGACAGCAATGGTGAGTCCATTGTCTCTGAGTGTTTGTTTGTTTGATTTGCGGGTTTACGTCCCCGTCCACACTGTTAAGGTCATTTTGGAGATCTTGCTTCCAATTTTATGGGGCTTTTACCCGACACTGAGATAAATTGATATCTGAATCCCTGCCGTCAAATAAAATCAATATGGTTTATATGCAGAGATGGTCCAACTCGCACCACTTTGCCTGGGCAATTTGCCTTCACTGCAGCTGGTGTTGTGCCGTGTGGCGGCCGAAAAACGTCTCCCCGTACATCAGCCATAGTGCAGTTTATATTTTACTTTTGGTCCTTTGAGATCAGCGTGAATATTCTGAGAAATCGGAAATAAATTATTGGTTTAGACTCATATTCTAGACAGGTTTTTAATTATTTGGACCCCATTTTGATTTATATCAGTCTTTGAATCGACTGCCTATTCGAAATTCGCAAAATTGCAGTATGTTTCCTTTGGCTTTCTTTGCCGGATCATTACAGGGTCACTGATAAGGCTTTATTAGCCGAAACTACGTAGTATGACCCATCTTCTTTCTTATGAATGTTTTCATTGCTCTTAAAGGAACTGATTTTTTATTTTAATTAGACCTTTTTTGTTATTTGAACGTCCCCGTCAACACTGTATAGGTCATTTTTGAGACGTTGCTTCCAATACTGTGGGTCGTTTACCCGACATTGAGATACAATGATGATGGATATCCATAATTCGATTAATGGATATCATTAATTCAGACTGACATATGGATATCAATAATTCGATTGATGGATATCCAAAATTCGAATTAGGGATATCCATAAATCAGCGGAATAATGAATATCCAAATTTTGATTATGGATATCCACAATTCGAATTAGTGATATCCATAATTCGAATTATAGATATCAATGAATCGATATAAATCGATCTGAGTTAATGATATCAATAAATGAATATCTATAATTCGAATAACCATTATTCGGCTGATTTATGGATATCCATAATTCGAACTACTGATATCCTATATCGAGGATATCCATAAATCTAATTATGGATATCTATAAATATGAATTAAATAGTTAAACGGCACCTCATAGCCCACCCCCCCCCCCCCCACACACACACACACTTAAATAGGTTAATCATAGAACTGACAGCACAGTGGGTTTATTGTCAAATTGTCTCGATAATATGGTTGTAAAAAGGGACTTAGACTGTTTTTCTTTAACCCTTTAAATTTCTGTACTTTAAGCAAACGGTAGACCCTGATCAGACACTGTTTGCCAATGGCCCAGCACATGAGCCAAGTTAATATCTTATAACATTGTTTCTTTTACGGGGAACGGGAACACCTATAGCACATTTTTCCGCTATTTTTCAAAGGGAGACAACTTTTGGGACTTCCTGCTCATTTTTCTACAGGCTCAGCCCCATCGAAATAGGGGTCTACTCTTAAAAGAAACAATATTCTCCTCAAGAGCAAATTCTTTACCCCTATGGACATGGGAGACAAAACACTTTGCAGGGGTTGCCTCCCCTGAAGGTGTATCCATTCCCCCTTAATCAGCACTCTTACGTCCCGATAGGCTATAAAGAATCGTAGTCATGTGGACAACATCAACATTAAGCTACCGCGCTTAGCATCACATGAACAAGTCCGTGAAATTAACACCCCGCCCACCTAAACCTCACTTCATATAGAGAAAACTGAGGTTTACGGGGATATACATTATATTTCTTATTTCTGCCCCAAGACATAGGTAAGCGGTTCTGACGAGCACCTACAACCTACGTTTGCAGTATAAATAAGAAACATATTTACGGATTTTCATGAGAAAAGTAGCCATTTAATGGTAAACTTTGGTTGACTGATCATTACGATAACACACCCGTGTGAAATAGTGCTTTCTTTCATACCTCCAAAATAGTTATTTTTCTGATGAAAACTTATGATTTTTTCTTACTTTTACCACAAACATAGCGTTTGGGTGCTCGTTAGAACCGCCTCGTTGAGGCGGTTCTAACGTGTACCCATAACCTAGTAGAAAAAAAGACAAATAATGTTTACCTATGTAAACACCAATTTCTGTATATACAGTTGGGTTTAAGGGGGTTTTCATGTCACGGACTTGTTAATGTGATGTTAACAACGAGAAACAATCGACCGTAAAAAACACCATTTTTGTATGATTTTACAGGCTAGCGCCCGCCACCGCCCATCGGGACTTGAAGAAATAGATGATGCTTCGCCGCAGAGCTGAAACCGATTGCGGTGGTAAACTGCTTGGAGGTTCAAAGCCTGTCCAGGAAAAGTGGTGCGAATCGGACCGCCCATGCATATAAACCCTATTGGTTTCATTGGGCGGCAGGGCTTGAGATGTCATTTCATCTCCATGTCGGGTAAAAGTCCCACAAAATTGGAAGCAACGTCTTCAAAATGACCTTTACAGTGTTGATGGGGACGTTAAACCTCAAATCAAACAAAGCCCAAGTAAACTCTATAGTTTCTGTACATAAATCTGGGTTTAAGAGGGTTTTCATGTCAACGATAAACAATCGTTCCCAAAAATAGCATTTTCCCCCCTTTTGCATGCCTTTACAGGCTTAGTGCCTTATGAATAAAAGAGAATGCCCTGCTCAGCAGAAAATTCCCAAAAGCGTGTACCGTAATAGGCCGATATAGTTTCAGTAATTGGGTTCTTCATTGTTTTAGATGTTAATCAAGACTCAGAAGCCCTTTCACAAAGACACTTCTATCAGAAACTCCATATGAATTAATGCCCCTGTCAAAGACACAAAACGTATGAAATTTCAATCACTCATTACAAAACAAAACGCTTTATGCGTTTGAAAGTCTGATCAGGAATAGTCTCAGTGCTATGCCCTGTGAGCATAATTTTGAAGCTCACAAGGACTTCAGTAATTGTTATAATGTCAGAGTCACTTTCACTTTTGCCCGAAGCCTTTCCATAAAATTGGCCCTCTTTTCCAGAAACTCTAGAAACCTTAAAACATGTAAAATACTCGTAATTTGGATCAATATTTCGTCACGATACCAGCCCACTGACTGGGTTTTAATAATGACACAGGACTACAGATTTGATCGTGCAAAGTTCCAAGTTGCATGAACATGATCCATGAAATAAATGCCCATGTAAATTATGTTTTATTTAGAGTAAAATGGTGTTTACGAGGGTAAAGTATTAGATTTCTTATTTTGGCATAAAACATAAATTGTAAGGACTCGCTAGAACCGCCTCTTTCCAACGTGCACCCGCAATTTATGATTCTAACAATACATAAAAAGACACAGATTTTTACCATCATGACAATAAGTTCGTGAAGCAAAGACCCCTCTATATCCCAATTTATAAAGAGAAAAATGGGGTCTACGGGTATACATTAGCTGCCTTGTTTTAGCTTAAAAACATAGATTGTGGGTACACGCTTGAATCGCCTCATTGATACGGTTCTAAAGAGCACCTACAATCTATGTAGAAAGGAGATATATGAATGATGTTTCAAGTTCTACCTAATATTTGTGGTTTCTGACACCATGTTGGACGCCATTATTTCATACGGACATGTTTTCTTAATGAACAAAAAGAAATAATAATAAAGGCTATTTAAGAAACAAGAAAGGAAGTACAGTAACACTTCAAAGACACAAACACAGTTGGCTCGTTTACCATCGTTATTTCGAAAGCGATCTTTAGTCCCTACGACATGCTTCCCATAGATCCAGATACAGAGGACCCGCGTTATAACGACACGCGTTATAACGGCAAAACACGTTATAACGACGATTTCAATGGAATGAATTCTTAGCTCAAGGTTTAGCCTCGATTTCCGAGCGGCTTGGGCTTTCCTCGGGTTAGAAATGACCAAATCGAATCCGTAGTCATGAAAGATTCTTGTAATTTAATACTCCAAGAAGCAAATGTTACAGACATTTGCTAGAATCGACTCATCAACTACCGCTTTCTCGAGCAAATTGTCATTGTCACAGAGGTGTTCGCATCAGGTTAACAAGCCCGTGAAACGAACACCCCTCTAAACTCAACTTTATATAAAGCTGGAGTTTACAGGGGTATAAATTATTTTGCTTATTTCTGCTCCTAGACATGAACTGTTGGAACTCGTATCAACCGCCTCAATGAGTCGGTTCTGACCAACAGCCACATTTATGTTTGGAGAAAAAAGCAATAAGAAAAATAGCCTATCACAAATTGTCATAGGAAAAGTAGCCTTTTTTGAGATATGAAAGAATTCACTATATATGTGCCACACGGGTGTGTTAACGAAGTTCGACTCTATATCATAAATGTGTTAGCCCAGTGACTCACGGGTACTCGAGAAACTGATTAGCTGAATGGTGCCACTGCAACACAGAACTGCATGCTCCAGTCTTTTGACAGAACCGGCGTGTCATCACAGGTTCGGATTGGCCATGGCGCTGGGAATACCTCTCATTAGCTCCAAATATCGCTCTCTCGAACAAATTGTTATTGTCCCAGAGGTGTTCACGCCACAGAAGTTCGACTCTTTATCTGAGAGCTGGAAGATTGTCCCGCCATTTTTCAAAGGGAGACAACTTTAGGGACTTTCTGTTCGCTTTTCTATAAACTCTGTCCTAAGGAAAAGTGGGTCTACTCTTAAAGGAAAGAATTTGCTCCTTTGGAGCAAATTCTTTCCTCTAAGAGTTGACCCCTATTGATATGGAAGATGAAAATACTATTGCTGGAGTTGCCTCCCCTGAAGATGTATCATATGCCCCTTAATGTGTTTAGCCCAGTGACCGATTGTGCCACAGCAGCAGAAATGCTTCTATCCGGCGTATTAAGAGGTCGGATTGGTCGTGAAAAGTTTATTAAGCGATTCATGGCTATTCATGGCTAATTCATGGCTAATCCATGGCTAAGGTTGTCATCTTCCTTATGCGTTCCCACTTACATAACCATGTGATATAATAATTTCTTTCACGTCTGCAAAGACAACACTTTCCTGATTTAAACATACATTGTGGAACTCGCTGAGCCGGTTCTAATCAGTATGATAAACATATACCTTTGAGAAATAACAAGGTTAACTTAGAACTCGCAGTCGATGGCAGGCCATCGCAAATCCCCACGCTATTCTTTCTTTGTCTTTTCTACACCCAGTGTCTGCTAATAAGAGACCACCTTTGGGACTGTTCGAAAGTGGTCTTAAAGACCACTTTTGAACATTTCCAAAGGTGGTCTTAATATAGGAATTTTACTGTATGTAAAAAAATTTAAAATAATCATAAAAACAGTAAACAGTTACACATTATTAGAAATAAGGTATGCCTGTTTATGAATTTATCAATTTATGAATGTTAATCCATTACATTTTATTGCCCGGTGCTGTAAAAGGTAAGAAATATATAATGCTTAACCTAAGTAAGGCATCACACACGCATGCATGCCCACATGCATTATTCGTTATGGCCGAAACGTCCACCTTTGGCATTTTCCATGGTCGAAATGTCCATGACCGAACTGTGCTAGGCCGAAATGTCTTTGGCCGAAATGTCCTACATTCTTACACAACACTGACCTCACAACAACGCGGATCATCACAAAAACACACCTATATAATTTTGACCCCTTGAACTCCACTTTTATTTGGTAAAACTGGGGTTTACAGGGGTAAACCTTAGTTTTCTTATTTCTGCTCTAACATATAGATTGTGGTTACTCGCAAATAACAAGAAATACTCGAGAAATAACAAGGTTAACTTGGAACTCGCAGTCGATGGCACGCCATCGCAAATCCCCACGCTATCTCCACAGGGACTAAGTACCATATAACAACATATATATTTGTAATTGAATTTTATTGACATTTGGCCTTTCGACCCCCTCAACCAGGGCGCCAATCTAATCCCAGGGTCAAACTTTTACTTGTATCATATTCTACTAATCATCTCCTTCGAATTGACATGCCACATGACTATGTTCCGAAAAACTTAAATTTGTGATCCCCGCCCCCCACCGCCTCCCCCACCCCCAACATCACCCTCCAGGGGTCACAGTCGAAATCCCGTCCAATATGTTTTACGTAATTCATAACTCATTACTTCTGCAAACTTTGGCATCAAAATATATATAATTGACTTTGTAATTGAATTTTATTGATATTTGACCTTTTGACCCCTCCCCAGATACGCTGGAAGCGGGGCCAAAAATAAATGCACTCTTGCACTTCCAACTCATGTAAGCAACCCACACCAAATTTGGATGGATTCTGATTAACAGTTTAGGAGGAGAAAGCATAACGGACGGACGGACGGACGGAGGCGATTTTAATATCCCCTTCGCTTTTAAAAACAAAATCATAACAATGTATGCCCTTGCATCAGGTTCACGTCTGTGTTATGAAACCCCACTTCATATGAAGAAAACTGGGGGTTACAGGGGTTTACATAGATTTTTTATTTCTGCTCCAAAACATAGGTTGTGGGCACTCGTTAGAACCGCCTCAATGAGGCGGTTCTAACGGGCACCCACAACCTATGTTCGGTGCATAAATAAGAAAAAAACAACAACAATTTTTATCAAATAAAAGACCGTATTGGAGATATGAAAGCATGCACTATGTCAGATGGATGTGTCCTTTTTTCTATATATTATATTAAGTGTGGATTATAGGGCCCCGCCCCTCGGGGCTGGGAGAATTAGATTGGGCTGCATGGTACCCCTAGGCAGAGCTGAATCCGACCGCGCATGAGTGCTGGTAAACAGTTTAGAAGGCATAAGCCTGCCCAGGCAAAGTGGTGTGAGTCGGACCATCACTCTATATAAACCCTATTGGTTTGTTTGGGCGATAGGGATTGAGATGTCATTTCACCTCGATGAGGCGGTTCTAACGTGTACCCACAATCTATATTTTGAGCAGGAATAAGAAAAATATCATAATTTAAATATCTGAAAATTTTCGTTTTTCGGCGACAAAATTTACAGTACATTTGTATAGACGTGTTTTCGTAATTCTAACGGTTAAAGTATAATTCTCTTCACGTCGAATCTCTTAAAATGCGTTTGCAGACATTTTTGTAAGAAAATTCAAACAATGTACTGTTTTCACTTTAAAAATAAAACAACGTATGTTTGTAAGCAACATTATCTGTAAGTTTAGAAATAGTATTAAAGGGCGGGCTTGGTCCTTGATCAATATTCAGTCAATCGGATTTCAAGTGATGAGTGCGACAAACATATTAACGCAAAATGGAAAAGCATTAATGAAGTCAGGACAAACATAAAATTAATAGTTTTAAATTCATGAACAGGTCAAACATCGAAATAATGTGTGAATACTGCTCAATAATTGCACATCTGCCATAAAAATTCCTCGCAATACAAGGCCAGTGTGAAAAACGACATAATTATGCAAAAATTGCGTGGCAAGCGTCTTCACGGCTTTCTGTTCAAATTTTCATCTTCAATTCTCTGGACCGTTTGATTTTCACGCGACCCAAAGTTACTAAGCGAATAAACGTTTCGTTGCTAATGTACAGGTTGTACGATATCCAGGTAACGTTTATATATACATGCGGCCACGCCTTATTACGAAAACATGCCTATTCAAATAGATTGTAAATTTTACCGCCTAAAAAATGAAAATTTTAAGATGAAAAATTGTGATATTTTTCTTATTTACGCTTAAAGTATAGACTGAGGGCACACGTTAGAACCGCCTCGTCGAGGCGGTCCTAACGAGTACCCACAATCTATTTTTTTAGAGCAGAAATAAGAAAAATAAGGTTTACCCCTGTAAACCTCAGTTTTACCAGATAGAAGTGGAGTTCAAGGGGTCAAAATTATATAGGCGTGTTTTTGTGATGATCCGCATTGTTGTGAGGTCAATGCTGTGTTAGAATGTAGGGCATTTCGGCCACGGACGTTTCGGCCACGGACCGTTCGATCATGGGCATTTCGGCCATGGATAATGCCAAAGGTGGACGTTTCGGCCTTAACCATTAATGTATGTGTGCATGCGCGCGTGTGTGATACCTTACTTAGGTTAAGCATTATACCTTTTCTTACTTTTTACAGTTAACTTTTAGAAGCATTGGACAATAAAATGTAATGGGATTAGCATTCATAAATTGATAAATTCATAAACGGCCATACCTGATTTCTAATGTAATTGTTTATTTCATGATCATTTTAATTTTTTTACATACAGTAAAATTCCTATATTGAGACCACCTTTGGGCCTGTTCAAAAGTGGTCTTAAGACCACTTTTGAAAGTCCCAAAGGTAGTCTCTTATTAGCAGAAAAAAAGAAAGACAAACAAAGAATAACTGTAGAAAAGACAAACAAAGAATAACTGAAACCTTCTCAATTAGCTCTTAAAAGCAGATTTAGTCTTAATTTTAGGTGGTCTTAATAGCGGAATTTTACTGTATATGGAATTTACACAATCGGAAAGAGGGGAAATGATTTTATGTTTTAATTGTTTTATGTATACGAAAAACAGCAGATCAGATAACATGGCGCTGTGCTAGTGTCATGCCTTGAACTGCAAAGCAACTTTAAAGACAACCAAAAAGAACTGGTCAAGGGACACTCTCATATTCTGATGAAATTGGTGTAATGCATGCAATCCAAAACACTAGACGGGAAATGAAAGAAAAGGCTGCGCCAGCCTTTTTTCCTTGGCCGAAATGTCCATGGTCGAAATGTCTTGGCCGAAACCTCCGTGGCCGAAATGTCAGTGGTTGTAATGTCACAGCACCGTTATGTAAAGAGGGATATCTGTCGAATCTCGGCTGGACTCATGTGCTGGGTTTGGCAAACGCAGAACGCGGCGTCTGATCAGGATCTAAACTATTTGTTTGAAGTATCGGAATTAAAGGGTTAACCCTTAAGACGCCGTGACAAAAAAATACATTTGAAAATGTCGTCTGCTAATGTCGTCTGCTGAAACTTTTTTTGCAAACTTTTTAAAAACGTTTGCATAGAGGTAAACAGTTTGGACCAGATCAGACAGCTCCTTGAGGAGCAGTCTGATCTGTGTCCACACTGTTTGCAAAACCTGATTTTAAAGTACTTGGTAGACGACAAAGCAGACGACAATGGTCGTAACTGGCATTTTACAGTCTAAGTCCCCGTGCACCATTTGCCCAATAGAAAATCGACCCACCAGTGCTGTCAGTGACTTATTTATTTATTTTTTCATATTGACTATTTTATGTTTGTTTTGATTGATTTTGAGGTAACGTCCAGCCTCATCACTATTTAGGTCATTTTGGAGACGTTGCTTCCAATTTTGTGGGACTTTTAGCCGACATTGAGATGAAAGGACATCTCAAGACCTGCAGTCCAATAAAACCAAAAGGGTTTATATACATGAACGGTCTGACTCGCACCCCTTTGCCAGGGCCGACTTAGATCCTCTAAGCGGTTTACCAGTGCTCATGTGCGGTCAGTTTCAGCTCTGCGTAGAAGCACCATGCAGTCGAATCTACTTCTCCAAGCCCCGATGGGCGGGTGTCCAAAGAATGGCGTGTACGCTTATTAGAGCCGTACACACACGTGACATCATACAATTTTGCAAGGACAAATTAAGAAGAAGAAGAAACTCCCACTTTCTACCTGAACATCGGTTACATGTGCATGGAGTTGTGGTAAGAATTTTTAAGTGCCTTAAAAAGAAAGTTCGAGCCGGCTGTTTTGAATGTGTGAAATAAAGTTTTTTTTTCATATTATGCCAAAATGGATGACACATCCTCGGCCATGTGATAAGGCAGACTGACAGATTTTCCATCACTTTAACAAGTCCGTGTAATGAGCACCCCGTCTAAACCACACTTTATATAGAGAAAACTGGGGTTAACGGAGGGTAAACATTATTTTTTTTGTTCTTATTTTCTGCTCCAAGACATAGGTTGTGGGTACTCGTTAGAACCGCCTCATCGAGGCGGTTCTAGCGAGCACCCAAAACCTATGTTTTGTCATATATAGTTGAGGATACTCGTAAGCACGCAAAACATATGGTTGGTGTATAAACAAGTAAAATAAGAAAAAAATTCATAAAAAAAAAATAATAATCGTTACTGGGATATGAAAAAGTGCACAATGTCACACTGATGCGTTATCGAAATGAATGTGTGAAAAAAAAAGAAAGATTTTTTTATATATTTATTGAATGGCACACTCTTCGCCATACGATAGGGCAATAGGGCAGGGCTAACAGTTTGTTTGATTTGAGGTTTAACGTCCCCGTCAACACTGTAAAGGTCATTTTGGAGAAGTTGCTTCCAATTTTGTGGGACTTTTACCCGACATTGAGATGAAATGACATCTCAAGCCCTGTCGCCCAATGAAACCAATAGGGTTTATAAGCATGGGTGGTCCGACTCATACCGCATTGCCTGGGCAGGCTTAGATCCTCTAAGCGGTTTACAAGCACTCGTGTGCGGGTCGATTTCAGCTCTACGTGGAAGCATTGTGCAACCCATCTATTTCTCCAAGCCCCAACGGGCGGGGCCGCTAATTATGCTTTAAAAAGCTTATTTAGAAGTCTGCAGTTATTTTTTCTTCGTTTTTTCTGCAAAAAAAAGTGTCCTCTGGTCAGAGACCACCTATGGTACGGTTCAAAAGTGGTCTTAAAGACCACTTTTGAACAGTCCCAAAGGTGGTCTTAATATAGGAATTTTACTGTATATACATGTATATATATTATGAATAGCATACACTCCGCCATATGATAGGGCAATAGGGCAGGCTAACAGATTTTCCTCATAACTGCATTTAATTTAATGAATGGCGACTTCTCAAGTCATTAACGATCAGCGGGGAAAGTACATGACAGACCAAATACTCATGCAATCCGCATCGTTGCTTGTTTCAATATTGATTGAAAATGAAATGGTCATTAGTCCAAATGTATCTTGAAATGGACAACATGCTGTGTTCATTTGAATAATTCATTAATAATAAAATTATTTCTTAATTTTGGACGCAGTCGAGAGTTCTTGAACAACTGTCAGTCCGGTTATTAGCGAATTTGCATTCACTATCGCATGCGGCTTCACTTCTCCAGATTCATTTAATTTTGACAGTCTTTCAAATTGTCGGATATTAGTGTAAGAGAAATTTATAATAAATTAAAACAAAACCTTTACAGTAAGCACCCTATATCTCGCTCGGTAGGTCTATTAACAGACCAAAAATGGCTAGTTTTGTCAGAGTATTGGAGTTCTATCATCAAATTAGACACGGAATGAGGGCATCATCTAATGCACCATCTAATTTTATAAGAGAACGGTAAATTGATTAGCCTGAATTTAACAATAATGCTTGTTTGACCAGCTGTATGAGTCATGGCATTTAGTCATGCTACTTCCGGTCAGTTGTGCACACGACGATTACGCAAATAGCAACGAGTTCCACTTTGAAAACTAAAACCTAACATGATATTTATATTTGAGATTTGGCCAATGTTAGAGAGTGAGAGAGAGAGAGAGAGAGAGGGGGGGGGGGGGGGGGCGAAAATGCACGATAACGTAGAAAGCAGCGGCGGGAATAAGAAACCTTTGTACACCATGATGTATACCATCAAGTGATAAACGTGATGAACAAACGACAGACAAACTAAAAGCAAGGAAAAATAACTTTTATGACTTTATCTTTGACTATCTTCAACCTATCTACCCATGGTGCCAACGAGATATGAACAATAATCCATTAGTTTGGGAAAGATGCCAACATGCTAAAAACTGATAAAAAGATTATTAATGCGCATTAGAAAATGAGTAAATTTGTTTGTGCGACCCACGAAGACTCAGATCAGCCTGCGCAAAGCGCAGGCTGATCAGTCTTCGCATGTCGCACTGAAGGTCATCTGTGGATCCACATTCTACTGTTAAAAATCAACTTGAGGAACTGATGTGGCAGCGTGGATACGAATTCTTAGCTGTTCGCACGTGCCAATATGCCTTGTTTCCTGTGCGCATGCTCATTCCGATGTTCTAAGAGTCTGGTGCTGGGTTTTCCATCAAAAAGGTTGAATTTCAAGCATAGCGGTAAAGCATTAGTCTCCCCATTAGAGCTCGTTATTCGAATCACAGGTTATGAGATATTTATTGCTAGGTTATAATGTTGTCAATTACCAGCTGTCAATCACAGCCTTGTTATAGTCTGTTTCAAGAAGTCTGAAAAATATAGTAATTGAAGAGACTTTCTAGTGTCTGTGACATTGTCAATATTTCTTTTACACACTGCTGCCAAAATCAGCAGCACCACCACCCCTTTGTCAATTCTATTATTGCTACTACTGCAACCGCAGCAGCAGCAGCAACAGTAGTAGTAGGAGGAGGAGTAGGAGGAGGAGAGGAGGAGGAGGAGCACTAGTAGAAGTATCAGTAGCGGTTGTTGTAGTAGTGTGTGTGTGTGTGTGTGTTTGAGTTTTACTTTACGTCCTACCAGCAGCTAAGGCCATCCGAGTCTGGAGCCACGGTTTAAAGCCACAAGGCGAGTAGCATAACCACTACAACACAGGGTATTCTGTGGTAGTAATAATAATAATAATAATAATAATAATAATAATAATAAAGAACATGCCCATTTGCTATTAATTATTTACTTCTGTTAATTTCACAGCTTTTTATCATCACTTTTATTTCTACTGATACATGTACTACTGTAACTACTACTACTACCACTATATTACTACTACTACGACAACTACTTCTACTAATATTACTACTACTACTACAACAACAACTACCGCTGCTAATACTTCTACTGCCACGTACTACTACTACTACTACTACTACTGCTGCTGCTGCTGTTGTGGACACCGAATATATAAAGCTTTACTGTGACATTATTCGTGAAAAAAATGCTAAACTCAAAAGACATGGTTAAGGTGAGGTTTTATGAAATGTGAGAGGAAAAAATATACAAAAGAACGGAAACAGGGCGGGCGTCTATGTGTGCGTGTCAGGGATAGAAATACACCCTGCTAATAACTCGCATCATAATATACTATATCAAATAGACACAGATCCAGATAAAGAGATGTAACAAAGAGACTTATGGAAATTTCTCCTTATTTCCTGTCAGAAGTATATGTTCTGGGTATTTGTTAGAATCGCCTCGATGAGGCGATTCTAACAAGTACCCAAAACATGTATCTTCTTATTGAGAAATATGAAAAATTTTCCCTTAATTATCATTGTTAAGGTATGAATATAGCTAAAGTCTACTTACAATTATATTCTAAGTATCCCTTTACAGTTCTGTTTTGAACAATTTCTCGCAATGCAAAATGATATTATGTAAGTTGGTATTCTCAAATCACCCAATTAATCACTGCCAATGATACAGGGGCTGTGCTGTGAAAATTATTCAAAATTATCTTGTAAAGAATCTGGTTCTGTGCTGCCTCCCGCCGGGACTGAACAATAAACAGACAAGAAGCAGCTTATTTCTTTAGTTTCAAATAGAATCAAGAATACATATATTTTCTAGCAGTTTGGCATTCTTATGTCTGCTCTGTACTGATAAGCCCATTGCTTTTGATAGGCTGGCGTCCGTTTATCGTCGTTTGAAGAATTCATCGCATGCTTTGAGCTGGAAACCAAGCAGATTGAATCGTGCAGCATATCCTTACGCTGCGAATCACGATATTTGCAGACGTCATTTTCAAATATTTCTTATATATTTTCCAGCGAAAATAAGGCTTGACATTGCATATTGATTGTGTGCTATGCAGACGATTCGAAAAAACATGTCAAGTCTTATTTTGTCTGAAAAATAATTTTGAAAATAAATTGTCGTCTGCTCTAAACATCTATGGCGGTTTGAGATTATATTGTGTCGCGGAAGTTTGTGCCGTATAGATATTTCACTTGGTCAGATCAGCCTGTGCTGGTGAAAAGTCCATTCCAATCACAAAAATGTCTTCTTATAAGATTCAGTATTGAAAAAAGACTTGAAACATTGCAATGTTAACAAATGTGTAATTGAACTGAGATTATGTATCAAGGGCGGGTTTTTCACCGCGACACGACTGTTATGCCAATAGTAAATGTTTGGTTGCATTTGTCTGTCATGCCAGCGTCAAGGATAATGAGTGACACTCGAGATAAGTATGGGAGTTCCTGAGTGACGTCATAGTCTGCTGCAAAGTTTCAAACAGACTTTGTGTACGAAATATTTACTGGTGAAATTTACAAAGTACTTGATTACCCGCTGTGTATTATAACAGACGTGGCAAATACAGCATGATAAGCGTTCTCCATATTACGTAAGAAAATATACGTGCATAGCATTAAAGATTTTTTATATCACAGGGGCTTTGTGCGGTTGGTTGGTTGAGGCAAAGGTGCCGCTGGGGCACCCAACTGATAGTGGCTTACAGATGTCATTGCAGCGGGTAAGGATAGAGGGAGAGTGTCATTCTTCTATTTCTACACTTCCATTCATTTTCCTCTTTCTCCTCTGTCCCTGACTTTTATATCTACTATCTCATCTTTATTTATTCTCCCTTTGTCATGGAGACTACACAAAATGACCCACAAGGGTTGACGTGCCGTTAAACTCCAAACAATCAAGCAATCAGTCTTCCCTTGAACAAAAGCCCAACCTTGTAGGCACACAGCATTGACTCAACATTAAAAACAACAACAAAAAATATTTTAAAGGTGCATTATTGAGCTATCTGGAAAAAATGCTTCCAAAAATAAAATACATATAGCCGGTATTTTTCTTTAAAACAATACAAATGAATGCATTTTATGCAAAAATGCGAACAATTATGATGACAGGTAAATGAGTTTGAGAGGGATTCCCTAACTAGGTTTCGAACACTAGTTAGATCTATTTTTAGTTCGTGACAAAAATAGAATCCCCATATATGACGTTATGCGACGTTCATATTTGGCCTTGTGTGCTTAGGCCATGCCTGAATCGGAAAAAAATATGACGCTGAATACCATGCCATAAGTAACGACACTCAGAGACGATACTGTCGCCATGTATGTGTAAAGTGACAAATTTATTTTTAGAACAGAAATTCCGAACACATGTTCAGAGCGAAGGCTAAACACGAATGAAAACGACCATTTTCACAAAGGTCTGAAGCTGTATTTGGCTCCAAAAGTGTACACATGACAAAGGAGTATGCATTGAAGATAAAAACCAGAAAAAAATTTGAGACCCGGTAGCTCAATAATGCACCTTTAACGGCGAGTATAACCCTCGGGTAGAAATGCAAATAAGACGAGAATTTAAGTTGCTTTCACGCAATAGGCCCTATGTAGAACTACTGTTTTAAAAGGCTTCCATTCCTGCTCTAAATATAGATCACAGAACATTGACGTTATATTGATGAAACGCATCCTGATGGTCTAAGCACTTGTTTTCTCTTATAAGCACCGCTTGCTTATTATAGTAAAAGTGAATTTAGGCCACTGCGAGGGCTTTTGAAACGCCGATGTAATGTGCATAGATTGTGGGTGCTTTGTAGAGCCGCCTCATGGAGGCGGTTCTATCGGCCACCCACAATCTAAATTTTGTGCAAGAATAAAGAACATAATGTATACCTCTGTAAACCCCTCTTATGAAGATTATATGGGTATTCATTTTACGGACTTGTTAACATGAAAGTGTTACGAGACCATCTTAGGGGCGGTTAAGCAAAAAAAAAAGTAAAATGTGTACCATTTATAAACCCCAATCTTTCTGTTATTTACAATGACATTTTACATATTATGATGATTTACCTTTCAGCATAAAGGAAAGAAATGTCTTGAAGGTTTGCGTAATAGGCATATACCCGCGCTCCTACATTCCGAAAAATCGCCCCCGCCCATTGGGGCTTGGAGAAATAGAATGGGCTGCATGGTGATTCCACGCAGAGCTGAAACCATGGTCACACATGGATACTGGTACATGTACATGTAAACCGCTTAGAAGGACTAAGCCTGACCAGGCAAAGTGGTGTGAGCCAGACCGTCCAATGTATAGTGACTTTTGGTTTAATTGGTTGGCAGGGCTTGAGATGTCATTTTATCTCAACGTCGGGTAAAAGTTGCACAAAATTGGAAACAACGTCTCCAGAATGACCTTAATGGTGTTGACGGTGGCGTTAAACCTCAATTTAAACAAACACACATTCCGAAAACTGCTGATAGACACATTAATAAAAAATCAACGTACTGACAGCACTGATGGATCGACTGCCTCTGAGAGTGGGCTTGGAAAATAGTCCTGAACGGGAACTTAGAACGTTTCTTTTAGCCCTGAAATCCCGGTCCTTTACGCAAACCGTGTAGACTCTGATCAGACGCCGTGTTTTGCCGCGTCTGATCTGGGCCTACAATGTTTATTAAGCAAACAGAGAAGACACTGATCAGACGCCGCCTTTTGCGGCGTCTGATCTGGGTCTCCAATGTCGGCCAATGTTACAGTACATCAGTCGAGTCAGTGTTTTACATCATGCTCACTTATACACAACATTATGACGTCACAACGACAAGAATAGCACGCCAGTAAATAACCATTACTTCCATTTCGTACCAATCAGTGATAGTCGCGCGAACATCAAGTCCGTAAAGTCACTGTGCTTAGTAACTTTGGGTTGACTGACAAAATATCGATCCATAAAGGACAATGGCAAGTCTAGGAACCAGGGGCCAGTTGTTCAAAACTAACGACGTATTTAGTTAACATATCGTTAAAACTTTGATTGTTTTATATGGCAAATATACTAATAGTTTTGCAGAAAAAAATGTGATTGACTTTTGCAAATGCAAAAGCTGCTCACATTTTTTTTTTTTCAGCAAAAATAAAATTTTAGATACTGAACTTGCTAGAACAGTTAACAGTATGACCACTAACGAGCTCGTTAAGCCAACGAGGCTTTGAACAGCTAGGCCCAGGTTGTCGTTGTTTCTTTGTTAATCAAGGGCGTACAACTCTGAAATACACGACCTAAATGTTTGTCTTTAGCAAAGAACAATTTGAATTTTTAAAATACGTTTAAATACAATAAAGAAACGTAAAGTTTGTTGTGTTTGTGCTGTTTAAAATTAATTAAATAAAAAATACGGAGGCCCATTATATGCGATAATGTTCTTATTTATTGTCTAAATATAGATTATATGTGCTTGTTTGAATCGATTATACATGATACATGCGTTAGAGATTAAATGAGAATAGTGATATATACTCCAGGAAACCAAACTTGTCTCTGAATAGAACTTTTATTCAAAGAAGAGTTTCATGTATTACACGCACATGTTAACGCGATGTTTCCGATTGTGTGTGGTCGGGAGAGCTGGCGTAGAGCTGACCTGAAATTGGGGTGGGTGGATTAGAGCTGAGCTGAAGGACATTTCCTACTGCAGGAGCATCGATGCATGTCTATAATTATAGGCGTGACAATCTTAACACTTAAGAAGCCAATCACAACATTTTTCGTCTGCTTTGTTGTCTGACTCTTACTAAAATCATTGTTGCAAACAGTGTGGACCCAAATCAGACTGCTCCTTAGGAGCAGTCCGATCAGGGTCTACGCTGTTTGCCAGTAAGCAAATATATGTTTGAAATATATGTTTGAAAAATTTTTAAGCGGACGCAGCAGAATAATCCGTCGCTTGAGGTGAGCCGTTTTTCACGCAGATCAGTATATACCAAGTTTACAGACCCCCGTCACAGCTAACTGCTGTTTATAGATGTGTTTTATTATTTTACTGACATAAAATACCAATTACCGTCGGTTCTTGAAATTGGAGAGATGATTCTGGATTTATTGCCGAGCTTCATTGAGATAATTTACTTTGGCATCGTTTAAAACATAGCGTGTGCGGTTTTAAGTTTTACGCCTCACCAACAACCTAGGTCATATGGAGACGGGTTCTCGATTTGAAGACTCTACCAAAAGGCTGGAGGAGAAGCCCGGAATCGAGGTCACGACCCCTTGATTATGAGGCCATGGAATAACTTAACCACTAAAACACAAAGACTTCTGTAACTTGAACATGACGTCAGGATAACAATTCCGCGTAATGACCCCCCCCCCACACACACACACACACACACCCCATAGATTACTCAATATTTAAATTAGCCACACCCATTTTGGACTATCATCCACTCAGATTACATGATATAATGAGTTCGTTCAAACTGACAAACTGAATGACATACAGTGTAGATCCAGATCAGATGGCTTCTTCAGATTATCATAAAATACTCATCAAGGCTTATCTGTTGCTATGCTGTTAACGTGATCTGGGAGTAAACGCTTTCCTTTATGATACATGATGGGGGAAATATATCTTCATTTCAGTTTCATGAAATTCCCCTCCATTCCATGTTTTAGCTTTGCCGTTCGCCGTGGTTTACTTTGAAGTAAATAAAATGAAAACAGCCGTTTTCTGCCAAATTAACCGTTAATCTGGCACTATATAACTTTAGGCCCAAAAACTATATACTGTTACTGTGATAGGTCACAGATATAAGAGATCAAGAATGATTAATAAGGACAAGCATTAGGATAATACCCAGATATTTTTCTAAAAAAAAAATATATATATATATGTATACATGTATCTGCTCCAAAACTAAATTTGGGACATTCGTTAGAGCCGCATCACTGCCGTGCGGACTAATATTGGACAATATGCGTCAACAATCTGTGATATCAAGTCATATGATAAAAAGAGTTTTCTTAATATATTCTTAATATTTATTATTTTCATTATTAAAGCTGCATAGTCGCTTTAAAAGCCAGGGTAAAATGAATTTTAACACATTTTAAACATTAAAATGTTTAACTCGTAATTCACGCACTCGTCATTATGTCATTATTATGCTTATTATTATTATTATTATTAGTAGTAGTAGTAGTAGTAGTAGTAGTTGTAGTAGTAGTAGTAGTAGTAGTAGTTAGAACCTAGGAACAGACAGGGGGTGGGGGTATTTTATGATAATTGAAGGATAGCTTTGGTCAATTCTCCATATAAACCTATGTTGTGAGTATTCATTAGAACCGCATCGAGAGAGGCGAGGCGGTTCTAATGAATACACCCAACATAGGTTAGGAAAACTATCCTTCAATTGTCAGAAAATACCCACCTGATCTGTTCCTATGTACCTATAGGGGGTTCTTACGAGAGCCCACAATCTGCATTTTCTTTGTAAACAATAAGAAATTCACATAAGAAAATGACATTTTTTGCGACATGATATACAGTAAAATTCCGCTATCAGACCACCTTTGGGACTGTTCAAAAGTGGTCTTTAAGACCACTTTTGAACAGTTCCAAAGGTGGTCCATGACCAGAGGCCATTGTATGCAGGAAATTCGAAGAAAGAATAACTGCACCCTTCTAAATAAGCTTTTTAAAGCAGAATTAGTCTTTATTTTAGGTGGTCTTAATAGCGGAATTCTACTGTATACTGTTATCTCACAAAGAGGTTACGATAGCACTCCCGTGCGACATAGTGCATTTTTTTCACATCTCCAAAAAGGCTAATTTTTGAATGAAAATCCGTGATATTTTTCCCTTATTTATACTGCAAAACATAAGTGTATCAATTTCCCTTTTTTACTTCTGTTTTATTTCTGCTTCAAACATACTTTGTGGGTGCTCATTAGAACCATACACATGTAATCTATGTTTTTCGGGCTTATACAATGCAACCCCACTTTTCTAAATAAGGGGTAATGGGAGTTTTACACGATCCGTTAACGTGATATGAGTGTTACACAAGTTCCTTTTATTTATTGATTGATTGTTTTGTGTTTAAAGACACGTCAACCATTGTTGGTCATTTTGTGACGTCTACCAGACAAAGGGAAAAAAGTGATAGAAGAGATAGTGTATGAGATGAAAGTGAGGGACAGGCAAGTAGCACATAAGGCCAGACTCTCTAATGAGCTCTTGGGGACAAGGGAGAAAGAGAAAAAATAACAACACTCCCCATCTACCCTTACCTGCTGTAAGGAAAGCCCCCGCCCATAGGGGCTTGAAGAAATATATAGGATGCATGATGCTTCAACGCAGAGCTGAATCCGGCCCGCCCACTAGTACTAGTAAACCGCTTAGAGGATCTAAGCCTGTCCAGGAACCGCGGTGCGAGGCGGACCGTCCATGCTAATAAACCCTATTGGTTTCATTGAGCGACAGGGCTTGAGATGTCATTTCATCTGAAGGTCGGGTAAAAGTCCCACAGAATTGGAAGCAACGTCTCCAAAATGACCTCTACAGTGTTGATGGGGACGTTAAACCTCAAACCAACCAACCAACCTGCTGTAAGGACAGCAAAATAGAAGTGAAGGCAATGATCAGGAATCGATACAATTAACCCACAGCTCCCATCAGAGACACCAAAGGGAAAGACACACACACATGAAAAAACAGACCCTCTGAATGGAAACATCAATAGCGGAAAGCCAAAAGCAGCCTAGCCTAACTTTAAGTTGGATAAGATATACGTCACTTTTGTCCCAGCATCACGAAAACTCGCCTATATAATTATGATCCCCTTGAACTCCACTTTTTATATGGTAAAACAGTGGTTAATAGGGGTAACCTTATTTTTCTTATTTCTGCTCTAAAATATATATAGATTGTGGGTACTCGTCAGAACCGCCTCGATGAGGCGGTTCTAACGTGTACCAACAATCTATATTTGAGCAGAAATAAGAAAAATATCACAATTTTTCATCTTAAAATCTTCAATTTTTTTCGGCGATAAAATGTACTCTGTATTTCTATAGGCGTGTTTTGGAAATGACCAACCAACCCAGGTTCTTTTTATGAATCGGCTTATGCCCTTGGGCTACTGCTGCCATTCCATTGACTGGAAAAAATTGCATGATCCACGAGTGCGGCTAAAACAAGAAACAGACACAACACAGAAATCTTGTTTTGATATGCGTTATTTACAAAAAGCTAATCAAATCGCATGTGGGTAGATAAGGCCAAAATTGAGATAAAATGAACCGCACTAGAAAAAACGAAAACCTCGGCAAAGTAGCGGATTTTTGTTTTCATGCGGTCTGATCTAGATCTATATTTCTCGCCCTGCACAATATCAAACTGTGATTTGTGATTAGACTGTGCATATATGTTTGTTTGTTTGTTTGTTTGATTTGAGGTTTAACGTCCCCGTCAACACTGTAAAGGTCATTTTGGAGACGTTGCTTCCAATTTTGTGGGACTTTTACCCGACACTGAGATGAAATGACATCTCAAGCCCTGTCGCCCAATGAAACCAATAGGGTTTATTAGCATGTACGGTCCGCCTCGCACCGCGGTTCCTGGACAGGCTTAGATCCTCTAAGCGGTTTACCAGTACTAGTGTGTGGGCCGGATTCAGCTCTGCGTGGAAGCATCATGCAGCCCATATATTTCTTGAAGCCCCTATGGGCGGGGTGTGCATATATGTAACATGATTCCATAAAACTAACGTCCTGTGACGCAGCCACTACAACTTATCCTTGCATCAGGTGAACAAGTCCGTGAAACGAAGATCCCCCTAAACTCCACTTTATATAGAGAAAACTGGGGTTTACGGGGTATACATTATCTGCCTTATTTTTGCTCAAAAACATACATTGCGGGTTCTCGTTAGAACCACCTCATTGAGGTGGTTCTAATGAGCACCCACAATCTATGTTGAAAGCAGAAATAATAAAGTTGTTATCATTTTTACCTAATATTTATCATTTTCTGACACCATGTTGGACGCCATTATGTCTTACGGACATGTTTTCCTAATGGAATATTTAACACCGCATATGATATTAAGTTTTATGTTATGCATTTTCTCATTGATTGATGTGCAAATTGAGGAGGTTCTAACGAGTACCCACAATTTATCTGAATTGTTTCCACTTTTATGCTTCAAACAGAGTTTGTTGCTGGAAACGTTGGCCGGCTCCAGTCGCTGAACAAGGGACTGAAGTAAAACAAAATTCTATAAGCTATGCAAGCTTTATGTCCCTTCCGAAAAAAATGTGGTCTGGAGCCAGATTTCTGGGTATGTTGAGCACCGTTAAACATGATAAGACATTTCATACAACACATTTAACAGGATTTGTCTGTTTGATCACCGGCCCCGATAGCTCAGTTGGTAGAGTGTCCGCTCCGGGAAACGGTAGGTCACGGGTTCGATCCCGAGCCGCGACATACCAAAGTCGTTAAGAATGGTACTAGCTGCTCCTCGCTTGGCACTCAGATTTTCGGGGTAGAGCTAGGACTGGCCGACACAGTGTCAGGATGTGACTGGGTGTGGTATCATGTAATGTGTCTGGGACATGATACTTCAGTGAGGCAGCACTATAAAACTGAGCATTGAGCTCCCTGTCGCAACCAGACACCGTCGTGATATGACTGAAAAATTGTTGAAAGCGACGTTAAACCCGAATTCACACACACACACACACACACACACACACACACACACACACACACACACACACACACACACACACACACACACACACACACACACACACACACACACACACACTGTCTGATTGTTTAATTGTTTGCTTGTTTGTTTGTTTGTATTGGCGTTTAACGGTCCAGACAGCACTGTTTAGGTCGTTTTTGAGCCGGTCAGTTTAACTATCCACACTTTTCCTGGACAGGCTTATACGGAAGCGGTTAACCAGAACAGTGTACATTCTTTCGCCAGAAACTGACAACTGCCCTTCTTGAATCAGCGGAAGAGAGAGAATGACCGTAGAAAAGATTTCATGATAAATCTCCACAAAGAATGCTGCCGACCCCGGCAGTAATCGAACCCGCGTCCTCCTGGTCATCCGTCAGATGGCGCAAATCCGACGGAGACATTTTATTAGGAAGCCACGCCCATGTGATACAGTATTTTTTTTTCATCACTACAAAAATAACGTTTCTGATAGCAACATATACTACTCATATACTACTCAAAATTTGTAAGGAACCACATGGCTAGACAGCTGCAAACGGCCAAATAAATAACACTTCTATGATAGATATATGGGGCCACAGTTGCGAAATGTAGAGTTTTCTACATCTTCCCTTGACATTGAAAAGGGAAAATGCAGAAATTTGCGATGACGGATAGTGCTCAAACTTTCATATTTTTGCATAAATGTCAACATCAAATATTGAAACACAATACAGTGAAATTCCGCTATCGCCATTAAGACCACCTAAAATTAGGACTTATTCTGCTGTAAAAGCTTATTTTGAAGTGTACACTGTTTTTCTTTGTGTTTTCTGCCTACAATGTCCCCTGGTCAGGGACCACCTTTGGGACTGTTCAAAAGTGGTCTTTAAGACCACTTTTGAACAGCCTCAAAGGTGGTCTTAATATAGGAATTTTACTGTACTTGTTCTCGACTGGCTTGCCTACAAAGGCCGCATAATTGAATAAAACACACTTTCATAACCACATAAAATAGTATACATTTTCATGACAGAAAGTAATAATCATATATCTACAAATTAAAAGAAAATTCTGCTGACAAAATGACATTTTCCATCAATATTATTACAGGTCCGAAATTCTTTGAAGAAAAGTGAGTTTATAATAAGCGCAATTCAATTCTTTGATCGTCTATAAAACGAGAAAACATCTGACCTTCCATACACAAACTTCGAGGACCCTGACCAGCGTGCTAACCAGTGTCTTCTCATTCCAGTACTAATTCTGCCCCAGTTGCTGACAAGTCATGGAAAAAGTCAAGACTCTGACCAGCCTGCGCATGCGCAGGCTGGTCCGAGTCTTGACTTGTCTTATTTGACATAAGACATTTCCTCACAAAGCGAGATTTTTATCACAGTTTAGCGTGCTTGGCGTAATTTATTCCGACCAGTATAAAGGACTTTCACTTCGTTTATGAAGAATTTTAATTGGGCGCCTTGCACATCGGCTCGATGAGCAATAATGGCATGATACACGATTACTTTTACATAAGTTTGAAAAAAGAAAGAAAGATCGGTTTCAAAATGTTTGTCTCCCTTATCAATAAGGCTCTACGTAGAAAGAAAGAAAAATCACTTATAAAATGTTTGTCTCCCGAAAGAAAGAAAGAAAAAAGAAAGAAAGAAAAAAAGAGAGAAAAAAGACCCCTTTCAAAATGTTTTGTCTTCCTGTCGATATGGGTCTAGTCTAAAAGGAAAACATTTGTTCACAGAGGGATTTTTTCCTGTAAGAGCAGACCCCTTTCCGGGAGGGGTTCAGTTTACATAAACTCCTGAAAGTTGTCTCCCTTGTAAATGTAGCGGAAACGCTGTCACGTGTATCCATTCCCCTTAAAATGTTTTTTGGTTTGTTTGTTTGTTTGTTTGTTTGTTTCACAACACTTTCAATATTTCACTCGTTAATCAGAGGCGGGCGAAAAACTGTGTACCCGGAGAAAAACCACATGGCCTTCCATTGTAGAACTTGGCATCTCTCATGTGACCCAAGCGAGGCTCGAACCACAGCGGTGAGAAACATAATAATTCAGAGTCAGCGTTCTCACCAACTTGGCCATGAAGGCCTATTCCATTGAAATGTTAAGCGCAGTCACTTTAAGGTAATGTTTATAAAGAAAATTCAAAAATAAAAAAAATGATATTTCCCTCTTTTTCTGCTCCAAACATAGACTGTGGATACTCGTTAGAACCGCCTCATTGAGGCAGTTCTAACGAGTACCCACAATCTATGTTTAAACAAACATAAGGAAACTAATGCGAACCCCTTTAAACCCCACTTTTCTTCATATAATGTTTGGGGTTTCAATGGTTTTCTTTTCTGGGACCTATTAACTTTATGTTAATAAATGCACCACAACCTCGTTATTACACGGTTTATTATAACACGATTCATTATAACACGATTCATTATAACACGGTTTCAAGATGGATCCCACAAATGTGTAGATTATATAGAAAAATGACCATTTTTCTATATTATCTACACATTTTTGTTTGGATATAACACGGTTATTAAACTAACACGGTTTCTGCTTTGGAACCCAGCAACATCGTTATAAAAAGGTTGTGGTGTATATTCAAATAAACAAAACAATACATGCCAATGTAGACAAAATATTGTTAAAACCCTTTAGAAACCTCATTCCTTTTTTTTTTTTTTTTTTTGGCTTCTGTCACAAAAATGACATGCTTTTTGTGCATTATTGTCGTGGCAGTTAATAGAGAGAAAAAAGGCAGTAATTTTCCCATTGACAGCTGAGGTCACATGGTTTAAGATAGAACGATAATAGCGACATTTCAATCAAACTATTGTAGAAGCATGTCATCGGTCGGTATATGAATGAAAAAAGGGGGTCTAAAATGAAAAGAAAGTTTTAGTTTTTTGTCTTTTTATAAATTTGAAGTCAAAACTGATCAAATAAGAGCTTTGAATTTGCTCGTGTTGATAATGGCCTAAGCTGTCAATTTCAATTCGTGTAGTCGATGCGCATGCGCAAATCATTCGGATAACGTCGACTGTAGCCCCGATAGACAGACTGATGGGTCGATCATCTTTGAGTGTAGGCCGGAAAAATGTCTAGAACTTCGACTTAGACGGGGTTCCATCTAAACACAGGCGTGTGCGTGCGTGCGCGCGTGTGTGTGGTTTACGTCCAACCAACAACTAAGGTCATATGGAAACGGGACCTCAGTTTTAAGACTCATTCGAAAGTCTGAAGAAGCCCGGAATCTAACCAAGGATCTCTGGTTTATGAGGCGAATGACTTAACCAATACACCACGGATGCTTCTTAAGTTGAGTGTAGTTTAATAATGAAATTCAGGGTCCCGAGTTTATTTTCATTGCCGCAAATTCAAAAATTGGACATTGACAAAGGCGAAAACCCTGATCAGACGCCATTCACTTAAAAAAAATGTTGAAACTGTGTTTCACTTTTCGGGTCGACTGTTTTTCAGTCGACCGTAAGTTATAAAGCATAAATTCTCTTTGGTGCATAAGTTCACGTGACCATCACTGTCTTGTAGGAAATCCAGGAGCGTTAAGGTCAGGGTGTTACGGAATAGGGTTATCTATAGAAACTGTACTTGAATTCATGGATTAGGTTTGGCAAACAGTGTAGGCCCAGATTAGCTACCAGTTAACGCGGCGTCTGATCAGGGTCTACAGATAACACACCCGTGCGCCATTGAGCATTTTCAACATCTCCAAAATAGGTTTTTTTTC
This sequence comes from Lucinisca nassula, assembly GCA_963580285.1. Taxonomy (NCBI): domain Eukaryota; kingdom Metazoa; phylum Mollusca; class Bivalvia; order Lucinida; family Lucinidae; genus Lucinisca; species Lucinisca nassula. The sequence goes on along the minus strand of OY757026.1, from coordinate 54,276,614 downwards.
TGATGAAAATCCGTGAGACCACTTTTGAACAGTCCCAAATGTGGTCTTACTGTATATAAAACAAAAATCATCGGAAAAAATCTGTTTTAAATGCATGTCCGTATTCACTACGTCGAACGTGTGTGTTGTCGTAATGGTGGCGACAGTGAATCCTTATCCTGCTGAATAAATTGATTTAGCCACACCCATTTCTTACTATTAGCAAGCCAAACATTACGAAATACACCTATACAAATACATTGTAAATTTTACCGCCGAAAAAAAAACGAAAATTTTCAGATGAAAAAAAAAAAAAATGATATTTTTCTTATTTTTGCTCAAAATATTGTTTGTGGGCGGTTCTAATCTCATCGAGGCGGTTCTAACGAGTACCCACAATCTATATTTTAGAGCAGAAACAAGAAAAATAAAGTTTACCCTCATAAACCTCAGATTCACTATATAGAAGTAGGGTTCAAGGGGATCAAAATTATATAGGCGTGTTTTCGTGATGTTACTTGATCTAATGTATTCGTCCAAATTTGCAAACTGAAAGACAAACAGTGAAGATCATGATCAGATGGCTTCCTTTTTGCCATCTGATCTGGATTTACACTGTTTACAAAGGTAGGTGTTTTCATGTTCAGCGGGATAAGGGCACTGAATCCGGAAATCCCATTCACATTGGGCCCAGTTTCTTACAAACATTCATGTTTCATTTGCGTGCACATTTATTTGGAAAATAAAACATATTTGTTCTTTTTATATCAAAGAATCACATCAATAGAGCGCCACTATTTGCTTTAATTTTGATTTTACGCCCTGATAATTCTATATATTGTGGCATTTTTCTGCCGTTTAGTTTTCACAAATCTGAATTAAACAAAACAGCATTGTAACAACGCGTGAGAAAATCACTGACACTCACGACAGTTCTCTGATTTCGGTTTCACTGTGAAATTTCAAATTTTTCACGTGGCCATTACAAAAAAAAAAAAAAAACACGCCTATTCAAATATAGTGACAATTTACCACCAAACAATGAAAATTCTGAGTTTTTTTCTTACTTATGCTCTAAACATAGATTGTGGGTATTTGTTAGAACCGCCTCGACGAGGCGGTTCTAACAAGTACCCTTAATCTATGTTTTGTTTGCTTGTTTGCTTTGTTTTATTTGAGGTTTAACGTCCCCGTCAACACTGTATATGTCATTTTGGAGACGTTGCTTCCAATTTTGTGGGACTTTTACCCGACAATGAGAAGAAATGACTTCTCAAGCCCTGTCGCCAAATGAAACCAATAGGGTTTATAAGCATGGACGGTCCGACTCGCACTGTTTAGCCTGGACAGGCTTAGATCCTCTAAGCGGTTTACCAGTGCTCGTGTGCGGTCGGTTTCAGCTGTGCGTGGAAGCATCATGCAGCCCATCTATTTCTTCAGGCCTCGATGGACGGGGTTAATCTATGTTTTTGAGCAGAAATAAGAAAAGTAATATATACCCCTGTAAACACCAGTTTGACTACATAAAAGTGGGGCTTAAGGGGGTCAACCTTCCTATATAAACATTAACACCCGTGAGCACATCACGAAAACACGCCTATATAATTCTGACCCCATTGAACCCCACTTTTATATTGTAAAACTGGGATTTTCAGGGGTAAACCTTAGTTTTCTTATTTCTGTTCCAAAATATAGATTGTGGATACTCATTAGAACCGCATCAATAAGGCGGTTCTAACGAGTACCCAACGCCTAAACGAGTACCCACAATCTATATTTTGAGCAGAAATAAGAAAAATATCACCATTTTTTCAGCTTAAAATTTTCTCTTTTTTTTTCGGCGGTAAAGTTTACAGTGTATTTGTATAGGCGTGTTTTCGTAATGAACTGAAGTAGATCTTCCAGCATTGAATCTGAATGCATCCACTGCTGCCAACATGCAAATCAGGCAAATCATAACATGTAGCGCCAGATGAGACGACACGTCTTGAGCCGTACGATCTGGATCTACTTTCTTTGCAGAGGTATATGTGTATGTCTACAGGAGGCGATTACTATGTGGTATGTTTCTAGCAAAATATTCATCAATAAATCCCTACCTACCCTACTATTGTTTCTGACATGAATCCTTAAACATTCCATTTTTTTATTATTTCATTTGGCCTAAACTACCTTGAATTCACGCGAATCGTAAGAAGACATGTTACAGTGATGAAAAGCAAAACAGCGCTCACAGAGTTTGACAATCCAGATGTTTCGAGTTCAAATCTCCGTTCGGCGCAATATCACGTTCAGGTTGATAGGCTACACAATAATTTTTATTTCCAGCTTGTTAATCACTCTTGGGTCTAAGAATGTAACCCAGTCAAGTTAGCAGTTTAACTGATCGGCTTGACATACCCGTAATGCTGTTGACTGGGCTGTAAAACTCCAACAACGAAACAAAAGAAACGTCTTACATCAGTGTCATTACGGTTTAGCTACAATACCCAAACCCAAAAGGCATTTTCACGGATTGTCATTTATTATTTCGGCCACATTATATATCCCACGGAAACGGCCGCTGAAGTGAATAGAACATCAAGAATAATTCCCGCCATTTTAGTACAAGTTAGACAACTTTCATGACTTCGGTTGGCTTTTCTGTAAACCTCCCCACACAAAACACATTAAAATGGGGTCTACTCTTAAAGGAAAGAATTTGCTCCGCAGGAGCAAATTCTTTCCTTTAATAGTAGACGCCTGTCAATGAGACGGAAAATAATATATTTTTTTAGGAGTTGCTCCCCCTGAAACTGTATCAAATCGCCTTTAGATGTGCTTTTATATTGATCCCATTCAAATCGGATGAAGACAATCGGACAAAATACATGTTTTAAGATGTGGCACGTCAATCAGACAGGACAGGAACAAGATAAAAAATAATAAGCGCATTGATTTTCTCTGCGGTGTGCAGATGTTTACAACTGGTCACCCACTATACATAAAACATTTATCATTTATCAATGTAGTGTCCGTTAGTATCGTGCGGGGGTAGCCCCTAAGTGCTTTTAGCGCCCGGTTACCTTACAAAATCTATCAAGTCAAGTATCGCGCGGTCAGCGACAAATTACAATTACACACCCCTACGACATTGTGTATTTTTCACATCTCCATCTCCAAAAATCATTGCGAAAACGCGCCTATACAAAAACATAGGACACTTATTCGCAGAAAAAAAAACGCAAAATGAAAAATGAAAAATTGTGATATTTTTCTTATTTCTGCTCAAAATATATCCCCATAAACCACATTTTTTTTCTATATAAAGTGGGGCTTAGGGGGTGTTCATGTCACGGACTTGTTCACTTGATGATCTTGAAAGTGGCAAATAATAATAATCAAGATTCAGAACAAATATATTACTACTACTACTTCTACTTCTACTACTACTACTACAACTAATAATAATAATAATTAAAACAATGGTATATTAGCAGATCTAGACACACATGGTTATGCATGGAGGTATGTTTAAACCATGCAACTATTTATTCAATAAAGTGAAAATGAAATATTGTTGGAAGAAAAGAGCTTAATTATTTATATAAAGAGAGACCACTTGGGCTTACAGGATATTCATTATTTTCTTAATTTTTCTCAAAGCATAAACTTGCAAAAGAAAGCAAAATGGTGAAGAATAAGAATTTCACGAAAATAAGGCATTACAAAAACACGCCTATTCAAATATATTGAAAATTTTACCATAAAAAATGAAAATGTTTTGATAAAAAATTCTGATATTATTTATATTTCTGCCTTAAACATAGACTGTGGGTTCTCGTTAGAACCGGGAGGCGGTTCTAACGAGTATCCACAATCTATGTTTTTAGGCAGAAATAAAAATGTATATCCCTGTATTACAAACCCCAGTTTTACTATTTAAAAGTGGGATTTAAGTAAAAATTATATATTTTTCGTGAGGAAAGAGCAAAGGCGTGTGAAACAAAACTGGTGACAATTTATAACTACAGTAAAACCGACATCAGTTGTCAGTTTGGTATTGTCAATATTATTGTAAATAAAGGTTATTTTTAAATTTGTCTACGCAATTTTATGTTATTTTTGGATCATCTAATTTTATTTTTGGTGACTCCCTATTAATGTGATGGTATCAGGCTAAAAAATACCATACCTGCACTGTATCGACGCTAGCCAAGTGGTAAAGTCACGGGCCTGTAGAGCTGAAGTATGCGGGTTCGAATCCCGCTGGGGATGTTTTTCTTTAACATTTTTTTTTTCGCGCCAAAAGCAAAAAATCCTCGATTTTCTCGTGAAGCATGCATTTTTTGTGCTTTCTTTTTTATTCACTACTATAAATCAAATGTGAAGTTGATCTTTAAAATTGTGCATGACATGTATTGAACTTTAAAATAAATAGATAATCATTCACGAAAAAATAATAATACAAAAATAATAAACAGAATTGAAAATTAAAAAAGAAATAATAAAAATGTAAATTCTGAAACTATTTTAAAAAAAATCATCAAGAAAAAATAAATCATTAATAGCTTTATGAAAAAACGTTGACTGCGAGGATCGAACCTGCGACCCTCAGGAAAGTATGCCAGTCGTTTTAAGCGCTCCTCGATACTAGTTGCGATACGCAACTGATTACATTCACACTGCAAAATTAAGTGGTTTTGTGTTAGAATATAACCCGTTACGTATCTGTGGAAAACACCGTTGTTTGTTATGATTTATAAATAGACGAGTATTTATCAACATTGAAACCATAACACCGACATATTACGGCAGGGTACCTGTAGTATACATAAGTACATGAATATATACCATAAAATTATATTTATCATATGACGTCGTTGAGTGGATAACGTCGTGTAATAAAAAGCGTATGACCACACGTGTAATAACACTTTGGCGGGATTAAGTAACGTCATGACGACGTCCATGTCAACCATGCAGTTTTTGTGTAAAATTTGTCAACTTTGTAGGCGATGGAACCCAATTTTCAGTGGTCATATGATAAACAGAATCTAACACTCGTGGTCATTTCATATGAGTTTATGAAACTCGCCGAAAGCTCGTTTCATAATTTTCATATGAAATGACCACTCGTGTAAGATCCTCTATATAAACAATAATACTATAATAAATAAAAAAAATAACATGGTTATGTAAAACTCAGCACACTATATTGCACGTGCGAAAAGACCACTGGCATTCCAATGAAACACAGAAAATGAATAAATAGATAAATAAATAAATAAATAAAAAATATTTTTTTTCATCTTTTCGTCTGAACTATAATGATAATAATAATAATGATAATAATAATAATAATTATTATTATTATTATTTTTATTATTATTATTATTATTATTATTATTATTATTATTATTATTATTATTATTATTATAACATTAATATTATTTATTAAAAATTCAAAATAACTGTAAGATGTTAGAATATGAATATTTATTACTACACATACCCAATTCCAGTGTTTAGCATTATTCCATAAAACACAAATTGTAAGCCCCACTATGATGTACATCGATTAAACTTTGGTTTGCATCGAATGTTTCCTCGTTTCAGACCGGAACTGTTTTAAGGAAAAAAAAAGTAAACAAGGTAGTACCCTACATGTAGAAATGTGCCTATCGCCAAAAGGTGGTGGTACAAAAAGAGACAAAGGGGCAGAAAAAGAGTCACAGCTGCCCGTGGATCGCAAGAAATCCGTCTTATTTCAACACAATTTTTACAGACTGGAACTCTAAACCACAGACCAGCCTGTACTACCGTGCGGTCTGCTCTTGGCTTATGATGGGTAAAACATTTACCCATGCCGGTACTAGAAATAAAAACCCTTATCGTTCATCACTGGTCCGAAACCGAGGTCAGATTGTTAATAGAACGGTTGCCTGATAAGAATCATTACGTGTTTTGAACAATGCATGTCAGAAAAAGAAATGAATTGCGTCGTGAGAAAAGATGTATCTCAAGTTATTTGCCTCTGCAGAGAATAAGACCAATTTGTGCATTTGTAGATAGAAGCTTTGAAGGGTGCTCTGAAAGTTTCACATGCTTCTACATGCGGAGAGTGAAGACTTAATTTGGACGGTCAACGTCTGCGTGATAGACATATTATATTATTTTCTCTTAATGCGCAAAAGAAACACTCACTGGCAAATGGTAAACTCAGGACTGGTCTGTGGAAGGGCGCAATGCGATGCCACAATGTTTGCATGTACCTATGAGATTAAGAAGGCTCCGCCCTGAACACCCTCCAAACCCCACTTTCTGTTAAGACAAATGGGGTTTATAGAGATATTTTTTATTTTCCATAATTCTTTTTTTTATTTTTTCAAAAACATAGATTGAGGATACTCGAATGAAGGCGATTCTAACAAGCATCTGCAATCCATGTTTGGACTTCATCACGTGAATGAGTCCGTGAAATGAACACCCCCTAAACCCCACTTCATACAGAAAATAACTGGGGTTTACGGGGGTATACGTTATTTTTCATATTTCTGCTCCAAGACATAGGTTGTGGGTACTCGTTAGAACCGCCTCAATGAGGCGGTTCTAACAAGCACCCACAACCTATGAAGAAGAAAAAATCACGGATTTTAATCAGAAAAGTACCCATCTTGGAGATTTGAAAAAATGCAATATGTCGCACGGATGTGTTATCGTCATGTTAATGCGCTAGCTATAATGTATACTTAAGTCCGTTAGAACACCACATTCATGTGATATATATAGAGTTCATCTATCTTTGAAAAAATGCATTTTTCTGGCGAATATGTGTAAAAATTAAATTTGCGTTTATGTAAACATGTTTGTAAATCCCATAATATATACGGATATTTATTTCAATTCAAAAACAAAGTTTTTGGGTATTCTCTGGGAGACAACACAAAATGAAACACAAGGGTTGACGTGTCGTTAAACCCAACACAACCAATCTGCCCGTTAAAGGAAATAATATGACAGGAAATAAGTCCCACTGAAGTACCTTATCTTTCTGAGAAACGATTTAACTCAGGCCCCCGCCCATCTGGGCTTGGAGAAATAGATTGGGCCGCTTCAACGCAGAGCTAAAACCGACCGCAAATGAGTACTGGTAAACCGCTTATAGGATCTAAGCCTGCCCAAGCAAACTGGTGTGAGTCGGACCGTCCATGCATGTAAATAACTTGTTTCATTGGGCGGCAGGGCTTATCCCAATGCAAAAGTCCCACAAAATTGGAAGTAACGTCTCCAAAATAACATAGTGTTGACGGGGACGTAACCAACAAATAGTTAGACAGGCTAGTTTTGTTCTACAAAAAAAAAAAAAAAAGATTCCAATCCGTATTTTACAGCATGTAGCGATGTCTGAGTGGCGAAGCGCTGAAACGAGAGAAATAACACAAAGACGTGCGCAGAAAAGGCGGCGTTTTGACACTTTAGGGGCATTAAAATATTTGCTCAAAAAGGCATAATGAATTATACTGATATTGTGTGACTTAACAAATAAAGCGGCAATAATGTGAAACAAAGACGGTAATATATTATAACAGTTGGGTAACATACCCATTCATCAGACTGCTTACTCCGATAAACCCATCAGAATAAAATGTCATCAAAAAAAAAATCATTTTATTGACACAAATTTTGACGTTTCTTATTTTAGCGTCAAACATAGCAAACTGGGGTTTACTGGGGTATACATTATTTTTCTTAATTCTGCTCCGAGTCATAGATTATGGGACTCGTTTGAACCGCCTCATTAACTAGCACCCACAACCTATGTTTGCAGTAAAATTAAGAAAAATGCCATGGATTTTCATCAGAAAAGTAGCCATTTTGGAGATGTGAAAACTTGCACTTTGTCGCATCGGTGTGCTATCGTTATGGATTATGGGTGCTCGTTAGAACCGCCCCAGTGAAAGCTTTGTTTTTGACCATAAAGACGGAAAATTTTGTATAGCCTTTTCTTTATAAAAACCTTTTATTGTATTTATTGCACTGACTGGTCCTGCATTTTTTGCCATTGTTATCCGTTTTGGAGTTTCCGGTATATATAAAAACAAGAGGACTAAGATGGTCCTATATCGCTCACCTGAGCTAACAGGTATTTTCAGCAAAGAATGAGCTTTAACTCTATGAGTAATGTGCCAACAATGCTAGTTTGCAAACTCATTCAAGCTTTTATCCCTAACTTATATGTAAGTTTCAGGAAGATCCGTTCAAAACTAAGTGACTTATGATGATGAAAATGTCAAAAAATTGTCGAGTTCAGCAATCAAAGGGACATAACTCTATTATAAATAAGCCGACCTCAACAGTGTTTAAACTCATCCAAGCTTTTATCCCTAACTCATCGGTTCTCGAACTCTTCCAAGCTTTCATCCCTTACATGTAAGTTTCAAGTAGATCCGGTAAAAAACTGAAGGAGCTACAGTGATGACAAGGTCAAAAATAGGCATTTTCTGTAATCAAAGGGGGGGGGGGGGGGGGGGCATAACTATCTGACACATTGCCCGACCTCTTCCATTTTTTGAACTCAGCCGAGGTTTTATCCCTTAATACTTACTTGATGTAAGTTTCATAAAGATCCGATGAAAACTAAAGGGATTATGATGATGACAAGGTCAAAAGTAGGCATTTTCAGCAGTCAAGGGGCCGTATCTCTTCAACAGATGTCAGTTTCCGAGCTTTTAACCCTGACTTACTTGTATGCAAGTCTCAGGAAGATCCGATCAAAACTGAAGGGGCTACGGTGATGACAAGATCAAAAATAGTCATTTTCAGCAACCAAGGGGATGTAACTTCATGATTAATGGGCCAACATGGCCGGCTTTTGAACTCGTCCGAGTTTTTATCCCCAGCCACCTTATATATAAATTTCAGAAAGATCCGATCAAAACTAAACGCGCTACGTGATCACAAGGATTTTCCCATTGTAAGTCTATAGGACGTTGTGGTTGCCATAGCCACCAAAGTTTTCGTTCGATTTCGAAAAAAAAAAATGTCATCAATGCCCCACAAGAGGCATGCTAAAGATGAGAATTGGTTAGGATCAGCCTGCAGGTTGCAAAGATATAACTGGTCAAAGGTGTGGACGGACGGACGACCCCCTATACTACAAGCTCCCCTGGAGCCTTCGGCCCAGGTGAGCTAAAAAAACGTCTGACCTGCACCTTAGTTATTCTTGTACACCAGACATGGAAATCCGCGATTTTACCCTGGGGTAGAAATTTATGTTCTGACCCTGGTGTTCTGACCCTGGTGTTCCAACCCAATATCGAATATAATCGCGTGTTTGATAAATGCACTGATTGAATGCGCCGTCGTTAAGGTTGACGTCACAGCAGGTTACGTGACGTCACTAAACATTCCTGTAGTGTCATCACAAAATGACGGTAACCCAAGTGACTGCATTATTAAAAATCCGCGCTAAAAATGGAAGTTGTGCAAGAAAAAGAATCCTATATGGGTGTGAGGGGTGGATGGAAAAATCCGCCCCTGGGGATCACTGTCCGGCATCACTCGGCAAGCCTCGTGATGCCGGACAGTGACCCTCGGGACGGATTTCCCATCCACCCCTCCCACCCATATAAGATTATCATATTCTAACACAGCACGCGAAAGAAACTTTGATGAATTCTGCAAAACACCACAGAGAAAAAGCGTGACGCGAATAGCCGACGTTTCATGACGTCACTCTTAGATTATTTGGCATTTGACAATGTAACGCCATTTTCTCGCATCGAAAACGTTATTTAAATGCAGGTATGACAGTCAACGATTTTGGCGGAATTTCTTCTAGCTATGGTGAAAGGCTGGGAGAATTTGATGGAAACATATTCATTGCCGATTTAAAGTGTGTTAAAATAAAAATAGATCAGCTATAGAATGCGAATTGTTGCGTAACAAATCACAGTTGGCCAGTTCACAAACAAATCACAGACAAATCACTTGCGCTATGCGCTCTTGATTTACTGATCTCAAAATTGTGATTTATTGCTCAAATTACAGCTAGATCTGATCGGTCCCGCCTATCGGGGCTTGAAGAAATATATGGGCTGCATGGTGCTTCCATGCATAGCCGAACCTGCCCGCACATGAGTGCTGGTAAACCGTTGTGAGGATCTAAGCCTGCGCAGGCAAAGCGATGCGAGTCAGACCGTCCATGCTTATAAACCCTATTGGTTTCATTGAGCGACAGGGCTTGAGAGGTCATTTCATCGCAAAGTCGGGTAAAAGTCCCACAAAATTGGAAACAACGTCTCAAAAATGACCTATACAGTGTTGACGGGGACGTTAAACCTCAAATCAAACAATAAAAGCTGGATCTGATCTATTCCTTCAGTACAATGACTCTAGTTTTAAGGACTATTGCTCGTGTGCGTGTGTCCGTGTCTTATCTGCTTGCAAACAAAGCATAGGTTGTGGGTGCTCGTTAGAACCGCCATGAGGCGGTTCTAACGAGTACCCACAATCTATGTCTTGGAGCAGAAATAAGAAACAATACTGCACACACCTGTAAACCCCAGTTTTCTGTATATAAATGGGCCTTTACAGTGTTGACGGGAACGTTAAGCCTCAAATCAAATCAAACAAACAAACAAAACAAAGTGGGATTTACGAGGGTGTTCATTATACACATTTGTGAATGTGATTTCACATGCTACCCGCAACATTCAAACACCTTATTGTGAGTATTCTTGGTCATACTACTTTTCAACCCTCTTGTTTAAAATCAATTACCTACGGGTAACTTGTATAAGTAGCCAGTATGTACTTACAGGGGTGACATGTCAAGCTTTTTGTAAGAAATGAACCGAATCATTGTCCAAAAACAGTAGGTCGAATCATGAAAAATTGTGATTTTTGCCCTAAATTATCTGAAAAAAAATGTCCATATCGCCATATGTTTTAGGCTATACGGATTTAGAGAAATTTTTAGAACGGGTTATTATGCATAACTGAGCTGTGTCTTTGCGCCTGATCGCATGGATGCAAAATGTATATTTTCATATTTTTTATTTATTTATTTTGTTCTTTTTCTCAAAACATTGCTTAATTGATTTAAATGTTGATTTTGACAGCTTTATGATTAATTGCCTTCGTGTAATTGTTTTGAGGGCGCCTTGTCAAATTTCTGCTAGACTTAAACTTCATTTATACACAACAAAAACTGATTCTTGTCATTTGTAGCTTTTGGTTTTAAACGCCTCTGGATCCAGTTGATATAATGATCGTTGGCGAAAACCTGAGTACTCGTCCGAAGCTGACCCTTTCTTCTCAATAGCGACCAAAGCATCACCAATTGGACAAAGCCATCTTGGGGCCCATGTAGCGTGTAGTTACACTGATACAACAGTTTGTAATACTAACAAGTATAGCTTTTACAAAAAGCTAGGTCTACGCTTACCACAAGCAGTCCCCGGTAGCTCAGTCAGGTGCGCGACTGACTGGTGATCAGGAGGACGCGGGTTCGATACCTGACGAGGTCGGCAACTTTATTTCGTGGAGATTGACCAGGAAATCTTTTCTACGGTCATTTTTTCCCTTCCACTGATTCAAGAAGGGCAGTTGTCAGTTTCTGGCGAAAGAGTATGCACTGTACTGGTTAACCGCTTATGTAGAAGGATGCCCATGAAAAGTGTTGATACGTAAACTGACCCGGCAGTCTGACTGACCGGCTCAAAAATGACCTGAATAGTGTTGACTAGGCCGTTAAACTCCAATACAAACAAACAAACAAACGCTTAGCACATATTAAATGTGAATGTCTAGAGTTATATCTCAGAAATGTGTTTTATACAATTACCTGTCCTTCGTAATAATCTAATTTATCAGTTAACCCCAATATATATTGCATTGTAACGCACTGACCTGATAAAGATATGCTATCTCAGGACAAGAGAGTTTTATCACATCAACGTGACAGTGCACTTTTGCGAATGAACCGGACTACTGGAAAAATGACAAAAATGTTATTGTTACTGGGAAAAATAGAAAAAAAATACCTGAAAAAAAAATTATAGGAAAATATGGTCAGCTGATACTGAATATATTGACCGCTAGAATGCTCGGATGCACTGAGGCTCATCAATAACTGATCGTAAATTGTTAATTTAAGAGTGTAGAAGGGGATAAACTGATAAATAGAAAACCAGATTCGCGTTATTTGATATTAAGTTTACCAGGCTCGGCTTCGAGAACGCATGTAGAATCGCTCGGCAAGCCTCGCGATTCTACAAGCGTTCTCGAAGCCTTGCCTGATAAACTTGATATCAAAAGACACGAACCTGGTATTCTCTTTTGCCAGGATCCTGCCGATTGAAGAACATTTATAATGTCTAAAATGTCAAATGTTGCAATTGCCGCGTAATTTTGTTAAAAGTACTTTTTCATCTTTAAAAAGGCACATTTGCAACTCTTCACTATTATAAGATCTTATCAAATGGAATGCTTTAAAACTGTTGGAGAAGTTAAGTAGACAACTTTCCTACACTTTATAGAAGACTAAGTGAAGATTAACCCAAATATTTGCAAACGGCGAGGCAAGTTTTTCAGCTCTCCAGAGCCGAATGCTGATGGGGAACTTACAGAATAGGTAGTGGTCCGTCGTGGTCGAGAGTTTGTAGATGTATATTTTGTATTAGCCTGTACAAATGTTGGCTTGTACAAATGTGATAGAAATTCTGTGCCGTGCCTCTTTTTATGTGAAAGCTTATACTTGTTATGGACCGCTTAAGCTTGTATTTGTATTAAGGTCAGCCTGATTGTCAATTTGTGGGTAAGTAATGGTAAACCCTACGACTTTAATGTGTACGCCCTATGGCGTAGACAATAAACAGAGGACAACAACGCACGATAAAGGACCCGCATGTACTTAGAAGAAGTTGGTTAACCAATCTATTTATCGACCCAAGGATTTTGAGAGAGTAGCGTCCCCTGTTACTGCATCCACCCCCATAAACCCCTTCAACCCTACAGAGCGGTGCTGAAATCTACATGTTTGTTTGATTTGCGGTTTAACGTCCCCGTCAACACTATTTAGGTCATTTTGGAGACGTTGCTTCCAATTTTGTGGGACTTTTACCCGACATTGAGATGAAATGACATCTCAAACCCTGCCGCCCAATGAAACCAATAGGGTTTATATAAGCACCACTTTGCCAGGACAGGCTTAGACCCTCTAAGCGGTTTACCAGTACTCATGTGCAGTCGGTTTCAGCTCTGCGTGGAAGCATCATACAGCTTAATCTATTTCTTCAAGCCCCGGTGGGCGGAGGCGGGAAATCTACGTATGCAGTGTAGATCCAGATCATACTGAGCCGTCTCGGACCGACTTTAGAATATATTACCTAACCCTAATAAAAATCAAAAATGAGTTCCTTTAAGAGCAATGAAAACATTCATAAGAAAGAAGATGGGTCATGCTACGTAGTTTCGGCTAATAAAGCCTCATCAGTGACCCTGTAATGATCCGGCAAAGAAAGCCTGAGGAAACATACTGCAATTTTGCGAATTTCGAATAGGCAGTCGATACAACGACTGATATAAATCAAAATTGGGTCCAAATAATTAAAAACCTGTCTAGAATATGAGTCTAAACCAAAAATTTATTTCTGATTTCTCAGAATATTCACGCTGATCTAAAAGGACCAAAAGTAAAATATAAACTGCAACCCTGACTAGCATAATCTAACCATATCCCAACGGACGGATTCTAAAGTGTAGCCTCAACTTTACATGGAGAAAACAGCTTTACAGCGGTATACATTATTTTGCTTAGATCTGCTCGTAGACATTGGTTGTGGGTGCTCGTTAGAACCGCCTCAATGCGGCGGTTCTAACGAGCACCCACAACCAATGTTAGGAGTTTAAACAAGAAAAACATCACAAATTTTCACCAGAAAAGTAGTAATTGTGGGAATATGAAAGAACGCCCTATGTCACACGGGTGTGTTATCGTCAGAGTTACAAAATGGATGCGTCCAAAGGCAAAGATGGACGAGTCAACTTCAGAATCTCGCATTACGATAACATACTCGTGCAACATAGTACATTTTTTCATATCACTAAAATGGCCACTTTTCTAAAGAAAATCCGTGATATTTTTCTTATTTATACTGCAAACAAAGGTTGCGGGTGCTCGATAGAACCGCCTCATTGAGGCGGTTCTAACGAGTACCCACAACCTATGTATCTGGAGCAGATAAATAATGTATACGCCCGTAAACCCGATTTCTCTGTATTAAGTGGAGCTTAGAGGAGAGGGTCTTCATTTCACGGACTTGTTCACGTGTCTGAGGCTGAAAGAGTTATTTACAGATGATTCACCTTATGAATGGCCAATTTCTTACCTTGCACCGTCCACTTATCATAAATTTCCATCAAAATTTTAACTGGAAGCAGAGAATATCCAGAATCTATGTTCATGCTATCTGCTTTGTTCTTCCATCGTTCAATGCACTCTTTATCAAATGTACGTAAGCTTATGCTAGTCTTTTCCGATTGCCAAACAATGTTTAACCCGAAACCATAATGATATGGGGGTACAGATTTACATTTAGTAAGTGGTAGGATGGTTTATGTCGAGATATACAGGGAAGATGGTTTGTATTTCGTAATTGTTTTTGTAGATAAATACAAAGGTGATGTTCCCCAGCCTGCTTGTCAGGATAGAAACATCTACACAATAGATTTGTTTGGAGAGGCCTGCGGCGAGTCCGAAGGCATATGCGAGTTTCCATAGGTGACTTAAATGACGACGAGGAAGAAATGAAAGATGATGATTGTAATGATAAAAATAAATTGATTAACTGCCTATTTCCGCCTTTTCATGTTTTGATCTGATTTTATTTGAGCTTTAACATCCCTGTCAACATTATCAAGGTCATTTTGGCCATAAGACGTTGCTTCCAATTTCGTGGGCCTTTTACCCGACAATGAGACGAAACGACATCTCAAGCCCTGTCTCCAAATGAAACCAATAGGGTTTATAAGCATGGACGGTCCGACTCCCACAACTTTGCCTTAGATCCTCTAAGCGGTTTACCAGTATTCGTTTGCGTTCGGTTTCAGCACTGCGTGGAAGCATCATGCAGCCCAATCCATTTCCCCAAGCCCGGATGTGACCCATTAAGGAGAAAATTCCCACACTTTTATTGAAAGGTTTGATACAACGCATAATGTAGTAATGTAGTAATTTCTTCATTTTGATTTTTTTTACTACATTATGCGTTGGCATAGTCGACGCGAAATGAAGTAAAAAAATTATTTCATTTCGCGTTGATATGCACCATATCGACGCATAATGAAGTAATGATGGTAGAACATAGCTGTCTTCGAAAAGACTTAGGAAGCAATACAGTTAAATTCCTACAATTTAGACCACATTTGAGACGGTTCAAAAGTGGTCTTTAAGACCACAGTTGAGTTGATACCGACCGCACATTAGTACTGGTAATCTGCTTGGAAGGTCTAAGCTTGCCCAGGAAAACTGCTGCGAGTCGGCCCGTCCATGTATATAAACCCTATTGGTTTTATTGGGCGGCATCTCAATGTCGGGTAAAAGTCCCATGAAATTGGAAGCAACGTCTCCAAAATGACCTAAATAGTGTTGACGGGGACGTTAAACCTCAAATCAAACAAATCAAACAAAAGACAGACAGGCAGACAGACAGACAGACAGACAGACAGAATGGACAAAAACTATATACCCCCTTGCATACTTCGTATGCCGGGGGTATAAATAGATGGGCTGCACGATGCTTCCACGCAGAGCTGATACCGCCCGTACATGAGTCCTCGTAATCTGCTTAGAAGGTCTAAGCCTGTCCAGGAAAACTGCTGCGAGTCGGCCCATCCATGCATATAAACCCTATTGCTTTTAATTGGACGGCAGCGATTGAGATGTCATTTCATCTCAATATCGGGTAAAAGTCCCATAAAATTTGAAGCAATGTCTCCAAAATGACCTAAATAGTCTTGACGGGAACGTTAAACCTCAAATCAAACAAACAAACTGTTGACGCATAATGAAGTAAAATTAAGTATGCCACCCATCGCCGCAAAATTAAATAATTCTTTCATTTTGCTCAAACCTCTTAGTATCGACGCATAATGAAGTAAAAACGACATTTTATTTCATTTCGCGTCGACTATGCCAACGCATAATGTAGTAAAAATTTCAAAATGAAGAAATTACTACATTACTACATTATGCGTTGTAACAAAGGTTTGTTAACTTATATATTATTTATTATTATTTCTGCTGTAAACATAGATTGCAGGTGCTCGTCCGAACCATCTTAATATTAAGGTGTTTCTAACGAGTACCCAAAATTTATGTTTTTAGCAAACGCAAAATTAATGGCCCCACTTTTCTCGATTCAAAGTGGGGTTTTAAAGGGTTGTTTATTACAGGGACATGTAAAATATATTATTGCATTGCATAGGTGTGTTACGCAACAGGGCACATAACATTTGCGCATCGTTGCATCGACGTTGATATGACGTTGCATACACGTATGCCTGTTGGGATATTGCCCAAATTTCCGTAAACTTGGCCCAGCAGTCTATGAGACCCACCCTCAAGTACCAATATCGCTGTTTCTTCCTTCTTTTGTAAACTGTTTAGTCGTGGCTGACATTTAGTGGCCGGTAATTGAAACATAAATCCTCGCTTTCAATAAACAGCCCGACTTCTGTTAGTAAATATGTTAGAAAAGCTACACCTGTTTGACAATTGTGATCTATTTCTCGGAGATGTTACTCGGCAGATTTATTACAACAATATATACAGTAAAATTCCTATATCAAGACCACTTTTTGGATTGTTCAAAAGTGGTCTTAAAGACCACTTTTGAATAGTACCAAAGGTGGTCTCCCGCTAGAGCGTACTCCCAGCAGGCATAAAACGTTGACTCAACGTTGAACTAACGTTAAACCAACGTTTTCAACGTTGTTTCAACGTTAGTTCAACGGTGTGTGCCTGCTGGGCTGGGTGTTGGAAACACAAAGCAAATGTAGCTGAAACCTTCTAAATATGCTTTTAAAAGCGTAATTTGTCTTAATTTTAGGTGGTCTTTATAGCGGAATTTTACAGTAATAATAATCTCGAGCCTTCTTAATTATTAGTATTACTATGATACTTGGAAAGTTGATCACTTTATAGGGTCGATTTTTGTCAGTAGCTTCACGTTGTTTTTTACCCTTTTTGTACGAAATCCAGGTAACAGGGTTATTTAAAGACTCTTCTTTGTTTTGTTTGATTTGAAGTTTAACGTCCCCGTCAACACTGAATAAGTCATTTTGGAGACGTTGCTTCAAATTTTGTAGGACTTTTACCCGACACTGAGATGAAATGACATCTCAAGCCCTGCCGCCTAATGAAACCAATAGGGTTTATAAGCATGGACTCCCACCGCAATGCCTGGGCAGGCTTAGATCATCTGAGCGGTTCACCAGTACTTGTGTGCGGTCGGTTTCAGCTCTGCGTGGAAGCATCATGCTGCCCATTTATTTCTTCAAGCCCCAATGGGCAGGGGCCGTTCTTTAACGCTGTACTTCAGAGTATAGTGAGGTCACAGTGGCAAAAAGTGAAGGTCCGGATAATTCGCCGCCAAACGCGGCGTATGGTCAGGGTCTACACTGTTTGCTTGAAATACAGAAATTTAAGGTCTAAGCCCCCATTCAGGACCATTTTTCCAGCCTACACTCAGACACAAGCGACCCACAGTGCTGTAAATCACGTGACTTTGACTATTAATGGATCTACTTTGGTCATAATGTTTGCTTCGAGTAGTCTCCCTTAGACTGAGAAGACGGAGGTAAGTTGTCAACATTCAGTATCATTCCTATGGGTAGCATTGCACTAAATACTGGGAGGTACCAGGTTTTATCACTTTTGGACCGATCTTTTAGTTGCGTTCTTAATACCAGACTTGCTTCCATTGGATATATATCCCATGTTTTATTTCAATGTGAGAAAATGATAGATATAAGGGATTAAAATGATGCATGTTTTGTAAATATATCTGCAAGCTCAAAGAATTTTTTGCTGATTTTATATGGTTACCCCTCCTTTAAAAATGCTGTTTTGTATTAGGTAATGTGTGTGTGTGAATTCGGGTTTAACGTCGCTTTCAACAATTTTTCAGTCATATCACGACGGTGTCTGGTTGCGACAGGGAGCTCAATGCTCACGTTTATAGTGCTGCCTCACTGAAGTATCATGTCCCAGACACATTACATGGTACCACACCCAGTCACATTATCCTGACACTGGATCGACCAGTCCTAGCTCTTCCCCGTAAACCTGAGTGCCAAGCGAGGAGCAGCTAGTACCATTTTTAACGACTTTAGTATGTCGCGGCCCGGGATCGAACCCCAGACCTCCCGTTCCCCGGAGCGGACACTCTACCAACTGAGCTATCGGGGCCGGTTTTGTATTAGGTAAACAAACTTGGTTGACTGTAACTTGAAATGTGGAGTTTTTCTCATTAACTTGTTGGGCTAGGATGACTCTATAAACAAGTAAGGTTTGAAAAGTTTTGCATGTGTAGTTTTTGTGGGAGCAGGTAAAATGTTACTATTGTCGCCTATGGAAAACATTTAGTGGAACGCTCCCTATATTAAGAACACCTTTGGGACTGTTCAAAAGTGGTCTTAAAGACCACTTTTGAACAGTCCCAAAGGTGGTCTCCCAGTAGAGCACACTGGATGTTGAAATTTGTAGCTGACGCCTTCTAAATATGCGTTTAAAAGCGTAATTTGTCTGAATAATATTAATTTTAGGTGGTCTTTATAGCTGAATTTTACTGTAGTTGTTGGGACTCGTTCAGCCTCGCACTAACAAAACCCAAAGTGGGACATACGAACATTATTACATTTTTCAACTGAAATATAAAAGAGTCACATATGTACAAGAACCATGAAAAAAGCACACTGATGGCCATAAGCAAGGACATACCCAAAGTTCCAGGCAGAGGTGTAAAGGCAGTTTCCCATAACTACAGAAACTGGGGGTAAATCCACTATCGGCGGACCGAATGAACAATTAATGACTTGATGAATTTGGAAAATGATTTTTTTTTTGTTTAGATTTTGCGTCCCCGCCTATACTATTTCCGATTTTGTAGGACTTTTACCCGCTTTTACCAGATATTGAGATGAAATGACATCTCAAGCCCTACCGCCCAAAGAAACCGCTAGGGTAAGGAATGGTCGGACTCGCACCACTTTTCCTGCCGGGACAGGCCCAGACCAAATCGGTTTACCAGTACACAAGTTCGGCTAGTTTCATAACCATGTAGCCCAGTCTATTTTCTCCAAGCCTCGATGGACGGGCTTTCCTTATTTCTCCATATAAACCTATGTTGTGGGTATTCCTTAAAACCGCCTCGCCGAGGCGGTTCTAATGAATACCCACAACATAGCTTTAATTGAGAATTGACAAAAACTATCCTTCAATTATCAAAACTACGTGTACCAAGCCTATCTGTTGTACAGAGTGAACTGCAATGATCATCTTTTTGGGTCGATTGTTTGTTAATCGACCCGAGAAGCTCTTCAGTGCGGACTTCGATGTGAGTATCGCTGATATGCACTTAAATCAGGTAATGGCTAATTATAGAAAATGACCTCGCTTTTCTTATCGCTTTGAGGTCAGAGTTTATCTATAGAATCTGGAGTCCATGTGTTGAGTTTGGCAAATAGTGTAGTCCTTGATCTAACGCCACAGAACGCGGCGACTGATCAGGGTCTACACTGTTTGCTTACAGCACATAAATCGAAGGATTAAACACAGAACGCGGCGTCTGATCAGGGTCTGCGCTGTTTGCTTACAGTAGAGAAATATACAAGGGTTAATAGCAACAGTCTATGTCCCCGTTCAGAACCAAGGCAGTGCCTTTATTTAGGAATGCCTCTGGAAAGGACGTCCGGCCAATGCAGTGCTTGGCAATGTCGCCGCGTATGTGCGTAGGCGCGTTTGTACGTGGGTTCGAATCGCAGCAAAAGCATTTATTTATCCCTAACTATGTCTCCACTATGGATGAAAAGGCAAAAAGTCGATTACATTGCTGAGGGAATTATCTATTATTCGAAAAAAAGACCGAAGAAAAATAACTCACGTCAAGAAAAAATATGTCCACCTTAATAATTTTTTGGCACGGTTAACGGTTTGTATTTTTGGGCTCGCCACAGCGTCTCGTATTATTTCGTATTCACTCCATTTAGAAAACAAAAAAAAAATGCTTTAAACGGAGTTAAAATCCTACTTTGTTGTCTATAACGACGAAACCCGCCTATATAATTTTGACCCCCTTGAACCCCACTTTTATATAGGTAAATTGGGGTCTACAGGGGTAAACCTTATTGTTCTTATTTCTGCTCTAAAATACAAAATGTGGGTACTCGTTAGAACCGCCTCGATGAGGCGGTTCTAACGAGTACCAACAATCTATATTTTGAGCACAAATAAGAAAAAATATCGCAATTTTTCATCTTAAAATTTTCATTTTTTCGGCGATAAAGGTTACAATGTATTTATATAGGCGTGTTTTCGTCATGAAGTGGCATCTGTGATTCACAAGTGCACCAGAAAATCGTGGTCTGGCTTACTTTCTTGTAAATCATATTCTTATATTTTTTTTTCTAAACGTATTGCAGTAAATTTCACCGTCACATCATTTCTTTCTCTTTTTCATAATGTATTCTGATGACAGATGTCATTTTATAAAAACAAAATTGACGCTAGCACGCTTAAGATCAATTAAACGTCAACGTACGTCTCCGTGTCGTGGACTATATGAATGGGTCACCGTCATACTCGTGATGCAAGTGATCAACTAAAATGACGTAACTGTTTATTTAACGTTACTAACTGAAAGAAACAAGACCTACCCCCTTTGGCAAGGGGTTATTGACGACAGGTTTTCTGTCGAAAAAGTCGTATTTTTACACTTGTCAATGGGGAGTGGATCCCCTCTCTTCAAACTTGTCAGTTCACAGTTGCAATTCATAGTTAATTTCCGTCTCATACTTGACATTTTGTAGAGATAATTTGTGTTTTTGATCGATTACGGAAAAATAATTCGCTTCCATTTATAAAACGAGTGAGCGATAGCGAACGAGTTTTTTTTTCACGAAAGCCTTAGAACACGCGTGAATTATTTCTCTGTGATCAATACATAAACACAGACTTTCGGATGAGTTTTTAAACAGAGGTACGCCTCCTTATGACCTTAGCTGTTAGTAGGAGGTAAAAATTAAACACACACAATCAAAAATATGTTCACTACATTTTCATTTATGTTTAACCTTTGAATTTTCAAATTCAGTACCAAAATAGTTCCAGTCAGGGCATGGATTTCAGGAGGCGAGGTTTAGTTTGATAATCAGCCGCCATCTTGTTTTCATTTCAATGCAAAAATCATCTTGTGCTTGAAACACTGATGTAACAATGTCATGAAAGTAGAACTGTATCTTCGTGTTGCAGGTCTCTCCCCAAAAACATCAAACGGAAGTGAAAATTGAAGTTTGATTTCCACAAATGTATCAGTTGTTGTTACAAACGATGCCAGCAACGCCGCCGAGCAGTTATGACGTCAAAATGTTCGAAATGAAATTATATACTCGGTGAATTATAGACTCTCTATTCTAATACAGCGCGCCTATATAGGCAATGGAAAATAACTGTGTTTTATTCCACAACAAATCACGACAAGGAAGAGCGGGACGAGTGACGTCATTAAAAACTGCCAATTTATGACGTCACTAGTCGATTTCCTTGACGTTAGACTGTGTAACGTCATTTTCTCGCATCGAAAACGTTAGAAAAGGATATAAATGCATGTGTTTCAGTCGATAATTTTAGCGGGATTTCTTCTTACAATGGCGAAAAGTTGTGAGATTTTGAAGGAAACAACAGCATTATTGCCGATTTTCAGCCTGTTAGAATCGAAATAGATCAGCTCTAGTTTGTGATTTGTTGAGTAATAAATCACAATTTGTCGGTCAGTTGTAAGTAGACAAATCACGAGCGCGTAGGCGCTTGTGATTTGATCTCCTTTACAACTTACCTCCAAACTGTGCTCTCTTTCCTTTAAAAGTTGGTCACGATGGGGGTGGGGACAAATATAACATGGACACAAACGTTAGCTGCCTTGCAAAAATGGCGCAAAAGGACCAGAATAAGTAAAGAACCGCCAGAATTACGTTTATATGACAGAAGTCAGAATATGAGGGACTTTTAATCCCTTTATAAATTGACTTTCCTATATTACACAAGGTCAACCAATATTAAAAATCATAAATCATGTTTTTAATTGCGTCAGTTAATAAAATTGCCCTTAATCAAGTAATTTCGTATTGTCCCAGGTCCTCGGTCAGCTGTATTGGCCTCGGCCTTCGGCCTCGTGCCAATACAGCAGACCTCGGACCTGTAACTGGACCAATACCAAATTATTTATTAAACATTATGTTATTGCTCACCTGAACTTTCTTCCGCCAACATTTGGTAACGCATATAAGAAAAAGAACGGACAACAGGCAGAAACATAGACAGAGAGAACGGGATCATAGACTATTTCTACAGACAGACAGACAGACAAACACATACTATGACAGATGGCAGACAGTCCGCCCCCGCTCATCTGGGCTTGAAGAAATAGATGGGCTGCATGATGCTTCCACGCAGAGCTGAAACCGACCCGCACACGAGTACTGGTAAACCGCTTAGAGGATCTAAGCCTGCCCAGGCAATGCGGTGCGAGTCGGTCCGTCCATGCTTATAACCCTATTGGTTGCACTGTGTGGCAGGGCTTGAGATGTCATGTCATCTCAATGTCGAGTACAAGTCCCACAAAATTGGAAGCAACATCTCCAAAATGACCTTAACAGTGTTGACGGGGACGTTAAACCTCAAATAATAAAAGAATCATAACACACATATATGCATGACGTTCAACAAAATGGGCTTTGCCAACCAGTGTAAACCCAGACTGGAGGGCCGGTGGAGGCCACAGAACGCAGCTTTGTCGTTAGCTATATAAGGGATTTTCGTGAAACATACGTACATACCACCAACATTTTCATCATACTGGGACTATTGTTCACCATTTTATGACCACTTACAACGTTGGACAGGTCCATTATCGGTTTAAAGGGGCCTTGTACATGTCATTTTGTTTCAGTTTTTCTTTCTCCGTTTTTCTCTTTTTTATTTTTTTTTTTTTTTTGGGGGGGGGGGGGGGGGGGGGGGGGAAGGGAGGAACAACCAAAACGTCTTGTGCTTCAAATGTTGAGGACTGGATATTCACTGTACACGAGTGTCGCCATGCAGGTATAAGCATTTGCCCCCTCTCTGTTTCGTTGCAATGCCCGCCCCCGCACCCCACCAGGCCCCACCCTGTCCGTGCAAAACCCTTTTCTTTAAGACCTGTTTCCATTGAAAACGGGGCTAAGACCTCCATAGGACGGAAAGTCTGGGGTGAAAGTTCTGTCCTTCCTTCAGGTGGATTTCATTTTAGATGCCCAAAAATGCCCTATTTTCTTTTTTTTATATTTGAAAAACACACCATTTTTTCCTAATGAAAATTTGACGAACATGCCATTTTCCTGATGAAAATGCCATTTTACTGAAGAAAATTTTGAACAAGCCATTTTGCACAAAATACCTTTTAACTAACAATTGGTAATGATTCCACATTACGTAAACAATCAGTTAAATAAACACTCTTGTGAACCCCGTGTTATATAGAGTTTCCATGATATAGGTTGTGGGTATTCGTCAGAGTTGCCTCATTGTTGTGGGTACTCGTCAATGAGGCGGTTCTGACGAGTACCCGACAATCTATGGTTGTTGGTACTCATCAGAACTTCCTCAATGAAGCGGTTCTAATGAGTACCCCACAATCTATGTATTGAGCAAAAGAAAAGAAAAAATGTGAACCCCTGTGAACCCCACTATGGTGTACATAGAAACGGGTATACAAAATCTTCATCGGGGCTTGAAATAGATGGGCTGCATGATGCTTCCACGTAGAGCTGAAACCAACCACACACGTGTACTGGTGAACCACTTAGAGTATCTAAGCCTGCCCAGGCAAAGCGGTGCGAGTCGGACTGTCCATGCTTATAAACCCTATTGGTTTCATGGACGACAGGGCTTGAGATGTCATTTCATCTCAATGTCGGGTAAAAGTCCCACAAAATTGGAAGCAACGTCTCCAAAATGACCTATACAGTGTTGACGGGGACATTAAACCTCAAATCATACATACATACATACATACATACATACATACATACATACATACATACATACATACATACATACATACATACATACATACATACAAAATCTTCATGTAACGAAAAATGTTTCAAAATAAAATATTCTTACCCTTCGTAAAAAACAAGTTATAAATTCCTTCTACTTTGAGTTTCTCTCGAACTAGTTCTCTTTCACTAAAATATGTAAAATGTATAACACCAACAAACTTCTTAAATGCTAAGTATCACTTTCTGTCAAAAACATATTATAAGAAACACTATATCCATACTACATTTCTTCTCGCGTCATACAATGATTCATACATTTGTATTAAAACTGGTATTTAGTTATGTTTACTGCAGCTTCTCTATGTAATAATTATGTTGAAATCTACCCAAGTTAACTGAAATTTAACATTTCAGCCTAACATACAATATTTTTGTAATTTGACACTAATTGTTTGTTGACTTTTCATGGAAAATATATTACACTACTGAAAATGTCAAAGTCTTTAAATCAAAACAAAACACAATTTTACATTATTTAGAAAATATCTGAACAGTCATATTTGCAGTGCCATACACATGTATTCTCAGCCCAAAGCGTCTTGTAGATTTCAACATGACGGGCTAAATAAATATAACGGTTAAGTCGAGCACCTGTTTTCGCCACGCACATATAGATCGGGATAGACCATATATTTAACCTGTCAATGTTAATTGTGCACAATTAGCTATCATAGTTGGGCTGTCAGTCAAATAACAAAAAAAAAATATTTGGGAGGTTTTATAAGGGGACACTTATAGTAAAATATTGTAAATAGTACTATGAATACTGTATGGCAGATATATGATACTTTATGTTTTAAAGAGACATTTTGTAAAAGAAAAAGAAAAATCAATCCTGTATTCTAATTTTTAAATCACGTTCATGAACCCATGCAATGGGCACGCTTGTAGATACCACACTGTATAGAGAATATTGGGGTTTACCAGCCCTTTAATTACTGTCATATTGTCAATGCGGTGCAAGCCGGACCGTCCATGCTAAAACCTTATTGGTTTCATTGGGCGGCAGGGCTTGAGATGTCATTTCATCTCAATGTCGGGTGAAAGTCCCACAAAATTGGAAGCAACGTCTCCAAAATGACCTTTACAGTGTTGATGGGGACGTTAAACCTCAAATCATACAAACAAACAAATACGAAAAAATGCCTATACAAATACATTGTAAACTTCACCGACGAAAAAACGAAAATTTTCAGATGAAAAATTGTGCTATTTTTCTTATTCTTGCTCAAAATATAGATTGTGGGTGCTCGTTAGAACCGCTTCATTGAGGCGGTTCTAACGAGTACCCACAATCTATATTTTAGAGCAAAATTAAAATAAGGTATACCTCTGGAAACCCCAGTTTTACTATATAAAAGTGGGGGTTCAAGGGGGGGTCAAAATTATATAGGCGTGTTTTTGTGATGTAGAAAAGAGAGATTTATGAGGGTATGTAGTATTTTCCCTATTCTTTGTCAAACGTTAAAAAATGTGGGCACTCGTTAGAACCGCCTCATAGAGGCTGTTCTAACGAGCACCTACAATCTATGTTCGTAGCAGAAATAAGAAACGAATAATGTGTGAATTTCCGCTATCAAGACCAGCTCGGCCCCGCCCATCGGGGCTTGGAGAAATAGATTGGGCTCCATGATGCTTCAACGCTGAGCTAAAACCGCCCGCATATGAGAACTGGTAAAGAGGGTCTAAGCCTGCCCAGGCAAAGTGGTGCGTGTTGGACCATCCCTACATATAAACCCCTTCGGTTTCTTTTGGTGGCGTCCTGGTGATGATATATCATCTCAATGCCGGGTTAAACCCCTAAAAATTTGAAGCAACGTCTCCAAAATGACCTAAATAGTGTTGACGTGGACGTAAAACCTCAATTCAAACAAACAATTAAGACTAGCTAGAATAAAGAGTTTTCTTCTATAAAAATCATATTAAAAAAAAGGCTTCATTTGTTCTTTCTTTCTTTTTTTAACATGTACTACACCCAGTGTCATCTTCCAAGAAATGACGAAAACATACCTAAACAAATACAAATACATTGCGAACTTTACCGCCGAATAAACTAAGGTTTAAAGAGGAAAAATTGTAATCATCACGTGAACAAGTCCGTGAGACGAAGACCCCTCTTAAACCCCACTTTATATAGAGAAAACAGAGGTTTAAGGAGATATACATTATTTTTCTTATTTCTGCTCGAATACATAGGCTGTGGGTACTCGTTAGAACCGCCTCAATGAGGCGGTTCTAACGAGCACAAACAACCTATGTTTGCAGTATAAATAAGAAAACTACCACGGATTTTCATCAGAAAAGTAGCCATTTAGGACGTGTGAAAAATGCACTATGTCGCACGGGTGTGTTATCGTAATGATTTTTCTTGTTTCTGCTCAAAATATAGATTATGGGTACCCGTTAGAACCGCCTCGTCGAGGCGGTTCTAACGAGTACCCACAGTCTATATTTTAGAGCAGAAATAAGAAAAATAAGGTTTAACCCTGTGAACCCCAGTTTTGCTATATAAAAGTGGTGTTCAATGGGGTCAAAATGATAAAGGCATGTTTTCGTGATGGACCTTCTTCAGCACTCATCATGTTATTTACAAGCCATGTACTGTAGATCCCTGTAAATCCTGTAAACCCCTGGTCCCTGGTTTACAGAGAGATGCATTATTTTTGTTTTCTGCTCCAAGACAAAGATTGTGGATACTCGTTAGAACCGTCTCAAAGCGGCGGTTCTAACGAGGACCAACAACTAATGTCTTAAATATAATTAAGCAAATACTGTATCACAATATTTCATCAGAAAAATAACTGGTTTTGAGATATGAAAGAATGCCCTGTGTCACACAGTTGAACAGTTCCAAAGACGGTCTGAGTATAGGAATAAATCATCAGGTAACGTCATTTTCAGAGACGTAAAAGAAAGTGTTATCTTGCACGAGCGTATTTTCCTTATGACTGACTCCACCAGCGCACCAACGTTCGTCCAAGATCTAATATTACCCAATTTGAGGCTTTGTTTGTTCGTTCAAATTGAGGTTTAAAGTCCCCGTCAACACTAGTTAGGTCATTTTTTAGACGTTGCTTCCAATTTTGTGGGACTATTACCCGACATTGAGATGAAATTACATCACAAGCCCTGCCGCCAAATGAAACCAAAAGGCTTATATGCTTTGGGCGTTCTGACTCACTCCACTTTGCATGTGCAGGCTTTGTCCTTCTAAGCGGTCAGTTTCAGGTCTGCGTAGAAGCACCATGCAGCCCAATCCGTTTCTCCAAACCCCAATGGGCGGGGCCAATTTGAGCCATCATGCTGACTAGTCCACGCTATGATCCCTCTGACCAACCGCATTTTAACCGCGGTCAGCGCCACTGCATATTCGGATAACGAGTGTGCTGAGAATCAGGTAACAAATCCGTGTTTTAATGAACACCCCTCTTAACCCCACTTTATTTGGAGAAAAGTGGATTTTTGGGGGGCATTCTTTAGCTATTTTTGCTCAGAAATATAGATTGTGGGCGCTCGTTAGAACGCCTCATTGAGGTGGTTCTAACGAGCACCCTCAATTTAGAAATAGACTAAAAATAAGAACAATATCGAAACGTTTCATCTAAAAAAAAATCCTCGTTCTAGAGATATAAAAGACGCCATTTTAGCACGTAATGTATTACCGGTCTGCGTACTTACTCAGAAAGAACATCCATGGCCATAAGTGTAACACTCGGGTAGCCTAATGCATGTTCAGTAAAACCTGTCATACAGGCTACCACTATAAAGCAAGCAACCTGTCTTAAGCAAGCATGCATTTGGTTACCCAAAAAGGCAAACTTTAACCATTTTAATCATTGTTATGAGTACACAGATGATCATGACACAACAACTGCTAAATCAGATTCAGCCAGAAAAGAAATGGTTCTGATGGGCGTCTGGAAATGCCTCGATACTAATTGGAAGGGGATATGCATTAGAAGAACACACCTATGCGAGATACAACACACCCATATAAGATACTACATTCATTTAGGCCTCGTCGTCCGGGCCCTGACCATGTGACTTAGTCTTAACCCACTGCATGCGGGAAACCACTAAAGGGCATCTTGGCAAACAGTGCAGGCCCAGATCAGATGCCGCAGAACGCGGCGTCTGATCAGGGCCTGCACTATTTGCAAAAGCGTAAAAATAGGCCTGCCTGACACCCCTTATATGACTTGTTTGTTTTATTTGAGGTTTAACGTCCCCTTCAACACTGTATAGGTCATTTTGGAGAAGTTGCTTCCAATTTTGTGGGACTTTTTACCCGACTTTGAGATGAAATGATATCTCAAGCCCTGTCGCTCAATGAAACCAATAGGGTTTGTAAGCATGGACGGTCCGACTCGTACCGTTTGTCTGAGCAGGCTCAGATCCTCTGAGCGGTTTACCAGTACTCATGTGCGGTCGGTTTTAGCTCTGCGTGGTAGCATCATGTATCCCATCTATTTCTTCAAGCCCCAAGGGCGGGGGGCGGCCCTGAATATGTGATTTAGACTTACAGGAAATTTGCTTTCAGTTTCACTGTCCCTTTAAAAATATGGCATGTTTACAATCAGACTTTGGGAAAAAAAATGGCCTAACACGCGGTAATTTTCAATAAACGCGAATATGCGAAGATTTCAGAGCAGCCTGCGCCTCACAATTCATTGAAAAGCATCTGATGGAGCAAATGTATATGTTCTGCTGGTATGCAAAAGAAAAACTCTGGTTAGACTGTCCGGTTTCATATGCTGTCTGAATTAAATGCCATATTGTTTAGTTTTCTGGGACCCGTCCTAGAGGTAATGCGCATACTTCCAAGGGAGATTATTCTTTTAATAAAAGGTTACCTCCCTTGTCGTTAGGCGTCCAGTCTCAAAGGAAATACAGTAAAATGCCTAAATCAATACCACCTTTGGGACTGTTCAAAAGTGGTCTTCAAGACCACTTTTGAACAGCCCAAAAGGTGGCCTCCCACTGGAGCACACTGGATGTAGAAAACACAAAGAAAATGTAACAGAAATATGCATTTAAATGAATATCTTAATTTTAGGTGGTGTTAATAGCGGAATTCACTGTAATTTGCTCACTTTCCTGTGAGACTATAGGCGGCCTTCTCATAAGTGGCGTATATGTGTGTGTATTTTTCGTCCCACCAACAACTAAGTCATATGGAGGCGAAACCTCAGTTTAAAAACTCAATCCGAAAGTCTGGAGAAGCGTGGAGAACGCCTAGTTTATGAACCGAGTAGCTTAATCGGTACGCCACGGAGGCTTCTGCCAAATGGGCATATCTTTCAGGAGAGAAGCAGTTTTGGCCCTTGTGAAAACAGTGAAAATATATATCGGGTGTATCCGTTTCCCGTAAAATCCATAATAAAAACAACAATTTAAACATGGCGCGATCAGCTATTGAGATTATCATTTTAAGGTGAAGTTATAATGTTTATTGCTTTATTATTGCTGTAGTGTTGTACTTAAAGATTAACGGTAGGACTCTACCGAGTAAATTAATAAATCATTTGCCATATTGCTACGCAAGAATGTGAAAGGCATGCAGGTAACTGCAGAGTTTTTTTTTAATATAAGTGCACCAGTAAAAAGTAAAGCATAGAACATGCCTCAAATAACCCATTAAACACTAATCGTTGAAAAAGGTTGCAACGCTGTTTCAATGTCGTTTCGAAATTTAACACCACCGTGTGCCTAGTCGGCTGGTACATGGCTGTTTACGCGATAATTGGCTGTGACAATCATGAATTCAGTGGCAAAATAAATCCCCTATCCATTGCTGCTCTTGCTGTAGTAATTGTTTTTCCCCAACTTGAGAACAATGGAACTGACTTAAACAAGCTGGAACGCTCGAAGGCTAGAGTACGGCAACTTGCGTCACAACGTAAAATACTGGACGACATCTTGCTAGGAACAGTACCCCTCTTTGCCGTGAACAGTTATGACTGAGATGTATTCTAACATGTTCCATCAGTCTTGGTATAAACGAAGGTTTGTTGGACATAATTTGCATTTCGTCGCTACTTTTATTGTCGGTCTTCTTTTTATAACTAATTTGAACACAAGGGACAAAAGGGGTTGGTCTTTACAGCTTAAGGATATACGTCATAAGCACAACATACTTTACAGCATATGAGCGCAGCTCTTGTGAAACCCGGGTGATTCAGCTTGATTGTGACCTTACATTGTCAATACGAGTACATAGCTTTTTACTAGGTTTTAGAAGGCCCTTTGGCCAGGTGAATCCACAAGCAACAGGTACATGGTGAAACCATTCAGTGGAATAAGGAGAAATCAGACACTTGTACTTGAAGTTGTGTGCTCAGATGAGGTTCCACTGACTTCAGGTATACCGCCACAATCCTCGCCCTTGGTTCTGTCGTGGTTAAGACAAGTCTGTATGAAGGATTTCGTAGTACAGTAGAACTTCGATGGCTCGAACACCGATGGCTCGTTTACCATGGATGAGTCGAACTCATTCTTGAGTCCCTAGCAAAATCCTGTACATAAGAAATAGTTGGGGATAATTCAGAAGATTTTAGTCTTTTATCTTGCAAATGTATGCTGCGTGTACTCATTAGAATCGCCTCGATGAGGCGATTCTAATGAGTACACACCGCATACATATTCATCATAGAACACCAAAAAGATGTCAAAAAGTAACTCGTTATGCCTTCTGACAGTAACCTCAGTGGCTCGAACTACCCCTGTCTCGAACAGATTTTTCAGGTCCCAAAGGTGTTCGAGCCATTGAAGTTCGACTGTAATGCTATGGCTAATGTATATAAATTTGGTGACTTAGTATATAAAATTCAGAAAAATATATAACCGCAATGACTTCAGCTCCAAATTTCGTAAAATCATTCTTCGATATAAAAAGATTGGGTTCAACTAATAAATGTTATACGACGCCTGCCTGCATGGTAGTTAACCCAATCACGGTTGACAACTTTGCTTCCCTCTTTAATTGCACGCCGGTCGGTCAGGCCTCAGATTCTATGCCGGTTCCAGCGTAAAGGCTTACTGAGAATTAGGGAGATCTAATTTAATGTAATGTTGGTTGGTGCCTGATGCTCTGTCTCTGGTTGGGCCCATCGGAATCTAACTTTTGGTTTTCTTTTTCTCCGGCATTTCAGTTGTTTCTTGCTGTCGAGTCCTCACCGTTGTTTCATCTCTGTGGCTGTCTGATTTTTTTGTGTTCACGGAGATGTTGAACTAATAAGTTAGGAGGCCTTCATGCGGACTGAACAAATTATTTGTCTGAATCGCGACGGAAGTAAGCGCGAGGATTGTGGCCACGTAAAATCGACTTAAGCCCCCCACCCCAATCCACGTTTCACTGACCGTTCCAAGGCGGTTCTCCTGTCGCGGTTTATTATTTTTTTTTGTTATGGTTTGTCTTTGAGTGTTTGAATCGCTTATATTATTTTGTTTTGGATAGCCAATTGGCCATTTTGTGGGAAAGTAACTGTCCTTTTGGCTTTCCGCTATTGATGTTTCCATTAGGGTTTGCGTTTCTTTCCCTTTGGTGTCTCTGAAGGGAGCTGTGGGTTAATCGTATCGATTCCTGATCATTGCCTTCACTTCTATTTTTCTAACTCATCAGAAGTACGTAAAAATCAACCGAATACGGAGATGAAACAGCGACGAGGACTCAACAGCATGAAAATTATAAAAGGGTCATCCTTTAGAAGCAAGGACTACACCGTAGATAAGCAAGTTTTTTTTTCAGGGCGAGACAAATAACTGAAATGCTGGAGCAAAAGCAAACCAACAGTTGGGCTCCGGTCGGACCGAACAGAGACAGAACACCAGGCACCAACCGCATTATTTTAAACAGTTTTAGAAAGTCTGGGTCTGAGGCCCGACCCGCCGGCGTGCAATTAAAAAGGAATTCAAAGTTGTCAACCGTGATTGGATTAATTACCATGCACGTAGTCTGTCGTATATCATTTATTTTGTAGCCATTTTTATATCGAAGACTGGATACTTAACTCATTGCAAGCATATAATTTTCTTAATTTATTTACTTAGTCACCCTAAAATTTAGATTCCGATTGACCTTGTTACAGAAATGATTTAAGTCCAACATTGAGGCCTTCATGCGTACTGAACACATTATTTGTCTAAATCACGACGGAAGTAAGGGCGAGGATTGTGGCCGCGTAAAATCGATTATAGCAGCCCCTACCCCACCCCCTACCCCACCCCCAGTGGAATTCGTTTCACTGACCGTCCCAAGGCGGTTCTTCTGTCGCGGTTTCGTTTTGTTATGATTTGTCTTTGAGTGTGTGTATCGTTTATATTATTTTGTTTTGTATAGCCAATTGACCAGTTTGTGGGAAAGTAACTGTCTTTGGCTTTCCGCTATTGATGTTTCCATTAGGGTATAGTTGTTTCATGTTTGTGTTTGTTTCCCTTTGGTGTCTCTGCATGGTAGAAGCTGTGGGTTAATTGTATCCATTCCTGATCATTTGCCTTCAATTCTATTTTCTATAACACTAAGAAAAAGCTTTGCGAAGTTTATCATACCGATAACCCTGATTTAGAAGTCAGTTACATGAATAGAATCAACCTAGGATGCCGCACGAGGAGCATTACCATCCAAGAAAGGAATTTTACAATAAAATCAAAACCATCGCGTTTATCATAAAACGCAAACGAATACATACAAGATAGATAAATGTAAACCCAAAAATGGGACTTCGTTGTCAGAAGAATTTGCTTTATTTAATTGAAGTTCTGAAGGGTAAATTTGGCAGATCAAACCATCGAAGTAGGTATTCTCAATATTTAATAAATCATCCAAATATCTAGGCATCGAGTTGAAAGCTTCAATCACTTCAGGTTACTTTCAACAGAAAGGCACATCATGAGGCTTCTTTCATAACAAAACAAGAACAAAACAGCCACAAGGGGTGCGTAATTCGTACCCATCAAAATTCCCACAATTTGTCCTAATACCTTTGTACCAAATCTTATATAAATATTGTGAAGTAGAAAGGTGAGAGAATCACACACTTTCTTACATGACCATAATGTGGATATTTCATGACTCATCCGAAATAAGGTCAAGGCCACTATTTAGATAACACATCGATATAGCATTATGTATCAAGTTTTGCATATTTCCAAAACTGGCATTTTACTGTTAAAATATATACATTTTTTTTCTTAATTCTGCTGCTGCAAAGCTTGTGCGTTCTCGTTAGAAACGCCTGGTTAAGGTGGTTGTAACGAGTTCCCACAATCGTATGTAAATTAATATTTTGAACAAAACAATCGAGAGAATAAAGTATTGGTTCGACCCTCCGTGATCTAACTGGTGGTTCTCTTCTGCTCTGACGTCGGATTGTTCTTCATTCATGGTAGTATTAATATTTTCATGTTTTATTTTGCCTCACTGTTTAGCTACAGCGAGAAAGCCTCCAAACTACGGAGTTGAAGCCTCGTAAACTACGGAGTTGAAGCCTCCCCACCCTCCGCCCACAACCAGCAATTTTACTACTAACCGTCCCAAGGCGATCGTTCTTTTGCAGTCTCTTATTTTTTAATCGGCTTTGAATCGATGATTCATATTTCGTCTGTTTTATGTGTACCACCATGTCACTTAACTTTCTTTATGTGACTTGAGATGGCTGCGTTCTTTGATTGTGGCCTTTCCCTAACTAGTATTAATGTAAAGCTCACCTTTCTTTATATATACGTAAAGTGGGCTTTAAACAGATGTGTTCGTTATAAGGGCTTGTCAACATGACGCTAAAGTCTAGTCAAACCTTTGCACTCTCCTAATATTTCATTCAGGTAGATATTAGAGTCAGAGGACTTTGCAGTATAGTACAATAGAATTTTTGAATAATTGAGTTCCAAGCAGCAAAATGAACAAACATTGCAGGATTCCATAAGAGTCGCTGCAATTGTAATAGTTTTACGTTAAGACAAAACGTTCAGATAGGATAAAACTTGTTATTGGTCTATCAATTGCCGGAAGGAGTTAATTGTGTGTGTGTGTGTGTGTGTGTGTGTGTGGGTGTGTGTGTGTGTGTGTGTGTGTGTGTGTGTGTGTGTTTGTACTTGCTACCAATCGGGGAAGTACATAAGAATACACACCTTCGAATCGGGGAGACACCTCCAAACGCGGAGCTCCCCGTTTTGAAATAGCAAGAAATATTGAAAAGTCGGCACTAGATGAACCTTAAAAATAGTTTCCTATGGTAATCTAACACCTTCCCCGTTTTGTAGGTTCAGGACGTATATCTGATACACAAAAGTGTATAACTGCTGACCGATTAAAAGTTTCAAGTGTGTAACACCGATATCGAACCTCCCCGTTTGTGCGGGAAAATTCTTACTCCGCAGAACGGTGAAGTGTGAACATCTAAAGATGTGATTTTTCTTTGTTTTGTTTGATTTGAGGTTTAACGTCCCCATCAACACTGTAACGGCCATTTTGGAGACGTTGCTTCCAATTTTGTGGGACTTTTACCCGACATCGAGATGAAATGACATCTCAAGCCCTGTCGCCCAATGAAACAAATGGGGTTTATAAGCATGGACGGTCTGCCTCGCACCGCGGTTCCTGGACAGGCTTAGATCCTCTAAGCGGTTTACCAGTACTAGTGTTCGGGCCGGATTCAGCTCTGCGTGGAAGCACCGTGCAGCCCATATATTTCTTCAAGCCCCTATGAGCGAGGGCCATGATTTGTCCTTAAACAACTTTAAATCAAAGACAATTATTAGGAATGAAGCGACTTTTTTCAACGGCTTGAAACTGAGTACATCAGAATATATTGGGTATCACTGCCTTTGTGTGTTTGGTTTAACAGTTTCATTGATTGATTTATTGATTTTGCGGTTTAACGTCTCCGTCAACAATGTATGGGTCATTTTGGAGACGTTGCTTCCAATTTCTCGGAACTTTTACCCGGCATTGAAATGAAATGATACCTGAAGCCCTGTCGCCCGGTTCATAAGCATGGACGGTTCGACTCGCATTGCCTTGCCTGGGCAGGATTGATCCTCTTAGCGGTTTACCAGTACTTGTGTGCAGTTGGTTTCAACTCTGCGTGGAAGCATCATGCAGCCCATCTATTTCTTCAAGCACCGATGGACAGGGATTTTTAACCGGTTCATTATTATTATTTAATCATTTAAAATCCCATAACTTCATTTATTAAATCATTTCATGGTGCGCCCTATTGCCCCCCTCCCAAGCTCCACATCTAGGCTTTGAGAAATAGATTGGACTGCGCAGAGCTGAAACCGACCGCACATGAGTAATGGTAACTGCTTAGAAGGTTTAAGCCTTCCCATGCACCATCCATGCACATATACCTATTGGTTTCATTGAGCGATAGGGTTTGAGATGTCATTTCATCTCAATGCCGAGTAAATTCCTTCAAAATTGGAATCAACGTTACCAAAATGACCTAAATACTATTGACGGAGACATTAAACCCAAATTCAACAAACAAACAATTAATGCCTTGGCAGATTGTAAAGTTTTATCGTATGTTTGCAATACAAGAATCAAAGCAAATTCGATTACTCTTTTGTAACTGATGCCTCTTTTTGTTGGTTTCGACTTTCATAATTAAGCGCCGTCTAACGTTAATGGTATTTGTTTGTTTGTTTGATTTGAGGTTTAACGTCCCCGTCAACACTGTAAAGGTCATTTTGGAGACGTTGCTTCCAATTTTGTGGGACTTTTACCCGACATTGAGATGGAATGACATCTCAAGCCCTGTCGCCCAATGAAACCAATAGGGTTTATTAGCATGGAAGGTCCGCCTCGCACCGCGGTTCCTGGACAGGCATAGATCCTCTAAGCGGTTCAGTCCAGTACAGTGTGCGGGCCGGATTCAGCTCTGCGTGGAAGCAACGTGCAGCCCATATATTTCTTCAAGCCCCTATGGGCGGGGGCAGTAATGGTATCTAAACGTCATCAGATTAGCAAGTTCGTGTAATGACCACCCATATAGACACCCAATTTATACAGATAAAAGTGGGGTTACCGGGGTATACAAAGTATTCCTGAATTCCGCTCATAAAAACAGGAGGCGGATCTAACGAGCACCGATAATCTATGTTTGGACTAGAACTAAGAAAAATCAATATGAAAACACGCCTATTCAAATACATAGAAAATTTCATCACCCAAAAATGAAAATTTTCGGGTAAAAAATTCTGTTATTTTTAATGGTTTTGCTCCAAACAAATTATGGGAACGTGCAAGAACCGCCTAAGGCGCTTCCAACAAGTACCCTGAATATAGTTTTGTCTGTTTTAATTGAGGTTTAACGTCCCCTTCAACACTGTTATATCATTTTGGAGACGTTGCTTCCAATTGTGTGGGACTTTTACCCGACATTGAGATGAAATGACTTCGCAAGCCCTGTCGCCCAATGAAACCAATAGGGTTTATAAGCATGGACGGTCAGACTCGCACCGCTTTGCCTCTAAGGGGTTAATCAGTACTCGTGTGCGGTCGGGGAAGCATTATGCAGCCAATTTATTTCTTCAAGCCCCGATGGGCGGGGGCCGAACCCTGATTATACTAAATGCATGGTTAGTGCCTTTAATTAAGAAATAGATCAGCTCTAGCTGTGATTTGTTGAGTAATAAATCACAGTTTGGAGGTCAGTTGTAAAGTAGACAAATCACAAGCGCGTAGCGCGCGTGATTTGTCTACTTACAACTGACCGACAAACTGTGATTTATTACTCAACAAATCACAGACAAGAGCTGATCTATTTCGATTCTAACACGCTGAAAATCGGCAATAATGTTGTTGTTTCCTTCAAAATCTCACAACCATTCGCCATTGTTAGAAGAAATCCCGCTAAAATTATCGACTGAAACACATGCATTTATATCCTTTTCTTACGTTTTCGATGCGAGAAAATGACGTTACACCGTCTAACGTCAAGGAAATCGACTAGTGACGTCATAAATTGGGAATTTTAATGACGTCACTCGTCACGCTCTTCCGAGCTGAGATTTGTTGCAGAATAAAACACAGTTATTTTCCATTGCCTATATAGGCGCGCTGTGTTAGAATAATAAATATAATATGTGAGCCTTAGACAATTTAAAAGTGTCGAGCCTCAGCGAGCCCCTATAAAATTGTTGCGGCGAACCAATTATATCTTATTATTGCACGACCCGCAGAAAAAGCAACCGACTGAAGTCGATTGATTTCTGAGTGCCCTAAAATCACCGTGTCATTCTGTCATTCGGTCATTCGGTCAATCGGTCATTCTGTCATTCTGTCCGTCCGTCCGTAACCCGTTTGTGAAAATTGGTGATAGTGGCTTAACCGCTTGGAATATTTAAACAATTTTTGGCATACTGATAGATATCAATGAGATCTAACCAATGAACTTGCGAAATATTACATTCCATTTAGTATAGCCTCGCCAACGCGAAAAATGTGAAAATTTTCGATCTGCTTCTCCTCAGAAACCGTTGGGCCGATTGAAGTCGAATTTCATATGGAGCCTCTATGGGATGGGGGAAACCAAAATTTGCTCATGGGGGTCCAGGTCACATGACCAAAATGGCCGCCAAGCCATATATGGTAAAAACCCTTCAAAAATAGTCTTCTCCAGAACCACTGGGCAGATTTCCACAAAACTTGATAAATAGCATCTGGGACGTAGGCCAATCATAAATTGCTAAAATGGTGACTCTGGGTTGACCTTGACCTTCTTTGGGTCCGTCCGTAACCCGTTTGTGAAAATTGGTGATAGTGACTTAACCGCTTGGAATATTTAAACAATTTTTGGCATACTGATAGATATCAATGAGATCTAACCAATGAACTTGCGAAATATTACATTCCATTTAGTATAGCCACGCCGAGGCGAAAAATGTGAAAATTTTCGAACTGCTTCTCCTCGGAAACCGTTGGGCCGATTGAAATCAAATTTCATATCGAGCCTCTATGGGATGGGGGAAACCAAAATTTGCTCATGGGGTCTAGGTCACATTACCAAAATGGCCGCCAAGCCATATATGATTTGTCTGTCTGTCCGTCCGTAACCCGTTTGTGAAAATTGGTGATAGTGACTTAACCGCTTGGAATATTAAAACAATTTTTCGCATACTGATAGATATCAATGAGATCTTACCAATAAACTTGCGAAATATTACATTCCATTTAGTATAGCCTCGCCGAGGCGAAAAATGTGAAAATTTTCGAACTGCTTCTCCTCGGAAACCGTTGGGCCGATTGAAGTCAAATTTCATATGGAGCCGTAGATCAAATTTCATATGGAGCCTCTACGGGATAGGGGAAACCAAAATTTGCTAATGGGGTCCAGGTCACATGACCAAAATGGCCGCCAAGCAATATATGGTAAAAACCCTTCAAAAATAGTCTTCTCCAGATTCCACGAAACTTGATAAATAGCATCTGGGACGTAGGCCCATCATAAATTGCTAAAATGGTGACCCTGGGTTGACCTTGACCTTTTTGTGCCTAGGTCAAACTTTGACACATATGCTTTTGTATTGGAAAAGTGAGAATGCAATTTATCCTGCAAATGATTCAGAATACAGTACTAAAGTATAAGATATATTTTTGCTCCTTACGATAAGTATCATTTATTTGGGGAACCGTTTTAGGTCCAGGTCACATGACCAAAATGGCCGCCATACCCATATATGGTAACACTCATTAAGCTAAAAGCATCCGGCCGGTCGTGCACTTCAGCTGAAGCACTGGTTAAAGACACTTATCATGCATTTTGTTTATACGGCAATTCAAAACAATCAAGGGGCTTTGCAATACTTTAGCAAATTTACCCTAAAAAGACAGCAGACAGTATGGCATAATAAAGGACAGTTGGTGCCATGGCGCGCACACGTACATGTAGTATACCGTGACTTCAAAGATTGCAAAGTTTCTGACGTCACCGTGCCACGAAGACGTAATAAACATGGACGCTTGTTGCATGTTAAACGACATTCAGTGTCATGGCGCGCACACGTAGTATTATGTGACGTCAAATAGCCCAAAATTTCTGCCGTCACCACGACACAGAGACGCAGGAAACAACATGGACGCTCGAATAAAAGTTTCCCAACGCTTTACAGTCTGTATATAAATCTGCAAATAAATAGTTTATTTTAGTTTTAAAACCTATTTTCAAGGTTCAGACACAATCGCAGTAGCAGTGTGTCATTTTATACCGCAATCAGGCATTCTAGTAACCTAACAAAGGGGATCGAATAACTGCTCGCTATAATCGGCAGTGACCTATGATACCTTCTACTGATCTATAATACGCCTAGTAGTGACCGTTAATAGACCGGACCTACTTTTCAGGTCCCTGATTCGCAAATGTAAACAATAACATGCAACCTTTTGTACACGGGGAAACAACAAAACTGCAAGTTATAATCTTTACAATATTTATTCAAACAGATTTTCAGAAATTTCAGCTAAATTCTTAGTTTCTCGGGCTTTCCTGGCTTGAATGGTCCGTTGGAATGATTGCGTACTGGTAATGCGGTTGCGTCTCAACCTCGAAAAAAAATTTCTAAAACTAAAATAGACTATTTATTTGCAGATTTTCATACAGACTGTAAAGCGTTGGGAAACTTTTATTCGAGCGTTCATGTTGTTTCCTGCGTCTCTGTGGCGTGGTGACGGCAGAAATTTCGGGCTATTTGACGTCACATAATACTACGTGTGCGCGCCATAACACTGAATGTCGTTTAACATGCAACACTGTCTGCATGCTGTCTTTTTTTGCTTAAATTTGCTAAATTATTGCAAAACCGTTGATAGTTTTGCATTGCGGTATAAACTAAATACATGATTAGTGTCTTTTTATTATTAAAGATACTAACCTCGTATTTACTATATTCCAACAGACCATGCAAACCAGGAAAGCTCGAGAAGGTAAGAATCTAGCTGAAAATATGTTTAAATAGATATTGTAAAGATTTTAACTTGCAGTTTCGTTGTTTTCCCGTCTATAATAGGTTGCATGTTATTGTTTACATTTGCAAATTATGGACCTTAAAAGTAGGTCTGGTCTATAAACGGTCACTAGACGTATTATAGGCCAGTAACAATGTTATTATAGGTCACTACCGATTATAGCGTGCAGTTATTCGCCGGCCTTTATCAAGTATTGCGGTTGGCCTATATGTCTGTTTTTGGGCAAAGATACGAACAATTTTGTATACCCCTATAAACGCTAAGTTTTACTAGCGGTTTAATGGGGGGGGGGGGGATTATATAGGCTTGTTTTGGCGATGACGAAAAAAGAAAGAAAGAAAGAAAATAAAACATCCTGTGAAAAAAAGCTGGTTTCAAGACATGGAAAACGCCATTTTAGCGCACGGGAATGTTATTGTAATGCTTTTAAAGCCTCTGTACCGGTTCGCTTTTGTTTTCTTATTTCTGCCTCTTTAACATCAATATTTAGAAGATGTTGTTGTAGTAGTAGTAGTGCTGCAGTTGTTGTTTAATGAGAATTTCCCTAAATTGTAATGTTCTTTATCCGTATCTCTACTAGATCTATCAATATTTCTTTTGAAATGAGATATTATATAATAATTAATATTTCCTATTGACAGATCATATTTTTGTTCACATGAGCACGAAGTGCACAAGTGAGCTATAGCTATCACCCTGTGTCCGTGGTAAGAGAGTCGTGCGTCGACCGTCGTCAACCTTTACGTTTTTCATCCGCTACAGCCTACAGTTGCGCTAGCCTCGGTAGCTCTGTCTGGTGATCAGGGGGCCCGCGGGTTCGATACCTGCTATGGTCGGCAACATTCTTTCGTGGAGATTGCTCATGAAATTTTTCTACGGTTCATTCACTCTCTTCCGCTGATTTATGAAGGGCAGTTGTCATTTTCTGGTGAATGAATGTGCACTTAAGTGGTTAACAGGTAACGTATAAGCCTACCCAGGAAAAGAATGAATAAATTGATCGGCTCAAAATGACCTTAATAGTGTTAACTGGGCCGTTAAATTCTAATTCAAACAAACAAACAAAAATAGCCTACAGCTGTACTACAGTTACCACGAAACTTTGCCAGAATGTTTGTCCTGATGAGATAAGAACAAGTTCGATAGGTCTTGTCCTGTTAAAAACTAGGTGAAGTTTCTGTAAAACATTGTTCACCCTCTATAGACCATACGTTTGCTTCAGTTGACATTAGTCGTTATCGTAATGTTTGTCATGATGATATTTCGATCAAATTTGAATATAAGACATGTTGGATCAGAGTACTTTACAACCTTGTTCACAATCTACAGGCCACAGGTTTTGACTAACTATTCATGAAACTGTACCAGAATGTTTGTCTTGATGCTCTATTTCGGTCTGTTAAAATTCCTAATGTGGTTTTAATAAATTAAAATCCGGACGTTTTCGTGTAGGTAGTCTGTCAACGTATGAATTTCCAGCGCTTTTAAATACTATACTTCATAATTGTTTTAAAGAACTTATTGATTTAATTAAAATAAGATTCCCTGTATCTTACATGTAAGGTAAGAAATGCATTTTTCGATGGCTTGATCAGTCGAGCTTCAACTGAATACAGCTAGTTCTTCCGATACCTAAATCCTGTCTTTGTATTTACATTTCTCTACTTTCGATGGGTTTGTTTCATGCAAAATTTCCGATAAGTCATCTCAAACTCTGATATCTCAAAGTGGCTTAAGTCAAACTAAATTTTGTGCATTGTTATGTTAGTTTTGCTATATGCCCGTTAGATTTCCACTCCTTTTATCTCAAACTACTGTTATCGCAAACCAATTCCAGTCCCTTGGAGTTTAAGATAACGAGAGTCGACTGTATTTTGAAATAAATGTTCCGTTCGTGGATGGTGATGTTGCTCTTGTGGCATCAGATGGAGCTTAATAATCGAAATTACACTGTAATTCGGTTTGCCAAAGTGTCTAGTCTTGTAACTGACTGACATCAACACTCGTAAGAATTTTTAACTGCTTAACTTCTTAACCAGGGTAATTGATATCATAAACTTCGCAAGTCTTTTCTTAGTTTTATAGACGTCATTTCGATTTAGTTTCAGAATTCAATGTGGAACTTAAATCTTTTCTGGAACAAGGCCTGTCGGAACCAGAATTGTGCGGAGTCTGAGTATATAAATTCATAAATAAATAAGCGACCAATGATTTCATGTTCGTAAATACGACTCGTAATTGTAGAACTGAAAAGTATGGAATGTACAAGTTTGTCTGGCCAGATAACTTTGCTTCCTTTTTAATTGCAAGCCGGTGGGTTGGGTATCTGATTCTATAACGGCTCATGCCTTAGGAGGCCCTAAGACTCACCTAAACTTGTATTAAATGATGTCGGTTGATGCCTGATTCTCTGCATACCTGGTCAGGCCTATGGGAATTAAACTTTTTTTTTTTGCTCCAGCATTGCAGTTATTATATTCTGTCGGTTTGCACCGTTGAAGAAGAAGAAGACGAAGATTTTGTTTGTTTGTATTGGAGTTTTACGGCCCAGTCAACACTATTTAGGTCATTTTTGAGCTGGTCAGTTTACTTATCAACACTTTCCTGGGCATGCTTATACGTAAGCGGTTAACCAGTACAGTACACATTCTTTCGCCAGAAACTGACAACTGCCCTTCTTGAATCAGCGGAAGGGAAAAAATGACCGTAGAAAAGATTTCATGATCAATCTCCACGAAAGAATGTTGCCGGCGAGAAGAAGAAGAAGAAGATTGTTATTTTTTTCTGGATTATCCTTCAGACACAGATTTTTGGCACACTATAACCGCTTGAATAGCAGTTTATACTACCCGATATCAATGTTTTAAGCGGAAATAGGAACAAATATCACCTTTTAATGCATAAAATGGGATTTACTGCGGTTTTAAATAGATCCACGTTGATATGTTAATGTATTTTAGGTATGTATAATTCTTTGCGCATTCTCAGGTACATGTAAACATTGTTTTGCGTTAACGCTGTTTTATTTCATTGCTGGACTATTGGCAGTGTGATTTTTTTATGATTTAAACTCATCTATGTGTTTTAGATAAAATAGGAAATATTTCCTACCCTGCAATCAATATTTTTTTTACATAAAGAGGTTACTACCTGAAGTGGGGTTTACCGGTGTTAAAACTACAGTGACATGTTAATGTATTGTTACATTTTTTATGATTCTGTGCAGCATCTCATGTACATGTAAATATAGTCTTCCTTATTGGGCGGCATGTATCATTTCACTGTTGTAACATTGAGGGTTTTTCTCCTGAGAGTTTTTCAGGAAAATGAAGTGTTATTTTTTGTGATTTATACTTCAAGCAGAGATTTATATGCAAGTGACATATGTTTAAGCAGAAATAGGAACAATTATGTATATACCCATATAAACATCGTTTTTTACTACATGAAGTATAATTTACCGGGGTTTTAACTACCGTGTCATTATAATGTTGAATATGTTCATTTATGTGAAACACAATGTTATTTATGCTTACACGATTGGATATTTGTGCATGTTAAATGCGCATTAAAAAGTAACTCTAATGAGTACTCGATATCTAGGTTTTAAACAGAATTAGGAACGATATTATAAACACCATGCAAACATCACCTTTTCCACATGAAGTGTGGTTTAATGGAGTTTAACTACATTTATATGTTAATGTAATGTTAGGTACAATGTATGTATATTTCTATGCTAGGTGCGATTTCATGCACATATTAACATTGCCTGTGTTACGTGACACATTGCACAGGAGTAAAAGTGATATCTTTGCGTTTCATGCTTCAAGCAGATTTTTGTGCTCTTTAGAGCCTTAAAATAAGAATGCTCAAAATAGTACCCGATATCTATGTTTTAAGCAGAAATAGGGAAACAATATGTGCACATGCAAAAATAACGTGTAACAACATAAACAATGTGATAGCCGGGGTTTTAACTACTATTGCATGTACATGTGAATATATTGCTGAACAGTTTTATTCATTGCGGAACGGGTACATGCACATTGTAATATGATCTGCATCAAGTAGACACACCTGTTAGACAAACAGCGAATCACGTGAGTGTTCGTGTATTATTAAAGTTATTAAATGCGAGGCTGTGCCGAGCATTTTACCCCTTCTCCTCAACGAGTTTAAAAGGTTTAATACTACATTAACACGAATACCAGTTGTGTTTGATTTGAGGTTTAAAGTCCCCGTCAACACTGTAAAGGTCATTTTGGAGACATTGCTTCCAATTTTGTGGGACTTTTGCCCGACATTGAGATGAAATGACTTCTCAAGCCCTGTCGCCCAATGAAACCAACACGGTTTATTAGCATGGACGGTCCCACCTCGCAACGCGGTTCCTGGACATGCTTAGATCCTCTAAGCGGTTTACCAGTACTAGT
Source organism: Lucinisca nassula (assembly GCA_963580285.1). Taxonomy (NCBI): domain Eukaryota; kingdom Metazoa; phylum Mollusca; class Bivalvia; order Lucinida; family Lucinidae; genus Lucinisca; species Lucinisca nassula. The sequence goes on along the minus strand of OY757026.1, from coordinate 54,231,869 downwards.
GTGCGGGCCAGATTCAGCTCTGCGTGGAAGCATCATGCAGCCCATATATTTCTTCAAGCCCCTATGGGCGGGGGCCGTACACGAATACCAGACTCTAGTTAAATATGACACTTAAAACGCATTTTTACGTGTGTGTGTTTTTTTTAAGGAACACACAAAAACAAAAACAATATTCCACCACAAGTACATGTAATCGCGACGTTGTTAGGGACGTCGTACGACATATCTATGTAGTTTGCATATTTAATCCACTGGTGAATAACAACCGAATTCAATACATGACGTTAATACATATTCAGACGCGACATCATATGATAATAAGCATTACTTCGTTGTAAATTTTCAAGAAAAAAGTTAGTTTTATTGTTATGAGTTATGCTTCAAGCATTCATAATGTAGTGTTCACCCTGAGACATGTTAATGTATTGTTTAGCGTAGGGCCAATGGTAAACAAGACATTACTCGGAAAATGAAGTAAGGAGTAAACGAAGTGTTGCATATATAGGTGTAAAATTAGGGGTGAAAGTTCTTAGACATTTTTTTACTATCCTTTAACTAATGATGAGCTATGATCGCGATGTTGTAGGAGACCAATGGGTGCAATAATCAGTGAAACAAAACATTTCAGCTCTCTTAATTGTGGTTTCATTAGAATCACGTACGTCTGGTTGCGTAAAGGTAATGGTTACAATATCTTTCCCAGTGAATGATTTCCGTTCTGTGTTTGGTTGGTTTGAGGTTTAACGTCCCCGTCAACACTGTATATGTCATTTTGGAGACGTTGCTTTCAATTTTGTGGGACTTTTACCCGACATTGAGATGAAATAAGATCTCAAACCCTGTAGCCCTATGAAACCAATAGGGTTTAAAAGCATGGACGGTTTGACTCGCACCGCTTTTCCTGGGCAGCCTTAGATCCTCTGGATCCTTAGATCCAGTTCTCGTGTGCGGTAAGGTTTCGCTCGGAGTGGAAGCATCATGCCGCCCATTTACTTCTTCAAACCCCGTTGGGCGGGGGCCAGAATGATATCCGTTAAAGGTAAATAGCCATAGAAATCTAGCATTCTATCACCAAGCCTGGTTTACCAAATGTATATAAAGACCACGCTCAGTTGTAGAAAATCAGAACAATATGTTCTGTGGAAAGGTAAACTTTGGAAGCGAGGGCGACAACACAGAACTGAAAATCGTCATTAGTGACCCTAAAAATTTTCAAAATTCCACAGTTGTATAAATGATCCTAATGGACTAGATAATATCGCACCCCCCCCCCCCCCCCCGCTCATCGGGGCTTGAAGAAATATATGGGCTGCATGAATGCTTCCACGCAGAGCTGAAACCGACCGTACAAGAGGACTGGTAAACCGCTAAGAGGATCTAAGCCTGTCCAGGCAAAGCAGTGCGAGTCCATGCTTATAAATCCTATTGGTTTCATTGGGCGACAGGGCTTGAGATGCCATTACATCTCAATGTCGGGTAAAAGTCCCACAAAATTGGAAGCAACGTCTCCAAAATGACCTTTACAGTGTTGACGGGGACGTTAAACCTCAGATCAAACAAACAAACAACGGACTAGATAATATAACCCACACTATGATAAAGGACAGGGAGCCTTATAACGACCGCCACACAATCCTTTAACACCATCGGTGGCGAAGTTAAATGAATTCGATTGAAAGGTAGTCCTTTGGAAGAAAGGTCGACAACACCGGACTGAAAACCGTCGAGTGGACAAGAATTTTCTGGGCGGTACTAGCCAGTTTCGGACTATTAGGCCTCATCAGTGACCCTCAAAACTTTCAAAATTCCACAGGGGAGATCAGAACACTAATTGACCTTAAGAAGGTATATAATACATTTACTCACATACAGTCGAACTTCAATGGCTCGAACACCACTGGGACCGCGAAAATCTGTTCGAGACAGGGGTAGTTCGAGCCACTGAAGGAGACTGCCAGGAGGTATACGATATACTTTTGGATATCTTTTCGGTGTTTTATAACGAAAAGGTATGTTATGTGTACTCATTAGAATCGCCTCATCGAGGCGATTCTAATGAGTACACACAGCATACATTTGCAAGATAAAAGACGAAAATCTTCTAAACTATCCCCCACTATTTCTTGTCGAGGATTTCCCTTGGGGCTCAAGAATGGGTTCGACACAGCCCTGGTAAACGAGCCATCGGTGTTCGAGCCATCGAAGTTCTACTGTCATTGAAATCATGCTATTTTGTTTTAAATATAAGTGTTCCCAAAGCAAAAATATTAACTCCGCATTTGGCTGTGCATATTCGAAATGTGTTTAATGATCTCCTCGTTTGGGTGTGTATCTTCATAAATCCTCGTTTCGGTGTGTGGATTCAAATTGTGCATCCCCGATTCGATAAAAACTTTTTTTTTAATATTCTTCTTGTACGTATAGCCTCTCAGTAATGCCAATGGGTGACATGCAAGCAAAACGTTGATCAGCCTGCGCATTGCAATCTGAAGAGAGCCCTTAAAGCGATTAATTTATATGTATAATTTGGGGCACAACATGAACTTCCAACCTAGTCTGAGAACTAGATGGATTGCATACCCACGTACATGTCTAGCATTTTGAAGGAGGAATAATTTGATCTTGTCTGCATTTAAATTGTGTTAATAATTCTCCTCGTTTTGCTGTGTGTTCGGATTGTGTATCCCCAGTTTGTAGGTAGCCCGTTTTGTAGTAAACATTTCACAATTGTGTATAAAAATGTGTGTTTCCCCGCTTTGGTAGTAAAAAATCACATTTCAACAGTTTTTTAATATAGGAGAGTTTTAATGATAAAATTTCAAATTCTAATTGAACAAATCTATTTTATGCTAATTATATCATTTTTTACCAAAAATACCGAAGCAAAGCTACCTCCGCGTTTGGTAGGTTACAGGCAGACTTCCCCGATCTGTTCACTTTACAAGTATGTGTGTGTGTGTGTGTGTGTTTTACATCCCCACAACAGCTAAAGACAATATGGAGACGGGCACCTAAGGCATGTTCGTGTTCCTTTCCGTTTGGTGTCTCTGATGGCACATGTGGGCTAATCGAATCGATTCCTAGCCCACATGTCACATCAGAGACACCAAAGAGAAAGAAACCCGAACATGAAATACCCAACCCTAATGAAAACATCACAAGCAGAAAGCCAAAAGGACAGTTACTGATCCACAAAATGACCATACGGCTATCCAAAATAGAAAGATACGAGGGTAGGCTGAAAAGTTCTGAGCCTGACCAAGAAGCAGGCATCGAACAGCCATGGAATTTTGTATTCATTAAATCCAAACCTTTATTACTTGATTTGACTCAAACGAGTTCAAGTTTACCTGCAATAACGTAGAAATTCTAGATTTTGAAAATTGATACTAGCACGTTTTTGAGAAAATGGACAAAATCTGGTATCGTGGTGTCATCAAGTACCTCCATAAAAAGGGGTTAGCTCCTAAGGACATGCATGCCGATATGGTTGCTACATTAGGGGATGATGCTCCTTCGTATGCAACCGTGAAAAGGTGGGCAGCAAATTTTAAGATAGGCAAGGACAGCCTTGAAGATGATGACCGGTGTGGACGACCCACAACGGCAACAACTGAGGAAACCATCAGCCAAGTGCACAGGGCCGTGATGGATGACAGGCGTTTAACCGTGAATCAGTTAGCTAACACTGTTTGCATCTCCCGTGAACGAGTAGAGAACATTCTACACAGTGAATTAGGAATGTCGAAGGTTTCCGCCAGATGGGTGCCACGGCTTTTGACGCCTGGCCAGACTGAACCTGTCACACGCCAACTTGGCTATTTTTGAAGCAGACCAAGATGGTTTTCTTGACCGTTTTTCACTCAGGATGAATGTTGGGTTCATCACTTTGAGCCAGAGACCAAAAGACAATCCATGCAATGGAAGCACCCTGGCTCACCCCCTCCAAAGAAGGCAAAGGTCGTCTCCTCTGCAGGGAAGGTAATGGCATCAGTGTTCTGGGATGCCAAGGGGATAATATTCATAGATTACCTTCAAAAGGGCAGAACAATTAATGAGGAGTATTATGCAGATCTGCTAAAACAATTGCGAAAATCAATTAAGGCTAAACGACCCGGAAAATTGACAAAAGGGGTCTTGTTCCGTCAGGACAATGCGCCTGCTCAGAAATCGGTTGTCGCAATGGCTGCTGTGCATGGCTGTGGCTTCACACTTGTCGATCACCCTCCGTATTCACCTGATCTAGCTCGATCAGATTATTTCCTGTTTCCAAACATAAAAAAGCACTTGGATGGGCAGCATTATCGGTCAGACGAGGAGGTGATAGCTGCTGTGGAGGAGTTTTTCAGGGACCAAGATGAGACCTTCTACACCACTGGGATCCAAGGACTCCAGCATCGCTGGAGGAAGTGTGTGGACAGGAAGGGAGACTATGTTGAAAAATAAGGCACTTTCAGCATGGACAAACCATTGGATTTTGGTCAGGCTCAGAATTTTTCAGCCTACCCTCGTATAAGCATGCAAAGACGAACTATAACAATAATAAACCACAACAGAAGAACCGCCATGGAACGGTCAGTAAAGGGGCTTAAATCCATCACGAAAACACGCCTATATAACTTTGACCCCCTTGAACCCCACTTTTATATAGTAAAACTGGGGTTTCCGGGGGTATACCTTATTTTTCTTATTTCTGCTCTAAAATATTGATTGTGTGTACTCGTTAGAACCGCCTCATCGAGGCGTTTCTAACGAGTGCCCACAATCTATATTTTGAGCAGAAATAAGAAAAATATCACAATTTTTCATCATAAAATTTTCATCTTTTCGGCGATAAAGGTGGCAATGTATTTGTAAAGGCGTGTTTGCGTAATGGATTAAGACTCATCCGAAAGTCTGGAGGAGCCCGGAATCGACCCCACGACCCCTGGCTGGTGAGGCGAGTGACTTATCCATTAGACCACGGAGGCCTCTGTAAGCGTGTGTGGTGTATAATTTCAAAATATGGTACCTGCGGTTCATTACCCCACCCACATTGATCATCATCTACTCCAAAACTAGGACTTGCGTTGCAAAAGCACACCAAAGGCAATGTTGTAAGCGAAAACCAACAATTTTGTTACAGACAGAAAAAGGGGCATATGGAAACACCAACTACTTGAGTTATGTTTTGTCACGGGACAGAAAAAGAGGCATATTGAAACACCATCCACTTGAGTTATGTTCGTACTCCACTGCTCGTTAACAAGTTCGTATAAAGAACACCCTTGAAAATCCCACTTTACAAGGAGGAAAGTGGGATTTGTTTTGTTTGTTTGTTTGATTTGAGGTTTAACGTCCCCGCCAACACTATTTAGGTCATTTTGGTTTGTGGGACTTTTACCCGGCATTGAGATGAAATGACATCTCAATCCCTGCCGCTCAATGAAATCAACAGGGTTTATATGCATGGAAGGGCCGACTTGCACCACTTTGGCTGGGCAGGCTTAGACTTTCTGAAGGTTTACCAGTACTCATAAGCGGTCGGTTTCAGCTCTGCGTGGAAGCATCATGCAACCCAATCTATTTATCCAAGCCCCGGAGGGCGGGGGCCCAAAAGTGGGACTTGTAAAAGTGCAGTAAATTCCTAAAACGCCCACCATTGGGAAAGTTCAAAAGTGGTCTTAAGACCACATTTGAACAGCCTTAGGACCACTTTTGAACAGTCCCGAAGGTGGTCTCTATCTAGAAGACACTGATAGCAGAAAACACAAGAAACATTATGAAAACACGCCTATACAAGTACATTGTAAACTTTACCGCCGAAAAAAACAAAAATTTTAAGACGAAATATTGTGATATATTTCTTATTTCTGCTCATAATATAGACTGTGGGTACTCGTTAGAACCGCCTCATCGAGGCGGTTCTAACGAGTACCTACAATCTATATTTTAGAGCAGAAACCGATGAGGCGGTTCTAACGAGTACCCACAGTCTATATTTTGAGCAGAAATTAAAAAAATAAGGTTTACCCATGTACACCCCATGTATATAAAAAGTGGGGTTCAAGGGGGGTCAAAAATTATATAGGCGTGTTTTCGTGATGGAATGACTGATATCTTTTCAATATTCTTTCTAAAGGAGAATAAGTCTTTAATTCAGGTGGTCTTAGTAGCAGAATTTTACGAAGGAGCATTAGGGCCACTTTAACTTTTATTTTTTTGACTCGTATCTCGAAATTTCGACTTAGTATCTCGAATTTTCGACTTATTATCTCGAAATTTCGACTTACTATCTCGAAATTTCGACTTAGTAACTCGAAATTTCGACTTAGTATCTCGAAATATCGACTTAGTATCTCGAAATTTCGACTTATTAACTCGAAATTTCGACTAGGTATCTCGGAATTTCGACATAATAACTCGAAATTTCGACATAATATCTCGAATTTTCGACTTATTATCTCGAAATTTCGACTTAATAACTCGATATTTCGGCTTAATATCTCGAAATTTCGACTTAGTATCTCGAAATTTCGACTTAATAACTCGAAATGTCGACTTAATATCTCGAAATTTCGACTTAGTATCTCGAAATTTCGAATTAGTAACTCGAAATTTCGACTTATCTCGAAATTTCGTCTTAATAACTCGAAATTTCGACTTAATATCTCGAAATTTCGACTAAGTAACTCGAAATTTCGACTTACTATCTCGAAATTTCGACATACTAAGTCGAAATTTCGACTTACTATAATGTCTATAGATACTAGCTCGAAACTGACTCTGTTATCTGCGCTGTGCATTCAACTCTGAATAGGGATTAGCCATAACAGGAATCTTGTTATGGTCAACTCAGAGTTGAAAGAAGACTTCAGATGTCATAACCAACTTTCCACAACTTCATTATCACAGTTTAAATATGGAGTTTGGATATTTTTGCATGTTTAGAAGTCATGCCTCATTTTGAGAACGAATCATTTGCCACTGGACCTGTGTGCTAGACCCCGACGTTATGGAATTGAGAAATTGGCTTGGCTAGCTAGAAGCCCGGATTTGAATCCCCTGGAACATATTTGGGAGATTCTTGGGCGTCGAATACAGAGCATTGAACACACCCACACCCCGACCCCTCCATCACACACACGCGTGGCTAGAGCTGACCAGCCATCAATTTCGACGTCTGACCGACGGGATGAAACGAAGGGTCTAGGAATCTGCTGCTCTGTCAAAATGATACATCTTGAACACGCAGCGTATTCTGATACCGCATTTTCTGTCCGGTTGTTGCTTTGTTAAGTTAGTCATGGTGTTCGTGTTGCATAGTTTACCATCTTTTGGGTCAATTTTTTTCATTCGACCCAAAGTAACAACCTACAGAAGCTTCTCGCCTGCTATTGTCCACGTGACTATCGCTGACCATCTACACCATGAACGTACCGGTTATTTAATGAAGCTCTCTTCTGCGGCGTCTGATCAGGGTCTACACTGTTTTGCAATGTCCATGTTCCCCGGTCCAGTCTACATGGGGCACTGACGTCACAAGGAAAGACTATAGCGCTGCTATAAATAGCTCGACCTGGATTTTGAACATGGTCAGTGATAGTCACGAGGTAAATAGAAGGCGGGAAGCTTCTGTAGTTAGTAACTTTTAGTCAATTGATAATTAATCGACCCAAGTGCGGCGTCTGATCAGAATCTACACATTTTGCTTATAGAATAAGAATTTAAAGGATAAACGAAACATGTTCAAATCCACAATCGAAGACAATCGACCCAACAGTGCTGTCAGTGCTTTGATCTATACATGATTTTTACAGCACACGATGTGAAAGTTTGATACTGAAAAAAAAAAAAAACTGTCAAATATGACTTTTAGCCCGCTTTTATTTTACTGAAACGGGGTTGAATTTGTTTGTTTGATTTGAGGTTTAACGTCCCCGTCAACACTGTATAGGTCATTTTGAAGACGTTGCTTCCACTTTTGTGGGACTTTTACCCAACGTTGTGATGAAATGACTTCTCAAGCCCTGTCGCACTGTTTGTTTGATTTGAGGTTTAACGTCCCCGTCAACACTGTAAAGGTCATTTTGGAGACGTTGTTTCCAATTTTGTGGGACTTTTACCCGGCATTAGGATGAAATGACATCTCAAGCCCTGTTGCCCAATGAAACCAATAGGGTTTATAAGCATGGACGGTCCGACTCTTGCGCACTGCTTTGCCAGGGCAGGCTTAGATCCTCTAATCGGTTTACCAGTACTCGTGTGCGGGTCGGATTCAGCTTTGCGTGGAAGCATCATGCAGTCCATATATTTCTTCAAGCCCCGATGGGCGGGGCCGCCCTGTCGCCTTATGAAACCAATATGAAACCAATAGGGTTTATAAGCATGGACGGTCCGACTCGCACCGCTTTACCTCCTCTAAGTGATTTACCAGTACTCGTGTGCGGTCGGATTTCAGCTCTGCGTTGAGGCACTATGCAGCATATCCATTTATTCAAGCCCCGATGGGCGGGGGCCGTGAAACGGGATTGAATGCGCGACGTCCTGATGAGACGGAAAATCCTCTGACTCTTACATGATACATATGTTTTGGGCCTCTAGTTTTATAGTTCTTGAGAAATATTTGATAAAATTAACAGTGGCCAATATAGAGAGAAAGAAGAATGAAAGAACATGTGACAAAATACACCGAGAAAGGTCATTGGCGTTTACACGATACAAGTAAGCCGATAATGACCATAGTCTCACAATGTTATCACATAATTTGCATAATCTGCTTGATGTAAACTTGTTTTCAAAGCTGGGGTATAATGAAACGGGGGTGTTTAACATTAACTGTGTGTATAGGACTTAATATCTCGTAAGTCGAAATTTCGAGATACTAAGTCGAAATTTCGAGTTATTAAGTCGAAATTTCGAGTTACTAAGTCGAAATTTCGAGTAAATAAGTCGAAATTTCGAGTTATTATGTCGAAATTTCGAGATACTAAGTCGAAATTTCGAGTTGCTAAGTCGAAATTTCGAGATACTAAGTCGAAATTTCGAGTTACTCAGTCGAAATTTCGAGTAACTAAGTCGAAATTTCGAGTTATTAAGTCGAAATTTCGAGATACGAAGTCGAAATTTCGAGATACTAAGTCGAATTTTCGAGTTAATAAGTCGAAATTTCGAGTTATTATGTCGAAATTTCGAGATACTAAGTCGAAATTTCGAGTTATTATGTCGAAATTTCGAGATACTAAGTCGAAATTTCGAGTTAGTAAGTCGAAATTTCGAGATACTAAGTCGAAATTTCGAGATACCTATCAAAAGAAAAAAAGTATACCTGGCCCTAATGCTCTTTCGTAGAATTTCACTATATATACTATGTATTTTCCTTATTTCTGTTCCAAAGCAGAGATTGTCCTTGATGTTAGCCGCTTGATTTGTTTTGTTTGATTTGAGGTTAAACGTCCCCATTAAGACCATATAGGTCATTTTGGAGATGTTGCTTCCATTTTGTGGGACTTTTACCCGACATTGAGATGAAATGATTTCTCAAGTCCTGTCGCCCAATGAAACCAATAAGGTTTATAAGCATGGACGGGCCGGGCCGACTCTAACTTCTTTGCCCGGGCAGGCTTAGAGCCTCTAGGCAGTTTACCAGTACTCGTGTGCGGTCTGTTTCAGCTCTGCGTGGAAGCAGCATGCAGCCCATCTATTTCTCCAAGCTTGAGCAGCGGTCACGAGTGCATCAATTTTATAATTATGAATGTCAAGGGTTATAAAACAATAATTATTGTCGATTTTAGAACATAACAATTCACCAGCTGTTGAGTGTCGGATTTTTTCCACACAAACAAGGGCACTTAAATATTTATTGGTGATTATGACATGTAGTAAAACGCTGTTCAGTGAAAAAAAAAGAATGTCAACTAAGAAAAAAATACGGATATACAGTGAAATGACCTGCAAACGTTAAGGCAATATCTGCTTTTAAAGACATATTTGGATGGCAACAAACTCAGTGCCACCTTTGGGACAGTCCACGCGACTGTCACTGACTTGTAAATCCAGTTTGTTGTTGTTGTTGTTGTTGTTTTTACAGATAATAAGCGCTGTGAAGCAGAGTGTTGCGTAAGAGGGTTATCTAGAGTCATGAGTCTGGCTAGGTAAACAGTGACGACTCAGATCAGACGCCACATAACAGTGTTTGCTTAAATAAAAACTGTGTATTTAGGGGATAAACGAAAATCTCAGTCCAGCAGGACTATTTTCTAGCCTCGCTCAGAGACAATCGAGTGACAACCAGTGCTCTCAGTGCTTTGATTTTTAATTTGGGCGCAGTTCTACCTATATTGGTCACCGGTAGTCACGTGGGCATCAGCATTATAAGCGCTATGGTTTATATAACTTTTGGTCGATTGAATAACAATCGACCAAAACAGGTAAAGGGATTTCAAAATGTAGGCCGGTTCGACAACTGTGTCATTTGAAGTATAGCAGTGACCCCAAGTGCTGTGAGCAACTGGCTTATTTTGTACGTTTGTCGACAATTATTTTGCCTTGAGAAACTTTGAGAAACCAGAAAACATCATGGTTTCTTTGTGTAGAGAAAACTCCACTTAATATAGAGAAAGATGGGGTTTACACGGGTATGTATTTTTTCTTATTCGTACTGCTCCAAGACATAGTTTGTGGGTGCTGATTAGAACCGCCTCATGGAGGCGGTTCTAACGAGCACCTACACCCTATGTTAAACGTCATTTGAGAGGCGAATGTGTAACATGAAAAGGCTGCGCAAACCTGTTCAACGAACATAAACCAGAAAATTATAATGACAAGGACCTCCTTTTTTCTCACTTGTCAGCCCAAGTTTTAAATAACTTGCCCTCGAAAATGGATCTCCGTGGCGTCCATGTAGTGGATAAGCGCGGTGAGTCTTTAACATTAGGTTTCACATCACTGCGGGCTCATACATGAATCGCCAAGTACTGCAATGGCAGGTAAAGTAGTTTCTTTTTAATCCGCGCATTGATGCTTTTCGGTTTTCTCCCATCAGCTCGATATGAGAGAAATAATATTTAAAGGGTCGTAATAACGAGTGTTAATAGCAACCTACATGTCCAAATGCATGAAACAAGAAAAAATCACAGGAAAAACACCTCTGGTTAACAACCGGCTCGATATAAAAAAATATTATTAAAAAGGCCATAAAACCCAAACCACTTTGCATGTGTTTATAGCTACCTCCTTTGCAAACATCGTATGCACATGCATATTCCAGCGAACACCAGCACCTTTCTGGCAGGGTAGTGCACGTTGTTTTGCTTTGTTTTGTTTGATTTGAGGTTTAACGTCCCCGTAAACACTGTATAGTTCATTTTGGAGACGTTGCTTCCAATTTTGTGGGACTTTTACCCGATATTGGGATGGAATGACATCTCAAGCCCTGTCGCCCAATAAAAGCAATATGGTTTATAAGCATGGACGGTCCGACTCGCACCGCTTTGCCTGGGCAGGCTTAGATCCTCTAAGCGGTTTACCAGTACTCGTGTGAGGGTCGGTTTCAGCTCTACGTGGAAGCATCATGCAGCCCATTTATTTTACAAACCCCAATGGGCGGGGGCCGTTGAAGCAAGTTTATGAAACAAGAAAAGAATCATTAGAAAAAAGGCCGGCTTTTGCCCACCTCTCGTTAAAACCAGGCTCGATATAAGCAAATTATTATTAAAAGGCCATAAAACCAAAACCAGTCAGAATGTGTTTCAAGCTACCTCCTTTGCAAATATATGTACATGCATACCCCAGAGAACACCAGCACACATTTCTGGCAGAAAAGAGCCTGCTGTTGTAATCCAGTCCAGGTTTAACATTGGCGCTCTTTTTAATACTGGACGGGCCACAGGAATACTTTAACGAATACCGGTGTGACTAGAAAAGGTTCAGGTCACTAAGTGCATTAACCCAGTCTTATCAGGGTCCACGCTTATCATTATTTGGATAGTGCTGACGCTATAGAAGGCTCATGCGAACAGCGAAGACTCTGATCAGCCTGTGCGCATGCGCGCAGGCTGATCAGAGTCTTGGTTGGTCGCACAGATGCTTCTTGCAAGTTGCCTAGTGTCCCGGTTCAATTCATAGTATATGTCTTGATTCAATTTTAATTACATTTTTAATTGCAGCTTTCCGTGCTTGGTGAAAGTAAAAGTTAAATGACTTTGAAATTTTTGACTAGGTCTCCTGAACAGAAGAGGGCTGTGCAGTTTTGAAGCCACCAAGAGTCTTAGCAAGCTTAGTTTCTCTTTTATCCATAGCCTTTCCTCCAGGGCCTCTGGCAAAATAAAGTGGACGAGTGGAGAGCCTGCCATGACTCAAACTACCGAACCGCACCGCCGCACAGACTGTACCTCACTGGCGCACCATCTGGTCTTGTTTCCGGTGCTTAGTCTACACGTGTCATTTTATTAAATTTTACCATTGCCTGACGCTTATAATTATGCCAAAAGATTTTTCAAATTTTGAAAAGATAGATATGAAAGATAAAGTTGATATTTTGATTCAAATAATTTTGAAAAATTCGATTTAAGAAAAGATTGGAAGAAATTACCCTGATCTAATGATAAATGACATTAAAAAGTTCCAAAACCAAAGGTTACCCCCACTGACTCATGTCCTCGGTTTTCAGCAAACTGTTTTTCGATAACATTGATCAGTATTTTTTTTCTAATATTGAATACTAGTTTTTAAAGGAGTTTAATATACATATAACTAAGAATAGAAAAAAAAAAAAACGAAGATAAAACTGTCTCTGATCAGAGAAAAGTTGCATATATATCAGTCGATGCATCTACGCACCAATATGAAAAAATTTTTGCATTAAGCAAATTAACGTAATTAAGTATATTTTTAAGCAAAATATTAACATTGCATTTTATTGTAGCACTTTCATGGACAACCCAAACATTGGATTGAACCCGAGCCGTTAAAAATCATACTTCATATCTCCGGAACTGTCATTTTTCTGATAGAAATTTGAAATATTTTATGATTACTCCTGCAAAAATAGATTGTTGGTGTTCGTTAGAACCGCCTCAATAAGGCGGTTCTAACGAGTGCCTACAATCTATGTTTGCTGGTGCTCGTTAGAACCGCCTCCAATGAATACCTCCTCCAATGAATACATCAGGCGGTTCTAACGAGTACCTACAAACCATGTTTTTTGGCAAGCATTACATACATGTGTTTCAGTTTTACGTCCTACCAACAACTAAGGTCATATGGAGACGGTACCTCGGTTAAAAGACTCATCCAAAAGTCTGGAGAAGTCCAGAATCAAACCCATGACCCCTAGTTTATGAGGCAAGTAGCTGAATTATTACACCATGGATGCTGCTTTATGAACAAGAATATAGTAAATAATATATACACTTGTGAGCCACCGCGTGAACCACAATTTTCTCAATATAAAGTTTGGGTTGCAAGGGTGTTCATTCCATGGACTTGTTCATAGCAACGGGGATCAGACAAGAAAGGGCAAAACTTTGTCTGATATTCCATAACTACCCCAACGAGAACCAAAATCTATATTCTTACAGCATAAAAAGAATCATAGCATTGCATCACGTGAACAAGTCCATGAAATGAACACCCCTTAGCCCCACTTTATACATAGAAACGGGGGTATACATTATTTTTCTTATTTCTGCTCCAAGACATAGGTTGTGGGTACTCGTTAGAACCGCCTCAATGAGGCGGTTCTAACGAGCACGCACAGCCTATGATTGCAGTATAAATAAGAAAAATATGGATTTTCATCAGAAAAGTAGCCATTTTGGAGATATAAATAAATGTACTGTGTCGCATGGGCGTGTTACCGTAATAACAGAAACGACGGGTCGATTGTCTGGGCTCACGAATATTGCCCAGGTTTACAGATAACCCTTTGCGTAGCACGCTGACGTCATGGCGTCAAGAATAGCGCGGTCGTTACCATGCTTTGGTACAAACGGGTATTTTACGCCCACAGGGGCCCGGCGCATTTTTTTGTGATTTGGAAAATGTATAAAGAAAAAAATGGGAAATGATACTAAATATAGATTTAGTATCATTTCCCATTTTTTTTCTTTATACATTTTCCAAATCACAAAAAATGCGCCGGGCGCCTGTGTTTACGCCATTTAACTTTATGACGGTTGTCGTTATTGGTTAGCGATAGTCACGTGGACAACAGCAATAACGCAGATTCATCAGTAACGTTGGTTTGATTGACCATTACGATAACACACCCGTGTGACATAGTGCATTTTTTCACATCTCCAAAATGGCTACTTTTTGGCTGAAAATTAGTGATATTTTTCTTATTTTTACTGCAAACATTGGCTGTGGGTGCTCGTAAAAACCGCCTCATTGTGGCGATTCGAACGAGTACCCACAACCTTTGTCTTGGAGCAGAAATAAGAAAAATAATGTATACCCCCGTAAACCCCAGTTTTATCTATATAAAATGGGGTTTAGTGGTGTTCATTCCTCACGTAATGAAACAATCGACCCCGCAAAAAGGGCAAAGATTTTGTCTGTCACCAAACACCGTCCAATTGCATACAAAAAATCTGTATGTTTAGAGCATTAAGAGAAACTAAGTCATACTTAAGAAATAGATCAGCTCTAGCTGTGATTTGTTGAGTAATAAATCACAGTTTGGGGGTCAGTTGTAAAGTAGATCAAATCACGAGCGCGTAGCGCGCGTGATTTGTCTACTTACAACTGACCGACAAACTGTGATTTATTACCCAACAAATCACTGGCTAGAGCTGATCTATTTCGATTCTAACAGATTGAAAATCGGCAATAATGCTGTTGTTTCCTTCAAAATCTCACAAGTTTTCGCCATTGTTAGAAGAAATCCCGCTAAAATTATCGACTGAAACACATGCATTTACATCCTTTTCTAACGTTTCGATGCGAGAAAATGACGTTACACCGTCTAACGTCAAGGAAATCGACTAGTGACATCATCAATTGGCAGTTTTTAATGACGTCACTCGTCACGCTCTTCCTAGCCGTGATTTGTTGTAGAATAAAATACAGTTGTTTTTAATTGCCTATATAGGCGCGCTGTGTTCGAATATAGTTTAAGGGACCTGCCTTATAACATTGGAGTCAATCTGGTGTTAGTTTTGCGCGTCATTGAACCTGGGGGTTGGTGGGGGTGGGGGTGTGTGTGTGTTGGGGGGGGGGGGGGGCTCCAGTTAACGTCCCGATCCGAAGAACGGTGCACTGAATGACATTCATCGAGCTGAATACTGAAGTTAGTAGTTTTTGAACCAACTTGCGAATTGATTACTCCTTGCGAACATGGCGTATTGTAAGCGAAAACCGGTTGGTAAGTAAAGCATTTTTCACATTCTTTGGGGAACTACTACTTCCATCGTCGGTGCAGTGATGGAGCCCGGTTGCTGAATGCCCATATTAGTATTATAGGCATTTCTTGTACCACTGGTGTACTTGTAATCGGGATCGTGTGTTGGGTATTTACTGGCATTCCTGACCGGCCCCGATAGCTCAGTTGGTAGAGTATTGGGTATTTACCTCCGGGGAACGGGAGGTCACGAGTTCGATCCCGGGCCGCGACATACCAAAATCGTTAAAAATGGTACTAGCTGCTCCTCGCTTGGCACTCAGATTTACGGGGTAGAGCTAGGACTGGTCGACCCAGTGTCAGGATAATGTGAATGGGTGTGGTATCATGTAATGTGTCTGGGACATGATACTTCAGTGAGGCAACACTATAAAAGTGCGCATTGAGCTCCCTGTCGCAACCAGACACCGTCGTGATATGACTGAAAAATTGTTGAAAGCGACATTAAACCCGAATTCACACACTGGCATTCCTGATGTATCATAAACGGAGTACTGTCGAACAGCGGTGGATGAATATGTAGCCTGGTTGTCTCTTCTCTGTATAAACGGTGTTTTGTTTGATTTTGTCAACACTTTATAGGTTATTTCAAAAACGTTGCTACCAATTTTGTGGAACTTTTACCCGACACTGAGATGAAATAACAGCTCATGCCCTGCTGTCTAGGGTTTATATATGCTTCGAAGGTCCGACTCGCACCACTTTGCCTGGGCAGGCTTGGAAAGCAAAAGTAACCGTCCAGGAAAGTAACATTTAAGGGAATGGGAACACCTTCAGGGGAGGAAACTCCTGCAAACATATTTTTGTCTCCAATGTCAATAGGGGTCAACTCTTAATTGAAAGAATTGTCTCCTGAGAAGCAACTTGTTTCCTTTAAGAGTAGACCCCTTTTTCAGCGGGACTGAGCCTATAGAAAAGCGAACAGGAAGTCCCGAAAGTTGTCTCCCTTTGAAAAAAATGGCGCGAAATGTGCGGGTGTTCCTATTCCCCTTAAATGAAAAGTAACAGGAAAGTAGCAGGAAAGTAACTGTCCTTTTGGCTTTCCGCTGTTGATGTTTCCATTAGGGTCTAGTTCTTTCGTGTTTCTGTGTCTTTCCCTTTGGTGTCTCCGATGGGAGGTGTGGTTAATTGTATCCATTCCTGATCATTGCATTCACTTCTAATTTGGACCCTCTAAACGGTTTAACTGTAGGTTTTCTTTTGTTGGTCTTCTTTTGCTCCAGCATTTCAGTGGTTTCTTGCTGTCGAGCCCTCACCATTGTTTAATCTCTGTGGTTGTTTGATTTTTGTGTCCACGGAGATGTTGCACTGATTAGTGCGGACTGAACAAATTATTTGTCTAAATCGCGACGGAAAAAATGGGCGAGGATTGTGGCTACGTAAAATGGATTTAAGCCCTCCCTCCCCCACCCCCACCCCTCCAGTGGTATTCGTTCCACTGACCGTTCCAATGCGGTCTTCTGTCGTTATTTTTACGGCTTGTCTTTGAGTGTGTGTGTCGCTTATAGTATTTTGTTTTTGGATAGCCAATTGGCCATTTTGTAGGAAAGTAATTGTCCTTTTGGCGTTCCGCTATAGATGTTTCCATTAGGGTCTAGTTGTTTCGTGTTTGTGTTTCTTTTCCTTTGTTGTCTCTAATGGGAACTGTGGGTTAATTGTACCGATTCCAGACCACTGCCGTCACTTCTATTATCAGTGCTCATGTGCGGTCATTTTCATCTCTGCGTGGAAGTACCATGTAGCCCATACTATTTCTCCAAGCACCGACCTGCAGGGGCCTGTATAAAACTCGATTGAACCGAGTGGGGGTGGCCTATTGTAGATGGGTTTGTTTCTTGCAAAATTTATGATAAACACGATGATTTTGATTTTGAAATTGTATTTTTTCCTTTCTTGGATGTTGATTTCCTTTAATAATTGCGACAAATGACTACGATGACCAGTCAACAGGAAATCATCAACCAGTGATGACCTTTTCTTAAATGCTTCCGGAGCAAAAGTCATCATTAGATAGTCTACGCCCGTGGGCGTAGGCAAAAAGTCGTTTCATAAGAAAAAAAGACTAGCTGAAAGAAAATGGTGGAAACCCGGGCCGAACGGGTGAAAGTCCAATGCTCTAACCACTTAACCAAAAAGTCGACTCTCTGAGAATGGTGATAAATTTATGCATAATCTACTATTAAGGAGTAAAACCCCGTACAGTTGAACCTCAATAGCTGGATACCTTTGGGACTATGATACTTTGTTCAAGATAAGGGCAGTTCTAACTACTGAGGGTTAATCAGTTTATGAGGCATATCGGGGATCACTTAAGGGGGGTGGGATCACCTGGCAGATATTTTTCGCCATTTTTCAAAGGGAGACAACTTTCTGGACTTCCTGTTCGCCTTTCTATAAGCCTTGTCCCACGGAAAAAGGGGTCTACTCTTAAAGAAAAGAATTTGCTCCCTAGGAGCAAATTCTTTCCTTTAAGGGTTGACCCCTATTGTCATTTGACATTTGAGACAAAATTTCTTTTGCAAGAATTGCCTCTCCTTCAGGTGTATCCATTCCCCGTAAAGATTTCTATTGTTCTTGTATATATTTAAGGTGTCTTGTGTGTACTCAAGAGCTGTAGATGAGATACGATGAGATGAGATGAGATGTCAGCCACGGCCATTGGTCACATAATTTGGCGTAAAGATTCCTTTCCAAGGGTCATAAAGGTCTTATTTAGACAGTATGCTGAAGCCTCAAAAAGCCAGTTGGGCAGATGTCAAGTAGAAAACAGTCAAAGTCTAACAGCTGAAAAGTACATTCCGCTGGAACAAAAATAGAAGTGAAGGCAATGAATAGGAATCGATACAATTTATCCACACCCAGTCATAGACACGAAAGGGAAAGAAACACGAACATGAAATAACTAGACCATAATGGAAACACCAATAGCTGAAAGGGACGGTAAACTGACGGCAATGTGCAGGACCCTCGCGGAACAGCCGGTGCAAAAGGTATACCGTGTGGAAAACAAACTGAACATGAGTGAGTGAGTGTTTGAGTTTTACGTCCCACCAACAGTCAATGTCATACGGAGACGGGACCTCGGTTTAAAGACTCATACGAAAGTCTGGAGAAGCCCGGGATCGATCCTGCGATCCCTGGTTTACAAGGCGAGTAGCGTATCCACTACACCACGGATTTGTTTGATTTGAGGTTTAACGTCCCCGTCAACACTGCAAAGGTCATTTTGGAGACGTTGCTTCCAATTTTGTGGGACTTTTACCCGACATTGAGATGAAATGACATCTCAAGCCCTGTCGCCCAATGAAACCACAGGGTTTATTAGCATGGACGGTTCACCTCGCACCGCGGTTCCTGGATAGGCTTAGATCTTCTAAGCGGTTTACCAGTACTAGTGTGCGGGCCGGATTCAGCTCTGCGTGGAAGCATCATGCAGTCCATATATTTCTTCAAGCCCCTATGGGCGGGGGCTAACTACAACACGGAGGCTTCTCAAACTGAACATGAAACGACATATTTTATTTATCATTACGAAAACATGCCTATACAAATACACTGTTACCTTTAAAGCCGAAAAAATGCAAAATATTAAGCTGAAAAATTGTGATATTGTTCTTGTTTCTGTTCAAAATATAGATTGTGGGTACTCGTTAGAACCGCCTCATCGAGGCGGTTCTGACGCGTACCCCCAATCTATATTTGTGAGTGTTTCAGTTTTACGTCCCACCAACAGCTAAGGTCATACGGAGACGGGACCTCGGTTTAAAGACTCATCCGAACGTCTGGAGAAGCCCGGGATAGAACCTGCGACCCCTGGTTTACAATCTATATTTAGAGCAGAAATAAGAAAAATAAGGTTACCCCTGCAAACCCCAATTTTACTAAATAAAAGTGGGCTTCAAGGGGGTCAAAATTTTATAGGCGTGTTTTCGTGATGAATAGGAGCCATGGATCGCTATTTATCGACTTACAAACTAAACATAGAAGCCTCCGCGGTGTAGTGGTTACGCTACTCGCCTTGTAAACCAGGGGTCGCAGGATCGATCCCGGGCTTCTCCAGACTTTCGGATTAGTCTTTAAACCGAGGTCCCGTCTCCGAATGACCTTAGCTGTTGGTGGGACGTAAAACTCAAACACTCACTCACAAACTAAACATGCATATTTTACTAGTGATTTAGAATATCATAGCAAACAAAAAAAAAGCAATAACATTACATTATATGTAATATAAGCACATCTGGAATATAATTTTTAAGATATATCTGTAATTAAATGTTAACTATACCGGCGATTTAACATTTAAGACACTAGCATCATGATAATTAAGGCCTAAAAAATAGCTGTGTTTCCGGTAACCCGGCCGAGCGGACCGGCCCTGATAGTTTGCGCCATCATGCAGCGACCATGCAATTTTCATTGCCACCCAGAAAAAAAAATATATAAATAAAAATTAAATAAATAAATAAATAAAATAAGAAGATCATCTTACCTACCGACCTGTCTAAATCATCACGTGAACAAGTCCGTGAAATGATCCCCCCCCCCACCTAAACCCCGTTTTATATAGAGAAAACTGGGGTTTACGGGGGTATTCATTATTTTTCTTATTTTTGCTCCAAGACATAGCTTGTGGTTAATCATTAGAACCGCCTCAATGAGGCGGTTCTAACGAGCACCCGCAACCTATGTTTGCAGTATTTATAAGAAAAATATCACGGAATTTCATCAGAAAAAATGGCATTTTGGAGATATGAAAAATGCACTATGTCGCACGGGTGTGTTATCGTAATGTAGATAAACTAATACTTGAAACGCTGTTCTTTTGCTTCCTTGATGCTTTTAACCTTGTTATTTGAATGATTTTAGGTAATACGGCTAAAATTTAGGCTTGGTTTTTGCTTTTTTCCATGGAATAAAATTTTAATAAAAAATAAAAGTTTTGCGACCTATCGACCCATACCCGTTTTCGGTATGTTAGGGGAAACACAACTAGGCCTAATTAAATCAGGCTATACAAACTGACCTAAATTGGCAAATGGAAATTGTTCGCAAAAATAATTTTGTTAAATGCACATGAAAACAAATAAATTGTAATTACTAATATTATTATTAGTAAAAAAAAAAAAAAAAACGAACATTTTAAGATGAAACTGTGATATTTTTCTTATTTTATGCTCAAAATATAGATTGTGGGTACACGTTAGAACCGCCTCATCGAGGCGGTTCTAACGAGTTCCCACAATATATATAACCCTGAAAGCCCCACTTTAAATAAAGTGGGGCTTGCGGCCCCATGCCCATCTGGGCTTGAAGAAATAGATGGCTACTTGATGCTTCCACGCAGAGCTGAAACCGATCGCCCATGAGTACTGATAAACTGCTTAGACGACCTAAGGCTGCTCAGGCAAGCCTTGCGAGTCGGACCGCCCATGCTTATAAATCCCATTGGTTTCATTGGGCGACAGGGCTTGATATGTCATTTCATCTCAATGTCGGGTTAAAGTCCCACAAAATTGGATGCAGCGGCTCCAAAATGACCTATACAGTGTTGATGGGGACATTAAACCTCAAATCAAACAAACAAAGGTAGGGCTTAGGGGGTGTTCATTATACGGACTTGTTAGTATGGTGATAACCCCCACAGAACTCGAACACTATTAAAACCCCTCCGATAATATTCTAACACAGCGCGTCTAAAAATGCAATGGAAAATAACTGTGTTTTAACCTGCAACAAATCACAACTCGGAAGAGCGTGACGCGTGACGTCATTAAAAACTGCCGATTTATAACGTCACTAGTAGCTTTCCTTGACGTTAGACGGTGTAATGTCATTTTCTCGCATCGAAAACATTAGAAAAGGATATAAATGCGTGTGTTTCTGACGATAATTTTCGCGGGATTTCTTCTAACAATGGCGAAATGTTGTGAGATTTTGAAGGAAACAACATTATTGCCGATTTTCAGCGTGTTAGAATCGAAATAGATCAGCTCTAGTTTGTGATTTATTGAGTAATAAATCACAGTTTGTCGGTCAGTTGTAAGTAGACAAATCACGCGCGCTACGCGCTCGTGATTTGTCCACTTTACAACTGACCTTCAAACTGTGATTTATTACTCAACAACTCACGGCTAGAGCTGATTTATTTCTTAAATAGAACGAGGGTGGACCTTCACTGCAGTATACTTCATTCTGCTCAATAGAGCTACTGGTACTCGTTAGAAACCACCTTAATGAGGCAGTCCTAGCGAGTACCAATAATTTGCAACTGCAGCTTAAAATGAATAAGACACATTTTCACCAGGAAAAAGAACAATTTTGCAAAAATGAAACAATTCACTTCCCGACACGGGTATGTAAGCCAAAGGTTTGGTGAATTCTGCCCAACTATTGGAAGCTAATCTTCCGAAAATCTTAAAATGTGAAAGTCCTTCAATCAATGAGGTGATTGTTGATAAGAATATCTAAAATAGTTAGAAAGAGAAAGAACAAGATTTATCAAATAATCTGGATACAGTCCGAGCAATAGCGCATGATCAACTGAGCGAGTTTAATGTCGCCACTAAGACGGTGTCCAATGACACTCGTATAATTTGCGAATCGGTAGACAGAAAAATCGAATCCATCATAATTTTATATAATATTACTGGCCTCGCTAGCTCAATCAGAAGCGCGTCTGACTGCTGATCAGGAAGACGCGGGTTCGATACCTGCCGGGGTCGGCAACATTCTTTCGTGGAGATTGATCATGAAATCTTTTCTACGGTCATTCTCTCCCTTAGGCTGATTCAAGAAGGGCGGTTATCAGTTTCTGTACTGGTTAACCGCTTACGTATAAGCCTGAAAAAGAAAAGTGTGGATAGGTGAACTGACTGGCTCAAAAATGACCTAAAATAGTGTTGACTGGGCCGTTAAACTCCAATACAAACAAACAATTTTTTTCTGTATCGTTGTACAATCATAGCACTGACAGCACTGGTGGGTCGATAGTCTCTTAATGGAGGTTGGAAAAATGATCCTGAAAAGGTTTTGTTTGTTTGTTTGATTTGAGGTTTAACGTCCCCGTCAACACTGTAAAGGTCATTTTGGAGACGTTGCTTCCAATTTTGTGGGACTTTTACCCGACATTGAGATGAAATGACATCTCAAGCCCTGTCGCCCAATGAAACCAATAGGGTTAATTAGCATGGACGGTCCGCCTCGCCTGAAAAGGTGTACCGTGACTTAGGCTGTTAAACATTTCGTTTAATCCTTACAGACCCTGGCACGAAATTCCATGTGAATCTGCGGCGTCTGATCTGAGTCTTCACTGTTTTCCAAACCTAACACATGATTCCAGTCCAGAGTCTATAAATAACTTTATTACGTAACACGCTGACCTCACGGCGATAAGAATAACGTGGCTATTTTCTGTACATATATTTCTGTTACCTCGATTTCCTGCAATCAATGATATTCACGTGGACTTAAGCACTGAAGAGCTACTACGCTTGATAACTTTGGTTGTTTGATAAAAATCGATCCAAAATGGTCGATCATTAAACAATCGGTCCCGAAAAAGGCGTGCACAAATACACAAATTCACTTAACAGAGAAACCCCATGAAAACAAGTTTACTGCTTATTAAGGGGAATGGGAACACCTCGCAGATTTTTTCCGCCATTTTTCTCGTATTTGGTTTCTAGCCCACCTGAGCAGAAGGCTCTCAGTTATAGTATCGCAAGGCTCTTTGCCTGTCTGTCAACACTTTCAAACATCTTCTCCTCCGAAACCACTCCGCCGATTGAAGTCAAACTTCATGTGGAGCATCCATTGGATGGGAAAACAAAAATTTGTTCGCGGGGTTCAGGTCACATGACCAAGATGGCCACCATGCCCATATAAGGTAAAACCCCTTCAAAAATCTTCTTCTCCGGAACCAGTGGGCTGATTGTCTTGAAACTTTGTATGTATCATTGGGCACTCGGGCCCATCATAGTTTGTACAAATGATGACCCTCGGCAGACCTTGACTTATTTTACGCCAAAGTCTTTGGTCTGGGAAAAAGTCAAAACTGGGTATGTTTTGAACTATTGCAGCCTATGATCTGAAAATTGGTTGATACAACAAGCTAAATGGGTGGATGAAACTACAGGAGTAGATCATTCCTTGACCTTGGCCAAAGGTCGTTTAGATATGAACATTTTAAAACTTGTTTTCCACTTTCCACAATTTGTAACCAAATTCCATGTGGAAGCTTAGGAAACAAGGAAATGAAAATTAATTTGGGTTTGGTCACATGACCAAGATGGCCGCCATACTCATATAAGGTAAAACCATTCTAAAATCTTCTTCCCCAGAACCAGTAGGCCGATTGTCATGAAACTTGTTATGTAGCATTTGGGACTCTGGCCCATTATAGTTTATTTAAATGATGACCCTCGCGACGACCTTGACCTTTTTACGCCAAGGTCAGATTTGTTCGCGGACTTTTATATTGGAAAAAGTTAAAACCATGTATTTTTTCAGAAACTATTGCAGCCTGTGATCTGAAAATAGGGGTTACGGATAACATAATGAGTGGATGAAATGACAACTTACAATTACAGGTCAATGTCATTCTTAAAGCTTGACTTTTTGTCTTAGGTCAAGCAGATATGAAAATTAAAACTCATTTCCACAGGAACCACTGGGCCATTTGTAACCGAATTTCAAATGAAAACTTAAAAAAAAAAAAAAAAAAAAAAAATGAAAATTAATTGAGTATGGACACATCCTTGTCCATATAAGGTAAAAACCTTCAAAAATCTTTTTCTTCGGAACCAGTTGGTTGTTTTTCATGAGACTTGGTATGTTGCATTGGGGACTCAAGCCAATCATAGTTTCTTCAAATAAAGATCCCTGGATGACCTTTACCAAATTTAGGCCAAGGTCAACTATGGTTGCATAGGACACCAAGTCGGCGTAGGTACGATACCGCACCCGTCTGACTTAGTGAATCCTCATATCTCCGAAACAGACATTTTGCCGTTGAAAATTTCCGATGAACATAGTTGTGGGTATTCTTTATAGAACAGCCTCATTGAAGCGGTTCTAGCGAGTAGGACTACCCATAATAAGGTCTGTAAACCTCACTTCTTTCTATATAAAGTGGGATTTACCGGGATGTTCATTACAAGGACTTGTTTACGTGATAGGAAAACAAACTGAAACTGCTAAAATTGTCCCCCTGGCTAAATGAAAACAGTGCTAGGTGTATACCATTCATCTTACGCATGCGCTACATAAGATTGTATTCATGCGCAGTCTGAACTTTTGTTCCACCATGGCGGTTTATTGTGAGATTGCGTGTGTTTGCCATTTAAAATGTAACATTTTTACGCTTGTAAATGTATAGCTTTCCGTCTCTAAATAAGTAATTTTGTGGCATTTTACATTACATTATAAGTGAAAGGTAAAATAAGCACAATTTTGACATACTGATTACATTCCAGGCAGGTACATAACTTACAATTTTCGGAACTTCCTGTTCACGGTGCAATACGATAACATATCCGTGTAATATAGTGCAATCCTTTATACCAATGAAACGGTCCGGGTAAAAAGTGTGATATTTTTCTTACATATGCTCCAAACATAGGTTTTGGGTGCTCGTTAGAACCACCTCATCGAGGCGGTTCTAAAGAGTACCCACGACCTTTTTCTAGGAGCAGAAATAAGAAACAAAATGGTTGCAAACTAAATCCAAGTTTGGGGTTTAAACCCCAGTTTGGGGTTTAGAGAGGTGTTCATTTCGCGGACTTGTTCAGGTGATGGCTATAATCCCTGTTTCACTTTTTTGTGAATACTGTTTTAGAGTAATTTTTAACTATTACTTAAAGAAAGAACGAAAGTTTCATTATCGCATATCATTAAACCTGACTTTTTATTAAATTTTGAGATATTTTGCTTATTTCAACTCCGAACATAGGTTGCGGGTGCTCGTTAGAACCGCCTCATTTCTAACGAGTACCTACATCCTATGACTTGGAGTAGAAATTGGAAAAAATAATTTGCACCCCTGCAAAACCCCAGTTTTTTCTATGTAAAGTGGGGTTGAAAGGGCCACACTAGGCAGATCTGTTAACGTAATAAATTTCCAAACATAGACTGAAAACGCCTTGATAAGATGTCTTTAAGTTGGCGCTACAGAGATCCCCTTTCACTGGCATTTCAGAACTCTATTACAAGAGTTGCAATACATCAGGGGCCAGTTGTTCAAAACTAACGACGTCGTTAGTTAACGTATCGTTAAAACTTTGATCATTTATTATGGCTCACATTTTTCAGCAAAAATACCAAAATTTTAGATATTGAACTTGCTAGAAGATTTTTCAATATGGCCACTAACGAGCTCGTTAAGCTAACAAGGCTTTGAACAACTGGACCCAGGCTAACAAGTCTTGTAATAAACAGCCCTCTAAACCCCATGATTGTGTAGAGAAAAGAGGGATTTACAGAGTATACACCATTTGCCTTATTTTTGCTCAAAACATAGATTGTGGTTACTCGTTAGAATCGCCTCAATGAGCCGGCCTCGGTAGCTCAGTCGAATGCTCGTCTGACTGGTGATCAGGAGGACGCGGGTTCGATACATTCTTTCGTGGAGATTGATAATGAAATCTTTTCTACGGTGATTCTCTCCCTTTCGCTGATTCAAGAAGGGCAGTTGTCAGTTTCTGGCGAAAGAATATGCACTGTATTGGTTAACCGCTTACGTATAAGACTGACCAGGAAAAGTATGAATAGGTAAACTGACCGGCTCAAAATGACCTAAATAGTGTTTACTTGGCCGTTAACATCCAAACAAAACAGCCTCAACGAGCACCCACTTTCTATGTTTGAACCTGCAGTAAAAATATTTTTAAAAACTACTAAATGCTACTTCCAGAGATATCACCGTGTGACCTGGTGCATTCTTTCGTATCTCCAAAACGGTTATTTTCTTATGAACAGCTGTGATATGTTTTCTTATTTTTTCTCCAAACTTAGGTTGAAGTTGCTCGTTAGAACCGCCTCTTGAGGCGGTTCTAACGAGTACAAACAACCTATGTCTAGTTTTATCTATATAAAGTTGGGTAAAGAGGGGTGTTCATTACACGGACTTGTTAACTTGATGTAAAAAGGCGCCATTTTAGGACATGGGTGTGGTATTTGAGAAACTGGAGTGCCCTCCCAGTCCACTGAAAGTGCAGAGGATAGTGGGTTTTGTTTTGTTTTGTTTTGTTTGGGGTTTAACGTCCCCGTCAACACTGTAAAGGTCATTTTGGAGACGATGCTTCCTATTTTGTGGGACTTTTACCCGACACTGAGATGAAATGACATCTCAAGCCCTCCCGCCTAATGAAACCAATAGGGTTTATAAGCATGGACGGGCCGACTCGCACCGCTTTGCCTGGGCAGGCTTAGATCCTCTAAGCGGTTTACCAGTACTCGTGTGCGGGTCGGTTTCAGCTCTGCGTGGAAGCATCATGCAGCCCATATATTTCTTCAAGCCCCGATGGGCGGGGGCCAGGAGGATAGTGTAGCCTCTCTGATCAGAGCTACGGGCTAATTGTTCATGCCACAGGTCTAGAAGAATCAATTTCAATGGACACATGGATTTTATTTATTTTTTGTTTTGTTTTTGTTTTTTTTTATTCTGAACTTGCTTTAAAGAACTGACTGCGCAACAGAAAACAACTGCTGAAGAAGCATAAATTGCAGCATCAACAGAAACAAAAATTACAAGATAATTTTACCGAATAGACAAAATAATCAATCACAACAAGATAAAATTCTAAGGAAAATGCTTGGAATTCAAATGTCAGTAATTTTTACCAACAGACTGTAACGCATCACATGCAGATGAACAGTCGCACAGCGAAATTCCGCTTAAGACCAGCCAAAATTAAACTTAATTCTTTGTTTGTCCCCGTCAACACTGCACACGTCATTTTGGAGACGTTGCTTTCAATTTTGTCCGACTTTTACCCGACACTGAGATGAAATGACATCTCAAGCCCTGTCGCCCAATGAAACCAATAGGGTTTATAAGTATGGACAGTCCGACTTGGCCTGGGCAGGCTTAGATCCTCTAAGCGGTTTACCAGTACCCGTGTGAGGGTCGGTTATAGCTCTGCGTGGAAGAATCATGCAGCCCATCTATTTCTTCACGCCCCGAAGCTTAATTCTACTTTTAAGAGCATATTAGAGATTCAGTTCAGTTATTCTTTCTTTGTGTTTTACACCCAGTGTTTTTAGTTTAACGGCCATTCAATATTATTCAGGCCCCTCCGTTAACCTAAGCACACTTTTCCTTGGCGGACTTATATATATGTGGTTAATTAACCAGTGCTGTGCTAGTCCTTTCGCCAGATTTTGACAACTGCCCTTCTTGAAAAAGCGGAAGGGAGAGAATGGCAGTAGAAAAGATTTCATGACCAGTTGCAACAAAACTGTTGCCTACGTTGCAACAAAAATGTTGCCAACCCGTGACCCATGGTCATTAGTCAGTGATTTCTTGTCATGCTTGCCAGAGATCAAGTTTCGGACAATTCAAAAGTGATCTTAAAGACCCCTTTTGAACAGTCCCAAATATGGTCCAGATCAAGTTTGGGACAGTTCAAAAGTGGTCTTACAGACCACTTTTGAACAGTCCCAAACATGGTCTTTACATAGTTACTATACTTATAATATTAGGACTAACCGCAGTTAGGACTCTACACAACCTCATGAACCGTAAGTACTGAAACCACTTACCCCATCTTAACAGGGCACTCAGTCAACTGCCTTGTATTGTTCTACCATGATTCAGGGATTACAATCATTATCTTTAGCGGCAGTGGCAGTATCATCATTATCATCATAATTATTATTATCATCGCCAATATCAACAGTAACACTAACATCATAAAAATAAATTTCATCTTCTATTTCGTCATCATCATCATCATCATCATCATCATCATCATCATCATCATCATCATCATCATCATCATCATCACCATCATCATCACCACCACCACCACCACCATCATCATCATCATCATCATCATCATCATCATCATCATCACAACGACAACATCTCTAACAACATAAGTCATCAATATAATGCTTTTGATTGATTGTGTTCGGGTTTAACGACACTTCAACCCTTGTGGGTCATTTTGTGTCGTCTCCCAGAGTGAGGGAGAAGAGACAGAAGAGACAGAAGAGGCGATGAAAGTGAAGGACAGAGATAAAGAGGAAAATGAATGGAAGTGCAGAAACATAAGCAATAACAACCTTCCCTCTCTACGCCTACCTGCTGAAAGGACAGCAGTGCCCAACTGTAAGCCAAAATCAAGTGGACGCCCCAGTGACGCAATGTACACGAAACTTTCTCCTCACCCAACAGTTAAACTCCGCTATTAAGACCACCTGAAATTTAGACTAGTTCTGCTTTAAAAAGCTTATCTCAAAGGGTTCATTATTATTTATTCGTATTTTCTGCACAGAATGACCGCTAGTCAGGGACCACCCTTGGGACTGTTCAAAAGTGGTCTTAAAGACCACTTTTGAACAGTCCCAAAGGTGGTCTTAATACAGGAATTTTACTGTACAATGCTCCATGATCTTATTTTTTGTTCACCATCAGCAACATCATCACTATTGCCATTTACCATATGACGTGGTGTCTGAGAGTGTACTAACGCCATGTAATAAATTCCGTATCCACTTGTGGATTAAATATGCCATTTAAGTAGATACGCCCCGTATCGTTACCTGTACGACGTCCTTAACGACGCCGCGTTTACTAATGGCGGAATATTGGCATATTTGTAAATGAATCGTGAAGGAAATGCTTTTTAAATATCAAGGTGGTTACGTATTCCCTATTCCCTATTTCCTATTGCCGATTCGAATCGAAAAGAAGTAGCTTGCCACTTGTTCCCTATTTAAACCCGAATCGGAATCGGGAATAGGCAATAAGTTACCTACTTGATGTTATTTTTAAATGCCATATGATAAATAGAATATTGCACTCATGCTCATGTAGTATTAAATTTATTAAACTCGTTGAATGCTTGGGAAAAACCTCGCATTTTATATTTTTTCCTCAACTCGTTTACATGAGCAGTCATGTAAGATCCTTTATTAATTGACTATCCTGTGTTGTTCCGGCCCACGCCCATCGGGGCTTGAAGAAATAGATGGGCTGCATGATGCTTCCACGCAGAGCTGAAACCGACCCGCACACCGCTTAGAGGATCTAAGACTGCCCAGGCAAAGCGTTGCGAGTCGGCCCGTCCATGCTTCTAAACCCTATTGGTTTCATTGGGCGACAGGGCTTGAGGTGTCATTTCATCCCCATGCCGGGTAAAAGTCCCACAAAATTAGAAGCAACGTCCCAAAAATGACATGTACAGTGTTTACGGGAACGTTCAATCTCAAGTCAAACAAATCATGTATTGTTCCGAGGTCATCCGTATTAACACTGAGGTCAAAAATCAATAATCATGTTTTTAATGGTGTCAATTAATAAAATTGTCATTATTTATAAGTAATTCTGTATTGTCCCAGTTACAGGTATTGGCCTCTGCCCTCGGCCTCGGGCCAATACAGCAGACCTTGGACCAATACCTAAATTACTTGATTAATAACATTATGCTATTAATTGACTATCCCGTATTACGTACACCAGCTCAACCAATATTAACTGGAAATCATGTTTTTTAATTGCGTCAATTAATAAAATTGTCTTAAATCAAGTGATTACGTATTGGCCAAGTTACAGGTCCTCGGTCAGCTGTATTGGCCTCGGCCTTCGGTCTCGGGCCAATACAGCAGACCTTGGACCTGTAACTGGGCCAATACAAAATTTCTTGATTAATAACATTAAACTAGTAATTATAGGTTATTGACTTTATATTGTGAAATATTCGGCACGAGTTCATATGGCGAAGGACGCACGAGCTTGCGAGTGCGTCTCCGCTATATGAACGAGTGCCGAATATTTCACAATATAAAGTCAATAACCTTTTTATTATATACCCAAAACTTGAAATGTCTACTAAAATTCAGGATTGCCTGGTATAGAAATCTCAACGTAAAATCAGATTACATATCTTTAAGTGATTTGAAATGGAAAATAATGAAGGTCGTTAAGTGTCTCCCTACACGCTGAAAAACCACGCCCAATGGCGCCAAAGTGAAGACGACGTTAACGTTGTGGATGTGACGTCATTAAAAACATTGACGTTTCCCAACACAGGACGCCATTTTTTCTGAAGCGTCGGTTATATTTATTTCAAAATACTCCTGATTTCTTTGAAGAAAGTATTGAAAACCTAAACAGATTGCAGGTAGGTCATATTTCACCGCACAAAATGCGCTTTATGCACTTCGTAAGAACCTATATTCGTTTTGTTTTACGTTCTTTCAAGCGATACGCACGGCAAGATGGCTGCTGACGTTTCGTCTTGAAATGCATAGATTTGAAAGTAGTTCTATTTTGAACGAGACTGCTTATCTACGGGCAATATGAACTTGACTACGGGCAATATATAGAGGTTATTATATGGTAAAGGTGTGGCTCTAAGTCATATTGGCACCGGTATGTCATATTGGCCCGAGGGCTTTAGCCCGAGGGCCAATATGACTTCCGGTGCCAATATGACTTAGAGGCACACCTTCACCATATCATAACCTCTTTATTACATCATTTATATAGCATAGTTGTATTGCAACGTGAAGAAACGAAGGCAAAGAGAATATTTACATTTTAAAGGTTGATGCCGGGAACGTTTCATCGAGTGTGTTGGGGATATATTTTCGGTATCCGCCGAAAAAAAAAAAAAAAAAAAAAAAAGAAATTCCTTTTAAAGTATGTAACTGATTATTAGGCCTACACTAACCATTCTCACGGTAATACAGTAACACAGTAGTGCGCAGCAAATTACGTCACAAGTGACGTCGCAACTGTAAGTTTAAAAACAAAAACAAATCGCCATTTTAAATACAGAATTTCTGCAGTTCAAAGATTGCTTTTTAAGGTATTTTACAGAATGCTTTGTGCTTATGTGAAGACCATTTTAATTTTAAAGGCTCTTAGTGTCATTCATCAAGCTACTGCATAATCCATTCAGTGTGAAGCAGTCGGTCGCGGTGGTTGTTTACGTTAAAATACAAGACAGGTTTCGATGACATTTTCCCTCCCACAGATTTCTTCCGTACAATTTCAAGCTCCTCATAAGTGAAGGGATCTGTTCGTTTAAGGTTGTTGGCAAGACCTTATTGTTTCAAATGTGGGACATCCCTGCTGTGCTTGAAAGCAACGTCCTTCCGAATCGTCAGTGAACTTCCTTTAAGTCTATTTTGTTTGTCAGTTTTCATGCTTGCCACGAAATATCAGACTTTTCTCAAAATCTGTTGTTATCACTGTCTTCTATCGCTCTGTCTAGGTCCAAAAGTCGGGTTGACATTGCTTCAAGTGATTTTTCTGCGGCCATTTTGAACTTATGGAGTACGGCATTAACATTCTATTGCTATAGTAACAGAGTGGAGCAGTGCCAATATGGAAAGGCAGTGCCAAAAATCCATACTATATTGATTTTTGGCCCCGTCTCGTGACTGTGCCATCAAAATAGCGAGAAAATGAGCCTGTATTGAAAGATTCTAATGTAATTTTCCTATAGTAGGTATGTAATAAGGAAAAATATTGACCGGTAACTTCTGTACAAAGTAAACGGGACATTTTCTGGGTATATAATAATGCGTGATCTTCTCTGCTTCCAACTACGGTTATCAGTCTATTCCACGACCGTAAACAAACTGTACTTTTGGATGGATTTACCATCCATAATAAATGGATGGAATTACCATCCATAATAAATGGATGGAATTTCCATCCAACAAAAAATGCCACATTGGATGGTTTATCCCTCCATGTGTTTTCGATCCGAGACTGTCGAGTTATGAAATGGAACGAAAAACCGTCCATCTTGCTTGGACGAAAAACCGTCCAACTATCACATCTTGCTTCGAATCTCAAATTTTTCCAAGACGGTCGGCTCGACGGTCGCAGGGTTGTCGGTATATTTTGGTCCTAAAATCACTATAGAATTATGGACTGACATATGTTCTACCTTTCTACCAAGTGCCAACATTGAGAAAATTCATCTAACAACTTTATTTTGTCATTTTCTTACCATCAGTGTCGAGCGTGTTCATGTTGGCATCCATGTTTGTTCATGGGAAACCCCCACAAAACTATCACGTGACTCGTGCTGTATGACGCAAAAGTGTTATTAATATTTTTCTGGAATCCCCGGTCGGAAAAAAATACCGAAAAGTCAACCGAACATGCCGAAATCACCGAGAAAAGTGTAATGATTGAGCGAAGACGGTTTTGGACGGCTTTTCCTTCCAAAACATGTGGAAGGTTTACGGTCGTGGAATAGACTGGTTATATTTTGTGACGAGTTGGAATTAAGTGTTATTTTTGTG
This sequence comes from Lucinisca nassula, assembly GCA_963580285.1. NCBI lineage: Eukaryota > Metazoa > Mollusca > Bivalvia > Lucinida > Lucinidae > Lucinisca > Lucinisca nassula. Next base: position 54,199,000 of record OY757026.1, on the reverse strand, counting down.
TGGGACTGTGATGTAACATGCTCTGATAAATCTTTAGACCTGTCTGACTATCAAAATGTCATAACGGAGTCTTTTTATAATTTTGACAGCGATTATTAAGACGATATCAATATTCAATTAGCGTAAATACAAACTCACGGATATCTTATTGCAAACTAAATACAGAGCCGACAGGAACATAAAAATAAGACCATCAAGAAAACACGCCTATATAATTTTGACCCCCCTTGACCCCTCTTGAACCACATTTTTATAGAGTAAAACTGGTGTTCACAGGGGTAAACCTTATTTTTCCTATTTCTGCTTTAAAATATAAATTGTGGGTACTCGTTAGAACCTCTTCGATGAATTACATTTCCATTTCCAGTGTAAAGCCTAATGTAAACCTATAGAAAACAATGTATTTCATACTTCTATGAAAGCATCGAATCACGTAATTTTCAGTGACGTCAAGTGACGTCAGTCCAAACAATGGTTCTCTATGGCGCCAAGCTGTTCCGCTCTTTGTAGAAAAACAGCGTGTAAATGTTTTTCAGCTTTAAGAGTTTGCCCTATAAGCATTTTTTTCGCCCAGTGATGGTGGGCAATGAATGTAAATATAAGACAAACTTTTTTCTGCTGTTCATGAAAGTATGAACGATAGCGGGTCGCTAGCAAAGTTTACAAGAACCCCTTCGGATTCATTCACTTTGCAGGCGACTCATTGCGTTCATACTTTTATTAACAGCAGATAAATAAAATTCATTTCTTAAATGAACAACATCGGGTCACGAGCAAAGTTTAAGTGAACCCCTTCGGGATTCACCTACTTACTCGATGCTGTTCATACTTCAATGAAATTTAAATGAATGGCATTCATTTCTTATTGGCTCCCGCCCATCGGGGCTTGAAAAATAGATGGGCTGCATGATGCTTCCACGCAGAGCTGAAACCGATCCGCACACGAGTACTGGTAAACCGCTTAATGGTTCTAAGCCTGCCCAGACAAAGCGGTGCGAGTCGTCCCGTCCATGTTTATAAACCCTATTAGTTTCATTGGGCGGCAGGGCTTGAGATGTCATTTCCTCTCAATGTCGGGTAAAAGAAGCAACGTCTCCAAAATGACATTCACAGTGTTGACGGGGACGTTAAACCTCAAATCAAACAAACGAAACAAATCAATGAAAGTTAAATGAATTTAAACTTGAGAGGAAATATAAATGTTAATCGTAGACCCCTATGATATTATATTATATGCTCGGTCAAAAAAGTTCCTGTACATAAAGTTGCTTCCGTTGCCATAGCTACTACAGATGAAAACTACATGAAGTGTGTTTTGTTTTGGGAAGAGGAACTCATTTTTCCGTACAAAATCCCCATCCACCATCGTGAACTATTGCTTTAAACACCTTAATGGTCACTGTGTCACTTTTGCAGCAAAAATCATTAAAAATGTTGTGATTTAACATCATAAAAATTTCACTTTACCCAAGATTTCTAAAATTGGATGCATGTTACATTTTACATGTATTAGTCACCCTGGGCGTCTATTCACCAAAAAATGGAACTTTAGTTACTCCGATCCTTGAAAATGCTGCTATCAATGGAAACGCCATAGAAAATCACAATTAGTAGCGCTTATGCTTCATAAATTGTCTGAATTATTTTCCATCACCGTTAACAGCAATGGTGGAAACAAAGCGTACAATAACAGTTCGAAAAATTGAAAAGGAGATAATCTGAGAATTTCACATAATAATGCAAGATCATGAGATGTTTTAAAGTTTGTTTTTTTTTTGTTTTGTTTTTGTTTTGGTTTTACGGCCCTTTTTAGATTATTTCACTCATATCGAGCCGATCGTTAATCAGAGGTGGGCGAAAACCGGAGTTCCCGATGTTGTAAAGGTAAAGTGTGATCGTATCACGAAAACAAGTCCGTGAAACGAAGACCCCTCTAAACCACACTTTATATAGAGAAAAATGGGGTGTAAGGGGGCAAACATTATCTGCCTTATTTTAGCTCAAAAACATAGATTGTGGGTACTCGTTAGAACCGCCTCAATGAGGCGGTTCTAACGAGTACCCACAATCTATGTTCAAAGCAGAAATAAGAAAGATGTTACAATTTTTACCTAATATGTGTCATTTCTGACACCATGTTGGACGCCATTATTTCACACGGACATGTTTTCCTAATGCGATGTTCAGTGGATATGGTCTTCAATCTTAGACACAGAAGAGATTGTCTGCGCATACGCAATGCCCATTTTCCTGCAAAATCTCTTTAGGCACATATTTCAAAACAACTCTGGAGCAGAAAGGTGTGTGTGCAAATGCATGTCTGAGCATTCTCTAACTAAACGTCCAAATCACATGTCTACAGCAATCTACCAGTTTAACCAGGAAAAGTGGTATAGTTACTTTTCTGACTAAGTATATTTAGGAAATGAATTATATTTTTCTACTGTTCATGAAAGTATGAACGCAGCGGGTCGCGTGCAAAGTAAATGAACCCCGAATGGGTTCATGTAAACTTTGCTAGCTACCCGCTGTCGCTCATACTTTCATGAAAAGCAGAAGAATTAAGTTTATTTTATATATATATACATTCTTCACTGGGCGAAAAAAATGCTTATAGGGCAAACTTTTAAAGCTGAAAAACATTTATACGCTGTTTTATTTTTTTTTTTTTAATACAAAGTGCGGAAAAGCGTTGACGTCACCAACTCCCATAGAGAACTATTGTTTAGACTGACGCCACTTGACGTCACTGAAAATCACGCGACTCGATGCGTTCATGAAATTATGAACTACATTGTTTTATATAGGTTCACTGGAAATGTAAATATTATATATTACACACAACGTGTATGCAACGTCGTATCAACGTCGATGCAACGTCGCCGTTGTTGCGACATTTTTTAAAGGTATTTTGCCTAATGATTTTTCTCTGAGACGCAAGAAAAAAAAACTCTTTAAAATGTTGCCTTCGAGCTTTTTCAGAGTTTATGTTCCCCCTTGTTGGACCTTTTGTACCTCTTAAATTAGATTTCGACTATCATACTGAAAGGTGAACAATAGACCGTGTCTAAGGTTTAACGAATGTCACACAATTAGGGGGTTCGGGTTACGAATATTGCAGCTAAGCCCGCCTTCCAAATAAAGAAAAACATCTAAATGTATTGTAATGTCTCGTGTCGTGACATTTTATCTTTTGTCGGGTTTATTTATTACACAGGCAATATGATACTATTTGTGACAAAAAGGTGTATGGTTCTGCAGCGAAAAATATAATTCAAAATATTTTAAGGGGAACGGGACCCAATTTTTTTCGGGCATCTTTATGTAGGAGATAACTTGAGATTGCCAATTTGTATTCTTGTAAAAGTGGTTGCCCTTATGCGAAATAAGTTTTGGGTCTGATTCAAAGTTACAGCGGGTGAGTGTTTGAGTTTTACGTCCCACCAACATCTAAGGTCATACGGAGACGGGACCTCGGTTTAAAGACTCATCCGAAAGTCTATTCAAAGTTACAGTAAAATTGCGCTATTAATACCAACCTAAAAATTAAGACTTAATCTGCTTTTAAAAGCTTAATGAGACTTTGACTTTGTGTTTTCTGCACCTGGTGTGTCCTATTAAGGGACCACCTTTGGGACTGTTCAAAAGTGGTCTTAAAGACCACTTTTGAACAGTCCAAAAGGTGGACTTAATATAGGATTTTTACTGTATAATTATACTCCAGGAGCACATCACTTTAACAAATGAACAGCCCCTAAAACCCACTTTATATGGAGAGAAGTGGGGTTTATTGGGGTAAACATTATTTTCCTTATTTTTGCTCGAAAACATAGATTTTGGGTACTCGTTAGATCGACCGTCTCGATGAGACGATTCTACCGAGCACGTCTCTATACGATTCTAACGAGCACCCACTGGAATCGAGACGGTTCTAACGAACACCCACAATCTATATTTGAACAAAAATAATAAAAATATCAAACATTTTCGTCTGAAAAAGATAGTAGAGACGCCATTTCAGCACATCGATATGTTATCTTAACGACACACACACACACACGCACGCGAGCGCGCCCGCATGCGATCGCACGCACACACCCACTCATTTCCGTACGCCTTGTTCGAACGTGCGGAAATGGTGTGCTCTTCCCCAAACGCATGATTGACCTATCGGTGTGCGCGCCCATATGTGCGTGCATGTGTGCGTGCGTGCTTTTGTGTGTCATTAAACTGATTTATGCGTCTGAATGTTTACCTTATTATACAAGTAGTGTCTCTTTTTTGTAACAATGAATAAACAGACTAGCTCCATATCTCAAGACTGCAAGACGTCTTCCCATACATCACTCGTGCATACTTGAAAATGATTAGTATTTCTGTAACAATGCGCTTAATATCTCTTAAGAGCAATCGAATATGTCACATAAGTTATGATTTATAGGGGGTATTATCAGAAACGGTAACCATAATTTACGCTGAATATAGTTTTTTGTATCATACAACGTAGAAGAGCTGCGTGGCTAGCCTTCACGCTCCTTGTTAACAAACACACGCGCACATATACGCACGCACGCACGCACGCACGCACAGAGAGAGAGAGAGAGAGAGAGAGAGAGAGAGAGAGAGAGAGAGAGAGAGAGAGAGAAACCCTTAACGCCCACATCTGAGCTGGGGCACATCAAGTCCTACAATTTACATGTTCGCCCAACGAAGACTCAGATCAGCCTGCGCATCCGCGCAGTCTGATCGGAGTCTTCGTTGTGCGTTTTAATGATAGCCAAGGGTCCAAGGCTTCTTCATGCAACAAGAGAAGTCTCTCGTCAGACTATATGGATGCGCAGGCTGATATGATTTTTCGCCGGGCGCACCATCTAAATTTAATACAGTAGAACTTCGGTGGCTCGAACACCGATGGCTCGTTTGCCATGGATGAGTCGAACCCATTCTTGAGCCCCTAGCGATATCCTCTACATAAGAAATAGGGGGAGATAATTAAGGAGATTTTAGTCTTTTATCTTGCAAATGTATGCTGTGTGTACTCATTAGAATCGCCTCAATGAGGCGATTCTAATGAGTACACACAGTATACATCTTCATTATAGACCACCGAAAAGATGTCTAAAAGTATCTCGTTATGCCTCTTGGCATTAAGCCTCAGTGGCTCGAACTACCCCTGTCTCGAACAGATTTTCGAGGTCCCAAAGGTGTTCGAGCCATTGAAGTTCAACTGTAATGCTGTGGCCCGGCTCGCATTTAATGACACGCATCCACCCTGAAAGCATGATATGGTGAGAACACCTTTTGGGACCATGAACATTTGTTCCAGATAGGGGCAGTTCGGGCCACTGAGTGTTAAACATAGTGCCAGCCAGAAGAGATAACGATATCTATTCAATACAGGATTAAACAGTATTGCGCCCACGGGCGTAGACTATCTTAAGGATAACGTTTGCTAAGGAAGCATTTAATAATTATAAGGTCATGACTGGTTTTCTATTGGCTGGTTTCACTTTTCATACACAGTCTGATTACGCCAGTACATCCCAAATCTGGTCATACCGCAACACCCCCTTGCGTATCACTGGAAATCCGGTAATTACCTGGACGCTGCCTAAGTTTATCGAATTGCTCTCCTGCTTGCAGAATATAAGAATCTGATATGGGGTTCTGTTGTAGATGGCCGTTTCCAACCCGAAGGATGACCGTGCTGAGCGGAACCGAGGCTACGCCCAGGTTCCGCTCAGCACGGTCATCCCGAGGGTTGGAAACGCCCATCTAGAACGGAACCCCATATTGGATCCTTTTTCTTGCACAAGACCTCCGGTTAGTTTTGACAGCTCGCACATGTATATAGTTAACAAAATAAAAGTAGTGCGGAAGTAGTTCCGGCAGTTGAATAGAATTGACGCGCACTTATGTTAATTACCTGGGTCGGAACATCAGGGTCAGAACATAAATTTCTATCCCAGGGTAAAATCACGGATTTCCTTGTCTGGTGTGCAAGAATAAACTAGTTATTTCATGTTCGTGTTTCTTTCCATGTTGGTGTCTCTGATGCCAATTGTGGGTTAATTGTATCGATGTCTGATCATTGCATTCACTTCTATTTTGCATCCACTATATATGTGCCCATTCTCTTCAGGCGCATTCAGTGTAGAAGAAACTTCGTACGATTATTGCTTATGGTAATTGAGATGGTGTCGCGCTGGAAGAGGTACAAGGTGACTTGTGAAACCAAGGAGTACACTTATGAGCATGCACATACGTGTCGTATGGCTAGTTTCTGCAGTTTGTTCAAGGTGTTTGATGTGCTCATGAACAGTTTGCATACATACGGAAAGTGAAACAACTCGCTTCCCTCTATTTTAATAAACAGAATTAACCTCGCGCCTTGCTCGACGCATTAGTTGGCATAATGACATCACACCTATGCGAGACGATTATATCTTTTGTGTCTCTCAAAATGGCCAGTTTCAGATTTGTTTGTTTGATTTGAGGTTTAACGTCCCCGTTAACACTGATTAGGTCCTTTTGGAGACGTCGCTTCCAATTTTGTGGGACTTTTACCCGACACTGAGATGAAATGACATCTCAAGCCCTGTCGCCCAATGAAACCAATAGGGTTTATAAGCATCGACTCGAACCGCTTCACCTGGGCAGGCTTAGGTCCTCTTAGAGGTTTACCAGTACTCGTGTACGGGTCGGTTTCAGCTCTTCGTGGAAGCATCGTGCAGCCCGTCTATTTCTTCAAGCCCCGATGGGCGGGGGCCGACCAGTTTCCGATTAAATTGTCATACGTTTTATTTATGCAAATAGTATGGGTCATGAGTGCTCGTATGAACCGCCTCAAGGAGGCGTTTCTTAAGGGCACCTGTTTTAATCGAATCAGTTAAGCTGTATTTAACGAGTACCCACAACATTTGTCTCGGGACAGAAAATGATGTACGTCCCTGCAACAACCCAACATTTCACTATATGAAGCTTGGTTTTCGAAAGTGTTAATTTCGAGGACTTTTTAACGTAAAGGAAATGCTCTCACTTTGTTTCTTTGCTGGTTTGCAATAAATGGTTGGGTATCATCAATGCCATTCTGCATGACTCACTCGCGCAAATGTACGGTAAAAATACAAGGTATAGCTCTAAAGCACAGTGTCTAAATGTTGCTTATGTGCACACATTATCGTTTGTTCTCTGAGTGTTTGTATGATTAAGAAAAAACCGTTCACAATGCGCCAGCATTGACACGACTTCGGTTTGGCGGGTTTGTGACATTCCCAAAGGCATGACGGTTGCACAACAGCAAAACATTGGTCTTTATGAAAGCTGTGCTTGCTTTGGGGAGAGCTTTCAGTACAGAATTGAATATTCTGCTGCTTCTGATTGGATTTTGTCCCAAGCCATTATTTTTCTAAGAAGTACTACTGTTTATTAGAAGAAACAAAAGTAGGTATTTGCTATTGTAAAAAGCAGCTGGTTTTAAAAAGAACCAGAAAATAATGCTGACTGGCCCCTGGAAACGCCTAGACTTTTTTCGCTGCGGTATGGGTTTCTTGACACTAACTGCCGAAAAGGCCAAACTATGCCGCACAACACGCACTTTTTTAGCTGCTTCTGGAATGTAAATGGTCTTACTGTCAAATTATAGAAGTTCTGATATGGGTTCTATTCATGATATGTATAGTTCATATACCTGTAAAGGTTCATGATCCCAAAGGACCAGAAAATATAATCTGCGCTATGATGATGTACGGGGAGACGTTTTACGGCCGCCACACGGCACAACACCAGCTACAGTGAAAATAGATAAGTTCTGAAGTTAGATCATTTGAAAGCAAGGAATACACCAAATAAACGAAAATAGTAGACTCGGTTTTTTTAGTCTGTTCATGACCGGTACTGAAATGTGCAACTATTTATATTTATATATGCCTTATCATGGACACTTTAGACTTGTTAAAACGTGGTAGGACATGGAATATGCCCCAATTTACATTGTGAGTAAGGAGATTTTTTGTACTGTAGTGCCACCTGACAGCGTTCTTTCATCACCAACTTCAGTTGAATATTTCTGATATGTGTACCGAAAGCGGTGTCTGATCAAGTTCTACATTCTTTGCTTAAAGTACATGATGGTTTTGTATATCTTTCAGCATATAAAACAGTCCGGTACCTCAGAAATAGGAAATGGTATATCCTATTACGTGGAAGATTCCAACAAGTTAATGTTTTATAGTTGTCCGACATCAAAACACGTTGCATTGACTTCGCTTTGTAGAGAGGTTGAGGGAAGGCTAGTTACATTTGTGTATCGAGTTTGAGAGGAAAATTAAGACAGATTACGAAAGAATGCAGAGAGAGATCTGCTATTTGCGGCTCCTCACCGAGAAACCGCTTGAAGACGCATTCAAATTGCATACGCCCTACCTCCAGTAATTTTTCATGGAGGGTAAGCTGGTCCAACAGCGTGTGTTGGAAAAAGCTTTTCGCAAAATTTTGGTGTAATGTGCAAGACATTCGAGGTTCATAAAATTTGAAATTATATATCGACTTCATATTAAACGGTGGTGGTACTGCTTATAGACAAAAGAATTAGCTATTTGTGCTCCTCAGTCCTTACATTGCTTGTCGTTAGAAGTTTGCATAAACTCAGCTAAAATTGATTTGGTCGCACTTGGAAAGCTACAAATTCCGGCAATATCCTGATTCTTTCCCCTAGGGGATCCAATATTTTTTTTGGTAAAAAATACTGAAATTGGAACTACTTTTCTTGATCAGTGTCACACAGACGCTTGCATAGTATATATATATTCACTTAAAAGAAAATTTTATAGGGGAAAATTCGTATAGGGGAAAGAATCAGGAACAATATATACCAGTCGACGACACAACAAACATACTTACCTGCCATGCAAGGGAAGGGAATTCCCAGTGTCTTAAAAGGGTTTTCTTTGGGGATCCATTCCAGAGAGAAAAGGGGCATGGTATACTTTTGGGGTAGTGAAAGATATTGAAAAATGCAAGATTTCTTTTAGGGGAGAAAACGTATAGGGGAGAAAATGTATAGGGGAGAGAATCAGGAACAATATATACCCACTCAGAAGAGAAATAATCATTCTTTCAATGCATGGCAGGGTAGGAATCTCCCAGTGTCTTGAAAGGGTTTTCTTTGGGGATCCATTCCAGAGAGAAAAGGGGCATGGTATGCTTTTGGGGTAGTGAAAGATATTGAAAAAATGCAAGATTTCTTGCAGGGGAGAAAACGTATAGGGGAGAAAACGTATAGGGGAGAGAATCAGGAACAATATATACCCAGTCCAAATAGAAAAAACATTCTTTCAATGCATGGCAGGGTAGGAATCTCCCAGTGTCTTGAAAGGGTTTTCTTTGGGGATCCATTCTAGAGAGAAAAGGGGCATGGTATGCTTTTGGGGTAGTGAAAGATATTGAAAATGGAAGATTTCTTACAGGGGAGAAAACGTATAGGGGAGAAAACGTATAGGGGAGAGAATCAGGAACAATATATACCCAGACCAAAGAGAAAAAACTTTCTTTCAATGCATGGCAGGGTAGGAATCTCCCAGTGTCTTGAAAGGGTTTTCTTTGGGGATCCATTCCAGAGAGAAAAGGGGCATGGTATGCTTTTGGGGTAGTGAAAGATATTGAAAAATGGAAGATTTCTTACAGGGGAGAAAACGTATAGGGGAGAAAACGTATAGGGGAGAGAATCAGGAACAATATATACCCAGACCAAAGAGAAAAAACTTTCTTTCAATGCATGGCAGGGTAGGAATCTCCCAGTGTCTTGAAAGGGTTTTCTTTTGGGATCCATTCCAGAGAGAAAAGGGGCATGGTATGCTTTTGGGGTAGTGAAAGATATTGAAAAATGCAAGATTTCTTGCAGGGGAGAAAACGTATAGGGGAGAAAATGTATAGGGGAGAAAATCAGGAACAATATATACCCACTCAGAAGAGAAATAATCATTCTTTCAATGCATGGCAGGGTAGGAATCTCCCAGTGTCTTGAAAGGGTTTTCTTTGGGGATCCATTCCAGAGAGAAAAGGGGCATGGTATGCTTTTGGGGTAGTGAAAGATATTGAAAAAATGCAAGATTTCTTGCAGGGGAGAAAACGTATAGGGGAGAAAACGTATAGGGGAGAGAATCAGGAACAATATATACCCAGTCCAAATAGAAAAAACATTCTTTCAATGCATGGCAGGGTAGGAATCTCCCAGTGTCTTGAAAGGGTTTTCTTTGGGGATCCATTCTAGAGAGAAAAGGGGCATGGTATGCTTTTGGGGTAGTGAAAGATATTGAAAAATGGAAGATTTCTTACAGGGGAGAAAACGTATAGGGGAGAAAACGTATAGGGGAGAGAATCAGGAACAATATATACCCAGACCAAAGAGAAAAAACTTTCTTTCAATGCATGGCAGGGTAGGAATCTCCCAGTGTCTTGAAAGGGTTTTCTTTTGGGATCCATTCCAGAGAGAAAAGGGGCATGGTATGCTTTTGGGGTAGTGAAAGATATTGAAAAATGCAAGATTTCTTGCAGGGGAGAAAACGTATAGGGGAGAAAATGTATAGGGGAGAAAATCAGGAACAATATATACCCACTCAGAAGAGAAATAATCATTCTTTCAATGCATGGCAGGGTAGAATCTCCCAGTGTCTTGAAAGGGTTTTCTTTGGGGATCCATTCCAGAGAGAAAAGGGGCATGGTATGCTTTTGGGGTAGTGAAAGATATTGAAAAAATGCAAGATTTCTTGCAGGGGAGAAAACGTATAGGGGAGAAAACGTATAGGGGAGAGAATCAGGAACAATATATACCCAGTCCAAATAGAAAAAACATTCTTTCAATGCATGGCAGGGTAGGAATCTCCCAGTGTCTTGAAAGGGTTTTCTTTGGGGATCCATTCTAGAGAGAAAAGGGGCATGGTATGCTTTTGGGGTAGTGAAAGATATTGAAAAATGGAAGATTTCTTACAGGGGAGAAAACGTATAGGGGAGAAAACGTATAGGGGAGAGAATCAGGAACAATATATACCCAGACCAAAGAGAAAAAACTTTCTTTCAATGCATGGCAGGGTAGGAATCTCCCAGTGTCTTGAAAGGGTTTTCTTTGGGGATCCATTCCAGAGAGAAAAGGGGCATGGTATGCTTTTGGGGTAGTGAAAGATATTGAAAAAATGCAAGATTTCTTGCAGGGGAGAAAACGTATAGGGGAGAAAACGTATAGGGGAGAGAATCAGGAACAATATATACCCAGTCCAAATAGAAAAAACATTCTTTCAATGCATGGCAGGGTAGGAATCTCCCAGTGTCTTGAAAGGGTTTTCTTTGGGGATCCATTCTAGAGAGAAAAGGGGCATGGTATGCTTTTGGGGTAGTGAAAGATATTGAAAAATGGAAGATTTCTTACAGGGGAGAAAACGTATAGGGGAGAAAACGTATAGGGGAGAGAATCAGGAACAATATATACCCAGACCAAAGAGAAAAAAACTTTCTTTCAATGCATGGCAGGGTAGGAATCTCCCAGTGTCTTGAAAGGGTTTTCTTTGGGGATCCATTCCAGAGAGAAAAGGGGCATGGTATGCTTTTGGGGTAGTGAAAGATATTGAAAAAAATGCAAGATTTCTTGCAGGGGAGAAAACGTATAGGGGAGAAAACGTATAGGGGAGAGAATCAGGAACAATATATACCCAGTCCAAATAGAAAAAACATTCTTTCAATGCATGGCAGGGTAGGAATCTCCCAGTGTCTTGAAAGGGTTTTCATCTTTACGGTTATAACGTTTCACAGTCTTGTTACCAATACCTTGATGGTAGTGTTCGTCTATGTACTAATAGGACCAACAGATAGATGCTTTTCCAGGTATGATATGCAGATAAAGTTATTATTTTTTTCGAGTAAATTGATTGCATAACCAAGATATTATTTAATAATTACGGAATAAGCGCAGTTCTCATTAATACAGCTTATTCCGTAATTAAGGCATTTGCAGTTTATTATCGTTGGAAAGATTTGATAGATTTTTAGGTTAACCTTTCAGGTTTTATCATTACGGAATAAGCGGAATGCTCGAAATGCCGCTTATTCCGTAATTAAAATTATTATTGTTACTGGAAATGTCTGAAATGTAAGATCCGTCTTATCTCCTTTTCAGACAGCGTTACGACGTTCGCGCATCGTACTGGACGGTATTTGTAAAATCAAGCGCCTCAATGACTCAGATTTTGTATTCATACGCATTCATTAGTGTAAAAAGTGTCTTTGAGAAATTTTCCCCATTTTCGAATTTAGGGGAGAGAATCAGGATATTGCCCAAATTCCATCATGCCAATGCAAAAACTTGTCCTCAGTGAAACAATTAGAGTCGTGCCCCTTTAAATATAAACACATAAAGACAGATATAAAACATAACAGTAATGGTTATATATATGCGCTTATGGAGATGGCCGAGTGGGTAAGACGAGAGTCAGTGGCAACAAAAAAAAACATGCATACAAAACGAAATCATCACTGGCGGAGGTTCAAATCTCGCAAAAAGCTTTAATATAACAGGAGTTGGAATTTAATTAAAATATATATTTTTTTATGTTTGCCTATATACCTGTAAAGTTTTTTTTTCATCTTCCATGCACTTTTTCATGCTAGCTTATTTTTTAGCATTTGAATCTGACCGCCTTATCTTATTATGTGTTGTATTCTGAAGTTTGATCTTCACCTGAAAACACATCAGCCATTCCCAATTTACTGTTTCCCAAAGCCTAATCGTACCACGAATGATTTCTTTTTCATTTGTGGAACGCTAGTTGAAGATTGCGTTTCACTTTCATTGTAATATTAAAGGGCAATAGCCCTATGTGGTATACTGCGATATGTCATGGCTCTTAAAATGTCATTTGACACCTGATAATCTGTGATATATTTCTGTGCCAAGCATAGATTCTGGGTGCTGGTTACAGTCGCTTCATTGATGCGGTTCTAACGAGTACCCACAATCTATGTTTCGTGTTTTAAAGCATAAAAGAGAAAAAAAAAATCTAAAAATAAAAGTAATCAAAAACGCATGGCCTTGAAAATCCAAGTTCTTTTTCGTTTGCACCTTCGTGTGTGCGAAGAATGTGCATTTTGGGGTGCTTTCTTGAAGATTGTCGTATGCTAAATGACACTGTTCCCATTATACAAGCATTTGCTAGACACAACCTGCAGATTTCCTCTCCGCTTCCCTTCTGCAAAAGAGTGTTGCTCTTAAAGGAAAGAATTTGCCCCTGCTAAACAAATGCTTGTCTTTTCCAATCGACAGCGGGAAACACAAGTATATTTGAAAGAGACTGATAGTTCAAAGGCGACTCTTCTGTCGCGGTTCATTTTTGTTATAGTTTGTCTTTGAATGTGTGTGCCGCTTTAATTTTTGTTTTGGATAGGCAATTGGCCATTTTGTGAGAAAGTAACTGTCCGTTTGGCTTTCCGTTAGTGATGTTTCCATTAGGTTCTAGTTATTTCATGTTCGTGTTTCTTTCCATGTTGGTGTCTCTGATGCCAATTGTGGGTTAATTTGTATCGATGTATGATCATTGCATTCACTTCTATTTTGCATCCACTATATATGTGCCCATCCTCTTCAGGCGCATTCAGTGTAGAAGAAACTTCGTACGATTATTGCTTATGGTAACTGAGATGGGGTCGCGCTGGAAGAGGTACATGGTGACTTGTGAAACCAAGGAGTACACTTATGAGCATGCACATACGTGTCGTATGGCTAGTTTCTGCAGTTTGTTCAATGTGTTTGATGTGCTCATGAGCAGTTTGCATACACACGGAAAGTGAAACAACTCGATTCCCTCTATTATAATAAACAGAATTTACTCGCGCCTTGCTCGACGCAATAGTTGGCATAATGACATCACACCTATGCGAGACGATTATATCTTTTGTGTCTCTCAAAATGGCCAGTTTCAGATTTGTTGATTGTTTGATTTGAGGTTTAACGTCCCCGTCAACACTGATTAGGTCCTTTTGGAGACGTCGCTTCCGATTTTGTGGGACTTTTACCCGACACTGAGATGAAATGACATCTCAAGCCCTGTCGCCCAGTGAAACCAATAGGGTTTATAAGCATGGACGGGCCGACTCGAACCGCTTCACCTGGACAGGCTTAGGTCCTCTTAGCGGTTTACCAGTACTCGTGTACGGGTCGGTTTCAGCTCTTCGTGGAAGCATCGTGCAGCCCATCTATTTCTTCAAGCCCAGATGGGCGGGGGCCGACCAGTTTCCGATTAAATTGTCATACGTTTTATTTATGCAAATAGTATGGGTCATGAGTGCTCGTATGAACCGCATCAAGGAGGCGTTTCTTATGGGCACCTGTTATAATCGAATCAGTTAAAGCGGTTTTTAACGAGTACCCACAACATATGTCTCGGGACAGAAAACTAATGTACGTCCGTGCAACAATCCAACATTTCTCACTATATGAAGCTTGGTTTTCGAAAGAGTTAATTTCGAGGACTTTTTAACGTAAAGGAAATGCTCTCACTTTGTTTCTGGGAGCTTACCACTAAATATTTTCCATAGACGACAATAGTAACATTTTTCCATCTCCAACAAAAACTGTACATGCAAAATATTTCAAACCTTGGTGGTTTGTAGAGCAACTCTAGCTGAATAAATCCCAAAGAAAAAATCCACATGTAGCCCGTCTCCTTTTTGAGCTATTGTCCGCCATATTGTTGATGTGTAGCGCCGCAGTGAATTACAGGGCAATTTTTTCTCAAAGGGGTGACCATGAAAATGTGGCAGCAATATTTTTGGGCTTGCAGATATAATTGCAAAGCATCTTTTATTTTGTTTTGCTATAAGTACCCTTTTCTTAAAATGAAATAAATCCAGCCTATATAACCAATGAAATGCACAGCTGGTATTTGATCCTCTATCAAATCTTCTGTCCCAAAGTGCTGGTTCCCCGGCTCAGCAATATTTAGTGTTAAGCTACCTATACCAAACCCTTATTGTCTTTATGATCCATCAAAAGCATTGTCAAATAGAAATTTAGATCATATCTAATAATTTAAGCATGCATAATAAATGTTCAGTGACAAAGAATCTTTGAAGTTTGCGAAAAAGTTATCGCTTTCAGATTCTACAATGAAAGCCGAACAAACAATATTTTGTGAAAAAGGGCAAAGTTTACCTCTTTCTGGAATGGAACCCAGACACCGGCTGGCATCAGTGGTTCTTCTCCTATGTCTTTGGAACACTTCAATCCTAAAATGCACTAAAGTATGCCTTAATAGCATACCAACTGGTATTTATGGCTGATTTCACACCTATACCCCCTATTTTATGTAAAATTGGCATTTTGAGGATATTTTGATGATAAAACTTTGACAAAAATGATTATAAATGCCTCAATACCATGAGAAATAGTGGATATATATCTGTTCAGACCCTTTAACATGAATCTAATCAATAAGAACCAATAAGAGATGAGAAAACTTATCGCGATATTGCAGCAGAGACAATTTTGAAGTTTTGCTTTCGCTAGAGACCAAGGCCAAAAACCAGGTAACCTTAGTGTTAAATTCCAGATGGAGTAGATCCTTTCTCTTGTGTTTCTGGTTATACACTTACTGTAAGACTTTTTCCAAAACAAACCCATTAACAATTGATTAACATGGCTTTAAAGTACCCCCCCCCCCCCCCTCAAAATGCACAGATCAGAAGCAAAAACTGATCAAAACACCCAGTTAGACCTAAATTACCACAAACCTTACACTTTTTTACAGTTTCTATGGCAAACCACATGCCAGGAATATCCATTTTATGATACAGAATTGGATAGAACCTACCAATGTGTGAAAATATGATGTAATGACTGAAAACTGGAGTGTGGGGCTGATTTTCCAACTTTTGGTATAGGGAGCTTACCACTAAATATTTTCCATAGACGACAATAGTAACATTTTTCCATCTCCAACAAAAACTGTACATGCAAAATATTTCAAACCTTGGTGGTTTGTAGAGCAACTCTAGCTGAATAAATCCCAAAGAAAAAATCCACATGTAGCCCGTCTCCTTTTTGAGCTATTGTCCGCCATATTGTTGATGTGTAGCGCCGCAGTGAATTACAGGGCAATTTTTTCTCAAAGGGGTGACCATGAAAATGTGGCAGCAATATTTTTGGGCTTGCAGATATAATTGCAAAGCATCTATTATTTTGTTTTGCTATAAGTACCCTTTTCTTAAAATGAAATAAATCCAGCCTATATAACCAATGAAATGCACAGCTGGTATTTGATCCTCTATCAAATCTTCTGTCCCAAAGTGCTGGTTCCCCGGCTCAGCAATATTTAGTGTTAAGCTACCTATACCAAACCCTTATTGTCTTTATGATCCATCAAAAGCATTGTCAAATAGAAATTTAGATCATATCTAATTATTTAAGCATGCATAATAAATGTTCAGTGACAAAGAATCTTTGAAGTTTGCGAAAAAGTTATCGCTTTCAGATTCTACAATGAAAGCCGAACAAACAATATTTTGTGAAAAAGGGCAAAGTTTACCTCTTTCTGGAATGGAACCCAGACACCGGCTGGCATCAGTGGTTCTTCTCCTATGTCTTTGGAACACTTCAATCCTAAAATGCACTAAAGTATGCCTTAATAGCATACCAACTGGTATTTATGGCTGATTTCACACCTATACCCCCTATTTTATGTAAAATTGGCATTTTGAGGATATTTTGATGATAAAACTTTGACAAAAATGATTATAAATGCCTCAATACCATGAGAAATAGTGGATATATATCTGTTCAGACCCTTTAACATGAATCTAATCAATAAGAACCAATAAGAGATGAGAAAACTTATCGCGATATTGCAGCAGAGACAATTTTGAAGTTTTGCTTTCGCTAGAGACCAAGGCCAAAAACCAGGTAACCTTAGTGTTAAATTCCAGATGGAGTAGATCCTTTCTCTTGTGTTTCTGGTTATACACTTACTGTAAGACTTTTTCCAAAACAAACCCTTTAACAATTGATTAACATGGCTTTAAAGTACCCCCCCCCCTCAAAATGCACAGATCAGAAGCAAAAACTGATCAAAACACCCAGTTAGACCTAAATTACCACAAACCTTACACTTTTTTACAGTTTCTATGGCAAACCACATGCCAGGAATATCCATTTTATGATACAGAATTGGATAGAACCTACCAATGTGTGAAAATATGATGTAATGACTGAAAACTGGAGTGTGGGGCTGATTTTCCAACTTTTGGTATACCAAACCCTTATTGTCTTTATGATCCATCAAAAGCATTGTCAAATAGAAATTTAGATCATATCTAATAATTTAAGCATGCATAATAAATGTTCAGTGACAAAGTGACAAAGAATCTTTGAAGTTTGCGAAAAAGTTATCGCTTTCAGATTCTACAATGAAAGCCGAACAAATGAAACTGACTAGGGCCCCGGCAGCGCTATCAGAGGAGTAGGAAAATGTTGATGTTAAAAAAGACGTTTTTTTTTCCTTTCACCTCTAAGTATGACCTTGACCTTTGAGGTACGGACCTGGGTCTTGCGCGTGACACACTGTCACATTATGGTTAATATTTCTGCTAAGTAATATTTAAATCCATCCAGGTATAAGAAAGTTATAGATTGGACACAATGAAAAAGACGCTTTTTTGACCTTTTATCTCTAAGTATGACCTTGACCTTTGAGGTACGGCTGTGGGTCTTGCGTTTGACACTTCGTCACATTATGGTTAACATTTCTGCCAAGTAATATTTAAATCCATCCAGGAATAATAACAAAGTTATTAATTGGACACAGGAAAGACCCTTTTTTGACCTTTAACCTCTAAGTATGACCTTGACCTTTGAGGTACGGACCTGAGTCTTGCGCGCAACACTCCATCACATTATGGTTAACATTTCTGCCAAGTAATATTTAAATCCATCCAGGAATAAGAAAGTTATGGAGGATAAAAAAATTTGTGGACGGACAGACGGACAGACGGACAGACAGACAGACAGACAGACGGACGGACAGAATGATGCCAAGTAATATTTAAATCCATCCAGGAATAATAAAAAGTTATGGAGGATAAAAAAATTTGTGGACGGACAGACGGACAGACGGACGGACGGACAGACAGACGGACGGACAGAGTGATTACTATAGGGCACCCACACTTTCAGTGCGGGGCCCTAACAATATTTTGTGAAAAAGGGCAAAGTTTACCTCTTTCTGGAATGGAACCCAGACACCGGCTGGCATCAGTGGTTCTTCTCCTATGTCTTTGGAACACTTCAATCCTAAAATGCACTAAAGTATGCCTAAATAGCATACCAACTGGTATTTATGGCTGATTTCACACCTTTACCCCCTATTTTATGTAAAATTGGCATTTTGAGGATATTTTGATGATAAAACTTTGACAAAAATGATTATAAATGCCTCAATACCATGAGAAATAGTGGATATATATCTGTTCAGACCCTTTAACATGAATCTAATCAATAAGAACCAATAAGAGATGAGAAAACTTATCGCGATATTGCAGCAGAGACAATTTTGAAGTTTTGCTTTCGCTAGAGACCAAGGCCAAAAACCAGGTAACCTTAGTGTTAAATTCCAGATGGAGTAGATTCTTTCTCTTGTGTTTCGGGTTATACACTTACTGTAAGACTTTTTCCAAAACAAACCCATTAACAATTGATTAACATGGCTTTAAAGTACCCCCCCCCCCCCCCCTCAAAATGCACAGATCAGAAGCAAAAACTGATCAAAACACCCAGTTAGACCTAAATTACCACAAACCTTACACTTTTTTACAGTTTCTATGGCAAACCACATGCCAGGAATATCCATTTTATGATACAGAATTGGATAGAACCTACCAATGTGTGAAAATATGATGTAATGACTGAAAACTGGAGTGTGGGGCTGATTTTCCAACTTTTGGTATAGGGAGCTTACCACTAAATATTTTCCATAGACGACAATAGTAACATTTTTCCATCTCCAACAAAAACTGTACATGCAAAATATTTCAAACCTTGGTGGTTTGTAGAGCAACTCTAGCTGAATAAATCCCAAAGAAAAAATCCACATGTAGCCCGTCTCCTTTTTGAGCTATTGTCCGCCATATTGTTGATGTGTAGCGCCGCAGTGAATTACAGGGCAATTTTTTCTCAAAGGGGTGACCATGAAAATGTGGCAGCAATATTTTTGGGCTTGCAGATATAATTGCAAAGCATCTATTATTTTGTTTTGCTATAAGTACCCTTTTCTTAAAATGAAATAAATCCAGCCTATATAACCAATGAAATGCACAGCTGGTATTTGATCCTCTATCAAATCTTCTGTCCCAAAGTGCTGGTTCCCCGGCTCAGCAATATTTAGTGTTAAGCTACCTTCTTTGCTGGTTTGCAATAAATGGTTGTGTATCATCAATGCCATTCTGCATGACTCACTCGCGCAAATGTACGGTAAAAATACAAGGTATAGCTCTAAAGCACAGTGTCTAAATGTTGCTTATGTGCACACATTATCGTTTGTTCTCTGAGTGTTTGTATGATTAAGAAAAAACCGTTCACAATGCGCCAGCATTGACACGACTTCGGTTTGGCGGGTTTGTGACATACCCAAAGGCATGACGGTTGCACAACAGCAAAACATTGGTCTTTATGAAAGCTGTGCTTGCTTTGGGGAGAGCTTTCAGTACAGAATTGAATATTCTGCTGCTTCTGATTGGATTTTGTCCCAAGCCATTATTTTTCTAAGAAGTACTACTGTTTATTAGAAGAAACAAAAGTAGGTATTTGCTATTGTAAAAAGCAGCTGGTTTTAAAAAGAACCAGAAAATAATGCTGACTGGCCCCTGGAAACGCCTAGACTTTTTTCGCTGCGGTATGGGTTTCTTGACACTAACTGCCGAAAAGGCCAAACTATGCCGCACAACACGCACTTTTTTAGCTGCTTCTGGAATGCAAATGGTCTTACAGTCAAATTATAGAAGTTCTGATATGGGTTCTATTCATGATATGTATAGTTCATATACCTGTAAAGGTTCATGATCCCAAAGGACCAGAAAATATAATCTGCGCTATGATGATGTACGGGGAGACGTTTTACGGCCGCCACACGGCACAACACCAGCTACAGTGAAAATAGATAAGTTCTGAAGTTAGATCATTTGAAAGCAAGGAATACACCAAATAAACGAAAATAGTAGACTCGGTTTTTTTTAGTCTGTTCATGACCGGTACTGAAATGTGCAACTATTTATATTTATATATGCCTTATCATGGACTCTTTAGACTTGTTAAAACGTGGTAGGACATGGAATATGCCCCAATTTACATTGTGAGTAAGGAGATTTTTTGTACTGTAGTGCCACCTGACAGCGTTCTTTCATCACCAACTTCAGTTGAATATTTCTGATATGTGTACCGAAAGCGGTGTCTGATCAAGTTCTACATTCTTTGCTTAAAGTACATGATGGTTTTGTATATCTTTCAGCATATAAAACAGTCCGGTACCTCAGAAATAGGAAATGGTATATCCTATTACGTGGAAGATTCCAACAAGTTAATGTTTTATAGTTGTCCGACATCAAAACACGTTGCATTGACTTCGCTTTGTAGAGAGGTTGAGGGAAGGCTAGTTACATTTGTGTATCGAGTTTGAGAGGAAAATTAAGACAGATTACGAAAGAATGCAGAGAGAGAGAGAGAGAGAGAGAGATCTGCTATTTGCGGCTCCTCACCGAGAAACCGCTTGAAGACGCATTCAAATTGCATACGCCCTACCTCCAGTAATTTTTCATGGAGGGTAAGCTGGTCCAACAGCGTGTGTTGGAAAAAGCTTTTCGCAAAATTTTGGTGTAATGTGCAAGACATTCGAGGTTCATAAAATTGGAAATTATATATCGACTTCATATTAAACGGTGGTGGTACTGCTTATAGACAAAAGAATTAGCTATTTGTGCTCCTCAGTCCTTACATTGCTTGTCGTTAGAAGTTTGCTATTATAAACTAAGCTAAAATTGATTTGGTCGCACTTGGAAAGCTACAAATTCCATCATGCCAATGCAAAAACTTGTCCTCAGTGAAACAATTAGAGTCGTGCCCCTTTAAATATAAACACATAAAGACAGATATAAAACATAACAGTAATGGTTATATATATGCGCTTATGGAGATGGCCGAGTGGGTAAGACGAGAGTCAGTGGCAACAAAAAAAAACATGCATACAAAACGAAATCATCACAGGCGGAGGTTCAAATCTCGCAAAAAGCTTTAATATAACAGGAGTTGGAATTTAATTAAAATATATATTTTTTTATGTTTGCCTATATACCTGTAAAGTTTTTTATTTTCATCTTCCATGCACTTTTTCATGCTAGCTTATTTTTTAGCATTTGAATCTGACCGCCTTATCTTATTATGTGTTGTATTCTGAAGCTTGATCTTCACCTGAAAACACATCAGCCATTCCCAATTTACTGTTTCCCAAAGCCTAATCGTACCACGAATGATTTCTTTTTTCATTTGTGGAACGCTAGTTGAAGATTGCGTTTCACTTTCATTGTAATATTAAAGGGCAATAGCCCTATGTGGTATACTGCGATATGTCATGGCTCTTAAAATGTCATTTGACACCTGATAATCTGTGATATATT
Source organism: Lucinisca nassula (assembly GCA_963580285.1). Lineage (NCBI taxonomy): Eukaryota > Metazoa > Mollusca > Bivalvia > Lucinida > Lucinidae > Lucinisca > Lucinisca nassula. The sequence goes on along the minus strand of OY757026.1, from coordinate 54,177,301 downwards.
TCTGTGCCAAGCATAGATTCTGGGTGCTGGTTACAGTCGCTTCATTGATGCGGTTCTAACGAGTACCCACAATCTATGTTTCGTGTTTTAAAGCATAAAAGAGAAAAAAATCTAAAAATACATGTAAAAGTAATCAAAAACGCATGGCCTTGAAAATCCAAGTTCTTTTTCGTTTGCACCTTCGTGTGCGCGAAGAATGTGCATTTTGGGGTGCTTTCTTGAAGATTGTCGTATGCTAAATGACACTGTTCCCATTATACAAGCATTTGCTAGACACAACCTGCAGATTTCCTCTCCGCTTCCCTTCTGCAAAAGAGTGTTGCTCTTAAAGGAAAGAATTTGTCCCTGCTAAACAAATGCTTGTCTTTTCCAATCGACAGCGGGAAACACAAGTATATTTGAAAGAGACTGATAGTTCAAAGGCGACTCTTCTGTCGCGGTTCATTTTTGTTATAGTTTGTCTTTGAATGTGTGTGCCGCTTTAATTTTTGTTTTGGATAGGCAATTGGCCATTTTGTGAGAAAGTAACTGTCCGTTTGGCTTTCCGTTAGTGATGTTTCCATTAGGTTCTAGTTATTTCATGTTCGTGTTTCTTTCCATGTTGGTGTCTCTGATGCCAATTGTGGGTTAATTTGTATCGATGTATGATCATTGCATTCACTTCTATTTTGCATCCACTATATATGTGCCCATCCTCTTCAGGCGCATTCAGTGTAGAAGAAACTTCGTACGATTATTGCTTATGGTAACTGAGATGGGGTCGCGCTGGAAGAGGTACATGGTGACTTGTGAAACCAAGGAGTACACTTATGAGCATGCACATACGTTTCGTATGGCTAGTTTCTGCAGTTTGTTCAATGTGTTTGATGTGCTCATGAGCAGTTTGCATACACACGGAAAGTGAAACAACTCGATTCCCTCTATTATAATAAACAGAATTTACTCGCGCCTTGCTCGACGCAGTAGTTGGCATAATGACATCACACCTATGCGAGACGATTATATCTTTTGTGTCTCTCAAAATGGCCAGTTTCAGGTTTGTTTGATTGTTTTATTTGAGGTTTAACGTCCCCGTCAACACTGATTAGGTCCTTTTGGAGACGTCGCTTCCGATTTTGTGGGACTTTTACCCGACACTGAGATGAAATGACATCTCAAGCCCTGTCGCCCAGTGAAACCAATAGGGTTTATGAGCATGGACGGGCCGACTCGAACCGCTTCACCTGGGCAGGCTTAGGTCCTCTTAGCGGTTTACCAGTACTCGTGTACGGGTCGGTTTCAGCTCTTCGTGGAAGCATCGTGCAGCCCATCTATTTCTTCAAGCCCCGATGGGCGGGGGCCGACCAGTTTCCGATTAAATTGTCATACGTTTTATTTATGCAAATAGTATGGGTCATGAGTGCTCGTATGAACCGCCTCAAGGAGGCGTTTCTTATGGGCACCTGTTATAATCGAATCAGTTAAAGCGGTTTTTAACGAGTACCCACAACATATGTCTCGGGACAGAAAACTAATGTACGTCCCTGCAACAATCCAACATTTCTCACTATATGAAGCTTGGTTTTCGAAAGAGTTAATTTCGAGGACTTTTTAACGTAAAGGAAATGCTCTCACTTTGTTTCTTTGCTGGTTTGCAATAAATGGTTGTGTATCATCAATGCCATTCTGCATGACTCACTCGCGCAAATGTACGGTAAAAATACAAGGTATAGCTCTAAAGCACAGTGTCTAAATGTTGCTTATGTGCACACATTATCGTTTGTTCTCTGAGTGTTTGTATGATTAAGAAAAAACCGTTCACAATGCGCCAGCATTGACACGACTTCGGTTTGGCGGGTTTGTGACATACCCAAAGGCATGACGGTTGCACAACAGCAAAACATTGGTCTTTATGAAAGCTGTGCTTGCTTTGGGGAGAGCTTTCAGTACAGAATTGAATATTCTGCTGCTTCTGATTGGATTTTGTCCCAAGCCATTATTTTTCTAAGAAGTACTACTGTTTATTAGAAGAAACAAAAGTAGGTATTTGCTATTGTAAAAAGCAGCTGGTTTTAAAAAGAACCAGAAAATAATGCTGACTGGCCCCTGGAAACGCCTAGACTTTTTTCGCTGCGGTATGGGTTTCTTGACACTAACTGCCGAAAAGGCCTAACTATGCCGCACAACACGCACTTTTTTCGCTGCTTCTGGAATGTAAATGGTCTTACTGTCAAATTATAGAAGTTCTGATATGGGTTCTATTCATGATATGTATAGTTCATATACCTGCAAAGGTTCATGATCCCAAAGGACCAGAAAATATAATCTGCGCTATGATGATGTACGGGGAGACGTTTTACGGCCGCCACACGGCACAACACCAGCTACAGTGAAAATAGATAAGTTCTGAAGTTAGATCATTTGAAAGCAAGGAATACACCAAATAAACGAAAATAGTAGACTCGGTTTTTTTGAGTCTGTTCATGACCGGTACTGAAATGTGCAACTATTTATATTTATATATGCCTTATCATGGACACTTTAGACTTGTTAAAACGTGGTAGGACATGGAATATGCCCCAATTTACATTGTGAGTAAGGAGATTTTTTGTACTGTAGTGCCACCTGACAGCGTTCTTTCATCACCAACTTCAGTTGAATATTTCTGATATGTGTACCGAAAGCGGTGTCTGATCAAGTTCTACATTCTTTGCTTAAAGTACATGATGGTTTTGTATATCTTTCAGCATATAAAAAAGTCCGGTACCTCAGAAATAGGAAATGGTATATCCTATTACGTGGAAGATTCCAACAAGTTAATGTTTTATAGTTGTCCGACATCAAAACATGTTGCATTGACTTCGCTTTGTAGAGAGGTTGAGGGAAGGCTAGTTACATTTGTGTATCGAGTTTGAGAGGAAAATTAAGACAGATTACGAAAGAATGCAGAGAGAGAGAGAGAGAGAGAGAGAGAGAGATCTGCTATTTGCGGCTCCTCACCGAGAAACCGCTTGAAGACGCATTCAAATTGCATACGCCCTACCTCCAGTAATTTTTCATGGAGGGTAAGCTGGTCCAACAGCGTGTGTTGGAAAAAGCTTTTCACCAAATTTTGGTGTAATGTGCAAGACATTCGAGGTTCATAAAATTTGAAATTATATATCGACTACATATTAAACGGTGGTGGTACTGCTTATAGACAAAAGAATTAGCTATTTGTGCTCCTCAGTCCTTACATTGCTTGTCGTTAGAAGTTTGCTATTATAAACTAAGCTAAAATTGATTTGGTCGCACTTGGAAAGCTACAAATTCCATCATGCCAATGCAAAAACTTGTCCTCAGTGAAACAATTAGAGTCGTGCCCCTTTAAATATAAACACATAAAGACAGATATAAAACATAACAGTAATGGTTATATATATGCGCTTATGGAGATGGCCGAGTGGGTAAGACGAGAGTCAGTGGCAAAAAAAAAAACATGCATACAAAACGAAATCATCACAGGCGGAGGTTCAAATCTAGCAAAAAGCTTTAATATAACAGGAGTTGGAATTTAATTAAAATATATATTTTTTTATGTTTGCCTATATACCTGTAAAGTTTTTTTTTTTCATCTTCCATGCACTTTTTCATGCTAGCTTATTTTTTAGCATTTGAATCTGACCGCCTTATCTTATTATGTGTTGTATTCTGAAGCTTGATCTTCACCTGAAAACACATCAGCCATTCCCAATTTACTGTTTCCCAAAGCCTAATCGTACCACGAATGATTTCTTTTTTCATTTGTGGAACGCTAGTTGAAGATTGCGTTTCACTTTCATTGTAATATTAAAGGGCAATAGCCCTATGTGGTATACTGCGATATGTCATGGCTCTTAAAATGTCATTTGACACCTGATAATCTGTGATATATTTCTGTGCCAAGCATAGATTCTGGGTGCTGGTTACAGTCGCTTCATTGGTGCGGTTCTAACGAGTACCCACAATCTATGTTTCGTGTTTTAAAGCATAAAAGAGAAAAAAAAAAATCTAAAAATAAAAGTAATCAAAAACGCATGGCCTTGAAAATCCAAGTTCTTTTTCGTTTGCACCTTCGTGTGTGCGAAGAATGTGCATTTTGGGGTGCTTTCTTGAAGATTGTCGTATGCTAAATGACACTGTTCCCATTATACAAGCATTTGCTAGACACAACCTGCAGATTTCCTCTCCGCTTCCCTTCTGCAAAAGAGTGTTGCTCTTAAAGGAAAGAATTTGCCCCTGCTAAACAAATGCTTGTCTTTTCCAATCGACAGCGGGAAACACAAGTATATTTGAAAGAGACTGATAGTTCAAAGGCGACTCTTCTGTCGCGGTTCATTTTTGTTATAGTTTGTCTTTGAATGTGTGTGCCGCTTTAATTTTTGTTTTGGATAGGCAATTGGCCATTTTGTGAGAAAGTAACTGTCCGTTTGGCTTTCCGTTAGTGATTTTTCCATTAGGTTCTAGTTATTTCATGTTCGTGTTTCTTTCCATGTTGGTGTCTCTGATGCCAATTGTGGGTTAATTTGTATCGATGTATGATCATTGCATTCACTTCTATTTTGCATCCACTATATATGTGCCCATCCTCTTCAGGCGCGTTCAGTGTAGAAGAAACTTCGTACGATTATTGCTTATGGTAACTGAGATGGGGTCGCGCTGGAAGAGGTACATGGTGACTTGTGAAACCAAGGAGTACACTTATGAGCATGCACATACGTGTCGTATGGCTAGTTTCTGCAGTTTGTTCAATGTGTTTGATGTGCTCATGAGCAGTTTGCATACACACGGAAAGTGAAACAACTCGATTACCTCTATTATAATAAACAGAATTTACTCGCGCCTTGCTCGACGCAATAGTTGGCATAATGACATCACACCTATGCGAGACGATTATATCTTTTGTGTCTCTCAAAATGGCCAGTTTCAGATTTGTTTGATTGTTTGATTTGAGGTTTAACGTCCCCGTCAACACTGATTAGGTCCTTTTGGAGACGTCGCTTCCGATTTTGTGGGACTTTTACCCGACACTGAGATGAAATGACATCTCAAGCCCTGTCGCCCAGTGAAACCAATAGGGTTTATAAGCATGGACGGGCCGACTCGAACCGCTTCACCTGGGCAGGCTTAGGTCCTCTTAGCGGTTTACCAGTACTCGTGTACGGGTCGGTTTCAGCTCTTCGTGGAAGCATCGTGCAGCCCATCTATTTCTTCAAGCCCCGATGGGCGGGGGCCGACCAGTTTCCGATTAAATTGTCATACGTTTTATTTATGCAAATAGTATGGGTCATGAGTGCTCGTATGAACCGCCTCAAGGAGGCGTTTCTTATGGGCACCTGTTATAATCGAATCAGTTAAAGCGGTTTTTAACGAGTACCCACAACATATGTCTCGGGACAGAAAACTAATGTACGTCCCTGCAACAATCCAACATTTCTCACTATATGAAGCTTGGTTTTCGAAAGAGTTAATTTCGAGGACTTTTTAACGTAAAGGAAATGCTCTCACTTTGTTTCTTTGCTGGTTTGCAATAAATGGTTGTGTATCATCAATGCCATTCTGCATGACTCACTCGCGCAAATGTACGGTAAAAATACAAGGTATAGCTCTAAAGCACAGTGTCTAAATGTTGCTTATGTGCACACATTATCGTTTGTTCTCTGAGTGTTTGTATGATTAAGAAAAAACCGTTCACAATGCGCCAGCATTGACACGACTTCGGTTTGGCGGGTTTGTGACATACCCAAAGGCATGACGGTTGCACAACAGCAAAACATTGGTCTTTATGAAAGCTGTGCTTGCTTTGGGGAGAGCTTTCAGTACAGAATTGAATATTCTGCTGCTTCTGATTGGATTTTGTCCCAAGCCATTATTTTTCTAAGAAGTACTACTGTTTATTAGAAGAAACAAAAGTAGGTATTTGCTATTGTAAAAAGCAGCTGGTTTTAAAAAGAACCAGAAAATAATGCTGACTGGCCCCTGGAAACGCCTAGACTTTTTTCGCTGCGGTATGGGTTTCTTGACACTAACTGCCGAAAAGGCCAAACTATGCCGCACAACACGCACTTTTTTAGCTGCTTCTGGAATGTAAATGGTCTTACTGTCAAATTATAGAAGTTCTGATATGGGTTCTATTCATGATATGTATAGTTCATATACCTGTAAAGGTTCATGATCCCAAAGGACCAGAAAATATAATCTGCGCTATGATGATGTACGGGGAGACGTTTTACGGCCGCCACACGGCACAACACCAGCTACAGTGAAAATAGATAAGTTCTGAAGTTAGATCATTTGAAAGCAAGGAATACACCAAATAAACGAAAATAGTAGACTCGGTTTTTTTTGAGTCTGTTCATGACCGGTACTGAAATGTGCAACTATTTATATTTATATATGCCTTATCATGGACACTTTAGACTTGTTAAAACGTGGTAGGACATGGAATATGCCCCAATTTACATTGTGAGTAAGGAGATTTTTTGTACTGTAGTGCCACCTGACAGCGTTCTTTCATCACCAACTTCAGTTGAATATTTCTGATATGTGTACCGAAAGCGGTGTCTGATCAAGTTCTACATTCTTTGCTTAAAGTACATGATGGTTTCGTATATCTTTCAGCATATAAAACAGTCCGGTACCTCAGAAATAGGAAATGGTATATCCTATTACGTGGAAGATTCCAACAAGTTAATGTTTTATAGTTGTCCGACATCAAAACACGTTGCATTGACTTCGCTTTGTAGAGAGGTTGAGGGAAGGCTGGTTACATTTGTGTATCGAGTTTGAGAGGAAAATTAAGACAGATTACGAAAGAATGCAGAGAGAGAGAGAGAGAGAGAGAGATCTGCTATTTGCGGCTCCTCACCGAGAAACCGCTTGAAGACGCATTCAAATTGCATACGCCCTACCTCCAGTAATTTTTCATGGAGGGTAAGCTGGTCCAACAGCGTGTGTTGGAAAAAGCTTTTCACCAAATTTTGGTGTAATGTGCAAGACATTCGAGGTTCATAAAATTTGAAATTATATATCGACTACATATTAAACGGTGGTGGTACTGCTTATAGACAAAAGAATTAGCTATTTGTGCTCCTCAGTCCTTACATTGCTTGTCTTAGAAGTTTGCTATTATAAACTAAGCTAAAATTGATTTGGTCGCACTTGGAAAGCTACAAATTCCATCATGCCAATGCAAAAACTTGTCCTCAGTGAAACAATTAGAGTCGTGCCCCTTTAAATATAAACACATAAAGACAGATATAAAACATAACAGTAATGGTTATATATATGCGCTTATGGAGATGGCCGAGTGGGTAAGACGAGAGTCAGTGGCAACAAAAAAAAAACATGCATACAAAACGAAATCACCACAGGCGGAGGTTCAAATCTCGCAAAAAGCTTTAATATAACAGGAGTTGGAATTTAATTAAAATATATATTTTTTTATGTTTGCCTATATACCTGTAAAGTTTTTTTTTTCATCTTCCAGGCACTTTTTCATGCTAGCTTATTTTTCGCTGAAATATATTTATGGTTAACTCCAGTGGTTTAGCATTTGAATCTGACCGCCTTATCTTATTATGTGTTGTATTCTGAAGCTTGATCTTCACCTGAAAACACATCAGCCATTCCCAATTTACTGTTTCCCAAAGCCTAATCGTACCACGAATGATTTCTTTTTTCATTTGTGGAACGCTAGTTGAAGATTGCGTTTCACTTTCATTGTAATATTAAAGGGCAATAGCCCTATGTGGTATACTGCGATATGTCATGGCTCTTAAAATGTCATTTGACACCTGATAATCTGTGATATATTTCTGTGCCAAGCATAGATTCTGGGTGCTGGTTACAGTCGCTTCATTGATGCGGTTCTAACGAGTACCCACAATCTATGTTTCGTGTTTTAAAGCATAAAAGAGAAAAAAAATCTAAAAATAAAAGTAATCAAAAACGCATGGCCTTGAAAATCCAAGTTCTTTTTCGTTTGCACCTTCGTGTGTGCGATGAATGTGCATTTTGGGGTGCTTTCTTGAAGATTGTCGTATGCTAAATGACACTGTTCCCATTATACAAGCATTTGCTAGACACAACCTGCAGATTTCCTCTCCGCTTCCCTTCTGCAAAAGAGTGTTGCTCTTAAAGGAAAGAATTTGCCCCTGCTAAACAAATGCTTGTCTTTTCCAATCGACAGCGGGAAACACAAGTATATTTGAAAGAGACTGATAGTTCAAAGGCGACTCTTCTGTCGCGGTTCATTTTTGTTATAGTTTGTCTTTGAATGTGTGTGCCGCTTTAATTTTTGTTTTGGATAGGCAATTGGCCATTTTGTGAGAAAGAAACTGTCCGTTTGGCTTTTCGCTAGTTATGTTTCCATTAGGTTCTAGTTATTTCAGGTTCGTGTTTCTTTCCATGTTGGTATCTCTGATGCCAATTGTGGGTTAATTTGTATCGATGTCTGATCATTGCATTCACTTCTATTTTGCATCCACTATATATGTGCCCATCCTCTTCAGGCGCATTCAGTGTAGAAGAAACTTCGTACGATTATTGCTTATGGTAACTGAGATGGGGTCGCGCTGGAAGAGGTACATGGTGACTTGTGAAACCAAGGAGTACACTTATGAGCATGCACATACGTGTCGTATGGCTAGTTTCTGCAGTTTGTTCAAGGTGTTTGATGTGCTCATGAACAGTTTGCATACATACGGAAAGTGAAACAACTCGATTCCCTCTATTATAATAAACAGAATTTACTCGCGCCTTGCTCGACGCAATAGTTGGCATAATGACATCACACCTATGCGAGACGATTATATCTTTTGTGTCTCTCAAAATGGCCAGTTTCAGATTTGTTTGATTGTTTGATTTGAGGTTTAACGTCCCCGTCAACACTGATTAGGTCCTTTTGGAGACGTCGCTTCCGATTTTGTGGGACTTTTACCCGACACTGAGATGAAATGACTTCTCAAGCCCTGTCGCCGAGTGAAACCGATAGGGTTTATAAGCATGGACGGGCCGACTCGAACCGCTTCACCTGGGCAGGCTTAGGTCCTCTTAGCGGTTTACCAGTACTCGTGTACGGGTCGGTTTCAGCTCTTCGTGGAAGCATCGTGCAGCCCATCTATTTCTTCAAGCCCCGATGGGCGGGGGCCGACCAGTTTCCGATTAAATTGTCATACGTTTTATTTATGCAAATAGTATGGGTCATGAGTGCTCGTATGAACCGCCTCAAGGAGGCGTTTCTTATGGGCACCTGTTATAATCGAATCAGTCAAAGCGGTTTTTAGCTCACCGTCACGTAGTGACGAGGTGAGCTTTTGGGATCACTTTTCGTCCGTCGTCCGTGCGTCCGTGCGTCCGTCCGTGCGTCCGTCCGTCCGTAAACAATTTCTTCAAACGACAACTCCTCCTAAACCACTGATCGGATTTTGACCAAACTTCACAGGAATGATCCTTAGGTGGTCCCCTTTCAAAGTTGTTCAAATGGTTCCGGTCCGTTGCACATCTAGGTCATAGGAGCCAAAAATCGATTTTTTTCACCAAAAACTTAAAAAATCTTCTTCTCTGAAACCACAAGGCCCAGGTCTTTGATATTTGGTATGAAGCTTCATCTAGTGGACCCCTACCAAGATTGTTCAAATTATAGTGCTGGGGCCAAAAATGCCCCCGCTCCGGGGCCCTTTGGTTTTACATGGGCTTATATAGGGAAAATCTTTAAAAATCTTCTTCTCTGAAACTGTAAGGCCAAGGTCTTTGATATTTGGTATGAAGCTTCATCTAGTGGACCCCTACCAAGATTGTTCAAATTATAGTGCTGGGGCCGAAAATGCCCCCGCTCTGGGGCCCTTTGGTTTTACATGGGCTTATGTAGGGAACATCTGTAAAAATCTTCTTCTCTGAAACCGCAAAGCCCAGGTCTTTGATATTTGGTATGAAGCTTCATCTAATGGACTCCTACCAAGATTGTTCAAATTATAGTGCTGGGGCCAAAAATGCCCCCGCTCCAGGGCCCTTTGGTTTTACATGGGCTTATATTGGGAAGAGCTTTAAAAATCTTCTTCTCTGAAACCGTAAGGCCCAGGTCTTTGATATTTGGTATGAAGCTTCATTTAGGGGACCCTTACCAAGATTGTTCAAATTATAGTGCTGGGGCCAAAAATGCCCCCGCCCCGGGGCCCTTTGGGTTTACATGGGCTTAAATAGGAAAAATCTTTAAAAATCTTCTTCTCTGAAACTGCAAGGCCTAGGTCTTTGATATTTGGTATGAAGCTTCACCTAGTAGACCCCTACCAAGATTGTTCATATTATAGCCCTGGGGCCAAAAATGCCTCTGCTCGGGGCCCTTTGGTTTTACATGGGCTTATATATGGAAAATCTTGAAAAATCTTCTTCTCTGAAACCGCAAGGCCCAGGTCTTTGATATTTGGTATGAGGCTTCATCTTGTGGACCCCTACAAAGATTGTTCAAATTATAGTGCTGGGGCCAAAAATGCCCCCGCCCCGGGGCCCTTTGGTTTTTCATAGGCTTATATAGGGAAAATCTTTAAAAAATTTCTTCTCTGAAACCGTAAGGGCCATGTTTTTGATATTTGGTATGAAGCTTCATCTAGTGGACCCCTACCAAGATTGTTCAAATTATATTGCTGGGGCCAAAAATGCCCCCGCCCCGGGGCCTTTTGGTTTTACATGGCAATATATAGGGAAAATCTTTAAAAATCTTCTTCTCTGAAACCGCAAGGCTCAGGTCTTTGATATTTGGTATGAAGCTACACCTAGTGGACCCCTACCAAGATTGTTCAAATTATAGTGCTGGGGCCAAAAATGCCCATGCCCGAGACCCTTTGGTTTTACATAAGCTTATATAGGGAAATCTTAAAAAAATCTTCTCTGAAACCACATGTCCCAGGTCTTTGATATTTGGTATGAAGCTTCACCTAGTGGACCCCTATCAAGATTTTCAAATTATAGCCCACGGGCCAAAAATGCTCCCGCTCCAGGGCCATTTGGTTTTACATAGACTTATATGGGGAAAATCTTGAAAATTTTTTGTCTCTGAATTCACATGGCCTAGGTCTTTGATATTTGGTGTTAAAATTTAATCTAGTGGACCTCTATCAAGATTATTCAATTTATAGTCCTGGGGCCAAAAATGCCCCCGCCCCGAGACCCTTTGGTTTTGCATAGACTTATATAGGTAAATCTTTAAAAATCTTCTTCTCTGAAACCACAAGGCCCATGTCTTTGATATTTGGTATGGAGCTTCATCTAGTGGACCTCTACCAAGATTGTTCAAATTATAGCCCCTGCCCTGGGGCCCTTTGGTTTTACATAGACTTATATATAGAGATAATCTTTGGAAATCTTCTTCTCTGAAACAGCAAGGCCTAGGTCTTTGATATTTGGTGTGAAGCTTCATCTAGTGGACCTCTATCAAGATTGTTTAAATTATAGCTCAGAGGCCAAAAATGTCCCCGCCCCGGGGCCATTTGGTTTTACATAGGCTATGTAGGGAATATCTTTAAAAAATCGTCTCTGAGACCCTAAGGCCCAGGTCTTTGATATTTGGTGTGTAGCTTCATCTAGTGGACCTTTGCCAAGATTGTTCAAATTATAGGCTTTGTTGATATTTGGTATGAAGCTTCACCTTTTTAGACCTCCCTCAACATTATGCACATTGTAGCCCTGGGGTCAATAATGGCCCTCCCAGAGGCCCACTTGTTACTCTATCATATGGGTCAGGTGAGCGATCCAGGGCCACCATGGCCCTCTTGTTAACGAGTACCCACAACATATGTCTCGGGACAGAAAACTAATGTACGTCCCTGCAACAACCCAACATTTCACTATATGAAGCTTGGTTTTCGAAAGTGTTAATTTCGAGGACTTTTTAACGTAAAGGAAATGCTCTCACTTTGTTTCTTTGCTGGTTTGCAATAAATGGCTGTGTATCATCAATGCCATTCTGCATGACTCACTCGCGCAAATGTACGGTAAAAATACAAGGTAAAGCACAGTGTCTAAATGTTGCTTATGCGCACACATTATCGTTTGTTCTCTGAGTGTTTGTATGATTAAGAAAAACCGTTCACAATGCGCCAGCATTGACACGACTTCGTTTTGGCGGGTTTGTGACATACCCAAAGGCATGACGGTTGCACAACAGCAAAACATTGGTCTTTATGAAAGCTGTGCTTGCTTTGGGGAGAGCTTTCAGTACAGAATTGAATATTCTGCTGCTTCTGATTGGATTTTGTCCCAAGCCATTATTGTTCTAAGAAGTACTACTGTTTATTAGAAGAAACAAAAGTAGGTATTTGCTATTGTAAAACGCAGCTGGTTTTAAAAAGAACCTGAAAATAATGCTGACTGGCCACTGGAAACGCCTAAACTTTTTTCGCTGCGGTATGGGTTTCTTGACACTAACTGCCGAAAAGGCCAAACTATGCCGCACAACACGCACTTTTTTAGCTGATTCTGGAATGTAAATGGTCTTACTGTCAAATTATAGAAGTTCTGATATGGGCTCTATTCATGATATGTATAGTTCATATACCTGTAAAGGTTCATGATCCCAAAGGACCAGAAAATATAATCTATGATGATGTACGGGGAGACGTTTTACGGCCGCCACACGGCACAACACCAGCTACAGTGAAAATAAATAAGTTATGAAGTTAGATCATTTGGAAGCAAGGAATACACCAAATAAACGAAATTATACTCAGTCAAAAAAGTTCCTATACCTAAAATTGCTTCTGTTACTTTAGCTACTACAGATAAAAACTACACAAAGTTTGTTATGTTTTGATAAGAAGACTCATTTTTCTGTGCAAAAGCACCATTCGTTTTTATTTTCGTAAACACATCATCGTAGACTATTGCTTTAAACACCCAAGGGGTCACTGTGTCATTTTCGCAGAGAAAATCATTAAAAAATGCTATGATTTTAACATCACAAAAATTCCTGTACCCTACATTTCTAAAATTTGATACATGTGACATTTCTTTAGATACAATTTGCGTCTATTCGCAAAAGATTGATTTAGTTGCATCAGCTACGAGAAACAGGCTATCACATATTGACCTCCAATTCTTAGAAGTTGTGTGCAAATGCTGCTTTCAATGGGAACTCCGTAGAAAATCGCAATTGATAGTGCTACAGGCTACATGAATTTTCTGTATTTTTTACCATCATGATGAAAAGCAATGGTGGACACAAAGCGTTTTTTGAAAAAAATGGCAAAAATTGATTGACAGGAATAAAAATTACAGCAGTTCGAAAATTGCTATATTTTTAATTGCAAGGGAGATAATTTGAGAATTCTACAAATTAAAACCTCGCTTATAATGCGAGATCATGAGATATTGTAAAAGTAAAGTGTTATCCGATGTTCAGAGAATAATTTCTTCCATCTTAGACAAAAAAGAACTTTCTGCGCATGCGCAATGTCCATTTTCTACCAAAATCTTTCTAGGCACATATTGGAAGACAACTCTGGAGCAGAATGGTATGGACAAATGCAAGTTTGAGCATTCTCTAGCCAAACGTCCGATTTAAATGTCTACAGCCGAATTTAGCTCAATAGCTGCCAGATATCTAGTGAGTTTCACCCGAAAGTTGGTATGGATACTTTTTTGACTTAGTACAGTATACTCGGTTTTATTGAGTCTGTTCATGACCGGTACTGAAATGTGCAACTATTTATATTTATATATGCCTTATTATGGACACTTTAGACTTGTTGAAATGTGGTAGGACATGGAATATGCCCCAATTTACATTGTAAGTAAGGAGACTTTTTTTGTACTGTAGTGCCACCTGACAGCGTTCTTTCATCACCAACTTAGTTGAATATTGCTGTTATGTGTACCGAAAGCGGTGTCTGATCAGGTTCTACATTCTTTGCTTAAAGTACATGATGGTTTTGTATATCTTTCAGCATATAAAACAGTCCGGTACCTCAGAAATAGGAAATGGTATATCCTATTACGTGGAAGATTCCAACAAGTTAATGTTTTATAGTTGTCCGACATCAAAACACGTTGCATTGACTTCGCTTTGTAGAGAGGTTGAGGGAAGGCTAGTTACATTTGTGTATCGAGTTTGAAAGGAAAATTAAGACAGATTACGAAAGAATGCAGAGAGAGAGAGAGAGAGAGAGAGAGAGAGAGAGAGAGAACTGTTATTTGCGGCTCCTCACCGAGAAACCGCTTGAAGACGCATTCAAATTGCATACGCCCTACATCCAGTAATTTTTCATGGAGGGTAAGCTGGTCGAACAGCGTGTGTCGGAAAAGCTTTTCACCAAATTTTGGTGTAATGTGCAAGACATTCGAAGTTCATAAAATTTGAAATTATATATCGACTACATATTAAACGGTGGTGGTACTGCTTATAGACCAAAGAATTAGCTATTTGTGCTCCTTTGTCCTTACATTGCTTGTCGTGTGAAGTCTGCTATTATAAACTAAGCTAAAATTGATTTGGTCGCACTTTGAAAGCTACTAATACCATCATGCCAATGCAAAAAACATGTCCTCAGTGAAACAATTAGAGTCGTGCCCCTTTAAATATAAACACATAAAGACAGATATAAAACATAACAGTAATGGTTATGGTTAGACGAGAGTCAGTGGCAAAAAAAAAAAAAAACATGCATACAAAACGAAATCATCACAGGCGGAGGTTCAAGTCTCGCAAAAACCTTTAATATAACAGAAGTTGGAATATAATAAAAATATTTTTTTTTATGTTTGCCTATATACCTGTAAAGGTTATTTTTTCATCTTCCATGCACTGTTTCATGCTAGCTTAATTTTCGCTGAAATATATTTATCGATAACTCCAGCGGTTTAGCATTTGAATCTGACCGCCTTATCTTATTATGTGTTGTATTCTGAAGCTTGATCTTCACCTGAAAACACATCAGCAATTCCCAATTTACTGTTTCCCAAAGCCTAATCGTACCACGAATGATTTTTTTTTCATTTGTGGAACGCTAGTTGAAGATTGCGTTCCACTTTCTTTGTAATATTAAAGGGCAATAGCCCTATGTGGTATACTGCGATATGTCATGGCTCTTAAAATGTCATTTGACACCTGATAATCTGTGATATATTTCTGTGCCAAGCATAGATTGTGGGTGCTGGTTACAGTCGCTTCATTGATGCGGTTCTAACGAGTACCCACAATATATGTTTCGTGTTTTAAAGCATAAAAGAGAAAAAAAATCTAAAAATAAAATAAAAGTAATCAAAAACGCATGGCCTTGACAATCCAAGTTCTTTTTCGTTTGCACCTTCGTGTGTGCGAAGAATGTGCATTTCGGGGTGCTTTCTTGAAGATTGTCGTATGCTAAATTACACTGTTCCCATTATACAAGCATTTAAAGTGTGCTAGACACAACCTGCAGATTTCCTCTCCGCTTCCCTTCTGCAAAAGGGTCTTGCTCTCAAAGGAAAGAATTTGCCCCTGCGAAACAAATGCTTGTCTTTTCCCATCGACAGCGGGAAACACAAGTATATTTGAAAGAGACTGATAGTTCAAAGGCGACTCTTCTGTCGCGGTTCATTTTTGTTATAGTTTGTCTTTGAATGTGTGTGCCGCTTTTATGTTTGTTTTGGATAGGCAATTAGCCATTTTGTGGGAAAGTAACTGTCCGTTTGGCTTTCCGCTAGTGATGTTTCCATTAGGTTCTAGTTATTTCATGTTCGTGTTTCTTTCCATGTTGGTGTCTCTGATGCCAATTGTGGGTTAATTTGTATCGATGTATGATCATTGCATTCACTTCTATTTTGCATCCACTATATATGTGCCCATCCTCTTCAGGCGCATTCAGTGTAGAAGAAACTTCGTAAGATTATTGCTTATGGTAACTGAGATGGGGTCGCGCTGGAAGAGGTACAAGGTGACTTGTGAAACCAAGGAGTACACTTATGAGCAACACTATTTAGGCATGCCAATACTATATGTCAGCTTGATTCTTTTCTGTGCCTTGGCGCAGAATTCATTTATTAATTCTGTAATAAAACCTCTATAAGTGTATCTTGCATCACTGTTGTGTCCAACTGATATTGGCTCACAGTTGGACAAGGCCTACTGCCCTTGCTGCAAGTATGGGTAGAGGGGGAATGTTATTTCTTCTGTTTCTATATACACTTCCTTCCATTCATTTGCCTCTTCTCCTCTGTCCCTAACTTTCATATCCTCTACTATCTCTCCTACCTCTTTTCTCCGTTTCTCTGAGAGGACACAAAATGACCCACAAGGGTTGACGTGTCATTAGACCCAAATTCTAACACATCGCACCTATATAGGCAATGGAAAATAACTGTGTTTTATTCTACAACAAATCACGACAAGGAAGAGCGTGACGATTGACGTCATTAAAAACTGCAAATTTATGACGTCACTAGTCGATTTCCTTGACGTTGGACGGTGTGACGTCATTTTCTCGTATCGAAATCGTTAGAAAAAGGATATAAACAGTAGGGCATCAGAGTGGCCAGCGTAGGTAGATTTAAAAACAAAATTCTCGTGCGTCGATTCCATGGGACTACTTCCGAATTTGATGCTCCCATTCGACTAACTATTTTGGCATCAAATTACGTGATTGTCGTTTATTTATTAGCTTTGACAAAGATAAAAGCGATATATATAAATATTGCTGTATTCAATATAAAGACTAAAACCTGAATTAGCATTTTTGTGTGGGCAGACCAAGGGTTTGAAAATGGCGAATTTTCAACCATGTCGGTACCATCGGGAAAACCAAAAATAGACTATTATAATATTCCTCGCGACAATGCTCACCTATATCATCAATTCCGGCATACATTAATCTGGTCATCTTGAAATTTGTGCTAAAATCGGCGAGGGAGCATTTTTTTGTGCCATTTATTTCTACCCACTTCCGGTCGAAACGTGTGTACAAAAGCATTTTTTTTCTCCAAAATGGCAGGTTTGGCTAAAAGTTTTAAGTGAAACTCACAGAATTCCCCTGTATTCGATAACAACGAATGAAAAGCGAGTGGAATACAAGTCTTGTGGTACCATACTCATCTTCTTGACTGAACAATCCACCTTTCAACCATGTTTGTCAACAATATATGTCAATACACTGAATGTACAGTATATTTACACCAACATGACACAGCTGTGTAGACAGTTTGGTGTGACGAAATCATATTAAATTACGTCATATTTAATGACGTCAGTAAATCTGATCGATTAAATCAAAGTCCGCATACTACTGATTTTTTTTTAACTGACAGATTGGTCTCTCTCTCTCTCTCTCTCTCTCTCTCTCTCTCTCTCTCTCTCTCTCTCGTCGTCATTTCTTTCGGTTCATGGTGCATTCCTTACGCGTATCTGTAAACTTTCATCATTTTGATGACTCTCTCTTCTCTCTCTCTCTCTCTCTCTCTCTCTCTCTCTCTCTCTCTCTCTCTCTCTCTCTTGCTAGCACAAAAAAGTGGGCCAACGTCGGGCCCGGACAGACGCTTTGTATCGCTGTCGGCTCGACGTTGGTCCGACATGCTCTGCTGGCTGGGTCTCTCTCTCTCTCTCTCTAGTATGGTTAGATTTGGTTAGATTACCAAAATAATTCAACTCATCAGACTTGAAAGCATATCCCCCCCCCCCCCCCCCTCCCGTAATCCTGAAGCATGCGAGAAAAAAATGATTTGTTAAGATATCGAAACGCGCATGCGTAATCTTCGTAAACCCAAGCAGAATTGGCTCTCAGTAGAACAAGGATTTTCTAAATGTAACACGCTCGAGACAACTCCCACTCAGTCCTTAAGACGGACTGATATGTCCTTGACAAATGTGCGAAAAATAATCTTAATCTGGAGGGGAGCATTTTTTTGTGCCATTTTTTCCCAACATGTGTATCAAAGTACTTGGACGTCAATAAATTGAGGGGCCGTTGTTTCGCGGCGTCTACTAAGTCGGTTTAAGCCTTCACACTCTCTACCCTTTTCTATAGACCTCAGAAAAGATTATTCTCATTAACTGTCCTTCATTTTTCTCCAATCTAGATCTCGTAACAAAATGTAATGGCCTATAAATTACCGGAAGTTCTTGTGATTTTCTTCCTTATATTTTTTGACAAAATATAGTCCCAACCGGCGGAAGCAGATTGCGAATAGAATCATAGCAACGGCCTTAGATGCCGCCCTACTGAAATGCATGTGTTTCAGTCGATAATTTTAGCGGGATGTCTTTTAACAATGGCGAAAAGTTGTGAGATTTTGAAGGAAACAACAGCATTATTGCCGATTTTCAGCCTGTTAGAATCGAAATAGATCAGCTCTAGTTATACCCCCGCAAACGAAGTTTGAAGGGGGTATATAGGAGTCAGCTTGTCGTCTGTCGTCGTCGGTCCGTTACAAAAAACTTTAACATTGCTCATAACTTCCTTATTCTTTGACCGATTTCTTTAATATTCACACACCACACACCTTGCCACTAGTACTTAAGATTGATATACACAAACCTGACCTTGACCTTTACGTTGACCTTCCTCAAGGTCACATACTTGTAAAAATTTGTCTGACAACGCATGCGGGGGTATAATTGGCGCCCGTTAGGCGGCAGCTCTAGTTTGTGATTTGTTGTGTAATAAATCACAGTTTGTCGGTCAGTTGTAAGTAGACAAATCACGCGCGCTACGCGCTCGTGATTTGTCTACTTTAAAACTGACCTCCAAACTGTGATTTATTACTCAACAAATCACAGCTAGAGCTGATCTATTTCATAAATATAGTTACATTAGAAAACAATGCCTAATTGTTATAGGTTCTCGTTTTATCGTAATTTGCTCCGTTACAGCTTATTTTGGAGCAGCACAAACAACAACAGCTGTATTACTGCTACTGCTGCTGCTGGCAGCATTAGTAATTGTACTGCTGATGCTGCCAGCAATTAGAAAAATCTTTTTTGCTAGCGGGACATTGTGACAAAGTACTGACAAAGAAGCCCTCAAACAGAACATTTACCAATTTTAATGGGACTTTGTGTGAAGATTACTCGACGTCATTTCGACGTGCAACGTAATTTTCAGCGTCATGAAGATTAATGTTGCTGCTTTATTGTTCAAAGCAATAAGCCGCTGCGGTCTGACACTTGTTAAATATGGCGTCAGCGGAATATGAAGAAAATTGGACAATTATCAAGATTTGTGCGAATCTCGACGCAGACACGGACAATATTGGAAGCTGCCAACGCTTAGTGTTCACGTTGGAAAATAAGCGTTAAGCTTGCAACGCTTATTGCCCAACCAGCGCTGTGGTGCAGTGGTAAAGAATCGAATTTGAGACCGAGAGGCCGTCCGTTCGACCCCGCAAATGCCAAGTGTTTTTTTTTTTTTTTTTTGTTTTTAGCAAGATACTTTATTCACATTCCTTAGTACTGGGCGGTTCCATTACGATACCCCACACGTGCGACATAGTGCATTTGATTACATCTCCAAAATGGCCATTTTTCTGATAAAATTTGTGATATTTTTCTTATTTATACTCCAAACATATGTTGTGGGTGCTCGTTAGAACCGCCTCAATGAGGCGGTTCTAACGAGTACCCACAACCTATGTCTTGGAGCAAAAATAAGAAAAATAATGTATACCCCCGTAAACCCCAGTTTTCTCTATATAAAGTGGGGAATAGGGGGGTCTTCATTTCACGGACTTGTTCACGTGATGGATCCCAGCAAGCACCAAGTGGTGTTTCCTTCGGCAAGAGACTTTATCCACATTGCTTAGTACTGGTTTCTACCCAATTAGTTTACTACAAATAAGGTCGCTTATTATTATCAGTTTTATCATTTTTACTATTATTATTATTAGTAGTAGTAGAATGATTATTATTATCATTTTATTAAAATGAATATCATTATTATTATCATTGAAATGAATGCTAGGCGTTGTGTGTACACTAAGCGTTGTACATGGCCCTTCGCTGGACAGTAAAGAGAGAATTTGTACATGTGGGATGCAAATCTTGGAACGCACGTTTGGGTGACACCCATATTTTTAATAAAAAAATAATAATAATATTATTATTTCCAGAGGATGGCATACTTGGCACGAGTGCCTGCCTAACAGATGATTCTCATTGCAACAGGGTCGGCCTCAGTAGCCCAGTCGGGCGCGCGTCTGACTAGTGATCAGGGGGACGCGGGTTCAATACCTGCCAGGTTCGGAAACATCTTTCGTGGAGATTGATTTATGAAATATTTTCTACGGTTATTCTCTCCCTAAGGGTCTATAGGTGGTCTGGCAACGACACTACAGGCAGGTACGGGACAACAGGTGGTCTGGCAAAGGCACTACAGAGAGGATCGGGACAATAATTGGCCAGGCAAGGGTAGTTGGTAGAAGGGTAGTTGTCAGTTTCTGGCGAAAGAATGTGTACTGTACTGGTTAACCACTTATGTACGAGTATAAGCCTGACAAGGAAAAGTGTGGATAGGTAAAATGATTGGCTCAAAAATGACCTAAATAGTGTTGACTGGGCCGGTAAACTTCAATACAAATAAACAAAATAATTGTAACATGTATGCATTGCTGATTAAGGTATACAATCTGAAGTTAAAACATAATAACAAATATGTATACGTACACTAAACGTTTAAAGGACCTTGATTATTACAGAATAAAGAGGAAAAATACATTTATTGCGAAACAGCCGAAACACCAAGTAATAACATAGAAATTTTGTTTTGTTATTTTGTATTGGAGTTTAACGGCCCAGTCAACACTATTTAGGCCATTTTTATCTGTAGTGCCAGGCAGAGATCTTACAATGAGTTTGGTGGCTGTATGTGGTCTAGCAGGCCAGAGGAGCGATTTAGCATAGTTGAATTGGACGATAGGTGATCTGCCAATGGCACTACAGAGAGGAACAGGACTATTTGTGGTCTAGTAATGAAACTACAGAGGAAGGGGTCTATTGTATGCCTGGCAATGACACTACAGAGAAGAACGGGACTATGGGTTGTCTAGCAATGACATTTCAGAGAGGAACGGAACTATAGGTTCCTGGTAATGACACTACAGGGAGGAACTGGAATATAGGTGACCTGGCAATGATACTACAGAGAGGAATGAGACCATAGAATGGCCTGGCAATGACACAACACTGAGGAACACGTCTATTGTATGCCTGGCAATGATCCTACAGAGAATAACTTGACTATAGGTGGTCTGGCAATAACATTTAAGAGAGGCACAAATTATAGGTTCCTGTCAATGACACTACAGACAGGAACGGGACTATATGTGGCCTGACAATGACACTACATAGAGGCATGATATTATAGAATGGTCTGACAATGGAACTACAGTAAGGAAATGGACCATAGGTGGCCTCGCGGTGACAGTATAGAGAGTAACGGGACAACAGAATGATTTGACATTGACGCTACACAAAGTAACGGGACTATAGGTGGCCTGGCAATGATACTACATAGAGGAATGGGTTTATAGGATGCCTTACAATGACACTACAGAGAGGCACGCGACTATAGGTGGCCTAACAGTGACCTTACAGATAAGAACATGACTAAATGTGGCCTAGCAATGGCAATACAGAGCGGAACGGGGCTACAGATGGCCTGGCAATAAATGACACTACAGAGAGGATCGGGACAATAGGTGGCCTGGCAATGACCCTACAGAGCGGAATGGGTTTATAGGGTGCCTTACAATGACACTACGGAGAGGCACGCGACTAAAGGAGGACTAACAGTGACAATACAAATAAGGACGAGACTAAAGATGACCTGGCAATGGCAATACAGAGGGGAACGGGACTAACGATGGCCTGGCAATGACACTGCAGAGAGCAACGGGACTATAGGTAGTATGGCAATGACACAGAGAGGAACTGGAATATAGGTGGTCTTTAAATGACACAGCAGAGAGGAACAGGACTATTGGTGGTATAGTAATGACACTACAGAGAGGAAAGGGTCTATAGGTGGTCTGGCAACGACACTACAGGCAGGTACGGGACAACAGGTGGTCTGGCAAAGGCACTACAGAGAGGATCGGGACAATAATTGGCCAGGCAATGACAATTCCAAGAGGAACGGGATTATCGGGAGGGGGCGATGGGCGGACAATGACACTACAGGGAGGAACGGGACTATAGGTGGCCTGACAGTGACACTACAGACAGGAACGAGATTGTAAGTGGCCTGGCAATGGCACTACAGGGGAGAACGGGACTATAGATGGACTAGCAGTGACAATGCAGATAAGAACGGGACTATAGGTTGTACGGCAATGACACTGCAGACGAGGATATGGACTATAGGTCGTCTGTCAATGACACTATAGAGAGGAACAGGACTATTGGTGGGCCAGTAATGACGCTACAGAGAAAGAGGTCTATGGTATGTCTGGCAATGGCACTACAGAGAAGAACGGGGCTATTGGTGGTCTGGCAATGACACTTCAGAGAGGAACGGAACTATAGGTGGTCTGGCAAAAGCACTACGGAGAGGATCGGGACAATAATTGACCAGCCAATGACACTACAAAGAGGAACGGGATTATAGGGAGAGGCGAAAGGCAAAGGCACTACAGAGAGGATCGGGACAATAATTGGCCAGGCAATGACAATTCCAAGAGGAACGGGATTATAGGGAGGGGGCGATGGGCTGACAATAACACTACAGGGAGGAACGGGACTATAGGTGGCCTGACAGTGACACTACAGATAGGAACGAGATTGTAAGTGGCCTAGCAATGGCACTACAGGGGAGAACGGGGCTATATATGGACTAGCAGTGACACTGCAGATAAGAACGGGACTATAGGTTGTATGGCAATGACACTGCAGACGAGGATATGGACTATAGGTCGTCTGTCAATGACACTATAGAGAGGAACAGGACTATTGGTGGGCCAGTAATGACGCTACAGAGAAAGAGGTCTATGGTATGTCTGGCAATGGCACTACAGAGAAGAACGGGACTATTGGTGGTCTGGCAATGACACTTCAGAGAGGAACGGAACTATAGGTGGTCTGGCAAAGGCACTACGGAGAGGATCGGGTCAATAATTGACCAGCCAATGACACTGCAAAGAGGAACGGGAATATAGGGAGGGGCGATGGGCTGACAATGGCACTACAGAGAGGAACTGGAATAAAGGTGTCCTGGCAATGATACTACAGAGGGGAATAGACTATAAAATGGCCTGACAATGACACTTCAGTGAGGAACATGTCTATTGTGTGCCTGGCAATGACACTACAGAGAAGAACTTGACTATAGGTTGTTTGGCAATGACACCCAGAGGAACAAACTATAAGTTCCTGTCAGTGACACTACAGACAGGAACGGGACTATATGTGGCCTGGCAATAACACTATATAAAGGCATGGGATTATAGAATGGTCTGGCAATGAAACTACAGTGCGGAAATGGACCATAGGTGGTCTGGCGGTACCAGTATAGAGAGGAACAGAACAACAGAATGGTCTGATAATGACGCTACAGAGAGGAATGGGACTATAAGACCTTGCAATAAATGACACTACAGAGAAGATCTGCACAATAGGTGGCCTGGCAATGACACTACAGAGAGGAATGGAATTACAGGGTGCCTTACAATGACACTACAGAGAGGCACGCGACTATAAAGGGGACTAACAGTGACACTACAGATAAGAACGGGACTAAAGGTGGCCTAGCAATGGCAATACAGAGAGGAACATGACTATAGATGGCCGGGCAATGACACTACAGAGAGGAACGGGACTATTGGTAGTATGGCAATGACACTACAGAGAAGAACTGGACTATAGGTGGTCTTTAAATGGCACAAAAGAGAGGAACAGGGCTATTGGTGGTATAGTAGTCGCAGATAAGATTGACTAGGCGGAGCTATCGTTTGCACCTGCCCTTGGAATGTTCTATTCACAAAAAGGTAAACCAAGTCACCCGATTGTGTGAATTCAGCTGTAACACAAACACAGTTGTGGCGTATACAGCTATTTGGTCCCGCTTGAAGAAATCATGCGAAAGGCACTCTACCGAATCTTCTGTTGGACTCAGCGAATTTGATATATATTGACAACACATGAATAGCTCCGCCTAGTCAATTTTATCTGCGACTACTATATAGTAATGACACTAAAGAGAGGAACGGATCTATAGGTCATCTGGCAACGACACTACAGGCAGGTACGGGACAATAGTTGGTGTGGCAAAGACACTACAGAGAAGTTCGTGACTTAAGGTGGTCCGTCAATGACACGATTGAGAGAAACGGGACTAAAGGTGGCCTGGCAAATACACTACAGAGAGAACCTGGACTATAGATGGGCTGGCAATGACACTACAGAGAGGAAAGGGACTACAGGTGGCCTGGCAATGACACTACATACAGGCAAGGGACTATATGATGGTCTGGCAATGAAACTACAGTGAGGAACTGAATTATAGGTTGCCTGGCGATGACAGTACAGAGAGGAACGGGGCTATAGAATGGTCTGACAATGGCACTACAGAGAGGAACGGGAAAATAGGTGGCCTGGCAGTGAAACTACAGAGAGAAATGGGATTATAGGGGTCTGGCATTTACACTACAGAGATGCACGGGGCTATAGGTGGCCTAACAGTGACACTACAGACAAGAACGGGACTATAGGTGACCTAGCAATGGCACTGTAGAGATGAACGGAACTATAAATGCCAAGCAATTACACTGCAGAGAGAAACGGGACTATATGTGGTATGGCAATGACACTACTACAGAGAGGAGCTGGACTTTGTGTGGTCTGTCAATGACACTACATAGAGGAACAGGACTATTAGTGGTCTAGTAATGACACTTCACAGAAGAACGAGTCTATAGGTGGTCTTGCAACGGCGCTATAGACTGGAAAGGGGCAATAGGTGGCATGACAATGGTACTACAGAGAAGTTCGGGACAAAAGGTGGTCCGTCAGTGACACTACAGAGAGAAAATGTACTAAAGTTGGCCTGGAAATGACACTACAGAGAGGATCGGGACTATAGGTGGTCTTGCAATTACACTACAGCTGGGAATGGGACTAAAGATGGTCTGACAATGATGCTTCAACAGGAAGGGGAATATTGGTGACCTGGAAATGACACTACAGAGTGAAATGAATCAAGTGTCATTGCAGGGCTACCTATAGTCCCGTTCGTCTCTGACGTGTCATTGCAAGACCACCTCTAGTCCCGTTCCTCTCTGTAGTGTCATATTCACACCATTTTATAGTCCATTTCGTCTTGGTGGAGTCATTGCTTGGCCAACTATAGTCCCGAACCCCTCTGTAGTGTCATTGACAGGCCACCTTTAGCCCTGTTCCTCTCTGTAATATCATTGCTAGGTCATCTGTAGTCCCGTTTCTCTTTGAAGTGCCATTGCCAGGCCAGTTAAAGTCCCGTTTCTCTCTGTAGTGGCATTGCCAGACAGCATAGTAACCCATTCATCACTGAAGTGTCATTGCTAGGCCACTTATAGTCCCGATCCTCTCTGTAGTGTCATTGCCATGTACATATAGTCTCGTTCCTTTCTGCAATGTCATTGCTAGGGCAACTATAGTCCCGCTCCTCTCTCTGCCACCTATAGTCCGGTAGTTCTCTGTAATATCATTACTATGCCACCCATAGTCCCATACCTTTCTGAAGTGTCATGATCAGACCACCTTCAGTCCCGTTCCTCTGTAGTGTCATTGTCAGGTAACCTATAGTCCTGTTCCTCGCTGTAGTGTTAGTTTCAGGCCACCTATATCCCGTTACTCTCTGTAGTGCCATTGCCAGGCCACATATAGCCCATTTCCTCTCTCTAGAAGCATTACCAGGCCATATTTAGTCCTGTTTCTCTCTCTAGTGCCATTGCCAGTGCACCTATAGCCCCGTTCATCTCTGTAGTGTCATTGCCAGATCACGTATAGTCCCGTTCCTCTCCGTAGTGTCATTGCCAGGTCAGCTATAGTCCTTGTTCTCTCTTTATTGCCATAACCAGGCTACCTATAGTCCTGTTCTTCTCTGTTGTCTCATTGATTGTGCATCTATTTTCCCGTTCCCATCTTTAGTGTCATTGACAAACCACATATAGTCATGAACCTCTCTGTAGTTTCATTGCCAGCCAGCTAAAGTCCGTTCTTCTTTGCAGTGTCATTGCTAGACCACCTATTGTCCCCTCCCACACTGTAGTGTCATTGTTGCCAGCCACCTATAGTTCCGTTCCCCTCTGTAGTGCCATTGCCAGACCACCTATAACCCCCTTCCTCTCTGAAGTGTCATTGCAAGACCGCCTTAAGCAATGTTCCTCCTAAGGGTGATTGCCAGGCCTCTTATAGTCCTGTTCCTCCCTGTAGTGGTATTTCCAGACAACCAATAGTCACGTTCGTTTCTGTAATGTCATTAAAAGCCACATATATTCCCGTTCCACGTTGTAGTGCCACTTCCAAACCACATATAGTCCAGCTCCTCTCTGTAGTCTCACTTATAGGCCACCTGTAGTCCCGTTCCTATCTGTAGTGTCATTGGCAGACCACCTTTGTCCCGTTCCTCTTTTAAGTGTCATTGGCAGACCACCTTTGTCCCGTTCCTTTTTTTTAAGTGTCATTGGCAGACCACCTTTAGTGCCGTCCCGTCTGTAGTGTCATTGCCAGTCCATCAATAGTCGAGTTCCCATCTGTTGTGTCATAGCCTGACCCGCTATTGTTCCGATTCTATCTGTAGTTTCATTGCCAGACAGCTATAGTACAGTTCTCATCTGTTATGTCAATGATAGGCCATATATACTAGTAGTCCGGTTCCTCTCTGTAGTGTCATTGCCAGATCACGTATAGTCCCGTTCCTCTCTGTAGTGTCTTTGCCATGCCACCTTCAGTCCTTTTTCTCTCTGTAGTGTCATTCCCAGACCACCTATAGTCCCGTTTCGATATGTAGTGTCATTGCCAGGCCACATGTAGTCCCGTTCCTCTCTGTAGTGTCGTTGACAGACCACCTTTAGTCCCGTTTCTTTCTGAAGTGTCACCATTTTGAAGTGTTATTGGCATACCACTTTTAGTCCATTTTGTCTCTATAGTGTCATTGCCAGCCTTCTATAGTCCCGTTCCGCTCTGTAGTATCATTGACAGATCACCTATAGTACAAATTCTCAATGTACTGTTCTTTTCATACCACCTAAATGCGCGATTCTCTCTGTAGTGTCATTGTCAGCCACCTATAGTCCAGTTCCTCTCTGTAGTGTCATTGCAAGACGACCTATAGTCCAAGTCCTCTCTGTAGTGTCTTTGCCAGGCCACATATAGTCACATTCTTCTCTATAGTGTCAGTGACAATGCATCTTTAGTCCCATTCCTCTGTGTGGTTTATTGCCAGAGCCCTATAGTCCCGTTCCGTTTTGTAGTGTCATTGCCAGACCGCCTATAGCCCCGTTCACAGCTAGCCACCTATAGTCCTGATCCTCTCTTTAGTGTCATTGACAGACCATCGTTAGACCGGTTCCTTTGTGTTGTGCCATTGTCAGACCACCTATAGCCCCGTTCCTATCTACACTGTCATTGCGCGACCAGCTATAGTGTCGTTCCCATCTCTAGTGTCATTGCCAGCTTTCTGTTGTCCCGTTTCTCTCTGTAGTGTCAATATCTGGCCACCTATACTCTCTTTTCTCTATGTAGTGTCTTTTTCAGGCCACCTTTGGTCCCGCCCCGCTCTGAAGTGTCATTGACTGCCACCTAAAATTCCGTTCCTCTCCGTACTGTCATTGCCAGACCACCTATAGACCCGTTCCTCACTGTAGTGTTGTTTGTTATTCCACCTTTAGTCTCGTTCCTCACTGTAGTGTTGTTTGTTATTCCACCTTTAGTCTCGTTCCTCTCTGTATCGTCATTGCCAGCCGCCTACAATCCCGTTTCTCTTTGTAGTGCCATTGCCAGTCCACATATATTCCCCTTCCTCTCTGTAGTGTCATTGTCAGACAATCTATAGTCCGGCTCCTCTCTGAAGTGTCATTGCAATCCATCTACTGTCCCGTTCATAACTGTAGTTTTATTGCCAGGCCATCTATAATCCCGCCACTCTCTGTAGTGTCATTACCAGACCACCCATAGTCCCATTCCTCTCTGAAGTACCACTGCCAGCCATCTATAGTCCCTTTTTTAACCGTAGTATCATTGCCATGTCACCTCCCTGTAGTGTCATTGTCATGCCACCTATATGCCATTCCTCTTTGTAGTGTCTTTGCCAGGCCACCTATAGTCATGCTCCTCTCTGTTGTGTCATTGACAGACCACCTTCTCTCTATAGTGCCATTGGCAGACCACTTATAGTACCGTTCCTCTCCGAAGTATCATTGCCAGCTTTTTAACTGTAGTATCATTGCCAGGTCACCTATAGTCCGTTCCTCTTTGTAGTGGCATTATTAGGCCATCTTTAGTCTCTTTCCTCTCTGTAGTGTCTTTGGCAGGCCGCATTTAGTCCCGCTCCTCCATGTAGTGTCATTGCCAGACCACCTTTTGTCGTGTTTCCATCTGTAGTGCCATTGCTAGAACACCTATAGTCCCGTTCCTATCTGTAGTGTCATTACCAGACCACCTATATTCCCGTTCCTCTCTGTAGTGTTATTGCCATCCACCTTGGGTCCCGTTCCACTCTGTAGTGTCATTGTCAGACCACCTATAATACAGTTTCTGACTGCTGTTTCATTGCCAAATACCTATAATCTCGCTCCTCTCTGTAGTGCCGTTGCCAGGCACCTATAGTCCCGCTCCTCTCGCAAGTGTCATTGTCAGCCACACATAGTCCCGTTCCTCTCTGTAGTGTCATTGCCTGCCACCATAGTACCGTGCCTCCATGTACTGGAATTGTCAGCCACCTGTATAGTCCCCTTTTCTCAAGTCATCTTGAAACTGCCGTTACGGATAAATACAAATCAATCACTGTTCATTTGTGGTGTATGGAATGTATATTCATTCTGGTTACATGTCGCTTAGTGATGAAGTAAAGCAATCATGAAAATTATTGTTTTTTTGATTTGAGGTTTAACGTCCCCATCAACAATGTAAAGGTCATTTTAGAGACATTGCTTCCAATTTGGTGGGACTTTTACCCGACATTGAGACGAAAATACATCTCAAGCCCAGCCGCCCAATGAAACCAATAGGGTTTATAAGCATGGACGGGCCGACTCGCACCGCTTTGCCTGGGCAGGCTTAGATCCTCTAAGCAGTTTACCAGTACTCGTGTGCAGGTCAGTTTCAGCTCTGTGTGGAAGCATCATGCAGCCCATATATTTCTTCAAGCCCCGATGGGCGGGGGCCAATCATGAAAATGTATACCCTTGTAAACGCACATGCCTTTGCCTCATTTAAAACCGTCTTAAACGAAGGCATTTCAAACGGTCTTAACCTAGGGCATAATTTTATTGTAACCCAGTGGGAATATATAATAATAAAAGAAAACCAACTGACATACTGAAATATTAAGATCATGATGCGAGTTTCATACATAGTCGTATTTTCTCATATAGTTGTTTTTCCCACTTAAGCGCCTGATAAACGTTTTTTATCAGTTACCCCCTATATATAGTGCATTATAACACATTGACCTGATAAAGATACGCTATCTCAGGACAAGTGGGCTTTATCACGTCAACGTGACATTGCACTTTTTGAATGAACCGGACAACCGTAAAAAAATGCCAAAATGTTATTATTACTGGAAAAATCGGAAAAACTTCATTAAAAATTATCAAAAGAAAAATAACGGTCAGGTGATAGTAAATATACTGATCGATTATACTCCGCACCGGAATGTTGGGACGCACTAAGGACAATTGGTAAGTGATCGTAAATTGCAAATTTAAAGAGTTTACAAGGTATAAACTGATAAATAGAATACCAGATTCGTGTCATTTGATATTAAGTTTATCAGGCTCGGCTTCGAGAACGCATGTAGAATCGCTCGGCAAGCCTCGCGATTCTACAAGCGTTCTCGAAGCCTTGCCTGATAAACTAAATATCAAAAGACACGAACCTGGTATTCTCTATCTAAGATAGTCGTAAGATTTTCTCACTTAGTGTTATTTCTCATTTAGTCGCTTCACAAATGTGAACGTATATTCGTGGTTTACATCTTCGCATTGTTCTTCGCATGTCTAGTTCTTTTTGCGAGCTAGGAAGATTTATTTCGTAAAGTTAACCTAGAATGTGAAATGAAAGGTTAACCTAGAATGCGAAATGAAAGGAGCGAGTGTGTTTGGAAATCCTTATTTGTAATCTGTAACTGTTATACACTTACATATTAACTGGCACATTTTCGCCCCCGTCCGTCGGGGCTTGGAGAAATAGATTGGCTGCATGGTTCATGGAGCTGAACCTGACCACATACGAGTACTGGCAAACCACTTAGAAGGACTAAGCCTGTCCAAAGTGATGTGAGTCAGACGGACCAATGCATATAAGCCTGTTGGTTTCATAGGGCGGCAGGGCTTGAGATGTCATTTTATCTCAATGTCGGCTAAACATACCACAGAATTGGAAGCAACGTCTCCAAAATGACATAAGTAATGTAGATGGGGGACGTTAAACTTCAGTTCAAACAAACAAACATAACTGACACATTCTTACAACATACGCATGGTAAGTTATGTCTGTTTAGTACTACTCACATTAATGTGGGCTTAGCGAAGACTCAAGCTTTTTGTGAAAGCTAATACTTATTTTCATTTATCCTTGCTAAGACACAAAGGCCGACTTCACCTGGAGCCAATGGCTACCTTTGGCTACTTTGGCTACTTTGGTCAAAGTTAGGCAAATCTATAAACAGCCAATCAAAAACGAAGACTGCTACCTCCATTTTAAAGAGTGCTCATGAGTGCGCATGCGTGGACAACAGGTCTTGCCATTCCTCAAGGCACGGTATCATTGGCTTTATTGACATGCGCAGATATTGATGACAAGACCTGCCAATAGTATTTGCATCTTATGTTCAACTGATACCATCGTCGCTATTTGACGTACTGTGGTTCGAGGCGAAGTCGGCCTTTGTTTTCACCGTCACATTGAGGCGGTTCTAACGAGCATCATCAATCTATATTAGGAGCATAGCGATATGAACGAACAATGAATAAATAAATAAAACGTGGGTGTGTTATCCAAGGAAGTAGCTTTTCCGCTGTGACAGAGATGTTTGGTCGGTTTACTTTATACACGTATAGATTTTACAAAAAGCTAGGACTACGCTTAGCACAAGTTAAATGTGAATGTCTATGAGTTTTATCCCAGAAATGTGTTTTATACAATTAACTGTCCTTGGCAATAGTTTAATTGTCTGTCTGTACCAAGGATCCTGACTACTTAAGTACAATGTCTAAACTGGCAAAGTTGCAAATGCTGTAATTTTGTCAAAAAGTACTTTTTCAACTTTAAAAAGGCACATTTGCAACTTTAATTTCTTGCGACATCTCATCAAATGGAATGATTGAAAATTGTTGCAGAAGTTAACTAGGGTAGCAAACCACTATTCCAAGCTGTCGGCGAGATTCGGACGCGCAGCGGATGAAGTTTTTTGAGCCGTAACAAATAGTACACTTTGCAACCTTTATCTTTTGTGTTGTGACTTGCCACAGAATAATCTAAAGCTGGTTTCAATAGCTTGTACAGTGTACAGCCAATGTAGTGGCTATGTAAACAAATACTACTCCACCCACTTATGCTGCTAATTTTTACCATTTTCTGCTGTTTTCAAGGGAGCCCTGGCAGCACACTGCAAGGACAATTGTCAGCATTCACCTCTATTGTACACCTACCAAAAATGAAAGGGGGCTAGAAATTGACCCCTATCAGCCGTTTACTTTTTTTTAGCAATAACCAAATGCAGTCAGGCCACTGTATAAACAGGAAGCGTAGCGATAAATATCCCATAGCAGTAGTTTCGTATTTCAGTTACATCCCTTGATATCCAGGTCATGTGACCATGAATTAATTCATATTTCTCCACAATGACACAAAAACAACACACTGAATTCAAGATATTGCTTTCATTATTGCCAAACAGTATTTAGACACTGAATTTGATCCCTACCCGTTCTTATGAAGAAATGTCCCCATGTGCACAGTCTGGAAACTGTGTTCTGCTACATAGAAAACTTTCCTACACTTATTTGAAGACTAACTGACGATTAACCTAATACGTTTGCTAACGGCGAGGCAAGATTTTAGCGAGCCGAAGGCTGCTGGAGAGCTTATAGGCTAGGCAGTGGCCCATCGTGGTCGAGAGTTTGTAGATGTGCATTTTGTATAAGCCTGTAAAAATATGACAGCAAATATGGGCTTGTTTTTTTTATTTTTAATTGTACAAATGTGATAGCAGAGCTCTGCCCGTGGGCTTCTTTTTGTGAGAAAGCTTATACTTGTTATGGACCGCTTTTTTCTTCTTGTCAAAGCTTATACTTGTTATTGCATAAAATGAGCAAGTTCTATCGGTACCGGATGTCAAACCGCGCCTGTTTCTTCACAAGTGTGATTGAGCAACCTCTGGAAGATATCTTTGGTAAACAAACATTGGGACTACGAGGACACCATTTTGAACACTGCAGAAATTGCAGTGCCGATTCCATTTTTCATATTGTGCACAATTTGCATCTTTTTACAAATATACATGCTTAAACAACACTTAATCTATGTATTTTCCCTTGGGCCAACCGATTTTCTTACTTTTCGTCGCCTGTACCAGAGAAACCAACGCTTTGGTCTGGTTGGACTAAAGTGAAGTGAAGAATTTTAATTCTAACACAGCGCGCTATATAGGCAATGGAAATTAACTGTGTTTTATTCTGCAACAAATCACAGCTAGGAAGAGCGTGACGAGTGACGTCATTAAAATTCCCAATTTATGACGTCACTAGTCGATTTCCTTGACATCAGACGGTGTAACGTCATTTTCTCGCATCGAAAACGTAAGAAAAGGATATAAATGCATGTGTTTCAGTCGATAATTTTAGCGGGATTTCTTCTAACAATGGCGAAAGGTTGTGAGATTTTGAAGGAAACAACAACATTATTGCCGATTTTGCAGTGTGTTAGAATCGAAATAGATCAGCTCTTGTCTGTGATTTGTTGAGTAATAAATCACAGTTTGTCGGTCAGTTGTAAGTAGACAAATCACGCGCGCTACGCGCTCGTGATTTGTCTACTTTACAACTGACCTCCAAACTGTGATTTATTACTCAACAAATCACAGCTAGAGCTGATCTATTTCTTAAATCAAGTGAAGCCGAAGATCGTCCTGAAGGCTCTTCCAGGCCTGCTTTCCAAAAGCAGGTACGATTGGGAGGGTCACGTGATTCAATATGGTGGAGCGAAGCAGAAAAGTCGCCAAATGCATTAAAGTTTGATAGCGTTGAACATTATCTTGACACATCTAATGCAAATGCATGAAGAAAAACGTCAAAAAGGTATACATCTGCAATTTTCTCGATTTTAAAATAAACCATCTGCTTTAATAATTGTGTTATTCACTACAAACAGTTTCGACCCAAATTAATATGCAAGACTGTTTTGCACAAGTAAGTACAGTGCATCCTTACATTCGTATGTATTTTAGCAACTTCTTTTTTCAATGACTTTCATTTTGATATAGTTATTTACATCTTAATTACAAGTATTTATTAAAAGTTTTCGTTTTGACAAAAAGAATGTTTTAAGAACAGTGTTGCGGTATTTTTTTTTATCCCAGAAGATTCTTTCTGACCAAAGTCACTTGATTTATCGTGAGACTTCTAGAAGACGGCGAATCAAATCTGACCCTGAGGTCGTTCGATCAAAGTTTTGTTAACCCTAGGTTAACTACGACTGCCCATGGTTGGTGATCAAATTCCCTCAATATAAAGGGTCCGCCTGCATTGTGGGTAACTAATGGTTGTACTTCCATGTTAAACCCTACGTCTATAGTGTCTACGCCCATGACAATCAACCGTTTCATCAAAGCAACGTACGACTTAGAATGGCCTCAATATTGTGGCTCTTTTCGTTCTTGAGTGTCAAGGGATTTTTTCACGTAACTCCATTAAAGGAGATTTTCCTAAATTAATCTTAAAAATGTGTGTTGTGTGTACTCATTAGTACCATCAGGTCATGAGACATAATTGGGATAACCTAAGGATATACATTGTATAATCTTCCATGAGTTTCATTCCAAAGAACAAAATAGCTTCATAAGGGCATACACTATTGCCCTAGCCGATAGAACCGTCTTAATTAAGACTGGGTGTACTTTCTTCAACATTTTACTGAAAGTGATTATAAATGTGTCAGTATTAGCAATCGTACGCTACTTGACATCTCTTGTAACTTGGCAGCCATATTTCTTTCAGTTCGAAGAGTTCTTCACTCCTACTCTTAGCGGGCACGCTAACATCGAGAGCCCAGAAAGAAAACAGGAATAAGATTATTTGGTTAATAACTTTAGGTCAGTATGAAAACACAACTTTGAAAGTTTTTTGTGTGTGTGTTTGATTTGAGGTTAAACGTCCCCGTCAACACTGGGGTAAACGGTAAA
Organism: Lucinisca nassula; assembly: GCA_963580285.1. Classification (NCBI taxonomy): domain Eukaryota; kingdom Metazoa; phylum Mollusca; class Bivalvia; order Lucinida; family Lucinidae; genus Lucinisca; species Lucinisca nassula. The sequence continues at coordinate 54,142,748 of OY757026.1, read as the reverse complement.
CCGTTTAGGGACAGGCCATGCATATAAACGTTCTGACAAAGGGTAACCCTTTGGAAGCAAGGACTACAACACACAACTGAAAACCATGGAGGTGTACTATAAGAATCTTATATGGATGTGAGGGGTGGATAGAAAAATCCGTCCCAAGGGTCACTGTCCGGCATCACGAGGCTTGCCGAGTGATGCCGGACAGTGATCCCGAGGGACGGATTTTTCTATCCACCCCTCACATCCATATTGGATTCTTTTTCTTGAATACCTTCCATTTCTTAGCGCGGAATTTCAATGCTGCAGTCACTTCGGTTACCAACGTCCGCCATATTGTGTTGACACTGCAGGAATGTAAAGTGACGTCACGGATCGTGCATGACGTCAATCTTAACGACGGCGCACACAAAGTCGTAATCAACCAGTGCATTTATCAAACACGCGATTATATTCGATTTGGGGTCGGAACACCAGGGTCAGAACATAAATTTCTATCCCAGGGTAAAATCACGGATTGCCTTGTCTGGTGTGCAAGAAAAGATTTTCCTGCGCCAGACTCACTAGTTTCGGCCAGTAATGCCTCATCAGTGACCCTCAAATATTTTCTATATTCCGCAGTGAAAGCAATGATCCCAACGGACTAGAAAATATAACCAACACTATGGTGTAGGGCAGGGAGACTTTTTACGGCCGCCACACATTCATGTTTCATTGGGCGGCAGGCCTCGAGATGTCATTTCATCCCAATGTTGGGTTAAAGTCCGCTATTATGACCACCTAAAATCAAGACTAATTATCCTTTTAAAAGCTTAGTTATTCTTTCTTTGTGTTTTCTGCGTTCGGTGTCTCTGGTCAGAGACCACCTTTGGGGCTGTTCAAAAGTGGTCTTAAAGACCACTTTTGAACAAACCCAAAGGTTGTCTTAGTATAGGAATTTTACTGTATATTTAAACGGTTCAGATTTTCTTTCACTCAATGACCTCTAGTAAGAATAAACTTTTGGGACTGTTCAAAAGTGGTCTTTCAAAAGTGGTCTTTAAGACCACTTTGTTCGAAAGCGGTCTTTAAGACCACTTTTTAACAGTTACCAAGTTGGTCTCAACATAAGAATTAAACGGGCTGTGATGCTAATATAGGTTATTACATAAAGGCTCATTTTTATGCCCCCGTAAAGTGGTCTTTAAGACCACTTTTTAACAGTTACCAAGTTGGTCTCAACATAAGAATTACACGGGCTGTGATGCTAATATAGGTTATTACATAAAGGCTCATTTTTATCCCCCCGTCATTCGGGGAATTGTAGAAATGGGCATATAGTGTTACCTTTATCTGTCTGTCTGTCTGTCCGTACACACAAATGGATAGATAGGTGGCTATGAACTTGGACAGAATCAATGTAAGTCAATGAGAGAAAGTGCGATTTATTCCGTTAGACACATAAAAGGTCTGTTATGTGGTTAAAATTAGCCACCTAAGTATCAATCTTGCTCAAAATAGCCACATAAGTATCCATTTGTGAGAACGCCCGTCCGTCCGTCCGTCTGTGTCCGAGATGGCGTTAGCAACCTGTGTTGAAGTTTTCTAATTGCGCGACCAGGCGGGGAGGTCCCTGCCCTACGGACACATATAAGATTGTCATACCTATATGCTGTAATCGGCCATATATATGAATTCCATTTTTTAGATCACCAAATTAACAATTTCATGAAATGAACACCCCTTTAAACCCCACTTTATATTGATAACCGTGGATTTTACAGGCGCTTATATTAATTTCCTTGCAGAGGCAGTATTTTGGCGTAATAAGAAAAGCATAACCTTAATTTACAGTAAATTTCCTATATTAAGACCACCTTTGATCAGTCTTAATTTAGGTGGTCTTAATAGCGGAATTTTACTGTAATATGTGCGTGTATTGAGGATTCCTGTCAACTTAATTCCGACTTAAATTAATGGGCTTTTCATAGATTTTCATCAGAAACGAATGTCGTTGTTTTGGACCCTTCATCGAATGCACTTTGTCATCCACTAGTATTTGTTTGATTTGAGGTTTAACGTCCCCGTCAACACTGTAAAGGTCATTTTGGAGACTTTGCATCCAATTCTGCAGGACTTTTACCCGACATTGAGATGAAATGACATCTCAAGCCATGCCGTCCAATGAAACCAATAGGGTGTATAAGCATGGACGGGCCGACTCGCAGCAATTTTTTTGGGCAGGCTTAGACGTTCTAAACGGATTACCAGTACTCTTGTGCTGTCGGTATCAGCTCTGCGTGTAAGCATCGTACAGCCCAATCTATTTCTCCATGCCCCGAGGGGCGGGGGCGGTGTTGTTGTTTTTTGGAGCCATTAAGGAATGTTCTTTGTCATTCCGTGTTGGAATCCTAAAGAAAATACATTCTTGTCAACTCATTATTATTATTATTATTATTATGATTGGTTTCATTGGGCGGCAGGGCTTGAGATGTCATTTCATCTCAATGTCGGGTAAAAGTCCCATAAAATTGGAAGCAACGTCTCCAAAATGACCTTTACAGTGTTAACGGGGACGTAAAACCTCAAATCAAACAAACAAACACTTATTATTATTATCATTCTTTATCATTATTATTTTTATTATTATTATTTTTTTTTTCAGAAAGATATGTTCATAACATGGATGTTTTTAAGATGATAACAGACATCCCTTCCACCGATATCAAACCTGTTTATTAATGAATTGTTTTATTTAGATGTCAAAATATAAATCATATTCACATGTCATGGAAGATACGTATCATGGAATGCACAGATAATGCAATACATTCATTATGTTGTAAATTTAGCTACTGTTTATTCAACTTATCTTTGGGAAAGAAACGACTATACGATTGACAAAGAGCATATGTTAGACCACTTCAAACAGTTTAGGGGAGACAGCTGTGTATCCAAGGGCGACAACTCACAAATTCATCGTAAATTTTATTGCCGAAACAATCCACAAAAGTTTTAAGACGAACAATTGTGACCATTTTTCTTATTTCTGCTCAAAATATAGATCGTGAATACACGTTAGAACCGCCTCGTCGACGCGGTTCATACGTGTACCCACAATCTATATTTTGAAGGTGTATCGCTTATATCTTTTTGTTTTGTGGGACAATAACTGCCCCTTTTGGCTTTCCGCTATTGATGTTTCCATTAGGGTCTATAGTTATTTCATATTTATGTATCTTTCCCTTTCGTGTCTCTGGTGGGTGCTATGGGTCAATTGTATCGATTCCTGGTCAATGTTGCCTTCACTTCTTCACGTCCTAGCACGGCCCCCGCCCATAGGGGCTTGAAGAAATATATGGGCTGCATGATGCTTCCACGCAGAGCTGAATCCGGCCCGCACACCAGTACTGGTAAACCGCTTAGAGGATCTAAGCCTGTCCAGGAACCGCGGTGGGAGGTGGACCGTCCATGCTAATAAACCCTATTGGTTTCATTGGGCGACAGGGCTTGAGATGTCATTTCATCTCAATGTCGGGTAAAAGTCCCACAAAATTGGAAGCAACGTCTCCAAAATGACCTTTACAGTGCTGACGGGGACGTTAAACCTCAAATCAAACAAACAAACGTCCTAGCAAAATACCTGAATAAGTCATTTTGCTTTCGTTCTAATCCTACTGTTTTGTATCTTAATATGTGTTATATGAGTACAGATTTTGGAAATACAGTAAAATTCCTATATAAAGACCCCCTTAGGGACTGTTCAAAAGTGGTCTTTAAGACCACTTTTGAACAGTCCCAAAGGTGGTCTCTGTCCAGAGAACAGTGTGTGCTGAAAACACAGAAGAAGAATAACTGAAACTTTCTAAATAAGCTTTTTATAGCAGAATTAGTCTCAATTTTGGTGGTCTTAATAGCGGAATTTTACTGTAAATATTTTTAAACCGTAAATAAAAATCAAAAATGAGTTCCTTTAAGAGCAATGAAAACATTCATAATAAAGAAGATGGGTCATACTACGTAGTTTCGGCTAATAAAGCCTCATCAGTGACCCTGTAATGATCCGGCAAAGAAAGCCAGAGGAAACATACTGCAATTTTGCGAATTTCGAATAGGCAGTCGATTCAAAGACTGATATAAATCAAAATGGGGTCCAAATAATTAACAACCTGTCTAGAATATGAGTCTAAACCAATAATTTATTTCTGATTTCTCAGAATATTCACGCTGATCTCAAAGGACCAAAAGTAAAATATAAACTGCACTATGGTTGAATAAAGTAATATCGCCGTAATTATCTAGTCTATTTAATCAGAATTTGTTTGTTTGATTTGAGGTTTAACGTCCCCGTCAACACTGTAAAGGTCATTTTGGAGACGTTGCTTCCAATTTTGTGGGACTTTTACCCGACATTGAGATGAAACGACATCTCAAGCCCTGCCGCCTAATGAAACCAATAGGGTTTATAAGCATGGACGGTCCGACTCGCACCGCTTTGCCTGGGCAGGCTTAGATCTCTAAGCGGTTTACCAGTACTCGTGTGCGGGTGCGTGGAAGCAGCATGCAGCCCATCTATTTCTTCAAGCCCCGATGGGCGGGGGCCGATTTAATCGGAATCAGAATTGTTACTGTCAAATGACATTTGGTTTTCTCCCACCTCTGATTAACGATCGGCTCGATATGAGTGAAATAATCTGGAAAGGGCCGTATAACCCAAACCAAAAAAAAAAAATACATTTATTCACCAGGACCTTTGAAACGGAAATTTAGCCCCTTGTTCTCGTCAAAGAAGTAAACTTATCTACATTATCCTTTGTATCTCCAGCGGATAAAATTAACAACTCTGGAAGGGCATTCCAATTTCTTATAGCATGAGCGAAAAAAAATCCCTTGTAAATATCACTTCTTGCAGTGGGGATCTGAAGTGCCCATCACGTGAACTAGTCCGTGAAATGAAGATCCCCTTTACCCCACTTTATATAGAGAAAACGGGGGGTTTACGGGGGTATACATTATTTCTCTTATTTTTACTCCAAGACATAGGTTGTGGGTACTCGTTAGAACCGCCTCAATGAGGCGGTTCTAACGAGCCCCCACGACCTATGGTTGTAGTATTTATAAGAAAAATATCAGAGATTTTCATCAGAAAAGTAGCCATTTTGGAGATGTGAATAATACAATATGTCGCATGTGTGTGTTATCATAATGTTATGGTGTGAGGGGAAAAGAATGCCCTGTACGAGGGTAGGCTGAAACGTTTTGAGCCTGACCAAGAAGCAGGCATCGAACAGCCATGAAATTTTGTATTCATTAAATCCAAACCTTTATTATTTGATTTGACTCAAATGAGTTCAAGTTTACCTGCAATAACGTAGAAATTCTAGACTTTGAAAATTGATACTAGCACGTTTTTGAGAAAATGGACACAATCTGGCATCATGGTGTCATCAAGTACCTCCATAAAAAGGGGTTAGCTCCTGAGGACATTCATGCCGATATGGTTGCTACATTAGGGGATGATGCTCCTTCGTATGCAACCGTGAAAAAGTGGGCAGCATATTTTAAGATAGGCAAGGACAGCCTTGAAGATGATGACCGGTGTGGACGACCCACAACGGCAACAACTGGATAACCATCAGCCAAGTTCACAGGGCCATGATGGATGACAGGCGTTTAACTGTGAATCAGTTAGCTAACACTATTGGCATCTCCCGTGAACGAGTAGAGAACATTCTACACAGTGAATTAGGAATGTCGAAGGTTTCCGCCAGATGGGTGCCACGGCTTTTGACGGCTGACCAAAAGTTGACCAGACTGAACCTGTCACAAGCCAACTTGGCTATTTTTGAAGCGGACCAAGATGGTTTTCTTGACCGTTTTGTCACTCAGGATGAGTGTTGGGTTCATCACTTTGAGCCAGAGACCAAAAGACAATCCATGCAATGGAAGCACCCTGGCTCACCCACTCCAAAGAAGGCAAAGGTCGTCTCCTCTGCAGGGAAGGTGATGGCATCAGTGTTCTGGGATGCCAAGGGTATAATATTCATAGATTACCTTCAAAAGGGCAGAATAATTAATGGGGAGTATTATGCAGATCTGCTAAAACAATTGCGAAAAGCAATTAAGGCTAAACGACCCGGAAAATTGACAAAAGGGGTCTTGTTCTATCAGGACAATGCGCCTGCTCATAAATCGGTTGTCTCAATGGCTGATGTGCATGACTGTGGCTTCACACTTGTCGATCATCCGCCGTATTCACCTGATCTAGCTCCATCAGATTAGTTCCTGTTTCAAAACATGAAAAAGCACTTGGCTGGGCAGCATTATAGGTCAGACGAGGAGGTGATAGCTGCTGTGGAGGAGTTTTTCAGGGACCAAGATGAGACCTTCTATACCACTGGGATCCAAGGACTCCAGCATCGCTGGAGGAAGTGTGTGGAAAGGAAGGGAGACTATGTTGAAAAATAAGGCAATTTCAGCATGGACAAACCATTGGGTCTTGGTCAGGCTCAGAACTTTTCAGCCTACCCTCGTAAATATCACGTCTTGCAGTGGGAATATGAAGTGCCAAATAGTGATGAATTCTGCAGCTCCTAATTGGGGAAATAAGGTCATATGTTGGAATGCTGACAGAACCCTTCAGACCTTTGTACAAGAGTATATGTCGCCCCCGCCCATCGGGGCTTGGAGGAATAGATTGGGTTGCATGTTTCTTCCAGGCAGAGCTGAAACTGGCTATGCAAACTGGTAAACCGCTTAGAAGGACTAAGCCTGCCATAGGCAAATCAGTGTGAGTCAGACCGTCCACTGCATATAAGCAGTTTGGTTTCACGGGGCGGCAGGGCTTGAGATGTTATTTTACCTCAATGTCGGGTAAAAGTACCACAAAATTGAAAGCAGCGTCTCCAAAATGACCTATGGACGGGGACCTTAACCCTCAATTCAAACAAACAAAACAAATAAGAATATAAGCCTACTGTCTCTCCTCATTTTCTTGACAGACTCCCATCTTAAGTTTTTCAGTATTTCAGTTATACATGTTCTTCCAGTTTCAAAGCAATATTAATCGCTCGTAACAAATCTAGCTGCCTTATTCTTAACTTTTATCAATTTCTTCCTGAAAGAGCACTTCCTGTTGGTCCCAGACAACAACAACCATATTCCCAGATCGGGCGATCAAGTCCTTTATATGCTGCATCTTTTACATCCTTAGGGCACTGAAAGTTCGCCTCAAGAAGCCAAGTACAGTAAAATTCCGCTATTAAGACCACCAAAAATTGAGACTAATTCTGCTGTAAAAAGCTTATTTAGAAAGTTTCAGTTATTCTTCCTGTGTGTTTTCAGCACACACTGTTCTCTGGACAGAAACCACCTTTGAGACTGTTCAAAAGTGGTCTTAAAGACCACTTTTGAACAGTCCCAAAGGTTGTCTTAATATAGGAGTTTTACTGTATTCTATTAGTTTTTGTACACATGTTGCTAATATGGCTATTCCACCTTAAGTCATGTGTGATGGTTACGCAAAGGTCTTTAACCGAATTCGCATTTTCGAGGACCGTTCCCTGTAAAATGTAAAAGCCTCGATTTTGTTTGTTCTTTTCCTAGTTATCTGCATAATGTTGCATTTAACAGGCTGAAATCTCATACCGCATTTTTCTTGCCCAACATCCTAATTTATCAATATCACTCTGAAGTTTTAATGAGACATCTGCCTTTGTAAGTTCACGGTAGCAAACACAGTCATCTGCGATCAGTCTTATTTCGGAGTCGATATCAGTGGAAAGATTATTAATGTACAAAGAGAACAATAATGGACCAAGAATTGTCCCTTGTGGGACACCACACGAAACGTGAGCCCACCTTGAATTTTCACCGTTAACAACGACTTGTTGTTTTCTCTCGCAAGGAAGGCAATTTATCCATTTGAGAGTCTTTCCGCCAATGCCATGACATAATAATTTGCTTTTAAGTAAGTATTTCATGAGGGGATGTGCCAAAAGCCTTTTCGAAATTTAGAATAAATGTATTTTGTATATTTATCCTCGTTTGCCCAAGATTTTTACCCAGTCATTTATTACCGTGATTAGCTGAGTTTCACAACTGTGCATTTTCCTAAATGCATAACAGGAGTGAAGGCAATGATCAGGAATCGTTACAATTAACCCACACCTCCCATCAGGGACACCAACGGGAAAGAAACACAAACATGAATCAACTAGACCCTAATGGAAGCATTAATAGCGGAAAGCCAAAAGGACAGTTACTTTCTCACAAAACGGCAAAATGAAAAAGATATAAGCGATACACATATTGAAAGACGCACTATAACAAAACTAAACCGCGACAGAATAACCGCCTTGGCACGGTCAGTAAAAAGTATTTCACTGGGGCGCGAGGTGTGTGTGTGTGTGTGTGTGTGTGTGTGTGTGTGTGTGTGTGTGTGTGTGTGTGTGTGTGTGTTGGGGGTGCCTAAACCGATTTTACGTGGCCGCAATCCTCGCCCTTACTGTCGTCGCGATTTAGACAATTAATTTGTCCAGCCGCATGAAGGCTGCCTAACCCATCAGTACAACATCTCCGAGATGTCATCTCCGCGATGTTGCCAGTCTGACAAAAGTCGGTTTTCATCCAAGTGAGCCATAATATTTGAGCAAACAATGTGTTCGAGCAACTTACACAACACGCTTATCAGTGACACAAGGCGATGTCCGTGAGCAAGAGCTCTATCTCCTTTCTTAAAGAGGGGACAAATGTTTGCAAGAAGCCATTTTTTTGGGATACCACCAGTATCAAGAAATTGCAGAAACAAATGTGAAAATTCATTTGCTAGTTCCATAAGGACTCTAGGATAAAGCTAACCAGTCCCTAAAGCATTTCAAGGGTTTAAGCCCGTAAGTTGCTTTATAACTCTCACTGATGAAACTAAACTATTATATATTAAAGGAGCCAATCTCTCACTTAATGTAACTCCTTGTAGTCAGTTTTATTGAACGCATCATTGTGTTGACCAATCAGTTCCTCTGCCCTTTCCGGTTCTGTTTCTGTAAAACAGAAGTGAAGGCAATGATAAGGAATCGATACAACTAACCCACAGCTCCCATCAGAGACACCCCACTGCTACCCTTTTCAAGGGGTGGAATATCTTGCCTGTCTTTTTTCTGACTATCGATGAACCTATAGAAATCTGTTAAATTTGTCTTTACAACATCTACCAAGTTAATCGCATATAGATCATGCTGTTTATTAAAGTTTGTTTTAATTCCCGTTCTCAAACTTTCAGATTTCAATTAAGGAATAGATCAACTCTAGCTGTGATTTGTTGACTAATAAATCACAGTTTGGAGGTCAGTTGTAAGGTAGACAAATCACGAGCGCGTAGCGCGCGTGATTTGTGTACTTACAACTGACCGACAAACTGTGATTTATTACACAACACATCACAAACTAGATCTGATCTATTTCGATTCTAACAGGCTGAAAATCGGAATTAATGCTGTTGTTTCCTTCAAAATCTGACAACTTTTCGCCAATGTTAGACGAAATCCCGCTAAAATTATTGACTGAAACGCATGCATTTATAACCTTTCCTAACGTTTTCGATGCGATAATATGACGTTACACCGTCTAACGTCAAGAAAATCGACTAGTAACGTCATAAATTTGCAGTTTTTAATGACGCCACGCGTCACGCTCTTCCGAGCTGTGATTTGTTGCAGAATAAAACACAGTTATTTTGCATTGCCTATATAGGCGCGCTGTGTTAGAATCGAAGTTTACAGCTGCCTGTCTTGTTTGCCTTGGCATGAATTTTACTTCTTCTGTGGTTCTTACAAGTGCACTCAGTCTATGTTTGGAGAAAATATATGAAAAAAAAAAAAAAAAAAAAACAAGAAAAGATTTGACACAAAGTGCCATATCAAGTGACTCGATTGTGATTGCATTGCACTATTTTGGAAATGAACAGGCAATGAAATCTTATTATTCAACCGTTCAGTTATAAGCTTATAAATTAGAATTATTTGACCATTTCGACATGAATGTTGCAGTATCATATTCAACATGGCCGGTTGTCTTGTCAATTCGATCATGTTTGTGGAAAATGGTGTTGAATGTGACAGTGTAACAGAGCTGAATTCGACAATGACTGATCATATTTATTGCTTATATTTGCAAGCAAGGGATCGGGCCACAAGTTATCTCAACATTAGTTACGGCTCAATATTTATTATTAATACTAATGAATTTTCAGCAAGTGTTTATTCATTTTTTTCCAGCACATATATTACAATAATAATAATAATAATAATAATAATAATAATAATAATTACAATAATAATCAAAATTATAATACTTGTTTTAAAAGTAGCAGTCAGTTGAAGTAATGGTGGAAATAGTAGTAAGTATAATTGTTATAATTATCGTTTGGATTATTGAAATTATTATTACTATTATTATTATTATTATTATTATTATTATTATTATTATTGTAGTAGTAGCAGTAGTAGTAGAAGTAGTGGTAATAGTAATAAGTGTAGTATTGTTTGTTTGATATGTTTGATATGAGATTTAATGTCCGTGACAAAACTATTTAGGTCATTTTGGAGACGCTGCTTCTAATTTTGTGGGAGTTTTACCCTACTTTGAGATGAAATGACTTCTCAAGCCCTGTCGCCCAATGAAACCAATACGTGAATGGGGTCTATATGCATGGTCCGACTCGCGCCACTTTGCCCGAGCAGGCTAGTAGTAAGAGTCGTAGTTAGAGTATAATTATTAGTATAATTTGTTTTAGTATTAAAATTATCATTATCATAAGTAGCAGAATTAGTAAAAGTAGTTTGTTTGAATCCCCGTCAACACTATTTAGGTCATTTTGGAGACGTTGCTTCCAATTTTGTTGAGCTTTTATCCCGCATTGAGATGAAATGTCATCTCAAGCCCTGGAGTCCAAACAAACCAAAATGTTTATATGTAGGGGCTGTCCGTCTCGCACCATTTTGCCTGAGCAGGCTTAGACCCTATTAAGTGGTTTACCTGTACTCATGGGTGGTCGGTTTCAGCTCGGCGTGGAAACATTATGCAGCACATTTTATTTCTGCAAACCCCGATGGGCAAGGGCCCATGTAATAGTAGTAGTAGTAGTTTAATTGTTTTCATCATCGTTTTCATTATGAACATTATTATCAAATGTAGTAGAAGTTGTTATTGTTTTGATATTATTATTATTATTATTATTATTATTATTATTATTATTATTATTATTATAATGTACATTCCTGCAAATAAAACTTGCTAGTTTTTATCAAATTTCGTTTTCATCACGTAAACATGCTCTTGTAGTGTCCTTATTATCAAATGTAGTAGAAGTTGTTATTGTTTTGATATTATTATTATTATTATTATTATCATTATTATTATGTACATTCCTGCAAATAAAACTTGCTAGTTTTTATCAAATTTCGTTTTCATCACGTAAACATGCTCTTGTAGTGTCCTTATAAATCCGATTTTATGTTATTTACATCATTTTGACAATATTTCAACCTCTAAGCTGTTTGTTTACCAGTACTCGTGTGCGGTCGATTTCGGCTCTGCGTGGAAGCATCATGCAGCCCATCTATTTCTTCAAGCCCCGATGGGCGGGGCCGATAGATTGGTATATAGAATCTCATGCGTTTGAAACTGCTCCCAGTCAGCAAACGGCGGCGATACGACGTGGCAACGTATCGCTGCCGGCCCGACGTTGTCCCGCTGGTTGGTGCTGGCTTGGTGTATCCTCAAAACCACATCCAAATGTTACAAACCCTAACATATAGGGCCGTTTGGCTATATATGGGTGGAGTTACTTAACCATATTCTCTGTTTGTTTGTGTGTTTTTTTTTTTGTTTGTTTGTTTTTTTTTTGTTTGTTTGTTTGTTTTTTTTTTTTTTTTTTTTTTTGTTTTTTTTTTTAGTATGTACATGTACTCATTCTTCTGGTTTTCATCATTATCCATTAAGCTATGTCTGTTATGGTCAATTTTTATACCCGCTTTAAAAAAAAAAACTGGCATATTATTTTCGTGACGGTTGTACGTCCGGGCATCCGTCCGTCCTTCCTACCTGCACAGGGATGGTTCTTCCTGTACAGGGTGGGGGGGGGGGGGCTCCAGTTAACGTCCCGATCCGAAGGACCGCGCAGTTCATGACCACACTCCCTGCAATTGATGCCAATGGAGCGTGTTCGGACACCGAAATTTTATCACCGCTGCCGGGGATCGAACCCGGGACCTTTCAGCGGCATAGGCAAGTGCACTAACCACTGAGCTATCACGCTATGGTGACCATGTTACACATATTGCTTAGGGACTGAAGATATGCATGAAGGTATCCAAATTTTGATCTGACCCCTTGGTCAAATTTATAAAAGGCGTGTATTTGCACCATCTCTTTTTTCGGTACAGGAATGACGACAGGAAGCAAACTTTTTTTCTTTTTTTGTCTCCTATTGCTGCTACTCTTTCTTTTCTTTCTTTCTACTGATACTGCGTCGGTCACATTTGACCATTACCGCAGGTGTACATTTCATACACTCCAGGTTTGCAGGATGAAAGCTTACACAGTTATCATGTTATTACGATAGTGGTCTTTAACCTGCACAGGGGAGGATTCTCCCTGCACATGGGGGGGGGGCTCCAGTTAACGTCCCGATCCGAAAGACGGTGCACTCAGGACATTCATTCCTGCAAATGACGCCAATGGAGCGTGTTCGGACACCAAAATTTTATGGCCGCTGCCGGGGATCGAACCCGGGACCTCTAGCATCAGAGGCAAATGCACTAACCACTGAGCAAGGTATACCAGTATATCAGTCACATCTGAGCATTACGGGTGGTAACCAGTATCCGGTAATTGAGTCCGATCACACGATATGACCAGATACTCCATTACAGGAGGATACTCCATTAAAGGAGGAAACCTATTATATACGGCGCGGTTCGGGTTTATGGAAAAAAACTACGCGGAAATGACGTCAAATTTATGGTAAAATGGCGGACAGAAGACGAAGAAGACTCTCCGAAAACGATTCGGGAGATGAATTCTCCCAAGACACGCACAATTCGAGTATTCCAGAACGCCCATCGGAATGTGTAGGAATAAATTTATAAATTGCCACAATCGAATTTCTGTCCACATGAAGAATAAAGCCATTTTCGCGGGTGGAAAGCCGAAATATTTTTCAATTCTTCTTTTTGCCCCTCACCCCTGTCAAGCTGCACGTGTTATTCCAAAGGGAATAGCTTAACTTACATATGCATATAACACAATAACTAAATTTATAGGAGGTTTTAGGAATTATGTTAATTCTATGAAACACAATGGGGTCCTTGCATCTAGGCACTCCCTGACGGGTACTAATTACCAAAACGAAAACAAAATACCGGAACGAAGTCGAAATACCGGAACGGACTATTAAAAATATAGGGAATGAGTCCATTTTTTTTATTTTGCCAATAATTTTCAGTTGTGTTCAGGTATTTTAGTAAATGAAACGCACATAGGCAAATTAAAGACACAATTGGACTCATTTTGATGAAGTGGTTGAAGCTGAAAATCACGTATACAAGTGAAATCGCAATGAGCATGGGGTCATTATATTATTATGTAAAACATTCATACAGGGAATTGAAACATAAAAGGAAAACTGTTTGATTTAGCTAACAGGAGCTTTTTCGTGACACAGAGCAGTGGAGGGTATTATCGATATGCGGCAATTATCGACACCTTCAACACATCCCAGCAACCTTCCGTTACGTCATTAGTTTCTTAACGCGGTACATTTGAATATCCTCTGAAGTCGTCATTGATCGTTATATCAAGCCGATATTTTCGTACAGAAAATCGCAACAGCGACTTACATTTTGACATCCAGAGATATTGATCATTTTATCAATAATTTTAAGGTGAGTAAATGTTTCTATTTGCGCTTACCGACAATATATAGCCACATTCCCACGGTAATTCCCGAACAATTTTGCCCCGTCATCTGCTACGCAATTGTTTCTATATCATAGTTGTCGTTCTTAGGGGCTATTGACATAGAAGTCGGGGTGTCGATAATTACCTCCGAAATGGGAAGAGGGAGGTAATTATCGACACCCTGTATCAAAACCTGAAACTACGGCTATTAGTCGACGCAGTTGTTATTGAAAGTGAAGAAATTACAAAAGCAGTTACCTTCACACTTATTTACATAGTTTTGTGGTATATGGTGCCTGACCAGTGGGGCTGGTGTTTGACGGAGGGTTCCGAACCGGGTGAGAACCAGTTCGGAAAATAAGAGCATACAATTTATTACTTATCTTACAAATATAAAGACATCTATAAATCATATAAACAGAAATCAAAATAATGTAAAATATCACATTATGCTTGCATATTACAAATATACTTAACAACAATTGAAAAGTTTTACAAATATAAACAAAGTTCAAAATCGAACAAAAACAAGATTATATGAATATCACATAATGCTTCCATAGCAACAATTAGCCCGGTTACGCAGATCGGTATCTCTTGTATTACTCAGACCTTGTATATAACGCTTGTGCAACCACACAGACGTAACTGCAGGCCGTAACCGCCACGGCTAGATCTTCGGGCATGTTCTGAGAACTCCCAAATTTACTAATGGTTTAGACTTAAGTAACTAAACCACTGTTTCTGTTTATTTTGGATGTATTTTATTATATATCACGGTCTTTCAAACGACTGTCCATTTAAAACTTTAATGAAATTTCAGCACACTTTATCATTGGTTTTCGTCACCAAATCGTAACAGGGTTACTGATGAGGCTTTAGTAGCTGAAACTGCGCAGTCTGACCCACTTCAGATGTGTTCAGTGTTCTTAAGGGATACTCATTTTATTCTTTATCTCTTGAATTCTTTGATAAAGATGCTATGGTATGTCTTGATATTGCGTTTCTAGGCAAGTAGGTTCAGATACTTCATATTCGCCTTCGGACCTTAAGGCCCTTAAGCCAGTATCGAGCTGTCTCAACCGATATGCTTTGTAATGCGATAGACATATCACCATCTCCAGATTTAGTATGAACCCAGATGCGATAAAGCATCCCTTTATTTCAGGTGCAATGTCTAGGCAGCTTTCTGCAAAGAAGAAGAGGGTTCAATACAGCCCAGAAAACATGGCTCTCGCCATTGACATGGTGAGAAAAGGACTGATGAATAAGAAGCAAGCCTCTTCTACCTATGGAGTGCCGCGCACAACATTACTAGACAAACTTGCTGGCAGGGTTACTGAGCAACCAACAAGACCTGGCCCACTGCCTATTTTAACACAAGCAGAGGAGGAGGTTGTTGTCAATTATTGCAAACTAATGACCGAAATTGGTTATCCCCTCACAAGGAAGGAGTTGAAATTTGAAGTAAAGAAAGTTCTAGATTCCGATGGTCGCAAAACCCCATTTAAAGCAGGGATTTTCCTAGTGCAACTTTGGGGCCGGTAATCAGCCCCTATTTTTCCCAATTTAGAGACGGATATTCCCAAATTTTATGACAACTTTCCCGATTTCTGATGTTGTGCAACATTTTGATAAAAAATTCATGAAAATTGAACCAAAATTGACAAAGTTTCAGCTGAATTAAATTTCCAACTATAAATATTAGCGAGCTGTTTTTCCCAAACCCAGTGGCCCCTGGACCCTGATTCTGAAGGGTAGGAAAATCCCTGTAAAGATAACCTTCCAGGAAAGGACTGGTTTAAAGCATTTGTATCTCGCCATCCGGATCTCACAGAAAGGGCCCCTATGTCCCTTGGTCATGAGCGCGCTA
The DNA here is from genome assembly GCA_963580285.1 of Lucinisca nassula. NCBI lineage: Eukaryota > Metazoa > Mollusca > Bivalvia > Lucinida > Lucinidae > Lucinisca > Lucinisca nassula. The sequence goes on along the minus strand of OY757026.1, from coordinate 54,126,952 downwards.
TTATATCTGATGACATGATTAAGGGCTGGTTCAATGGCGTCTATACATTTCTAGAGAAGGAAATTCCAGATTGGCAGGCTTTAATTAAAGATCCACGGCGCATATTCAATGCGGATGAAAGTGGATTTCCCTTGTGTATTACTACAGGAAAGGTTCTGGCCCCAAAAGGTGTGCGACATGTCTATCATGTTGTGCCAAATAATAAAACTCAAATAACCGTTATGGTATGTTTTAATGCCTTTGGAGAATATGTTCCTCCAGTTATAGTATATCCTGGTCAGAGATTTCGTGATGTAGGCATCAACGGATTCCCAGAGGCAATTTATGGACACACCGATAGTGGTTGGATGGATAGTGCTCTGTTCGTCGAGTTCTTATATCATCTGAAACAGTTTGCCGAGGAAAAACAAATCACATTCCCAATATTGCTATTTGTTGACGGCCATTCAACACACATGTCTCACAGGCTGCTGAATTCTGCCGTGACAATGACATCATTCTGTACTGTTTATTGCCTAACGCCACTCATATACTGCAGCCTTGTGACGTTGGCTTGTTTTCCCCAATGAAGAAAGCTTGGAGTAACGCTGTGAAGTCATGGCAGATGGAACATCTTGGTGAGATTCTTACAAAGAAATGCTTCCCAGAAATTTTTAGAAAGGCTTGGGTCAGTGTTACAACCTTAGAAAATGCAGTTCATGGATTCCGTCGCTGTGGCTTATTTCCTCTAACACCAGATGGGATAGATACATCAAAGTTAGGGCCTTCCAAGATTGCATCAAGCACTTCTTCAAGTCAGATTCTTCCAGAAACTGGTTCTTCTGTGATGCCTTCCTCGTCAGCGAGCAGCTCTTTTGATGGTATTCTACCTGGTACAAGTCCAGTCCTGTCTAGTGCTGAGCCATCAGCTAATATTTCAACTTCTGAATCTGATGTTGTTCCCCCATCTGTTTTGCAACCCCGAAATGTAGCATCAGATGACAATTCAATGGCTACTACCTCACCTTCACCTCAAAAACCTAGCACTTCACCTGAAATGCCCAACGTCAAAGCGCCATCCAGTGGCAGGGTTCTAAAATTCCTTTCACCAGTATCCTCATCTGCACCAAACTCTGGGTCTTTGAAGGTGGCACTGTTTAGTAGAACGGACACTATGAGCAAAGACAGAAACAGTCCTTCTCACGTTTCGAAAGCATTCGAAAATCTACGAGTTCCTGAAATAAAATCAAAAAGAACAGTTAATAACATCAGAAATAAACTTCCAAAGGCGATATCTGGGAGCCTAGCCATTCAGATGTTAAAAGAGAGAGATGAAAACTAAAAAGCCGGAGGAAGCAAAAATCAAAAGGAAAGAAGAATGTGAAATGAAAAAAAGGCAAGAGATGAGGAAAAGGAAAAGAAAAGACAGGAAAAAGAAAAAAGAAAACAGGAAAAAGAAGCTAAGAAAGGAATAACAGATAAGGGCAAGGCACGGAGAAAAACACTGAAAAGGAGGCGTAAGGAGCCTGAGTCATCAGAAGAGGAAGATGAAGAAAACATAACTTACAGGGACTCTGACGATAGTCTTAGTTCATTTGAGGACGGTTGTCCTGGTTGTGGTTTAACAACAGGGTCAAAGAAGGATTGGGTCGGCTGCAATAAATGTCCGACATGGTGGCACAAGTGGTGCACTGGCGATGATGAGATTGTTGACATGTCCTGTGAAGAATTGAGTAGAGTCCCATTTTTTTGTATGTTATGCGAATAGTTTGATTCAATCACAAACCTTCGCGCCCGTGAAAATGTAATGGCGCATCGCTGTAGGCGCACGAATGCGCCCGTGAGTTTCCTATACCACCCCGCTGTAGGCGCATTCGTGCGCCGAATTATACCAGTTCAAATTTGCCGCTCTTCGCAGCGATTGGTTGCTATGACGCAACCAGATAAAACATGCGCAGCGAAGCAAATACATTGCAACTTCCGTTAAAGAAATCTCGATCGAATTTCTCCAATTTTTCGTCGATTTTTGCCGTTTTTTCGGCGATCTTTTAATTTTGTTTCACCAGTTGAGCCGTAATTGGTTTAGATAGTCAAAACAATGGAACAGATGCGTGAGATAATCACTGACAGTGGCTCCGAAAGTGATTTTTCGGGGTTCGAAGATGACGAAGTGCCCGAAAACGAAACCGAAAGGCCAAAACAAAATATATGTGTGGTTCCGGTTACCCGACCGTGCCTAGCTTTTTCCCACCGACCCTAATTATTTTTCTATCAAGAATATTCCAAACATTTTATGTGCAAAAACGATCTTTCATTTTTTCATGGTCCAAGTATTTAAGTACATATTCATTAAAAAGCGCTATCATTAAAAGACAGTCTGGTCATATTGACGCATGAAAATGATGTGTGTCTGCCAAAACAACATCAGAAGCATCCGTGTTTGTCTCTAATACATATAACTGTGAGCCTAGAATAAAAATGCATATCGTAAACATCGGTATTTAAAAGCTGCTTTTTATCAATTGCCGCGAGCTGTCAGTTAACGGTAAGTGGCCTGTGCTACTCAATAATAATTAGCCAATTACAGTCCAAATGGGTCAGGGATGTGACACGTGGCTACTTCTGAAGAAGCCGATGCTTTGAAGTAACCCATAATTAAAATCCAAAATTTTCAGTACTTAGCACACCACAAGCGGAAAGAAAATAAAAAAAAATAATAATAAAAAACTACTACCAGAGAAGGGTAAAACGTCTGTTGTCTCCTGTGATCAACAGGAATTTTGCATGGACCGGTAAGAGAAGCAAAGTTAGGAAGCGGTTGGAACCCACAAATTTTGAGTGCAATTTGTTTTCGGAAGCGCAAGATGCATAAAACCTATGTCTCGGACGCATTAAAAAGACAATGGCGCACAATATTTCTTGTGGTATAATGACGGTTTGACCCCTCTCAATAATCAGATTACTTATGTGACGATAAAAATTATCCAAAACATGTTTTACCACCTGTAGCGATAATCAGACACGTCTACACGCTTCAACAAACATAAATAATGCCGACAGCATGTGTCAATCTCTCAAGTATTTTCACTATCTCCATGAACAGAAAGCTAAGCCTCCACAGATGCGCAGGATGATCGTAGTCTTCGCTGGTCACACATATATAGTTTTGTCGTTTCACGCTTAATTTCCCGCCGTCATTTCTGAACGTGCATTTGTTGCAATCTGAAATTTTCCCACGTTTTTCAACAACACGTCATCGATAGTTTGCACACACGGTCTTCGCATGCAACCTTTGGAAAACATGACAGCAAAACTGTGCGACAGGTGAAGACACAGATCAGCCTGCGCAGTCTTATCAGTCTTTGCTCTTTCTACGAACCTTTTGTAGTATGGCTTCTGGTATATTCAGAGAGCAGCAAACGAAGAACTCGATGTACAGGCTGATCTTTCGTTAAAAGAATTTTTTTTTTCCTGAGTGCTGGATGCAGTTTTACGTGTTGTAAAATATAAGGCCCTTTCTGGGTCTGACAAACACGGTGGCTAATGAGAGCTAGTATGTCATATGGTAGTGGCATCAGAAATGCTTACCAAGAAAAATGCACTGAATGCGTATGCGCACACAGAAAAGACTCAGATCAGCTGGAAGTTCTGCACAGTCTAATCTGAGTTTATTGTTCATAAGGTTTCATTTCTCGGAAAACTAAGACACTTTCGCTGATCAGACTGCCCGCATATGGCATTGTCTTTGCTACACGCACATGATAACACTGGTCAGGTATTTTTTCACACCTAATCGTTTAATTGGTATCACTTACATGCACTCGTTATCAAAACACTATTATGGTTTCTTAAAGTGAGATAATTTTGAACAATAAACAGCGGGATTAGCGGTAAACCATCAAACAGGCAACAATCTATTGCCAAAAAAAATGTCTAAAATATCCATTCTTTAAACAGACATGACGTTGTTATTTTTTTGTCAATTTCAGAGATTTTTGTTCCAAAATGTAAGGCAACATTTGCTCTTATCTGCAAAAAGGGTATGGTGCCAGAAAAAAAGATCTTGGCGCTAGAGAAAATGGGTCTGGAGCCACGCCATCATAAAAAGGCTGGGAAAACAAATTAAAATAATAATTTGTGCAGTATGTCTGCATTTCCTAGTTCTTGAAACGAAATCAGCTGCCAGTTTTTAGATTCATTTCAGCGTGTCTAAAAGATTGGCGTACGGGTTGACAATAAAGGTACCATGTTGAGGCACGGAGGATACACCATGATCTGTGGCGGGAAAAGAAGCTAAGAGTACCAAGAGTAAACAGAAAATGGAAAGGAAATTTGTCCCACCGCGTCTTGGAAGTTTGTGTAGGGGGGGGGGGGGGGGGGGTAGAAAGAAATTAATCAGCCATACTGTAGCTTAACTTATCTATTTTAATCGCGTATGATTAAAATAAAAATCCAACCTACCGACGCTAATTTGGTTTGAAAAGAAAAACCATACCTAGGTTTAAATTTGTAGGTCTTATCTAAGAGCCAAAATATTTGAAAAATGCTGAAAGTTCTGGTGACAGACAGATAAAGCTCTAATGTTTTGGCGCCCAGCCAATTTTTCAGTCACTATGGGTGACTGTCAGTCTTTATCCCTGCTCGCCCTTGTACGCACCTAGTTAAATGGGAAAGCAGGCTTAACTGGGGATATATCTTTTCCCAATCTCTGCCCCAGAACATGCAGAACATACATGTACATTGTGGTTTCTTATTACAACCGCCTCAATGGCATGGTTCTATTCAGTTTCCACACTGTACAAGTTTGGATTGAAGTCTTGAAATGCACTTTTCAGAAAAAGAGGCAGTTAGGGAAACATGCAACCATGCAGTAGTGCACACATGTGCGTAGAAATTTTGTTTATGTTTTGTTTGCAATCAAAATCAGGGACTTAACTTTTCAAAATGAAGGATTTTGGACTCCTGTTTTCAGTATCTATCTATCTATCTATCTAGCTATCTATCTATCATGTTAAGACCTAAAGACTACACTTTGAAAAGACTATATAAAAGTAAGTTTCCACTGGTGCTAATTACTGGATGTTTAATTTGCAGCATTAACTATGTTCTATAAAAGGGTTATCCTTTGGAAGCAAGGAAAAGAAACTTTCTGATCTCGGTTTACTCTGTCATTTCATCTTGATATTTTGAACTTTTACATTTATCTTCAATGTATATATGGTACAATAACAGTTACAACACTATTCAAGATATAGCAACCTTCACTAGAACAGCAAGTCCCAAAGGCTGACCTTTTGTAAAAGGAAAACACATACACAGGATGTCCAATCAAAATACTTTGTTCTGACTGAAGAACACCCTTATTTTATAACAATTAGGACAATATGGATGAAAACTAAGCATTATTTATTATACTTTTATTTGCATTTCATAAATTGTTTACAATGTTTTGAAGTACAATTATACAACAAATTAGCATGCCCCCGCCCATCGGGGCTTGAAGAAATATATGGGCTGCACGATGCTTCCATGCAGAGCTGAATCTGACCCTCACATGAGTACTGGTAAACCGCCTAGAGGATCTAAGCCTGCCCAGGCAAAGCGTTATATGTGTCGAACCGTCCATGCTTATAACCCCTATTGGTTTCATTGGTGACAGGGCTTGAGATGTCATTTCATCTTAATGTCAGGTAAAAGTCCCACAAAATAGGAAGCAGCATCTCCAAATGACCTTTTCAGTGTTGACGGGGACATTTAACCTCACATCAAACAACAACAAAAGCAAAACAATATAACAAAAATAAGTGAAATGTGTAACATAGTATAAAAGGTGAGAAAAAAAATAAAAACAAAAAATAAAATAATTTTCCTACCTACCTACCCTATTTTTGAAAACCATGTAATAGGAACCACACATATAATTTGTTTTGGCCAAAGTAACCTGGATTCGGACACTGAAGCAAATGAGCAGCGAAATGTGCCCTCTGGATATGATCATCCCTGGCTGAAAAATTTCTTTCGTCCTGGATATATTGGAGCTCTCAATATTCCTGAGGACTTTTCTGAATATGAAGTTATGAACCTGTTTGTGACTTCTGATTTGATTGACATATGTGTTGAAGAAACAAATCGATATGCCAGTAACTATATTGCTTCAAATAACATACCCCCCAACAGTCGTGTTGCAAAATGGGAAAACACAACAAGAGATGAAATGCGGGCATTTTTGGCCTTACTACTGCTGACCGGAATAAGTAAACGATCTAGCTTTGAACTTTATTGGTCTACAGATCCTCTAATAGATATGAAGGGGTTTCGTGAAGTCATGTCAAGAGATAGGTTTATGGTGATATTACAGTTCTTTCACTTGGTGAACAATGACAACCAATTACCCCGTGGCGATCCCAGTTATGATAAAGCATTCAAAATTCGTTCGATAATTGACTATTTGGTTCCTAAGTGGCAAATGTATTTCGGCCCGGACAAAGAGTTGTCTGTCGATGAAAGTATGATTCCTTTCAAGGGGCGCACTTCTCTCATGCAATATATGCCAGCCAAGCCTACGAAGTGGGGTCTGAAGGCTTGGGGGCCAGCTGACGCAGCAACGGGGTATATGTATAATTGGAAACTCTACTTAGGTAAAGATGGAGACCGGCCTGCCGATGTGCCTCTTGGTACCCATGTAGTTCAAACTCTAGCTGAACCGTTATTTGACAAAGGCCATGTAATATATATGGACAATTTTTTCTCCTCACCGGCTCTATATAAACTCTTAGCTGATAATCAGACTGGGGCATGCGGAACTCTTCGTGCAAACAGAATTGGGGTACCCGAACAAATCAAACGTGCTCAGCCAAGAGCCGGTCAGCCACCAGTTACCGCAAGAGACGGTCAAATATTATACATATCGTGGTATGATAAAAAGGTTGTAAATCTAATTACAACAGTTCACAGTGCTGTAACCTATCGCAAACAGGTGAGGTCAAAACAAAATCCAGAATATGTCAGAGAGGTGGACAAACCTTGTGCAATCCAATCGTATTCCCAACACATGGGCGGTATCGATAGGGCCGATAAGCCGATAAGGCTATGACATATTACATGGTTCTTCATCGTACATGTAAGTGGTGGAAGAAGGTGTTTTTCTACCTTCTTGAAGTGTGTTTTTGTAATTCTCTCATTATATGGAGAGCATCTCATGAGAAAAGGATTAATGCTGAACAGTTTCGTCTAAGAGTGATACACGGTATGCTGCATGGATATAATCGACCTGTTACGCGCACAGTTGGCAGACCTATAGTGGATCGTGACAGACCAGATCGCCTTATTGGGGGTGATCACTATCTTGGGAAAAACCCACAGAAACTACCTAATGGAAAACCATCTAGACCTGACTGTGTTGTTTGTTCTGACCGCAAAAAGAAACGGCATCAAACCGAGTACATTTGCAAGAAATGTAACAAGGCAATGTGTCCATTACCATGCTTTGAGAGGTGGCATTCACTCATGAATTATAGGGTTGAATGCACTGTGCAGTTGCATATGGATTGTTAAGACATTGTCTGAGAACAAAATTGCTGTATTCTTTGGATAGAGAAGACTATATGGGTTTAAAATGACTGAGACAAACAAAAAATCACATTTTCGCACTATATTTTATGTGTTTATCACATTTTATAACAAACGATACACAGTATATGATAAATCTAAACATGCTACAGTAAAAGACATTCAAATACCTAAAAACTGGTACAAATTTTATATACATGTACATAGTCCTAGTAATAACAAAGTTATAACCATTTTAATACAACTACTATAACAAGAAGTGGCGCCATGAAAAACAATTCAGTGGCAGCAGGTAAATATTGGAAAATTTATTCAGTGGCTGGCATTATTGGAAAAAAAATTAATTCAGCAGGGTAAAGGTTAAATACACCCTCTGTATATAAATAAACCCCCAAATTTACGTAAACATCGAAAACTATCAATTTTATACTGACAGACCCCGCTTCACTATGTATAAATATATATTTATACATAGTGAAACGGGGTCTATCAGTAGAAAATTGATAATTTTCGATGTTTTCATAATTTTTGGGGTTTATTTATAATACAGAAGGTATATTTAATCTATTCATTCAAGGTTTGAGGCTCAAGTGCCAGTGGATTCAATTTTGCTTTACATTCCATAAAAATTCATCGAATTTCATGTTCATTTTTTTAAAAATTAGAGGGTGTCGATAACTACCTCCCTGTGTCGGTAACCCCCGACACGAAGTCCATGCAGCTAGCAGCGCGCATGCCCACGGAAGTGATGTCAAATTTGTTGGAATTCCCAATAAAAATAGCACAAAACGATGGGTGTTAAAACTGCACATAGTGTAGGCTCATAGACGTCCATAAGGTACATTTTTTTCAAGGACTAGTCTAAAGGTGTCGATAATACCCTCCACTGCTCTACTTCCGGTTCTTAAAATAGAACGGGAAAAGCCCTGGCCGTCAACTAGTCGTATTGCTTCAAGGCAGTGGGACAATGAAAGTGCTCCGTTAAGTGGTCTTTAGATGCCTCAATCATTACCCTAAGGTGGTTAAGGATGTCCCCGCCCCGGGGGTTCCACCTGCCCCACCTTAACTTCTTTCGCTTCAGACTCTACCGGCTGTTCCCAGATTTCCTCATCAAACTCGACCGCTGATGCAATCTCCTTTCCCTTTTTAATCACCACAAAATTATCAGTCATATTCAGGACACATACTATGGTTAGCTTTCCTTTCACATTCACTGTCTTTGGAATGGGGTATCATACACTCAGTTCTGCTTGCACCATGAAACTGTCCAATGGTCTACTTAGCTTGCACTTAACCTGTGCTACTGAACCAGGGGGAACCACTCTTCATTTGTTAACTGACACCCGGGCAACCGTAGGTTCCTCATCTTGTTTGCCTAGCTGTAGACCCAGTATTTCTTTTCCAATTAAAAGCTCATCCCTCTTCATGTCTAATACTGTGCCATGTTTTTTTTAGAAAATCAAAACCCAATAGCATATCATCATCTTTGGGAGCCACATATACGTCCTCTTCATACATCTGTTCGCCGAGTCTGATTTTGACTGGTCCAATTACAAAAGCTTGCATCATCAACTCACGTCCTGCTGTGGCTAACTTACAGTTCCTTATTGTTGGGGGCTTAAGACGAAACCGCCCATACAAACGGTCAGATATGAGAGTTCCTTCCGCTGCTGTATCTACAACCACATCTATCTGTACACCTTCACGGGCCTTGCTGTCTCCAAAGTAGAGTCTGGTTCCTCAGACTTCACCTTCCCGTCACCCTTAGTCACCTGCGGGGAGGCCATCACAGGCTTAAGGTGGGATTCTGTAAGGTTGTCAACTGCCAACACGGGCTGTTGAAAAAAGTCAGTCTTCCGGGAGTCATCTGGGTGTGGACCGTTGTCATCGATCACCAATCACACAATGATGTCAGGGATGAGCGGACACCACACAGGTGTTCAAGGAAGCAAGACTGCAATGCCTAAAATTTAGGTTGGGGCCAGGGTAAGGCGAAAGCTAATTTTCCTAAGTGCGAAAATGGTCAAAATATAAAGTAAAAACCTTAAAATTGGAATATAGATAATAATGATAATATGGCTTCATAAACTGAAAGTATTCCAATCAAAAAAGTTGTCAATTCTCACCAGAAATGCGAGAAAAAGGGTTATTTTTGCAAAGCAAAGTCACTTCCGTGATTTTCCGGAAGCTTGAAATTGAAGCCCGCACTGCTTGGGCACCCTCTGGCGAGTTTCCGGTGTATTTCACGCCAAATTTTTTTTTTAATCTGACTTTTTAGGAAAATTTTTGGCACAAATGAAAGATATAGTGAAAACAACACTTAGAAAAATTGCAATATTTGGGTAATTGCAGGAAATAGTGAAGGAATCGAAGGGTCAAATCGTCATGCTGTCCAGCCTTGCCACAGACCCTCGTCAACTTCTGCTCCTGATATTGATGAGTTCAAAGAATCCTTGTCGCCAATAATGTGAATTCTATGAAACACAAGGGGTCCTTACCTCTAGGCATCCCCGACAGCCCAGTCACCGAGTATAGCTGGAGGAAAAACCAGTATTGTGTCTGCAAAGGATCACATCGACATGTCGCCATTAGTTCTCGTAGTAGTTTCCTGCGCATGCGCTGTCTGCCAGGTGGCGCTACACACCGCAGCCAGTCGATTCGCCCCAACCAACTTTCACCACAGGAATTCCGTTTATGACGTCCTTCTTGCGCATGCGCAAAGCACTGGCCATCAATTGAAACAGCCACTGCTATTCAAATGTATTGGCAGAACTTAAAATGCTAACAATATTCAGACATTTTGAGAGAAAATATACCCGTTTACATTGAAATAATTCCCCGAGAAGGAAAGAATGATAGTTTGCTTTTATTACTGAAATTCATTTATCCTGGACCCGTTTTTAATTGTCGAAAATCTCTTCGTGAAAGACTAGGGGTGCGCGGTAAAACTGGTGCACCGGTAAACCGCGGTATTTTCTTCCGGCGGTACGTACCGCGGTACTTTTTGGCCGTACCGGTACTTTCGGCAAGTTCCGGATTTTATCGGAAATTTTATATAATTTAATTCAATGTTTTCGTAAGAACAAAAATATGTTTGCGAAATGATTTCACTAGCGTCGGCCGCAAAAAAAAAAAAAAATCTCGCAGGAACGCAAATTGAGATGAATAGCGGTAATAACTAATAGAGCATGCTCCGCATGCCGGCCACTTCGGATTAACATAGATAAATAGGTAATAAATTTATAACCAAAGTGTAACAGTTTAATCCTGCTAATTGGGGCTCAAAGTAATCTTGCGTGAAAAGTTTGTAACATATATATGCACTGCTTGTCGGAACACGACTGACAAAGATGACATTGCAAGACAGCATGTTTTGTGTTGATCAGTTTGTGCAGCAATGGAGAGGAAGTAACGGTCCCGTTTGCAATAATATAATAATGACATGTAGTTCTTGCTTTAGCTTTGTATTGACTTAAATGTCTTGAGTAAAAATACGTCTGGCACATACTATCAACACTTTTTTAGCTCGTCTGTTTTTTGAAAAAAAACTTTCGAGCTATTGTCATCACTCCGGCGTCTGCGTAGTCGTCCTGCGTCGTCCTGCGTCCTGCGTCGTTCCAAAAAAACTTAACCTTGGCTATAACTTAAAAAGTATTAGACCTAGCCTCATGAAACTTCATACACACACTCATCATCACAAGAGCTACATTTTGACCAAGGACCATAACAACATTGTTGATTTTGGCTGAATTATCTCCCCTTTTCCAATTTTTTTCTGAAACACATTTTTTGCTCTCATTTGAATACTATTCACAACAGAGCCTTCAAACTTCACATGAATGTTCCTTGGGACAAGACCTTTTCAGTGATACCACACTTTTTGATCTGTGACCTTGACCTTTGAACTTTGACCTATTTTTCGAAAATTTAACCGAAAACCTTAACCTTGACCATATTTCCAAAAGTATTTGGCCTACCTTCATGAAACTTCATACACATACTCACCATCACAAGAGCTACATTCCCTACAAGTTTTATAACTCCATCTTGCAATTTGATTGAATTATCTCCCCTTTTCTCTCCGTTTTTTTAAATTGTTTTTGTCTCTTATTTCAATACTATTCACAACAGAGCCTTCCAACTTCACATGAATGTTCCTTGGGACAAGACCTTTTCAGTCATACCACGCTTTTTGACCTGTGACCTTGACCTTTGAACTTTGACCTATTTTTCGAAAAATTAACCAAAAAACTTAACCTTGACCATATTTCCAAAAGTATTTGGCCTACCTTCATGAAACTTCATACACATACTCACCATCACAAGAGCTACATTCCCTACAAGTTTTATAACTCCATCTTGCAATTTGATTTGACTTAGAACTTTTGTTTTCTAAAAGAAACTGCAGACGAGCGTTGGCACCCGCTTGCGGTGCTCTTGTTTACTTATACATTTCGTTTGTTTCTGGATAAAAATGTTTTAAAAGATGAATAAATTTTACTGTTCCCTTTTATAAAATCATTATGCTGACGATATATATAACATTTTATTGTGCTGTGTCGAACTGTGAATAAATAATTTCAAAAGAACCGCTATATCGGCGGGTTGAACCTCAGGCGTGGTCGTGTCCTTAACCAGCAGGTATTGATATTAAGTGACACATGAAAAGAATGACTTGCAATCTTGGCTTACTCTAATCTCATAATCACATGGCAATTAAGAAAAAAAAACATTTTGTCTTATTGATTAATAGGATTAACTAATTTATTGGCAAAAGATTAGTGATAGGCCAAGGACAGAATAATAGCAATCAGTAAAGATCGCAGCCAGATAACCTGCTAAGACAACATTATTGCCAATGTCACATTTTTCGCGACCGTAAACACCTAGAAAACGCGTAATGATTCTCTGTTTATTTGTCTGTTTTATTTTACGAAGTACAAACACTTGGTGTTTGAAACCTGTGGTATACCACGGTACGTACCGTGGTACATGGGTGTATACCGTAGTATACCGTGGTACAATTTCCAAAGGCGGTACCCAGCCCTATGAAAGACCCATGTCAATGGCTTGAGATACCGTTATTCATTAAAGCTTACTTACAAAATAAGTTTTTACGTACCTTATTGTTTTATTCGCTATCCAAGTATAGCTATCACATAAGGACAGAACTTTGATCCATCTATCTATCTATCTATCTATCTATCTATCTATCTATCTATCTATCTATCTATCTATCTATCTATCTATCCTATCTATCCATTCATCTATCTATTGAGAAAACTGTCCAACGATCTGTCTACATGTGAAATAAAAGGAAAACACAGTTCAATGATCTGTCTAGAAGTACAGTTTAAAAATGTTCAGCAATCTGTCAACATGTGCAATTTTAATAAATTAAAGATTCCAAGGTTTTGTTTTGGAAATAGTGTAGGCCCTGATCAGACGCAGCCTTCTGCTGCATCTGATCTGGGCCTGCACTGTTTGCTACTTACCCCTTTGGGGTTTCCGGTACCAAATGGGTTAATGTATGGATGGGCAGGTTGAACAAATCTACCAGATTTTACTGTAAAATCTTGCACTTGCGAAAGAGTTTTTCATTCTCATGCACTGAAATGGTGTTCTATGTTTATTGATGGACCCGATCACAGGACTAATGACATTTTATTAAGCAATGCCGTATTATCGCTAATGCAACGTTTTGACGTTTCACTGACGTTGCAAAGTCAAATTCAATGCATCGCTTTGATGCTGGTTTGATGTAGACACGACGTTGTTGACAGGTTACATGTCAGTTGACATGGAGTTATTTAACGACAAACTGTAATTTACATTTACCTACGCTCGCTAATTGCTGGTGCGCTGAGAGAGAGAGCAACATGTAGGCCATGGCACTCTCAGAGAGAGTTAGGTCGTACATACACTATATCTTTAAGAACAGTTAACTTAAAGATAACACTTGGGATTTGCTATCATGAAAACAAGCCTATGCAAAATTGACCCTCTAAAACCCCACTTTTATATATAGTAAAACTGGAGTTTACAGGGGTAAACATTATTTTTCTTATTTTTGCTCAAAAAGGTAGATTGTGGGTTCCCAATAGTACCACATCGTCGAGGCAGTTATATCGAGTCCCCGCAAACTATGTTTTGAACAAAAATAAGAAAATTATCACTATTTTTTACCTTAAAATTTCCATTTTTGGGCCGAAAAATTGATCATGTATTTGTATAGGCATGTTTTCGCAATGCGAAATTTCACACCTGGCAGCATATCAGTGTTTCTCTCATTATCTTACATTAGAATTCGTCAAAAGTTTAAAAGAATTCCTATGTTTTATGCTGTAATTAACATTTTATCTGTCCCTCTGCCTTGAAGCATTACGACAAAATGAGTGGCTGTTGACGGCCAGGGCTTTTCCCGTTCTATTTTTAGAACCGAAAGTACGTCACAAAAAAGCTCCTATAGCTTAGGAATCCTAGTGGAATGAATGAGACATTGGCCTGAAGATAGTAGAGCGTGATTGCACTGATGCCTTGGTGGTTATTGGGTCTCCATGGCCTAGTGTGTAAGAGCTCTGACACTTAGACTTAATGGCATAAGTTTAATTTGTAGGTCTTAAGTGGTCTTCATACCTTTATAGTGGTCAGAAGTAGATAAAATTGGTATCAAAATAAACATGGGCATCTTATCTCAACAATGAGACCCATTATTCTTTTCTTAACCATGTACTTTTTGTTTTCTAAACCATGTACTTTTTGCACCAGAGCAACTCAAATACCACTAGGGTCAGTCGCATTTTGATCTATCTGGATCACGCTATATTTGAGCAGTTTTTGACTTCCTTCACGGTGGACGTAATCCCTGCGAGGGGGTGATGCAGTATATAGATAGATAGATATGGAGAGTGAAAACGCGGCTTCAATTATGAAGAGTAATCATTTTAATGTCATAAAATTGCTTTCTTATCAACATACATTGCAAACTCATATCATAAAACTGTGATTTCCAGACTTACCAGAATCAGAATTGTTACTGGTGACACGTCAAATGACATTCATACACCAGGATACCTCATCAGGATTCATATACCACTTCTGTAGAACGCCAGCCATTTTCACGCCCTTGGCAAACTTGATTTCATAAAGCACCCCAATGACGTGCCGAAATTAGAGCGACGTCTGAGAATGGCGCGAAAATTAACGGACGTAACAACGTAAAACGATGTTTTTTGTTCTTCGCTCTATTCTACAGAAGACTGTAAAATCTTCTGAATGCGCGAGGTAAGAGCATCAACATTCTTTCCGTCACTTATTATAGTAAATTGTGATTAGCTTCCGATGAATACAGATTTTTTTACCTCAGCAGGGTTGTTAGGATCAAGTGGTTTTTGGATGATTGTAAGAAGGATGGCGGTGTATCATTTATAGAATGCTTACAGTAACTTACTCATTTGCATACCGCATGCTGCAACAAGAAATTCCACAAACGTTCATTTTTCTGTTTAATATTTTGTATTTTATTATTTTTCAACATTAGTTGCATTTAAAAAATAACCAATGGAAAATCACAAAGATGACAACAAAAAAGAGGCTCCATTGGGGGTATTTGATTACTGAAAACAACAGTTTAAAAAACGGCAGCATGTTTGGAGTGTGCAAAAATATCACTACATGCGATTCATTCCGTCAATGCTCTCTAATATGGACCCATGTCTATAAAGTGACAAAAATGCGGCAGCAAATGCAAAAATATTCAAGTTTAGTTCAGGCTGAAAGGATGACAAAATAACAGCTTGCTGGAAGACTGGTCTCATCTCTGAATGGGATGAAACTGCATTATTTAGGAAAATGATTATTTCATGGCAAATCTAAAAAATGTGGTCTGAAGAAAATCTGGTCTCACCTTAAATAACATACTAAAAGCATGGGCTGAAAGAATGTGGTCTCATCTCTATATAGGGATGAGACCACATTATTAAGGAAAATGATAAATTCATGGCAAATCTAGAAAATGTGGTCTCACTTCTATATAGAGAAGAAAATTGGTCTCGCCTTAAATAACATACTGAAATCCTGGGCTGAAGGAATGTGGTCTCATCTCTATATATAAGGATGAGACCACATTATTTAGAAAAATGATAAATTCATTGCAAATCTAAAAAATGTGGTCTCACTCCTTATACAGAAAAGAAAATGTGGTCTCACCCTAAATAACATACTAAAAGCCTGGGCTGACATCTTTATAGGGATGAGACCACATTATTTAGAAAATGATAAATTTATGTAGAAGAAAAAAAAGCCTGGGCCTCATTAATTTGATCACCCATTAAAAAAAAATTAAGTTGATCCTTAGTATTAATTGACACGCTACATATACAGAATGAATCTAATTTTGATATTGATTAGGGCCCAATTATTTTGTATGTTAATTAGGAAATAACTACGCATCCCTCTAAAATGATTCAAGGAAGCTAAAAATCTTGTTGTGCTTTAGAACGCTTACACTGAATGGTCACATTGTCTCTTTGATCCAAGTTAGTGGACGCTTGCATGTTCGTAACGACCAGAGAACTAAATTTGCATTAAATTTAAAGTGTAGACATTTTGAAGAATTTATCGTCATCATCAGAATGATGAACAGTCTCTCTAGTTAAGTATTTGGTTAAAGATCAATTGGAAATCACAATGAAATATAGTTGCCAAGTCATGCAAATAAAAGAAAAACAGTTGCTAACCCCTTGCACTAGAAAGCAAAATGGCGGAGCAGAAGCGGAAAAATTTCCATACCCTACCTCAGTTCATTTGATCCTAGCCAACTATCCTTCTGCCAAGGCTATCATTTTTCTTTGTGATTTTAGAGATGAGATATTATTGAAGTTTGTTTTAAGACCTTATTTGGCGTGATTCACCGTCTTATAAGGCAGGGGACTACATCAGACCTACAAATTAAACTTTTACCGACTTAATCAGTAGGGGCCTCACTTCAGTATATCGGCACTTGGGAGGCATGTGAGACGCCAAATTCCACAATGGAAAGTTAAGTGGTTTTTCTTGGGTTTTCGCCCACATCTGATAGACAATGAGCTAGAAAAATGTGCAATAATCTTGAAAGCGCAGTAACCCCCCCCCCCCCCCCCACAAGCACACACCCCAAAAAAGCTCAACTGATTGACAATGGGCTCGAAAAATGTGCAATAATGTTGAAAAGCACAGTAACCCCAACCCCCAACACACATTTGCTGGTTAAATGCACTTGCCTCTGATACTAAAGGCCCCTGTCCATCAGGGCTTGAAGGAATAGATTAGGCTGCATGATGCATCCACGCAGAGCTGACAACAAACGCACACAAGTACTGGTAAATATCTCTGAGGTTCTAATCCTGGTCAGGAAATTTGGTACGAGTTGAACCGCCCATGCATATAAACCCTGGGGAGGCCAGGCTTTTTTCATCTCAATGTCGGGTAAAAGTCCCACAAAATTGGAAGCAACGTCTCTGAAATGACCTAAATAGTGTTGATGGGGATGTTAAACCTCAAATCAAACAAACAAAGCCTCTGAAGCTAGAGGCTTTTGGTTCGATCCCCAGAAGTGGTGATAAGATATTGGCATCCAAACACGCACCGTTGACTTCATTTGCAGGGATGAATGTCATAAAGTGCACCATTCTACGGGTTGGTACGTTAACTGGAGGCCCCTGTGCATGGAGAGTCTTCCCCTGTGCAAGTTAAAGACCCCTACCATAATTAAGTTACTAAGTTGGCTTTTATCCTACAAAGCTGGAGTGTATATATACAATGTAGTGTTTCCCCCAGCTCCTGAAATTGGCATGGCCGCATGGGGCAGATTATAGGTCAGGAAAAAGGGCACTTTCGACACACGAAACTATCTAAAAAGGGCACTTAAATTTAAGGCTGGCATGATTAATCAGATAAATGATTAATCGATCGACAAATTCCACAAACATGATTATCAGTACTGATTTGCTTGTAATTTGATTATTTGATAAGTACAATTTACTACTCAAAGTTGTGCCTAAAATAGCTGGATCAGTGGCAAACAGTGCAGACCTGATGAGACGCCGCCTTTTGCCTTAAGAGGCTTTTGGTTCGATCCCCAGAAGTGGTGATAAGATATTGGCATCCAAACACGCACCGTTGACTTCATTTGCAGGGATGAATGTCATAAAGTGCTCCATTCTACGGATTGGTACATGTACGTTAACTGGAGGCTCCTGTGCATGGAGAGTCTTCCCCTGTGCAGGTTAAAGACTCTGACCATAATTAAATTACTAAGTTGGCTTTTATCCTACAAATCTGGAGTGTATATTTACAATGTAGTGTTTCCCCCAGCTCCTGAAAATGGCATGGCCGCATGGTGCAGATTATAGGTCAGGAAAAAGGGCACTTTCGACACACGGAACTATCTAAAAAGGGCACTTAAATCTAAGGCTGGCATGATTAATCGGATAAATGATTAATCAATCGATAAATTCCACAAGAATGATTATCAGTACTGATTTGCTTGTAATCGATTATTTGATAAGTACAATTTACTACTCAAAGTTGTGCCTAAAATAGCTGGATCAGTGGCAAACAGGGCAGACCTGATGAGACGCCGCCTTTTGCGGCGTCTCATCTGGGTCTACACTGTTCAAATATACTTATGGTAAAGTACAACATATAATGAGAGTCAGGCTCAGACAAAGCCAGACAGGTAAAGTTATGATCAAATCTTTACTAATCGATTATCGATCACAATGTCAGGACTGATATAAATCGATTATCTTTTCAGCTGCGATTAGCCAGCCCTACTTTAATTACACATAAATGAGCACATTCACATGCATAACCTTGCTAAAAGGGCACATCTCTCAACTTGAAATAAAAGATCCTTCTCTTACCCTTTGTTTTCAATGCCAAATTATACTGCCTGTTTTATTATGCCATGTGAAGTGGCCCCCGCCCATCGGGGCTTGAAGAAGTAGATGGGCTGCAGGATGCTTCCACACAGTGCTGAATCCGACCTGCACACGAGTACTGGTAAACCGCTTAGAGGATCTAAGCCTGCCCAGGCAAAGCGGTGCGCACGAGTCGGACCGTCCATGCTTAAAAACCCTATTGGTTTCATTTGGCGACAGGACTTGAGATGTCATTTCAATTTTCATCTCAATGTCGGGTAAAAGTCCCTCAAAATTGGAAGCAACGTCTCCAAAATGACCTTTACAGTGTTGACAGGGACGTTAAAACTCAAATCAAACAAAACAAAATGCGATGTGAAGAGTTATGTCAAATTCACCATTGGTGATAAGAAGTTTTGTAGCGGGTCACTGATACAAACAAGATAATTTTGGTATGTTTTTGGCCACATCTCCCATTATCTAATACACACAAACACTGACATGATGCTGGTTGGGCACACTTTTACACTTCAGTTGTTTAACCCTTTTTGTACCAAATGGAATCTTCCTCCTTATATATAGCAGGAGTCCATTCCAAAATTTAGGGGTGTCAGTTTGTGTTTTCTTCAAAATCTATTTGGAAATAGGCTGAAAATTCTGCAAACAGAAGACGCCCTAATCAGACGCCGCGTTCTGTGGTGTGTGATCTGGGTCTGCACTGTTTGCCAAGGTACCCCTTTAGGGGTTTCGGTACTGAATGGGTTAATTAAGCACAATAAACAGGGGGATTACCAGTCAACCATAAATGGGGACAAAGGCAGCAATTTATTGCTAAAATATGTCTAAAATAGACCTTATTTAAACAGGCATAACTTTGTTATTTTTGTCACTTTCAATGATTTTTGTTCCAACTGCAGGGCAACATTTACTCTATATTAAAAAAAGGGGCATGACACTAGACAAAAAGGCATGGCACTAGGGAACAGGGACATGGTGCCACGCCATGCTAAAAATGGCTGGGGGAAACACTTAACAACCTCTCTGTTCCCGCTTTGGCTCAAGGCGAAACTGGAAGAAAGAAAGAGATGTGACCTCAGTATCAGAAGATAGATAAGGTTTGCTCAGTAGTTGGTGCATTTGTTTCTGATGTAAGAGGTACTGAATACTTGTTCCCCCAGATAGGCACTATAGAAATCACTACTCTTTGATTTTCAGACCCCTACTGCAAGAACTGACATTTACAAAGAATCTTCACTTGGACCATTGGAATGTAATTCCCGATTTGTTTCCACAGCATAGTTGAGCTAAATTTATCTCTTTGGTGACAGCTTGGGACTAACTTCCTATATCACAGGTCCTGATGTTTGAATGTCATTTGACATGTCACCAGTAACAATTAAGCTGGATATTAACAACGTCTGCAAATTGACCTTTACAGTGTTGACGGGGACGTTAAACCTCAAATCAATCAAAAACAAACAAAACTAGCATTTAAAGTAGCAAGTTACATGTAAAAGCAAATGCTAAAATTGATTGCTGTATAACGTTTTCTTGTCTTTTTTTTTCAGGAAAGTGAAGGGGAACACATAGGTAAGATCCTTTTTGTAGCGCCTGCTATTAGCATGGCGCGATATAGGCGCCCGGTTTTTCGTCTGTTTGTCAAGGCGTCAACATTTGCGACCACCCTTGGGTTCACCCTAATGGTCAAGTTTATTTCTCAAGAACTATAAGAGCTTCATTAATGATACTTTGTACAAACTTGTATCTGGAGATGGAAACTTAAATGCAAGCATCCATATTTGACCTTGACCTACATTTTATGGTTCACTGACTTTGTAAAATATTGCAACCACCCTAGCGTTCACCCTAATGGTTAAGTTCATTTCTCAAGAATTCTTACAGCTTAATTAATGATACTTAGTACAAGCTTGCATTGAAGAATGGCAACTTTTATGCAAGCATCTATGTTTGACCTTGGCCTAGATGTCATGGTTCGCTGACTTTGCGCACCCCCAGGCGCAACATAGCCTTTGGCAGAATTCCTGTTTGAGTATGTCATGCATAATGCTTTTATCTTAAAACCTGCAAGGCAAAGATAATGAAAACGTTTGTGAATAAATTTTCAAATGCATTGCTATTTTCCAATAAAGAGATTTGATTGTTGACAAAAAATTGAAATACATAGTAAGCATGTATTTTAAACCTTTTTGTACCAACTGGAATCTTCCTCCTTATATATACATGTAGCAGGAGTTCATTTCAAAATTTAGGGTTGTCAGGCTGTGCTTTGAACTTCGAAATTTATTTTGAAAATGGTTGTATTTTTTGCAAACAGTGAAGGTCCTGATCAGATGCCGCATTCTGCAGCGTCTGATCTGGGACTGCACTTTTTGCCAAATACATACCGGTTTTGGGGTTTCAGGTACAGGAAGGGTTAAGACCGTGAGACCTCTGGTTGAAGTGCTGAGCATTAGGACCATTAGACCTCAGTCTACATGAATAATGATTATGGCCCTGAAATACATGTACAAGTCACAACGGCCCCCGCCCATCGGTGCTTGAAGAAATAGATGGGCTGCATGATGCTTCTATGCAGAGCTGAAACCGACCCGCACACGAGTACTGGTAAACCACTTAGAAGATTTAAGCCTGTCCAGGAACCGCGGTGCGTTGTGGACTGTCCATGCTAATAAACCTTATTGGTTTCATTGGGCGACAGGGCTTAAGATATCATTTCATCTCAGTGTCGGGTAAAAGTCCCACAAAATTGAGGACAAAGTCTCCAAAATGACCTTTACAGTGTTGATGGGGTCATTAAACCTCAAATCAAACAAACAAAACCAAAGCAGAAACCGTTTTAATTAACCCAAACAAAAGTGTATAGATTATATAGAAAAATGACCTATATAATCTATACATTTTTGGGATCAAATGGCCATTTTTAGCTCACCGTCACGTAGTGACGAGGTGAGCTTTTGGGATCACTTTTTGTCCGTCGTCCGTCGTGCGTGCGTCCGTCCGTCCGTGCGTCCGTGCGTGCGTAAACAATTTCTTTAAACGACATCTCCTCCTAAACCACTGATCGGATTTTGACCAAACTTCACAGGAATGATCCTAAGGTGGTCCCCTTTCAAAGTTGTTCAAATGGTTCCGGTCCGTTGCACAACTAGGTCACAGGAGCCAAAAATAGACTTTTTTCACCAAAAACTTAAAAAATCTTCTTCTCTGAAACCACAAGGCCCTGGTCTTTGATATTTGGTATGAAGCATCATCTAGTGGACCCCTACCAAGATTGTTCAAATTATAGTGCTGGGGCCAAAAATGCCCCCGCCCCGGGGCCCTTTGGTTTTACATGGGCTTATATAGGGAAAATCTTTAAAAATCTTCTTCTCTGAAACCACAAGGCCCAGTTCTTTGATATTTGGTATGAAGCTTCATCTAGTGGACCCCTACCAAGATTGTTCAAATTATAGTGCTGGGGCCAAAAATGCCCCCGCCCCGGGGACCTTTGGTTTTACATAGGCTTATATAGGGAAAATCTTTAAAAATCTTCTTCTCTGAAACCACAAGGCCCAGGACTTTGATATTTGGTTTGAAGCTTCATCTAGTGGACCCCTACCAAGATTGTTCAAATTATAGTGCTGGGGCCAAAAATGCCCCCGCCCCGGGGCCCTTTGGTTTTACATAGGCTTATATAGGGAAAATCTTTAAAAATCTTCTTCTCTGAAACCACAAGGCCCAGGACTTTGATATTTGGTATGAAGCTTCATCTAGTGGACCCCTACCAAGATTGTTCAAATTTTAGTGCTGGGACAAAAAATGCCCCCGCCACAGGGCCCTTTGGTTTTACATAGGCTTATATAGGGAAAATCTTTAAAAAATTTCTTCTCTGAAACCACAAGGCCCAGGACTTTGATATTCGGTATGAAGCTTCATCTAGTGGACCCCTACCAAGATTGTTTAAATTTTAGTGCTGGGACAAAAAATGCCCCCGCCACGGGGCCCTTTGGTTTTACATTGGCTTATATAGGGAAAATCTTTAAAAATCTTCTTCTCTGAAACAATAGGGCCCAGGTGTTTTATATTTGGTAAGAAGCTTCATCTAGTGGACCCCTACCAGGATTGTTCAAATTATAGTGCTGGGGCCAAAAATGCCCCCGCCCCGGGGCCCTTTGGTTTTACATAGGCTTATATAGGGAAAATCTTTTAAAATCTTCTTCTCTGAAACCACAAGGCCCAGGTCTTTGATATTTGGTATGAAGCTTCATCTAGTGGACCCCTACCAAGATTGTTCAAATTATAGTGCTGGGACAAAAAATGCCCCCGCCACGGGGCCCTTTGGTTTTACATTGGCTTATATAGGGAAAATCTTTAAAAATCTCCTTCTCTGAAACCACAAGGCCCAGGTCTTTGATATTTGGTATGAAGCTTCATCTAGTGGACCCCTACCAAGATTGTTCAAATTATAGTGCTGGGGCCAAAAATGCCCCCGCCCCGGGGCCCTTTGGTTTTACATAGGCTAATATAGGGAATTTCTTTAAAAATCTTCTTCTCTGAAACCACAAGGCCCATGCAGGACTTTGATATTTGGTATGAAGCTTCATCTAGTGGACCCCTTCAAATTTTAGTGCTGGGACAAAAAATGCCCCCACCACGGGGCCCTTTGGTTTTACATTGGCTTATATAGGGAAAATCTTTAAAAATCTTCTTCTCTGAAACCACAAGGCCCAGGTCTTTGATATTTGGTATGAAGCTTCATCTAGTGGACCCCTAACAAGATTGTTCAAATTATAGTGCTGGGGCCAAAAATGCCCCCGCCCCGGGGCCCTTTGGTTTTACATAGGCTTATATAGGGAAAATCTTTAAAAATCTTCTTCTCTGAAACCACAAGGCCCAGGACTTTGATATTTGGTATGAAGCTTCATCTAGTGGACCCTACCAAGATAGTTCAAATTATAGTGCTGGGGCAAAAAATGCCCCCATCCCGGGGCCCTTTGGTTTTACATAGGCTTATATAGGCAAAATCTTTAAAAATCTTCTTCTCTGAAACCGCCAAGCCCAGGTCTTTGAAATTTGATGTGTAGCTTCATCTAGTGGACCTTTGCCAAGATTGTTCAAATTATAGCCTTTGTTGATGTTTGGTATGAAGCTTCACCTTTAAGACCTCCCTCAGCATTATGCACATTAAAGCCCTGGGGCCAATAATGGCCCTCTCTGGGGCACACTTGTTACACTATGGATCAGGTGAGCGATCCAGGGCCATCATGGCCCTCTTGTTCTGTATAATCTATACAATATGGGATCCATCTTGAAACCATGTTATACTCAGAACCATGTTATAAAGAACTGTGTTATAATGAGGTTGTGGTGTACTTTTAAATGTGAAAAAAAGGATTGCTGCAAGCTATAAGAAAGAAACGTTTGGCTCTCCCCATTTTGTGCGATGTCTGCCTTTTGTATTGATTCACATGGTATCAAGATCCTGACCGGACCCAGTGTCAGGATAATGTGACTGGTTGTGGTATCATGTAATGTGTCTGGGACATGATACTTCAGTGAGGCAGCACTGTAAAAGTGAGCATTGAGCTCCCTGTCGCAACCAGACACTGTCGTGATATGACTGAAAAATTGTTGAAAGCGACGTTAAACCCGAATTCACACACACACACACACACATGTACAAGTCTCGAAAGCTCCCTTAAACAAGACAGAATCAAGTCCTGAACAATGATATCATTCTGTTCTTGAGGCAGTGCCAACTCATAGGATTTCATCAAGTTGAGCAAGAAACAGCATTTTTTTTTTTTTTTAAACACATTGTAGTAGTCATACATCTCTAAAACTTGATACGCCACAACCTCTTTATAACACTATTAATGGGGACCAAAGCAGGAACCGTGTTGGTTAAACAACTGTGTTATACCCAAACAAAAGTGTATAGATTATATAGAAAAATGACCATTTATGGTCATTTTTCTATATAATCTATACATTTTTGGGATCAAATGGCCATTTTTCTGTATAATCTATACATTTTTGGGATCCATCTTGAAACCATGTTATATGCAAAACCATGTTATAAAGAACTGTGTTATAATGAGGTTGTGATGTACTTTTAAATGTGAAAAAAAAGGATTGCTGCAAGCTATTAGAAAGAAACGTTTGGCTCTCCCCATTTTGTGCGATGTCTGCCTTTGGTATTGATTCACATGGTATCAAGATCCGGAGTCTATGATACATGGTGAAAAGGTTATACCCCTGTCACACAGTCAAAAGTTTTTATATGACATGGGCCGAGTTATTATGAGTTATAATTTGTGGCATGCTGTAAGAGTAAGTGGGAGTTGTTGCTCTATTCTTTCCGCCAATTTTTTTCTATGAGTCCCTCACGACATGCCTCCAATTAAGTTAACATCACAACCTCTTTATAAAACTATTAATGGGGTCCAAAGCAGAAACCCTGTTAGTTAAACAGCTGTGTTATATCCAAACAAAAATGTATAAATGTTAATTTTTCTATATAATCTATACTTTTTGGGGATCCATCTTGAAACCATGTTATATCCAAAACCATGTAATAATGAACCATGTTATAATGAGGTTGTGGTGTAATTGGGGAAACTTGTATTTATTTCTTTTCTACCATGTAGCTAGTAGTCTCGCCATAACTTGTACTAAGTCATACAGTTGTCGTGTCTCTTGTACAAATGTCGTAGCCAACTTGTGATATCTTGGCATTATATCATACTTTGTCGTTGCAGCTTGTGACTAACTTGTTCTCAATTCGTGGTATGTCGTAGTTAAGGCTTACACAATTAATCGTATAATCAATTAACTGATCGATAAATTCCACAAAAATGATTATCATTTCTGATTTGCTTTTAATTGATTACTTGATAGGTACAATTTACTACCCAAAGTTATGCCTAAAATAGCTGGATGAGTGGCAAACAGTGCTGACCCTGATGAGACGCCGCATTTTGCGGCATCTCATCTGGGTCTACACTGTTTGCTCAGGCCTGTCTGTTCAAATATACATATGGTAAAGTGAAACATATGGTAAGGGTCATGCTCAGACAGGTAATATAATGACAAAAACCTTAGCGATAGCGACTTCTAATCGCTTATCGATCGCAATGGCAGGACTGATAATCGATTATCTTTTCAGCTCCGATTAGCCAGCCCTAGTCGTAGTGGCTAAAAGCAGACTATACTCACATGAGATCCTACAACATTTCTGCGCGATTTACACAACACACTATGAATAAGTCAGTATGTGTTAAGTGCCGCCCACTTTAGACTATGAGTTGTCCTGAGATTTGTAAACTGTTTTAAAAATTCTCATAGGCTCTCCCAGACAAGCTACGAGATCTGGCTAGTTTAGGCGGGATGTCAACAACAACTGCTGACTTAGGGGACATCACTACGACATGCTATGAGTTGTTAACTCTGGACAACTCATAGCCAAACTCATGACTGTGTGACAGGGGTACAAAATAGCAAAAGTTAATATATTATGACATTATTTTTATTACAGAGCCAGAGTTGTCAGAGTATGAAAGTGCTGTGGATGAAAGCAGAGATGTTGAGGTTTGTTACTGACATATTATACTGTCATGTTCCTAAGTATTGGCTCAGAGAGGCCAAAGCAAACAGTGCAGACTGCAGACCCAAATCAGACTGAAGGAGCAGTCTGATCAGGGTCTTCACTGTTTGCCATTCCGTCTGCACCTTTTGGACTCCTTGCTGGATCATGAAACAAATTTGTTAAAATTGTAGGAGACTTGCAGAAAGTCCTTAAGGTGTCAGAACTTTTAAGATTTTTACGGTACAAGAATTCAGGAAAATCATAACCTGATTAGCCTCGGGAATTCCAGTATTTCGTGGTATGATCTGGAGCTGCATTCAGCAAAGCGGGTGCCCACTGAGTGCTCACTTTGTTGCCTACAGAACTAAGGCAACAAAGTGGGCACCCCCATTGTTGAATGCACCTCTAGTATATACACTTCAAAAATCTCTTCTGTCAAAAAAGGTGCTATGCTGACCAAATTGATTAGAATGTTTTTGCTTAAGGGGAATGGGAACACCTGGCCCATTTTTTTCCACCATTTTTCAAAGGGAGACAACTTCCTGTATGTTTTTCTATAAGCCCTGTCCCACTGAAAAAGGGTCTACTCTTAGAAGAAAGAATTTGCTCCTGAGGAGCAAATTCTTTCCTTTAAGAGTTGACCCCTATTGACATGGGAGACAAAAATAGTATTGCAGGAGTTGCCTCACCTGAAGGTGTACCCATTTCCCCTTAATACATGTACACCCTTTGGTGAGGGTACATAACAATGTCATAAAGAGGTTTATCACATAACCCTCTTTATGACATTGTTATGTCCCCTCACCGAAGGGTGTATGCACAGGACTGGTGTCGGTGTGAAACATCCTTGTGTGCACTACAGGATGGATTTTAATCAAAATTTGCATGGACATAACTTTGGGACAGGATGGAGAACTAATTAGGTTTCAGTGACCTTGATCTTTTTTTCATGCTCACAGCAGTGCCAAATAGGTCAAATGTAGGCCAAATTTAGGTTGTCTGCAGTATATCTCATGAACTACTGGGTGGATTTGAATCAAAATTTGCATGGATATAACATTTGGTCAGGATCAAGAACTGATTAGGTTTTCGTGACCTTGATCTTATTTTCAAATAAAAATTAAAAATGAGTTCCTTTAAGAGCAATGAAAACATTCATAAGAAAGAAGATGGGTCATACTACGTAGTTTCGGCTAATAAAGCCTCATCAGTGACCCTGTAATGATCCGGCAACGAAAGCCAGAGGAAACATACTGCAAATTTCCAAATTTCGAACTAGCAGTCGATTCAAAGACTGATATAAATCAAAATGGGGTCCAAATAATTAAAAACCTGTCTAGACAATGAGTCTAAACCAATAATTTATTTCTGATTTCTCAGAATATTCACGCTGATCTCAAAGGACCAAAAGTAAAATAAAAACTGCACTATGGTTGATGTACGGGGAGACGTTTTACGGCCGCCACACGGCACAACACCAGCTGCAGTGAAGGCAAATAAAAATCAAAAATGAGTTCCTTTAAGAGCAATGAAAACATTCATAAGAAAGAAGATGGGTCATACTACGTAGTTTCGGCTAAAGTCACAGCAGTGCTGTTGAATTAAGCTTGTTTTGAAAGTGGTGTGTGGTTTTGGTTGAGGGATATCTGTTTTCTCAGTCATTATAAAACAGTTTTGGATAAAATAGTTTAAAACATGATAACAATTTTTAGATTTTATAGAAAAATGACCATAAATAATAATAAGTTCAATATGACACAAATTTGGATATGGCAGTTTCAAGATGTATAAAAATGTCATGAATGGTCATTTTTCTATACAGGGCAGTCCCTGTATAATGCTATGTTTGGGATGCATAGAACAGGACTGTGTTATAAGTGAACTGTGTTATAAAGTGATATTTTTATTTTGAAATTATAGTAAAATGACAATTTGGGACGCAAGACCTGGCTGTGTTATAACCAAAACCATGTTCTAGTGAGTAGAGTACTAATGGGACTAAAGTGTACAATCCATATGTTCTTGTTAAAATTGTATGGATTATGTAGATTAATGGCCATCAATGGTAATCTATAAATTTTTCTTTCGAGATAATGCGGTGGTTTAAATTTCACAGTCTCTGTTTGGGGCACCAACTGTAGTCTTAGAAAGAGTATTTCCCGATATAAAGTGTTTTTCCTGAAAATGTATGTTATTTAGGAAGAGGAGTCTGATGAAGAGACTGAGACTGAGGAGGAGGAGGAGGATGAAGGAACTGCTGAAGAGGATTCTGGGGAGGATGTTATTGTGGAGGGAGAAGATGTGGTAGACGAGGAGAGACAAAGTGGGGACGGAGAGGTTAGTTTGCTCAAGAAATATAGATCAGGGGCCAGTTGTTCAAAATTATCAATGCCATTAGTTAACATATCGTTAAAAAATTGATAATTTAATATGACAAATGTGTCATTATTTTTGCTGAAAAAATGTGAGCAGTTTTGCAAGTACAAAAGCTGCTCACATTTTTTTCAGCAAAAATATCATCATCATTGATTAACGTGCAGGTACAGGGGCAACATCCACATAAGTGGGCGGCCTTCCAGGTAGCTGGCTTGCTGCACGCATGGCAGATCTTACACCAGATCTCCAGGCTTGTCTATCATAGCAGAATACCAGAATTATAGATATTGTACTTGCTAGAGTAGTTAATACTATGACCATTAACAAGCTCGTAAAGCTAACGATGCTTTGAACAACTGGCCCCAGCTCTAACAGTAAATTGTTGAGTGCCATATATACCTTAAATATTCGGACACTTCAGCTCCTTACCCTACTTGTTCTTAAACTTGAACAAGTGCAATTTGGTTTAAACATACTTGTTTCAGCAACATTCACAATATACAGCACAAGGACTAATGGATAAGAGCGCTGACTCTTAAACATTAGGGCTCTCACCGCTGTGGGTTCGAGCCTGACTCGTGCCAAGTTCTGCAATGGATGGTCAGGTGGTTTTTCTTTGGGTTCTCCAGTTTTCGTCCACCTCTGATTAACGATAAGCTCGATATAAGTGAAATAATCTTGAAAGGGCCATGAAACTGGTAAAATTGGAAAAATTACTTGGAAAAAAAATCTTGCAATCAGGAATTTTGAAAATCGATGACTGATTGTAAATTCCATGTTTAAAGAGTGAATAAGGGGATAGACTGATAAATAGATTACCAGATTCATGTCTAGCCTCGCGATTCTACAAGACTTCTCAAAGCCTTGCCTGATCAGCTTATATCAAAAGACACAAACCTTGTATTCTCTATATATTTAGGATAATTAAGGGGTTTATTTCTAATTTTATTGTTGCACCTGCTTTAAGCATGGCACAATAATAAGAGTGCATTCACCATAGCATTCACCCTTATGTAGGAGTCCATTTCTGAAGACCTATTAGAGCCTCATCAATGATACTTTGTACAAACTTGCATCTTGGGATGGCAACTTAAATGCAAGCATCCAAATCAAGCATCCAAATTTGACCTTAACCTACATTTCATGGTTCACTGACTTTGTAAATGTTTGCGTTCACCCTAGCGTTTACCCTAATGTAAGATCTAGAGTCCATTAGAGACTTATCCATGATACATGGTACAAATTTGCATCTTGGGATGGCAACTTAAATGCAAGCATCCATATTTATTGACCTACATTTCATGGTTCACTGACTGTACATATTTGTGTTCACTCTAGCGTTCATCGTAATGTTAGAGTCCATTTCTCAAGAACTATGAGAGACTCATTCATGATACTGGGTACCAACTTGCTTGGGATGGCAACTTTAATGCAAGCATCCATATTTGACCTTGATCTAAATTTCATAGTTCACTGACTTTGTGAACATTTGTGACCACCCTAGCGTTCACCCAATGGTCAAGTTCATTTCTGAAGAACTGCAAGATCTTGATTAGTTTGGTGACTATGGCAAGCATGCATTCATTTCCCGAAAAAGGCAAATTTATGCATTAAAACTTGCCTGTCTTTAGCAAGCAGTTTTCAATTAACCTTTAATTGCTCGCTTAATACATGTTTCACTGTAGTTCAATTGTCTGATTACAGGAACAGCCGAGCGAGTCTCTGGATGACGACGAGGATAAGAAGAACCCAGCTTATATTCCCAGGAAAGGTGCTTTCTTTGAGCATGACATGAGGCTGGATCCTGATGCTGACGAGAGAATGATCTCCGGCAGAGGGTAAGAACTTATTCTATTCTAATGAAAAGTGACATTTAAGAATGAAATTTATTTTTCTGTTGTTCAGGAAAGTATGAATGCAGCGGGTCGCGTGCAAAGTAAATGAACCCCAAAGGGGTTCATGTAAACTTTGCTAGCAATCTGCTGTCATTCATACTTTCATGAAAAGCAGAAAAATTAAGTTTATTTTTAGCTCACCTGAGCCGAAAGCACTAGGGGAGCTATTGTGATTGGTCATTCGTCCGTCGTCGTCATCCATCTGGATGTCCTTCCACAATTCCTTTAAATGACATCTCCTCCTAAACCACTGAACAGATTTTGACCAAACTTGGCAGAAATGATCTTTGGGTGGTCCTCTCTCAAAGTTGTTCAAAGAATTCCTTTCCATGCAGAACTCTGGTTGCCATGGCAACAAAAGGGTAAAATAAGAAAAAAACCTTTAAAAATCTTCTTGTCAGAAACCACAAGGCCCAGGTCATTGATATTTGGTATGAAGCTTCATCTAGTGGACCTCTTCCAAGATTGTTCAAATCATAGCCCTGGGGCCAAAAATGCCCCCGCGCCGGGGCCAACTGGTTTTACATAGGCTTATATAGGGAAATCCTTTGAAAATGTTCTTGTCTGAAACCAGGAGACCCAGGTCTTTGATATTTGGTATGAAGCTTCATCTAGTGGACCGCTACAAAAATGGCCCCGCTCCGGGGCCCTTTGGTTTTACATAGGCTAACATAGGGAAAAATCTTTAAAAATCTTCTTCTCTGAAACCGCAAGGCCCAGGTCTTTGATATTTGGTATGAAGCTTCATCTAGTTGACCTCTACCAAGATTGTTCAAATTATAGCATTATAGCCCTGGGGCCAAAAATGTCCCCGCGCCTGGGCCTACTGGTTTTACATAGGCTTATATAGGAAAATCCTTTGAAAATCTTCTTGTCTAAAACCAGCAGATCCAGGTCTTTGATATTTGGTATGAAGCTTCATCTAGTGGACCGCTATGAAGATTGTTCAAATTACAACACTGGGGCCAAAAATGTCCCCACATGGGGGCCCACTGGTTTTACAAAGTCTTATATAGGGAAAACCTTTTAAAATCTTCTTGTCTGAAACCAGAAGGCCCAGGTCTTTGATATTTGGTATGAAGCTTCATCTAGTGGACCTCTACCAAGATTGTTCATATTATTGCCCTGAGGCCAAAATGGCCCCACGCCGGGGCCCACTGGTTTCACATAGGCATATATCGGGAAAATCTTTAAAAATCTTCTTCTCTGAAACCGCAAGGCCCAGGTCTTTGATATTTGGTATGAAGCTTCATCTAGTGGACCTCTACCAAGATTGTTCAAATTAAAGCATTATAGCCCTGGGGCCAAAAATGCCCCCGCGCCGGGGCCCACTGGTTTTACATAGGTTTAAATAGGAAAATCCTTTAAAAATCTTCTTGTCTGAAACCAGGAGGCCCAGGTCTTTGATATTTGGTATGAAGCTTCATCTAGTGGACCTCTACCAAGATTGTTCATATTATTGCCCTGAGGCCAAAATGGCCCCACACGGGGCCCACTGGTTTCACATAGGCATATATAGGGAAAATCTTTAAAAATCTTCTTCTCTGAAACCGCAAGGCCCAGGTCTTTGATATTTGGTATGAAGCTTCATCTAGTGGACCTCTACCAAGGTTGTTCAAATTAAAGCATTATAGCCTTGGGGCCAAAAATGCCCATGGCAGGGGCCCACTGGTTTTACATAGGTTTAAATAGGAAAATCCTTTGAAAATCTTCTTGTCTGAAACCAGGAGGCCCAGGTCTTTGATATTTGGTATGAAGCTTCATCTAGTGGACGACTACGTAGATTGTTCAAATTATAGCCCTGGGGCCAAAAATGGCCCCACACAGGGGCCTACTGGTTTTACATAGGCTTATATGTGGAAAACCTTTAAAAATCTTCTTATCTGAAACCAGAAGGCCCAGGTCTTTGATATTTGGTATGAAGCTTCATCTAGAGGACCTCTACCAAGGTTGTTCAAATTATAGCCCTGGGGCCAAAAATGCACCGCGCCGATGCACACTGGTTTTATGCAGGCTTATGATTGGGAAAACCTTTAAAAATCTTCTTGTCTGAAACCAGAAGGCCCAGGTCTTTGATATTTAGTATGAAGCTTCATCTAGTTGATCTCTACCAAGATTGGTCAAATAATAGCCCTGGGGCCAAAAATGCCCCCGCGCCGGGGCCCACTGGTTTTACATAGGCTTGTATAGGGAAATCTTTGATATTTGGTATGAAGCTTCATCTAGTGGACCGCTACGAAGATTGTTCAAATTAAGCCCTGGGGCCAAAAATGCAGAACCCATAACTAAACCAGGCCAACTCAAGGTCAAAGTCACAGTTGAAGGTCGCGAGTTTGAGCCTTGAATTTTGTGTCTATTCCATATTTCCTTTAGCCTTGGAAGAATTTTCAATAAACTTTTGGTCAAATATTTGCCTAAGTGAGACGATGTGCATAACTGATAATTCAGCTATGCTGACTCATGGTCAAGGTCACAG
Organism: Lucinisca nassula; assembly: GCA_963580285.1. NCBI lineage: Eukaryota > Metazoa > Mollusca > Bivalvia > Lucinida > Lucinidae > Lucinisca > Lucinisca nassula. The sequence continues at coordinate 54,094,168 of OY757026.1, read as the reverse complement.
TTGAAAGCTTAGTTTTTGAGCCTTGAATTTCTTGTCTGCCAATCCTGGTCTAAGTGAGATACTGTGCAGAATCTGTAACTCCACCTATGACTCTGTGTTCCAAAGTCTGAAGTGCTAACCACTTGGCCACATGGTTGCTTATACAACCAAAGGTTTCACCACTCTGACTTTACTCACTCATTTTACTGTGGGGGCTATAGCTGTCCCTCAGACTTCCTTCTTATTAGTATTAAGGGGAATGGGAACACCTGCCAGATTTTTCTGTCATTTTTCAAAGGGAGACATCTTTCGGGACTTCCTGTACCATTTTCTATAAGCCCTGTCCCACTGAAAAAGGGGTCTACTTTTGGAAGAAAGAATTTGCTCCTTAGGAGCAAATTCTTTCCTTTAAGAGTTGACCCCTATTGACATGGGAGACAAAAATATTTTTGCAGGAGTTGCCTCCACTGGAGGTGTTCCCATTCCCCTGAAGTAGGCAAATTATGTTGCCATAAAACAACCTTTGTGACCATAAAAATGACAGTTAACCTCCACAAATGACAGTTTTAAAAAGACAGTTATCCTAAATTTAAGGGGAATGGATACACCTTCAGGGGGAACCAACTTCTGCGAAAGTATTTTTGTCCCCGATGTTAAAAGGGGTCAACTCTTAAAGGAAAGAATTTGCTCCTGAGGAGCAAATTCTTTCCTTTAAGAGTAGACCTCTTTTTCAGTAAGACAAAGTTTATAGAAAAGCGAACAGGAAGTCTCAAAAGTTGTCTCTCTTTGAAAAATGGCGGAAAAATCTGCCAGATGTTCCCATTTCCCCCAGGAACCGCGGTGCGAGGTGGACCATCCATGCTAATAAACCCTATTGGTTTCATTGGATGACAGGGCTTGAGATGTCATTTCATTTCAATGTCGGGTAAAAGTCCCACAAAATTGGAAGCAACGTCTCCAAAATGACCTTTACAGTGTTGACGGGGACGTTAAACCTCAAATCAAACAAACAAAACAAAACATGTAATGCGATGTCTGATTGGATAACATAAAAAATTTACAGCTCCAAGGATTGTAGTCACACAACGAAATTTTGACCATAAAACTGCTGAATTACCTCTGCAAATGACAAGTTTTTGATCTACATGTAAAATGAAAATGAGCCGGTGCACAGCAAAACCTGTGACTCACAGGTTTTGTTGTGCACAGGCTCATTATCATTTTAGATAAAAAGCTTGACAAGGGTTTTCGCTTGTCTCACTTTTGACAGCCCGGGAGCTATAGAGCTCATGCAATCAGCCAACTCTGATCACTCTGTTGCACAGGCTGATCTATCTTGGCTGGTCACACAAATCTTATTGTAGGTTTGTTTTCGTGTGTAGGCTCAAATAAACAAAGGATTAAAGCATTCTAGTGCTTATTCATCACATTTACAAGTCCGTGAAATGAACACACCCCTCACATCATCCAATCAAATAACTTGATATAATGTATTCATTCAACTCACAAACAGCATTACAAACAGCCCCCGCCCATCGGGGCTTGAAGAAATAGATGGGCTGCATGATGCTTCCACGCAGAGCTAAATCCGACTGCACACGAGTACTGGTAAACTGCTTAGGGGATCTAAGCTGCCCAGGAAAAGCGGTACGAGTCAGAACGTCCAATGTTTATAAACCCTATTGGTTTCATTGGGCGACAGGGATTGAGATGTCATTTCATCTCAATGTCGGGTAAAAGTCCCACAAAATTGGAAGCAACGTCTCCAAAATAACCTATACAGTATTGACGGGGACATTAAACCTCAAATCAAACCAAGCCTTACAAACAGTGTAGATCCTGATCAGACGGCTTCAGAAGCCATCTGATCTGGATCTACACTGTTTGCAAAGGTAATGGTTGTTGTGTTCAACAGGATAAGGGTAAAGGCTGCAAAATCAGGCCTTTCAGGCATGGAAAGCCTTGGTCAGAACGAGCCCTGATACTGGCACACAGTGCAGTCCCATATGAGATGTCACAGAATACAGCATCTGATCTGGGCCTACAAGCTAAATGTCTAGCCATTTTCCAAATAAATTTTGAAGAAACCACGACCTGACACCCCTAAATTTTGAAATGGACTTGTGCTATATATAAGGAAGAAGATTCCATTTGATACAAAATATGTTAATGCAACCAGAAGATGGCCTCTGAACAAGCCTTTGGCTTAATGTCAGATCCTGGATAATATGCATTTGTCTATGGTGTATACATATCATTGAAGCAATCAAAATAAAGGTTAAACCAAAGTTGGTTAATGTGATATAATGACTTTGTTTTTAGGAGAGGTAAGGGCAGGCTATGGAAGGATGAAACAAAATGGCTACATGACCGTTACTTAGCGGAAGAACAAGCACCAAAGTCCCGCCAGGAACTTATTGCTATGTATGGTTATGACATCACATCATCTGATAAACCACCAGATGCACCACCCAAGATGAACATGCAGAGGTACATGACCTACAAAGAACAGCAAGGGATTCACTGCAACCTCATTATAACACTATTCGTTATGACATGGTTACAGATATAATACTGTTTGTTATAACTGTGTAAACACGGTAACCGAACACGGTTTCAAGATGGATCCCAAAAATGTATAGATTATATAGAAAAATGACCATAAATGGTCATTTTTCTATATAATCTACACATTTTTGTTTGGATATAACATAGTTGTTTAACTAACACGGTTTTTGCTTTGGACCATATTAATAGTGTTATAAAGAGGTTGTGGTGTATTTGTTTGAATTGAGGTTTAACTATCCCGTCAAAACTATTTAGGTCATTTGGCTTCCAATTTTGTGGGTCTCTTACCTGACATTAATATGAAATTGCATCTCAATCACTGCCAACTAATGAAGCCAATATGGTTCATATGCATGTTGCCTTGGCAGGCTTGGACCTTCTAGTTGGTTTACCAGTACTCATGTGGGGTCGGTTTCATCTCTGCTTGGAAGCACCGTGCAGCCCGATCTATTTCTCCTAACCCCGATGTGCAGTGGGAGGGGGAGTGGGGGTGGTGGACTAAAGCAGGGGATAAACAGTAAATATTCTGTGACTGGGACACTGATGCCTCAGTTACTGTGGCTGTTTTAATCTAATTCTTAACCCTTATCCTGCTGAATAAATTTATTCAGCCACACCCATTTCTGTTATCAACCAATCAAATTATCTGATATAATGTATATGTTAAAATTCACAAACTGTATATCTTAATCAGATTCAGAAGCCATCTGATCAGGATCTACACTGTTTGCAAAGATAGAGGGTTGTCATGTTCAGCAGGATAAGGAGTAAGTCCCTAAGGTGTTCTTCTTATAATTATACGTAGAGCTATCAGAATAACCCCTTTGGGACCTAACCAACGATAACCTGCTATCTTTGCAAACAGTGTAGATCCTGATCAGATGGCTTCTGAAGAAACAAATTCATTATATAAGATAATTTGATTGGTTGATAACAGCAATGGGCATGGCTATATGAATTTAATTCATACAAGTATATTTGCCTCTGCCAGTGTCGGGTTTAAGTCCCAAAAAATTAGAAGCAACATCTCCAAAATGACCTGAATAGTGTTGACTGGGACATAAAACCTGAATTCAGTATTTGAGTCTGCTTGCAGCTGTGTTATTTCTGAATACTTTGAGAAGGACAGTTGCCATGTACTAAAAATATAAGAATCTTATATGGGTGTGAGGGGTGGATTGAAAAACCCGTCCTGAGGGACACTGTCTGGCATCACGAGGCTTGCCGAGTGATGCCGGACAGTGATCCCGAGGGACGGATTTTTAGCTCACCGTCACATAGTGACGAGGTGAGCTTTTGCGATCACTTTTTGTCCGTCGTGCGTGCGTCCGTGCGTAAACAATTTCTTCAAACGAAATCTCCTCCTAAACCACTGAGCGGATTTTGACCAAACTTCACAGGAATGATCCTTAGGTGGTCCCCTTTCAAAGTTGTTCAAATGGTTCCGGTCCGTTGCACATATAGGTCACAGGAGCCAAAAACTTAAAAAATCTTCTTCTCTGAAACTGCATGGCCCAGGTCTTTGATATTTGGTATGAAGCTTCATCTAGTGGACCCCTACCAAGATTGTTCAAATTATAGTGCTGGGGCCAAAAATGCCCCCGCCCCGGGGCCCTTTTGGTTTTACATGGGCTTATATAGGGAAAATCTTTAAAAATCTTCTTCTCTGAAACTGCAAGGCCCAGGTCTTTGATATTTGGTATGAAGCTTCATCTAGTGGACCCCTACCAAGATTGTTCAAATTAAAGTGCTGGGGCCAAAGATGCCCCCGCCCCGGGGCCCTTTGGTTTTACATGGGCTTATATAGGGAAAATCTTTTAAAATCTTCTTCTCTGAAACCACAAGGCCCAGGTCTTTGATATTTGGTATGAAGCTTCATCTAGTCGACCCCTACCAAGATTGTTCAAATTATAGTGCTGGGGCCAAAAATGCCCCCGCCCATGGGCCCTTTGGTTTTACATGGGCTTATATAGGGAAAATCTTTAAAAATCTTCTTCTCTGAAACTGCAAGGCCCAGGTCTTTGATATTTGGTATGAATCTTCATCTTATGGACCCCTACCAAGAATGTTCAAATCATAGTGCTGGGGCCAAAAATGCCCACGCCCCGGGGCCCTTTGGTTTTACATAGGCTTATATAGGGAACCTTTAAAAATCTTCTTCTCTGAAACCGCAAGGCCCAGGTCTTTGATATTTGGTATGAAGCTTCATCTAGTGGACCCCTACCAAGATTGTTCAAATTATAGTGCTGGGGCCAAAAATGCCCCCGCCCCAGGGCCCTTTAGTTTTACATGGGCTTATATTGGGAAAATCTTTAAAAAATCTTCTTCTCTGAAACTGCAGGGCTCAGGTCTTTGCTATTTGGTATGAAGCTTCATCTAGTGGACCCCTACCAAGACTGTTCAAATTATAGTGCTGGGGCCAAAAATGCCCACGCCCCGGGGCCCTTTGGTTTAGACATAGGCTTTTATAGGGAAAATCTTTAAAAATCTTATTCTCTGAAACTGCAAGGCCCAGATCTTTGATATTTGGTGTGAAGCTTCATCTTGTGGACCTCTATCAAGATTGTTCAAATTATAGCCCTGGGGCCAAAAATGCCCCCGCTCCTGGGCCCTTTGGTTTTTCATAGACTTATATAGGGAAAATCTTGAAAAATCTTCTTCTCTGAAACCACAAGGCCTAGGTCTTTGACATTTGGTATGAAGCTTTAGCTTGTAGACCTCTACCAAGATTTTCAAATTATAGCCCTGGAGCCACAAATGCCCCTGCCCCAGGGCCCTTTGGTTTTACATAGACTTATAATAGAGATAATCTTTGAAAATCTTCTTCTGTGAAACAACAAGGCCCAGGTCTTTGATATTTGGTGTGAAGCTTCATCTAGTGGACCTCTATCAAGATTGTTTAAATTATAGCCCTGAGGCCAAAAATGCCCCTGCCCCGGGGCCATTTGGTTTTACATAGGCTTATGTAAGGAATATCTTTAAAAAAATCTTCTTCTCTGAAACCGCAAGGCCCAGGTCTTTGATATTTGTTGTGTAGCTTCATCTAATGGACCATTGCCAAGATTGTTCAAATTATAGCCTTTGTTGATATTTGGTATGAAGCTTCACTTTTTTAAACCTCCCTCAACATTATGCACATTATAACCCTGGGGTCAATAATGGCCCTCCCCGGGGCTCACTTGTTACTCTATGGATCAGGTGAGCGATCCAGGGCCATCATGGTCCTCTTGTTCTATCCACCCCTCTCACTCATATTGGATTCTTTTTCTTGCATACCTTCCATTTCTATTGCGAATTTTTAATGCTGCTGTCACTTCGGTTACCGACGTCCGCCATTTTGTGATGACACAACAGGAATGTTTAGTGACATCACGCATGACGCCGCCGCGCATGAGGTTGTAATCAACCAGTGCGGTTATCAAACACGCGATTATTTAGATTTGGGGTCGGAACACCAGGGTCAGGACATAAATTTCTATCCCAGGGTAAAATCACGGATTTCCTTGTCTGATGTGCAAGAAAGTAAATTAGTATGAAGGAAACCATATTCATCCCCGATGATTAATGTTCATCTCCAGGAAAATTGTGGTTAGGTAAACTGACCGGCTCAACATGACCTTAATCATGGTAACTGGGCAAGTAAACTCCAAATCAAACCCATTGAACATACAAAAAATGACAGTTTGAAACTATACAGTTAAACATGTTTTTAGTAGTCCAGGTTGGCAAAAAGTAGGGCCTAGACTGTTTGCAGAAGGGTCAAACCATTTTCGAAATTAAGTTTGAAAAAACACAACCTGACACCCCTACAGTTTGGAATGGACTCCTGCTGTATATGAGGAGGAAGATTCCACTTGGTACAACATGGGTTAAATCAATATGTGTGCCCAGTGAAGAATCAGATCAGCCTGCACATCTGTGCAGTCTGATCAGCATCTTGGTTGTGCGCTCTATTGGTTTGTTTGTTTGATTTGAGGTTTAACCTCCCCGTCAACACTGAAAAGGTCATTTTGGAGACATTGCTTCCAACCCTGTGGGACTTTTACCCGACATTGAGATGAAATGACATCTCAAGCCCTATCGCCCAATGAAACCAGTAGAGTTTATAAGCATGGACGGGCCGACTCGCACCGCTTTGCCTGGGCAGGCTAAGATCCTCTAAGCAGTTTACCAGTACTCGTGTGCGGGCCGGTTTCAGCTCTACATGAAAGCATCATGCAGCCCATCTATTTCTTCAAGCCCCAAGGATAGCTAAGGGCCCAATGCTCCTTCATGCAGCAATAAAAGTCTCTGGTCAGACTTTGTGGATGCACAGGCTGATCTGATTCTTTTCTAGGCACACATGTAAATTGTAGAAAATGCTGTGCCCCAGCTCAAATGTCTGTATAAGGAGGGTTATCAGTATTGTGTTAATTTTAACAGGGGCCCAAGAAACAGGAAGTTTCAAGATTTCATACCATCAGATGGAGATGGACCTAGAAATAACAGATATCGCTCAGATAGGGTCAGAGGTCAATACGATAATGATTATCCTCCTGCTCAGCCAGACAATACTGAGGATTATCCACCACCTAGGAGACAAGATGAATGGAGGGGTCGAGGTCGTGGGGGACGAGGGTCAAAGGGTGGAGGTCAAGGTCAGAGGAGAAATTACTCGGATCTGCAGGACGAGATGTCTCAGAGGAATAGACCATTCAGTCAGAGAGATAGGGGTTCAGATTTCAGGAATGAGGATGATGCAGGGTACCAGGATAATTATAGGTCCAATAGAAATGCTGATTATAGGGGTGGGAGGAATAGAAATTACAGTGACGACAGTGAAGGTTTCCATGACAACCAGGACAATAGTGAACAGACCTACAACAGGAGAGGGTTTCAAGATAACAGAAATAGAAACAGAGATAATTACAGTGGGAATAGGGATAATTATGGCAGAGACAGAAACAGAGATAACTATAGTGGGGATAGAGATAATTTTCCTGATAATAGAGGAGATTATTCAAGAAACAGGGATAATTTTAAAGGGAATAGGGATAATTATAGTGGAAATAGAGGGGGTAGAGGGAGAAGGGATAACTATAGGGGTAGAAGTGATAATTTTCAAGGAAACAGGGACTTTAATGAAGGAAATAGGGATTATAATAGAGGAAATAGAGATAACTATAGATATGACCGAAGTGATTCTAATCAAGATATAGGTAATCCCCAGGATAGAAATAGTAATTATCGGGAAGACAGACAAAATAGAAGATTCAATGACAACCAAAGTTATCCAAATAGATTCAAAGATCAGACTGATAATATTCACGATACAGGGTCTGACTTTAGTAATAGGAGGTTTAGTAATGACAGGGGAGGCAGGGAGGTTAGGCAAGAGGAGAGGGAAAGGCGGTCAGAGCCAAGGGAATCGAGGAATGAACAGAGGGAGGTAGGGGATAGGCAGTTCTTAAGGCCAGAACCAGCTGAGATTAGGTCAAAGGTTTACGATAAAATGAAATCGTATTACACTCTTTCCCCTGTGACGGACGATGAAAAATTATTAAACGAGGGTTTGGAACTTGAGAACTCGCCGAGCAGTCCGCATGTTCGGGATGAGATACAAGATATGAATATAACCGTCTCGGATATGGGGAGTAGAAAAATGTATCCGAAGGAGAAGAGAGGGGTTGGTGGTAGTGCTGTGACAAAGGGGCCAGGGTCTGCGCCAGGAGAGGATGACAGTGATACCAGGAAACAACAGTATGGTAAGTTGCTAGGTTCAAGGTCATGAGGGGAATTAATACCCACTCGAGGGAAGCAACCTTGTTGACCTTTATCGCAGGGGTCTACCCTTACAGGAAAGAATTTGCTCCTTAGAAGCAAATTCTTTCCTGTAAGGGTAGACCGTGTTTTTGGAGCCCCTCCGATTGCAGGAAAGCACATTTGAGTCATGAAAGTCTGGCCCCACACTTCATTTTACAGTGCACCCATATGGGTGCAATTTCGTAGAGTAAACATTTTACAGGCAAAGTGGTGCCATTTGGACTGTCCCTGCATATTAACCCTACAGGTTTGAAAGGTAGGGCTAGAGATGCCATTTCATCTAGGTGCCAGGTAGAAGTTCCACACAATGGGAAGCATTGTCTCCAACATTACCCAATAAGTGTTGACAGGTACGTAAAACCTCAACACAAACAAAATCATATCCATGTTAACCCTTAATTAGACTGGAAACAGTCCATTCATTTATCATTTTCACTTATGAGAATGTGCTTATTAATTTTAATCCAGCTCAAAAGCAATGACTTCCAACCATTAGCACCAAATTTCTCAGGAACAGTGAGGCTTGAGCAGTGATACTTGGTACACACTTGTGTCTGTATTATCTAGGGATATGTACCTGAATGCAGATAAGGCTGACACGATAAATCGTGTAATCGATCGATAAATTCCACAAAAATGATTATCATTTCTGATTCGCTTTTAATCGATTACTTGATAGGTACAATGTACTACCCAAAGTTATGCCTAAAATAGCTGGATGAGTGGCAAACTGTGCAGACCCTGATGAGACGCCGCATTCTGCGGCGTCTCATCTGGGTCTACACTTTGCGACATTGATGAGACGCCGCATTCTCATCTGGGTCTACACTGTTTGCTCAGGTCTGTCTGTTCAAATATACATATGGTAAAGTGCAACATATGGTAAGAGTCATGCTCAGACAGAAAGCCAGACAGGTAAAATTATGACAAAAACCTCAGCGATTACTAATCGATTATCGACCGCAATGACATGACTGGTAATCGATTATCTTTTCAGCTCCGATTAGCCAGCCCTAAATGCAGATTTGGGACCCCACTAGCTGTCAAGGGAATTCTTGTTCAGCGTAATCTACCATAAATATCCTAAAAATTCGGACACCTTAAGGACTTTCTGTAATTCTCCAAAAGATGTAGATAGAATGGCAAACAGTGCAGACCCTGATATTCAGGAGCAGTCTGATCGGGATCTGAATTGTTTGCTTAGGCCTATCGGTCCCAATACTAAGGGTCATTAGGGTTCACATTTTCCCAGTTGGCTTCATCACAGCTGATGTTAAAGTAAATATATGGTGGCTGTAAAATGTCTTCTTGAGACAATGAGGTGCACGAGGTTCTAAGGAGAACACAATAACATACATTTTCAAGATAAAAAAAATGATGAAAAAAAGTTCAGAGAACAACTTAAAAATGCCTTACCCTTCACAACTCCCTAGGCTAATTCAGCAGATGACAAATTGTTGATATTTTTCTTATTTTTCCCCAGAAGACAGTACATGACATCTTGTGCGTATTGTGAAATTCTGTTTTCCGGGAAAATTAGAAAATTATTTCAAAATGTTGTCTGCTGCGAAAAAAGTACCCAGCATGCATTTACAAGTGTGATAAGCAAGAATACAGGAAATGATGCCAAAGATGCAGAACGTCAGTGTAGGAACACATTTGTTGGCATAAAAGTCAGAATAAAGGATCTGTATAGACAGAAATGCAGTTAAAATGCAAACCCAAAAAAGACAGTTAAAATTTGGTAAGATTTATACATGTACATTACTTTAGAATTTTACCCAAATACATGTAGTCACTTTACAAAACAATGCATCCAGGAAGTCTCATACAGAAGTCTTTTCCAGTTGCCAGATACTTCATCAGTGGGCATTATTGAGAAATCCTGGATGGTAAGTAAAAAAATGTAATGCTCAGAAACTATTATGGGAGTGTCAGGGAAATACTTTTTGTCAAATGTTTGCTTTTTAAGATTAAACTAAGAAGACATACTTCGTTACGATAGCACCATCTGGTGACATAGGGCAGTCTTTCATACCTCTAAAACGGTCATTTATCCAATGAAATTTGTGATATTTTCCTTATTTATATGCCAAACATAGGTAGTGGGTGCCTCATTGAGGCGGTTCTAACAAGCACAAACCTAATCTATGTTCTTGAGCCAAAATAAGGAAAACAATTAGTAATCCATCAAACCCCACTTTCTCTATATAAAGTGGGGTTTAAAGTGTTGTTCATTACATATACACCACAACCCCTTTATAACACTATAAATGGGGTCCAAAGCAGAAACCGTGTTAGCTAACCAACCGTGGTATATCCAAACAAAAATGTATAGATTATGTAGAAAAATTACCATTTATGGTCATTTTTCTATATAATCTATACATTTTTGGGATCCATCTTGAAAGTTTGGGATCCATCTTGAAATCATGTTATATCCAAAACCATGTTATAACGAACCATGTTATAATGAGGTTGTGGTGTATTTGTTTACCTGATGTAAATCAACTCCCACTACTTTTTATCTACCGCTGTAGGAAGAATTCTATGTAGTTTGACTATGTTGCATCTGAGTCTAAGTTTTGTTTATACATGTAATTACAGCAAATCGTCACCAGCCAGCTCTGCCACCAAGACTTCAACAACAAGAGAGAAAGAAACAAGCCCAGGCTGCCCAGCCACCTGCTCCCTCTCCTGCACCTGAGAAGACTGACCCCACACAGAGAGCAAGCTCCAAGCGTTACTCCTCCCAGAGACAGAGGAATGTTCCCGATGTCCCAGGATTTCAGGAATCACAAGGGGTCCCCACCCCAGGGGTACCACCTCCAGGGGCACCACCTCAGGCAGCCCCTCCCCCTGCACAAGCTTCTGTACAGGTACCGAAGTTGAGTGAACCAGCTTTCTTTAATCCAGGTATGTTTTTAGACAGAAAATTCAACCAACCCTTATCCTACTGTTCACAACTTCCCCTTCCTTTGCAAACAGAGAAGATTCAGATCAGATGGCTTCTGAAGACCTTGGCAAACAGTGTAGAAGCCATCTGATCAGGATCTACATTGTTTTTCATTCAATTTGCAAATTTGAATGAATAAATTACATCAAGTAATTTGATTGGTTGAAATGTAAATGGGTGTGGCTCAATTAATTTATGCAGCAGGTTAAGGATTAAAAGTGTCACTAACTTAACAAACTTGTTAGTAATGAGATTGCTGAATGTTCTAGCAAGTGACGTCTAACTTCAATGGCTCGAACACTCCTGGGACCATGAAAATTTGTTCCAGAGCGGGGGACCGTCTAACTTCAATGACTCGAACACTCCTGGAACCATGAAAATTTGTTCCAGAGCAGGGGATCGTCTAACTTCAATGGCGCGAACACTCCTGGGACCATGAAAATTTGTTTAAGAGTGGGGGACCGTCTAACTTCAAAGGCTCAAACACACCTGGGACCATGAAAATTTGTTCAAGAGCGGGGGACTGTCTTACTTCAATGGCTCGAACACTCCTGGGACCATGAAAATTTGTTCAAGAGCGGGGGAAGTCTAACTTCAATGGCTTGAACACTCCTGGGACCATGAAAATTTGTTCGAGCGGGGGACCATCTAACTTCAATGGCTCGAACACTCCTGGGACCTTGAAATTTGTTCAAGAGCAGGGGAGGGTGGGGGCGCAGGTAATTTGAGCCACCAAGGGTTAATCATAGTGCCAGGTCAGCCGGGAATGATCTAGGGATGTTTTGCCGTCTTCTATAGATTTCATGTATGTTGTTTATAATCATTAGTATCACCTTATAGAGGCGATTCCAATGAGTACACACAACATATGAAAAGTTTATTGATTTCATGGGATGTGTACACATTAGAATCCCCTCATTGAGGCGATTCTAATGTGTACGCAACCTACAAAATCAAAATGTATGTCATGTGTTCTCATTAGAACTCCACGAAATTGGAAGCAACATCTCCAAATTTACCTGTACAGTGTTGACGGCGAGGTTAAACCTCAAATCAAACAAACAAACAAAACTCATTAGAATTACCTTTGCAGAGTACATACAACATACATTTAATATGTTGTTTGAGCATATAAAAATTGATGGGTGATTCTAATGTGTACACAACCTACGAAATCAGTACAGTAGAACTTCTATGGCTCGAACACTGATGTCTCGTTTACCATGGCTGACTCGAATCCATTCTTTAGTCCCTAGAGAAATCCTTTGCATAAGTAATAGTGGGGGATAATTTAGGAGATTTTCATAATTTATTTTGCAAATGTATCCTGTGTGTACTCATTAGAATCGCCTCAATGAGGCGATTCTAATGAGTTCATACAGCATACATTTTCATTATAGAGTGCAGAAATGTCGTCAAAAAGTATCTCCTTATGCCTCCTGGCAGTAACCCTCAGTGGCTCGAACTACCCCTGTCTCGAACAGATTTTCGAGGTCCCTAAGGTGTTTGAGCCATTGACGTTCGACTGTATACATTTCATATGTTGTGTGTACTCATTAGAATCGCCTCTATAAGGCCTCTTTTCTCAGAAATGGTCCAGATAAATACCCATAACATAGGTTATTATGGAGAACTAACAAAAATTATCCTTTAATTATCACCAAATTCCCACCTTATCTGTTTCTTTTTATATGTACATAAAATCGTTTTCCTCTGCATTTCAGCCTTCTCACCACCAAAGCCAGGTGTTAGTATTCCTCCGCCAATGATTCGACCACCACCAAACTTTCCTCCTGCACCTGCCGTCATCCCAGGTAAGTAACATAAAAAATGTGACGAGTGAAAGGTTGTTTTTGGACATGTATTTCACAGCTTCAGGTAAGGGGTGGGGGTAGGAGTAATGTGGATAGTTGAAGGATTATTTTTCCTGTTCGTTCACAAAAACCTGTGTTGTGGGACCTATTTAGAATGTCGAAGTTGAGGCAATTACAAAAAATTCCCACAACATAGGAAATAGCTGTAGTGAGTTGGGGAAAGAAGGAACAAATTCCTTTCTTGATGAGCATTGTACCTGTACATGTAAATGATTTTCTTATGAAATTCTTGTTACACAAAACAAAATACAAAAAGATAGGTTGACTGGTTCCTGGTGCAGATACAAATACTGAAAACCATTCACTGTCACAAAGTATGTCTATAAAAAGTATTCTCAAGTGTAATTGACTGCCTCTAGAGAAAACCTTTGCAGTTTAAATGGACAGTCAAGGATAAACAAACAAACAAACAAACAACAGTTAGACTTGAGAGTCACTTATCTCAAGTCGGATAAAAAATCTCACAAAATCTGAAGCTGCATCTAAAATGACTGGTTTGCTGTTGATTTGGATGTTAAATCTTAACACAACCTTAGCACCAATACAAAATAACTCAAGACAAACAGAAAGAAAACTATGCACAGGATTCCATTTGATGAGGTTTGTCATCAAGGTGCTTGTGGTATACTTCTAAACAAAATAGTTTGTTTTTAGCAATGGCATTCTACAAGGGGAAATTTTAGTGAACTGGATGTTTTGAAATAATACTGTTTCTCGATCCAGTAAGGCATAATAAAGGTGTAAACTGAATGGCAAACAGTGTAGACCCTGATCAGACTGCTCCTTCAGGGGCAGTTTGATCTGGGCCTACACTATTTGCATAGGCCTGTCTGTCCCACTACATAGGATCATTACGGTAGTATAACATCCTTGGGTTGTGTTTTCATTAAAATCTTCAATAAGAAGGGCCCCATAGCTCCAGGTCAGGGCTCTTTTTAGCTCGTCTGTTTTTAGCTCACCTGACCGAAGGTCATGGTGAGCTTTTGTGACAGTAAGATGTCCGGCGTCGTCGTGCGTCGTCCGTCGTCCGTCGTCCGTCGTGCGTCGTCCGTGCGTAAACTTTTTCTTGTGAACACACTAGAGGCCACAGTTTTGGTCCAATTATCATCAAACTTGCTCAGAATGATAATCATGACAATATCTCGGTCAAGTTCGAATTTGGGTCATGTCGGGTAAAAAAGTAGGTCAGTAGGTCAAATCATAGAAAAACCTTGTGAACACTCGAGAGGCCACAATTTTGGTCCAATCATCATCAAACTTGCTCAGAATGATCATTGTGACAATATTTTAGTGAAGTTTGAATATGGATCATGTCGGCTTAAAAAGTAGGTCAGCGGGTCAAATCATAGAAAAACCTTGTGAACACCCTAGAGGCCACAATTTTGGTCCAATCATAATCAAACTTGCTCAGAATGATCATCATGACAATATCTTGGTCAAGTTCGAATATGGGTCATGTCCGGTCAAAAAGTAGGTCAGTAGGTCAAATCATAGAAAAACCTTGTGAACACTCTGAAGGCCACTGTTTTGGTCCAATTATCATGAAACTTGCTCAGAATGCCTTTGACGCACAAACAGTTTTATAACATTTATTATCACAATAATTCTTCACAATCTCCAGACGTTTCGGCTTTTTACAGCCTTTTTCACGGATTTTTCTTTCAAGCTATCACATATTTTTCCTATTCATCTTTCCACCATATTTAATGTTTTTGTTATGCCAAACGTTGCCGCGGCGTCATGACGTCGGATTCCCGACATCATAACGTCGCAACCCTGTTTGGCGCCAAAAACCTAGGACCAGCTGTTCAAAGCATCGGTAGTCCAACAAGCTCTTTAGTGGTCATATTGTTAGCTGTTCTAACAAGTTTAATATGTATTTTTTTTTTTTTTGGGTTGAAAAACTGCGAGCAGCCCTTGCATACGAAAAAGCTGCTCACATTTTTACAGCAAAATTATTAGCACACCTGCCACAACAAATGATCAAAGTTTTAGCGATCCAATAACCAACTGAACAACTGGCCCATGAACAATATTGAAAATCAATGCTGCTACAATCATGTAACTCTATCAGTGATGCCTTATGTCAAAGCGAAAAGCTAAGGCTCTGTCGCGGCTGCTTATCTTTACAGTCTCGCCAGAGCCCTCGCTGTTCGCCCACAAATAGAACGGAACAAACTCATCCCCCCCCCCTGACACTCACAGCACTAAAGCAAACTTACATCTACACTAATTGGAGAACACCTGAGAAACATACCTACGAACCAATAATAAAATGATCTAACAATAAGAACAATATTTCCGACAGCAACAACAGTAATAATAAAAAACTACAATATAAACCCCTTTTGTACCAATTAGAATCTTCCACCCTACACCCAGCAGAAGTTCATCCCGAAAACCAGGGGTGTCAGATTGCGCTCCCTTCAAATTTAGGCTGGAAAATGGCCTAGCGTTTTGCAAACAGAGCAGGCCACGACCAGACGCCGCATCCTGCGGCGTCCGATCTGGGCCCGCACCGTTTGCCAACTACCAAATTTTGGCTGGAAAATGGCCTATCGTTGGGCCAACACTGCAGGCCCCAACCAGACTCCGCATCCTGCGGCGTCCGATCTCGGCCCGCACTGCTTGCCAACTACCAAATTTTGGCTGGAAAATGGCCTAGCGCTATGCAAACAGTGCAGGCCCCGATCAGACGCCGCATCCCGCTGCGTCCGACCCGGGCTCGCACTGTTTGCCAACTACCGATTTTTTTTTTTTTTTTTGTGGAAAATGGCCTATGGTTATGCAAACAGTGCAGGCCCCGATCAGACGCCGCATGCTGCGGCGTCTGATCTAGGCCCAAACCGCTTGCCAACTACCAAATTTTGGCTGGAAAAGGGCACAGCATTACGCAAACATTGCAGGCCCCGATCAGACGCCGCATCCTGCAGCGTCCAATCCGGGCCCGCACTGCTTGCCATCCACCAAACCTTGGCTGGAAAATGGCCCAGCGTTATGCAAACAGTGCAGGCCCCGATCAGACGCCGCATCCTGCAGCGTCCAATCTGGGTACGCACCGTCTGCCATCCACCAATCTTTGGCTGGAAAATGGCCCAGCGTTATGCAAACAGTGCAGGCCCCGATCAGACGCCGCATCCTGCAGCGTCCAATCCGGGTACGCACCGTTTGCCATCCACCAAACTTTGGCTGGAAAATGGCCTAGCGTTATGTCAAGGTCAAGGTCACTGGCTATCTTTAGAAAACTAGAAAACTTTGTCATTGCTCTAGCGCTTACATTTTGCTAAGGATTTTAATATAGCTTCACACAAATGTTGCTTATGATAATATCTTAGGCCACTTTGACTTTCAAGGTCATGGCCTCAAGGTCTGGCAATTTTCAGAGAAAAACTTTGTCATTGCTCTAGCACCTACATTTTCAACGAATTTTATGTCTGGGTCAAACTCGTGGTCGTTGTGCAAAAACTGACTTTCTTTTAATATTCCACAATTACATCAAATGTTGCCTTCAGACTCGCAGCACTTCATAATGAAAAGTAGAGTACAACTGAGCATTGGCATCCGCATGCTATGCTCGTTTTTTTTTTTAAACGCATAAATAAATCATATCCCCACCATCCCCACACAAAAAAGTTGTGATAGGGTTGGGATATTGCATTTATTTTGTACATACATACATGCATGCAAGCTTGTCAGACTTTCAAGGTGTTGGGGTCAAGGTCAAGTTCTTGTGGCTATTTTAGGAAAAAGTTCATCTTCGCTCTAATCCCCTACATTAATTGATGGGTTTTGATAGAACCACCTTAATATGTTGCCTTTACAGTATGCATCAGGTGAGCGATCCAGGGCCATCATGGCCCTCTTGTTTGAAAAAAAACTTTCGAGCTATTGTCATCACTCCGGCGTCTGCGTTGTCGTCCTGCGTCGTTCCAAAAAAACTTAACCTTGGCTATAACTTAAAAAGTATTAGACCTAGCCTCATGAAACTTCATACACACACTCATCATCACAAGAGCTACATTTTGACCAAGGACCATAACAACATTGTTGATTTTGGCTGAATTATCTCCCCTTTTCCAATTTAACCGAAAACCTTAACCTTGACCATAACATTGTTGATTTTGGCTGAATTATCTCCCCTTTTCCAATTTTTTTCTGAAACACATTTTTTGCTCTCATTTTAATACTATTCACAACAGAGCCTTCAAACTTCACATGAATGTTCCTTGGGACAAGACCTTTTCAGTGATACCACACTTTTTGATCTGTGACCTTGACCTTTGAACTTTGACCAATTTTTCGAAAATTTAACCGAAAACCTTAACCTTGACCATATTTCCAAAAGTATTTGGCCTACCTTCATGAAACTTCATACACATACTCACCATCACAAGAGCTACATTCCCTACAAGTTTTATAACTCCATCTTGCAATTTGATTTGACTTAGAACTTTTGTTTTCTAAAAGAAACTGCAGACGAGCGTTGGCACCCGCTTGCGGTGCTCTTGTTTATCCAAAAAGTACTGATATTTTTCTTATTTCTGCACGAAAACAGAAATAAGAAAAATAATATTTGGATACCCCCTCTTATCTGGGGCTATGAAAAGCTCAGATCAGCCTGTGCATCCACGCAGTCTGATCAGAGTTTTTGCGGATCACATAAGCTTGGTTTATCCAACAAGAGATGAGTGAAAACCCTTGTCTATTGGGTACAGTAAAATTCCCATACTAAGACCACCTTTGGGACTGTTCAAAAGTTGTCTTTAGACCACTTTTGAACAGTCCCAAAGGTGGTCCTTACTAGAGGACACTTCATATAGAAAATGTTATGAAAGAACAAACTTATAAATATGCTTATAAAAGCAGAATTAGTCCTAATTTGAGATGGTCTTAATAGCGGAATTTTACTGTATCTGTGCAGACTGTTCTGAGTTCTTGCAGCTGGCACAAGTCATATTATAGATTCTGTCTTGTACTGACCCAAATGTGTTTTCATTGCAGTTTCTTCAGTCGCATATGGGAGTCAATCCCGACCAGCCGGCCCCAGGGTGCCATCACCACAGCAAGTAGTCTCTCCCCAGATTCTTCCGGCCCCACCACCCCCAGGACCCCCACCAGTGTTCGCCACCACCAGCACTTCAGAGCCAGCCTCCGTAGCTTCTGTGCCAATGATACCACCCCCTCCTCCACAGCTGCCACTAGGAGTGATGTATGCCGTCCCCCCTCCGCCAACATTTCAGCTGTCTGCAGGAGTGCCGATACCACAGTTCCCAGCCCCACAGGCAATACCACCACCACCACCACCAGTTCCTGCTGTGCCACAGGTACCTCAGGTATGTTTTTCTACTTCATGTAAAAATATAAGAATCTTATATGGGTGTAAATAATAATAATAATAAATAATAATAATAATTGACCTTATTTATAGAGGGTAACACATTTAGTACTAGTACTAATCTTCCATGTGGCCCTCTTTTCCTGGGTAGAAACCAGTACCTATATGGGTGTGAGGGGTGGATGGAAAAATCCGTCCCGAGGGTCACTGTCCAGCATCACGAGGCTTGCCGAGTGATGCCAGACAGTGATCGTGAGGGACGGATTTTCCTATCAACCCCTCACACCCATATAGGGTTCTTTTTCTTGCATACCTACCATTTCTTAGTGTTGATTTATTGTCATTTTTGTATATAATCTATGCATTTTTGTATAGATTATACAGAAAAATGACCATCGGACAGTGTTATATACAAAATCATGTTATAACAAACTGTGTTATAGTGAGATTGTGGTGTAACGACAATTTTAGTTGATCCATTCCTTAGCACAAGATGGGTGGCGTGAATGGAGATATTCAAGAATATTGTATTTGCTACACCAAAGTAAATCTTGTGGATATTGGTTAGAATTGCCTTGTTGCGGTGATTCTAACAAATGTCGACAACATTGTTTCTTGGAGAAATTGAGGGATATGGCCCTTGATTACATCAGTCCAAATTGAGATTCTTTATAGCAGTCGGCCCCTGCCCATCTGGGCTTAAAGAAATATATGGGCTGCATGATGCTTCCACGCAGAGCTGAAACCGACCCGCACACGAGTACTGGTAAACCGCTTAGAGGATCTAAGCCTGCCCAGTCAAAGCGGTGCGAGTCGGACCGTCCATGCTTATAAACCCTATTGGTTTCATTGGTCGGCAGTGCTTGAGATGTCATTTCATCTCAATGTCGGGTAAAAGTCCCACAAAATTGGAAGCAATGTCTCCAAAATGACCTTTACAGTGTTGACGGGGATGTTAAACCTCACTTCAAACAAATTGAATCAAATCTTTATAGCGGAAAATAATTTTCAGTGGTAGTGGGTTCGGGAACAGATACTATTGTTATAACGAGGGTCCACTGTATGTGTCAAGTGATAGGTTTTTGTCTTTCCCGCTTTGAAAATAATATAAGGGTCAGGTTTTCCGTCCGTTTTTTCATTTGTCAGCCTACCAGCATTTGTGTCATCCCTAGATTTGACCTAAATGTTCAAGTACATTTCTCCAGACACTGAAACCACAGGCATGGCTTGCCTTCAGCAGAATTCTGATTTCAACAATAAGGGCGGATGGTATTTTCTGTCTAACCTTTACAAAGTCCAGGGAGAGATGCTGTCCACTTTTATTATAGCCCCGCTTTGAAAAAGTGGGGGCTATATTGGATTTGGCTTGTCCGGAATTCCGTCTGTCCGTCTGTCTGTCTTTCTGTCTGTCTGTCTGTCTGTAATATTTGATAGTGGGTACCTTGTTACCGCAACTCCTCTTACAGTTCTAGGTCAATCCTTTTGAAACTTTACAGGTGTTTTCATATAGGTCTGAAGATGTGCATATTCTTTTTTCATTATCCTTAAATAATTTTTTTCACTTATTTCACCTTTTTTAACTTTAATAGACAATTTTGGAGATCTACTAATGTTAAAATGGATAGGGAGTAGCTACCTTGTTACCGCAACTCCTCTTACAGTTCTAGGTCAATCCTTTTGAAACTTTACAGGTGTTTTCATACAGGTCTGAAGATGTGCATATTCTTTTTTCATTATCCTTAAATAATTTTTTCACTTATTTCACCTTTTTTAACTTAGACAATTTTGGAGATCTACTAATGTTAAAATGGATAGGGAGTAGCTACCTTGTTACCGCAACTCCTCTTACAGTTCTAGGTCAATCCTTTTGAAACTTTACAGGTGTTTTCATACAGGTCTGAAGATGTGCATATTTTTTTTTCATTATCCTTAGATAATTTTTTTCACTTATTTCACCTTTTTTAACTTAGACAATTTTTGAGATCTACTAATGTTAAAATGTATAGGGAGTAGCTACCTTGTTACCGCAACTCCTTTTACAGTTCAAGGTCAATCCTTTTGAAACTTTACAGGTGTTTTCATATAGGTCTGAAGATGTGCATATTCTTTTTTCATTATCCTTAAATAATTTTTTTCACTTATTTCACCTTTTTAGCTCACCTGGGCCGAAGGCTCCAGGGGAGCTTATAGTATAGTGGGTCCTCCGTCGTCCGTCCACACTTTTGAACAGCTATATCTCTGTATCCTGCAGGCTGATCTCAATCATTTCTCACCTGTAGTATGCCTCTGGTGGGGCATTGATGACATAAACTTTTTTTTGAAATCGCTCTAAAACTTTGGTTCCTATGGCAACCACAAGGTCCCATAGACTTACTATGGGAAAATGCTTGTCATCACCGTAGCGCCTTCAGTTTTGATCGGATCTTTCTGAAACTTATATGTAAGGTGACTGGGGATAAAAACTCGGATGAGTTCGAAAACCGGCCAAGTCGGCCCATTTATCATAGAGTTACGTCCCTTTGATTGCTGAAAATGCCCATTTTCGACCTTGTCATCAACGTAGCCCCTTCAGTGTTGATCGGATCTTTCTGAAACTTATATGTTATGTGGCTGGGGATAAAACCTCGGATGAGTTCGAAAACCGACCAAGTCGGCCCTTTTATTGTAGAGTAAAGTCCCTTTGATTGCTGAAAATGCTGATTTTTGACCTTGTCATCACTGTAGCCCTTTCAGTTTTGATAGAATCTTTCTGAAACTTATATGTAAAGTGGCTGGGGATAAAATCTCGGATGAGTTCAAAAACCAGCCAAGTTGGTCCATTAATCACAGAGTAACGTCCCTTTGATTGCTGAAAATGCCGATTTTTGATCTTGTCATCACCGTAGCCCTTTGAGTTTTGATCGGATCTTTCTGAAACTTATATGCAAGGTGGCTGGGGATAAAGCCTCGGATGAGTTCGAAAACCAGCCAAGTTGGTCCATTTATCACAGAGTTACGTCCCTTTGATTGCTGAAAATGCCGATTTTTTATCTTGTCATCACCGTAGCCCTTTGAGTTTTGATCGGATCTTTCTGAAACTTATATGCAAGGTGGCTGGGGATAAAGCCTCAGATGAGTTCGCATACCGGCAAAGGTGGCCTATTTATCATAGAGTTAGGTCCCTTTGATTGCTGAAAATGTTGATTTTTGACCTTGTCAACACTGCAGCCCCTTCAGTTTTGATTGGATCTTTCTGAAACTTATATGTAAGGTGGCTGGGGATAAAACCTCGGATGCGTTCGAAAACCGGCCAAGTTGCCCCATTAACTATATAGTTATGTCCCTTTGATGGCTGAAAATGTCTTTTTTTTACCTTGTCATCACCATAGCCCCTTCAGTTTTGATCGAATCTTTCTGAAACCTATATGTTAGGTGACTGGAGATAAAACCTAGGATGAGTTTGAATACCGGCCAAGTTGGCCCATTTATCATCGATTTACATCCCTTTGATTGCTGAAAATGCCAATTTTTAGCTCACCTGGGCCGAAGGCTCCAGGGGAGCTTATAGTATAGTGGGTCGTCCGTCGTCCGTCCGTCCACACTTTTGAGCAGCTATATCTCTGTATCCTGCAGGCTGATCTCAATCATTTCTCATCTGTAGCATGCCTCTGGTGGGGCATTGATGACATGAACTTTTTTTTGAAATCGCTCTAAAACTTTGGTTCCTTTGGCAACCACAAGGTCCCATAGACTTACTATGGGAAAATGCTTGTCATCACCGTAGCGCCTTCAGTTTTGATCGGATCTTTCTGAAACTTATATGTAAGGTGACTGGGGATAAAAACTCGGATGAGTTCGAAAACCGGCCAAGTCGGCCCATTTTGTCATCACCGTAGCCCTTTGAGTTTTGATCGGATCTTTCTGAAACTTATATGCAAGGTGGCTGGGGATAAAGCCTCGGATGAGTTCGCATACCGACAAAGGTGGCCTATTTATCATAGAGTTAGGTCCCTTTGATTGCTGAAAATGCCGATTTTTGACCTTGTCATCACCGTAGCCCTTTCAGTTTTGATCGTATCTTTCTGAAACTTATATGCAAGGTGGCTGGGGATAAAGCCTCGGATGAGTTCGCATACCGGCAAAGGTGGCCTATTTATCATAGAGTTACGTCCCTTTGATTGCTGAAAATGCCCATTTTCGACCTTGTCATCACCGTAGCCCCTTCAGTTTTGATCGGATCTTTCTGAAACTTATATGTAATGTGGCTGGGGATAAAACCTCGGATGAGTTCGAAAACCGGCCAAGTCCGCTGATTTATCATAGAGTTACGTCCCTTTGATTGCTGAAAATGCTGATTTTTGACCTTGTCATCACCGTAGCCCCTTCAGTTTTGATCGGATCTTTCTGAAACTTATATGTAAGGTGGCTGTGGATAAAATCTCGGATGAGTTGGAAAACCGACCAAGTCGGCCCTTTTATCGTAGAGTAACGTCCCTTTGATTGCTGAAAATGCTGATTTTTGACCTTGTCATCACTGTAGCCCTTTCAGTTTTGATCGAATCTTTCTGAAACTTATATGTAAAGTGGCTGGGGATAAAATCTTGGATGAGTTCGAAAACCAGCCAAGTTGGTCCATTTATCACAGAGTAACGTCCCTTTGATTGCTGAAAATGCCGATTTTTGACCTTGTCATCACCGTAGCCCTTTCAGTTTTGATCGTATCTTTCTGAAACTTATATGCAAGGTGGCTGGGGATAAAGCCTCGGATGAGTTCGCATATCGGCAAAGGTGGCCTATTTATCATAGAGTTAGGTCCCTTTGATTGCTGAAAATGTTGATTTTTGACCTTGTCCACACTGTAGCCCCTTCAGTTTTGATTGGATCTTTCTGAAACTTATATGTAAGGTGGCTGGGGATAAAACCTCAGATGAGTTCGAAAACCGGCCAAGTTGCCCCATTAACTATATAGTTATGTCCCTTTGATGGCTGAAAATGTCGATTTTTTACCTTGTCATCACCGTAGCCCCTTCAGTTTTGATCGAATCTTTCTGAAACCTATATGTAAGGTGACTGGAGATAAAACCTAGGATGAGTTTGAATACTGGCCAAGTTGGCCCATTTATCATTGATTTACGTCCCTTTGATTGCTGAAAATGCCGATTTTTGACCTTGTCATCACCATAGCCCCTTCAGTTTTGATCGGATCTTTCTGAAACTTATATGTAAGGTGGCTGGGGATAAAATCTTGGATGAGTTCGAAAACAGGCCAAGTCAGCCCATTTATCGTAGTTCTGTCCCTTTGATGGCTGAAAATGTTGATTTTTGACCTTTTCATTACTGTAGCCCCTTCAGTTTTGATCGGATTTTTCTGAAACTTATATGTAAGGTGGCTGGGGATGAAACCTCGGATGAGTTCGAAAACTGGCCGTCGGCTCATTTATTATAGAGTAACATCCCTTTGATTGCTAAAAATGCCAAATTTTGACCTTGTCATCACCGTAGCACCTTCAGTTTTGATCGGATCTTTCTGAAACTTATATGTGAGGTGGCTGGGAATAAAATCTTGAATGAGTTTGAATACTGGCCAAGTCTGATCGGATCTTTCTGAAACTTACATGTAAGGTGGCTGGGAATAAAACCTCAGGTGAGTTCGAATACCGGCCAAGTCGGCACATTTATCATAGAGTGTCGTGCCTTTGATTGCTGAAAATGCCTATTTTCGACATTGTTATCACTGCTGCCCCTTTAGTTTTGAACGGATCTTCATGAAACTTACAAACAAGGAAGTCAGGCAGAAAGCTTGGAGGAGTTTGAAAACTCTTGTTTTTGAACTTGTCATCACCATAGCCACTTTAGTTTAGATAGGATCTTCTTAGCAAGTCAGGAATAAAAGCTTGAATGTGTTTGAAAACCGGTGAGGTCAGCCTGTTTATCATAGAGTTAAATTCTACTTGATTTTCAGAAAATGCATACCCTGTCATCACCATGTCCTCCCATAAAGCCTTCAGTAAAGGTTGGCACTTCCTTAAACTTTGAATCTGTTAGCTCAGGTGAGCGATACAGGACCAAGCTAGCTTGGTCCTCTTGTTTAACTTTAAACAATTTTTGAGATCTACTAATGTTAAAATGTATAGGGAGTAGCTACCTTGTTACCGCAACTCCTTTTACAGTTCAAGGTCAATCCTTTTGAAACTTTACAGGTGTTCTAATATAGGTCTGAAGATGTGCATATTCTTTTTTCATTATCCTTAAATATTTTTTTTCACTTATTTCACCTTTTTTAACTTAGACAATTTTTGAGATCTACTAATGTTAAAATGTATAGGGAGTAGCTACCTTGTGACCGCAACTCCTCTTACAGTTCTAGGTCAATCCTTTTGAAACTTTACAGGTGTTTTCATATAGGTCTGAAGATGTGCATATTCTTTTTTCATTATCCTTAAATAATTTTTTTCACTTATTTCACCTTTTTTAACTTAGACAATTTTTGAGATCTACTATTGTGAAAAAATGTATAGGGAGTAGCTACCTTGTTACCGCAACTACTCTTACAGTTCTAGGTCAATCCTTTTGAAACTTTACAGGTGTTTTCATATAGGTCTGAAGATGTGCATATTCTTTTTTCATTATCCTTAAATAATTTTTTTCACTTATTTCACCTTTTTTAACTTAGACAATTTTTGAGATCTACTAATGTTTAAATGTATAGGGAGTAGCTACCTTGTTACCGCAACTCCTCTTACAGTTCTAGGTCAATCCTTTTGAAACTTTACAGGTGTTTTCATATAGGTCTGAATATGTGCATATTCTTTTTTCATTATCCTTAAATAATTTTTTTCACTTATTTCACCTTTTTTAACTTAGACAATTTTTGAGATCTACTAATGTTAAAATGTATAGGGAGTAGCTACCTTGTGGTTGCAACTCCTCTTACAGTTCTAGGTCAATCCTTTTGAAACTTTACAGGTGTTTTCATATAGGTCTGAAGATGTGCATATTCTTTTTTCATTATCCTTAAATAATTTTTTTCACTTATTTCACCTTATTTAACTTAGAAAATTTTTGAGATCTACTAATGTTAAAATGTATAGGGAGTAGCTACCTTTTGACCACAACTCCTCTTACAGTTCTAGGTCAATCCTTTTGAAACTTTACAGGTGTTTTCATATAGGTCTGAAGATGTGCATATTCTTTTTTCATTATCCTTAAATAATTTTTTTCACTTATTTCACCTTTTTTAACTTAGACAATTTTTGAGATCTACTAATGTTTAAATGTATAGGGAGTAGCTACCTTGTGATTGCAACTCCTCTTACAGTTCTAGGTCAATCCTTTTGAAACTTAACAGGTGTTTTTATATAGGTCTGAAGATGTGCATGTGCTTTTTTCATTATCCAAAACTTATTTTTTAACTTATTTTTCATCACCATAGCCACTTTAGTTTAGATAGGATCTTCTTAGCAAGTCAGGAATAAAAGCTTGAATGTGTTTGAAAACCGGTGAGGTCAGCCTGTTTATCATAGAGTTAAATTCTACTTGATTTTCAGAAAATGCATACCCTGTCATCACCATGTCCTCCCATAAAGCCTTCAGTAAAGGTTGGCACTTCCTTAAACTTTGAATCTGTTAGCTCAGGTGAGCGATACAGGACCAAGCTAGCTTGGTCCTCTTGTTTAACTTTAAACAATTTTTGAGATCTACTAATGTTAAAATGTATAGGGAGTAGCTACCTTGTTACCGCAACTCCTTTTACAGTTCAAGGTCAATCCTTTTGAAACTTTACAGGTGTTCTAATATAGGTCTGAAGATGTGCATATTCTTTTTTCATTATCCTTAAATATTTTTTTTCACTTATTTCACCTTTTTTAACTTAGACAATTTTTGAGATCTACTAATGTTAAAATGTATAGGGAGTAGCTACCTTGTGACCGCAACTCCTCTTACAGTTCTAGGTCAATCCTTTTGAAACTTTACAGGTGTTTTCATATAGGTCTGAAGATGTGCATATTCTTTTTTCATTATCCTTAAATAATTTTTTTTCACTTATTTCACCTTTTTTAACTTAGACAATTTTTGAGATCTACTATTGTGAAAAAATGTATAGGAGTAGCTACCTTGTTACCGCAACTCCTCTTACAGTTCTAGGTCAATCCTTTTGAAACTTTACAGGTGTTTTCATATAGGTCTGAAGATGTGCATATTCTTTTTTCATTATCCTTAAATAATTTTTTTCACTTATTTCACCTTTTTTAACTTAGACAATTTTTGAGATCTACTAATGTTTAAATGTATAGGGAGTAGCTACCTTGTGACCACAACTCCTCTTACAGTTCTAGGTCAATCCTTTTGAAACTTTACAGGTGTTTTCATATAGGTCTGAAGATGTGCATATTCTTTTTTCATTATCCTTAAATAATTTTTTTCACTTATTTCACCTTTTTTAACTTAGACAATTTTTGAGATCTACTAATGTTAAAATGTATAGGGAGTAGCTACCTTGTGATTGCAACTCCTCTTACAGTTCTAGGTCAATCCTTTTGAAACTTTACAGGTGTTTTCATATAGGTCTGAAGATGTGCATGTGCTTTTTTCATTATCCAAAACTTATTTTTTAACTTAGACTGTTTTTCAGATCTAATAACGCGAAAAGTCTATAAGGCGTAGGTACCTTGTTAGGGATTTAACCCTCTCACAAGTCTTTACCTTTAATTCATGAGTCTTTCTCCTCTGACAGGGCTATAGCGGGGCTATAGTCAGATCCTCTGACAGTTCTAGTTTAAGCCTGCCCAGGAAAAGTGGTAATTCACCGGCTTGCCATAACCTAGGTAGTGTAGTTCAGGGCTGTTAAAAAATCGATTACGCTAATATCCCTGCCCATCAACTTAGACACCTTCCCGGTGACAGGGCTTGAGATGTCATTTCATCTCAATGTTGGGTAAAAGTCCCACAAAATTGGAAACAACGTCTCCAAAATGACCTTTACAGTGTTGACGGGGACGCTAAACCTCAAATCAAACAAAATAGACACCTTCCCAGGCAAGCTATGCTATCTTATATCAGCTATTGTTATGCACACAGAAAGTGCCATGTTTACTTTCAATAGAAGCTGGTGTTATTTTGGCAGAAGTAAGAAAAATATGAGTACTTTTCGGATGAAAAAAGCACCTTGTAAATGGAGAATGGTTTGCTGAGCAGGGGCCAGCTGTTCAAAACTAATGACATCCTTAATTAACGCATCGTTAAAACTTTGATCATTTAATATGGCAAATATGCTATTTTTGCTGAAAAAATGAGAGCAGCTTTTGCAAATGCAAAAGCTGCTCTCATTTTTTCAGCAACAATAACACTATATAAGGTATTGTAGTTGCCAGAACAGTTAACCATATGACCACTAATGAGCTTGTTAAGCTAACAATGCTTTGAACAACTGGCCCCAGATGATGTGCATGTAATGTCAAAGTCTTTTTTTCTCAGAAAAATAGGAGAGAAAAATTGCTGTCTGCTTCAAAAACATCTGCAGTGCTTTAAGGGTTGGCATTGGTTCACATTGAACTGGGCATGAATATGTCTCCCATCTTTACTCTGCAGTCCCAGCCTCAGGAATCTGTGAGAGGTGGTACCACATACTATAGCTCTGAAGGTCAACCAAGGTCAAAGACAACTGGGACCACCTATTACCCACCGGAGGTACAGAAGAAAAGTAGGGTGACTGTGAGGAGACCCAAAGTAGCAATACCAATAGTGAATCCACAGGTAAGGTTATAAATAACTTCAGTTGATAGTATGTTCAGAGACATTCAGTACCATGTATTACCCACCAGAGGTACTGTTGTAAGGCAGAGTGGCCCATCAGTAGACATGAAGTAGCAATACCAATATTGAATCCAGAGGTAAGATTATAAATAGCTTCAGTTGAGAGCATGTTCTGAAGGTCAAACAAGGTCAGAGACATTCAGTAGCATGTATTATCAACCAGAGGTACTTAGGTAAGGTAGAGTGGCCCATTAGGAGACATGAAGTAGCAATACCACTAGTGAATCCAGAGGAAGGTTATAAATAGCTTCAGTTGAGAGTATGTTCTGAAGGTCAACCAAGGTCAGAGACATTTAGTTCCATGTATTACCCACCAGAGTTTCTGTAGAAAGGTAGAGTGGCCCATCAGAAGACCTGAAGTAGCAATACCAATAATGAATCCAGAGATATGGTTATAAATAGCTTCAGTTGAGATAATGTTCTGAAGGTCAGCCAAGGTCAGAGACATTCAGTGACATACATTACCAACCAGAGGTACTGTATAAAAGGTAGAGTGGCCCATCAGAAGATCTGAAGTAGCAATACCAATAATGAATTGAGAGGCAAGGTTATAAATACCCACCAGAGGTACTGTACAAGTACTGTAAAAGGTAGAGTGGCCCATCAGAAGACCTGAACTGGCAATACCACTAATGAATCCAGAGGTAAGGTTATAAATAGCTTCAGTTGAGATTATGTTCTGAAAGTCAACCAAGGTCAGAGATATTCAGTAACATACATTACCCACCAGAGGTACTGTAGTAAGGTAGAGTGGCCCATCAGGAGACATGAAGTAGCAATACCAATAGTGAGTCCAGAGGTAAGGTTATAAATAGCTTCAGTTAAGATTATGTTCTGAAGGCCAACCAAGGTCAGAGACATTCAGTGACATAAATTACCCACCAGAGGTACTGTAGAAAGGTAGAGTGGTGGCCCATCAGGAGATGGGTAGCAATACCAATAATGAATTGAGAGGTAAGACCTGAAGTAGCAATACCAGTAATGAATTGAGAGGTAAGGTTATAAATATCTTCAGTTGCGACTATGTGCTAAAAGGTCAAGCAAGGTAAAAGACAGCTGGTACCATGCATTACCAACCAGAGGTACAGAAGAAAAGTAGGATGGTTGTCAGGAGGCCCAAAGTTGCAATCCCAATGGTGAATCCAGAGGTCTGTGCGCACAAAAATGTACTAATTGGCATGTTTGACCAATGAAAACTCAGGTCAACTCAGTTTGATAAGAGTTATAAGTTCTGGTGTCGGCCCCCGCCAATAGGGGCTTGAAGAAATATATGGGCTGCATGATGCTTCCACGCAGAGCTGAAACCGACCCGCACACGAGTACTGGTAAACCGCTTAGAGGATCTAAAGTAGAAGTAAAACAAAGATCAGGAATTGATACAATTAACTTACTCCACCCATAAAAGACACCAAAGGGAAAGAAATACAAACATTAAGCGACCAGACCATAATGGAAACCTAAACAAAGGAAGGCCATAAGGACAGTTACTTTCCCACAAAATGGCTATATGGCCATCCAAAATTAAAAGACACAAGTGATACACACAGTAAGTAACAAACAACAACATAAATAAATCGCCACAGAAGAGCCGCCTTGGAACGGTCAGTGGAGAAGCCTGCCCAGGCAAAGCTGTGCGAGTCGGCCCGTCCATGCTTATAAACCCTACTGGTTTCATTGGGCGACATGGCTATCATTTCCTCTCAATGTCGGGTAAAAGTCAAACCTGATAAAGTCAAATTTAGTCAAACCTGATAAAGATATCAGAAGACACTTCACATAGTTTTGTTTGTAATGCATCCTATTTTAACCTGTTTGTTACTTTACATGTAGCAAACTATCACAAAAGACAATTTGCTTGTGCCGCTTTTGTATGCACCTGCTTGAAAAACAGGAAAATCCTGGTATGGGATCTAGCATCCATCAGTCTGTCCATCCATCTGCTCTTAAACTTCTTTGTTTCTGGCCAGCTCCTGCTACAGTTTACATCTGATCAAGCTTAACCCATATCTTGCTGCGTATTAAATTTAGCCACACCCATTTCTGATTTTGAACCAATCAGATTGTTTGATGTAATTTATTCCTACCAATTCATAAACTGAATGTCAAACAGTGTAGATCCTGATCAGATGGCTTCTTCAGAAGCCATCTGATCTGGATCTACATTGTTTGCGAAGATAGGGATTGTCGTGAACAGCATGATAAGGGTTAAACTTGTTAGCTCACCTGTCACGTAGTCGTACGTGTGTGTGTGTGAAACTTTTTCTTCAAATGACATCTCCTCCTAAACCACTGATCGGATTTTAACCAAACTTCACAGGAATGTTCCTTAGACAGTCCCCTTTCAAAGTTGTTCAAATGGTTCTGGTCCATTGCACAGCTAAAAATAGATTTTTAAAATGAAAACTTTAAAAATCTTCTTCTCTGAAACCAAAAGGCCCAGGTCTTCTTTATTTGGTATGAAGCTTCATCTAGTGGACCTCTACCAAGATTGTTCAAATTATGGCCCTTTGGCCAGAAATGCCCCCGCCCCGGGGGCCTTTGGGTTTACATAGGCCTATATAGGGAAAATCTTTAAAAATCTTCTTCTCTGAAACCACAAGGCCCAGGTTTTTGATATTTGGTGTAAAGCTTCACCTAGTGGACCTCTACCAAGATTGTTCAAATTATAGCCCTAGGGCCAGAAATGCCCCCGCCCCGGGGGCCTTTGGGTTTTCATAGGCTTATATAGGAAAAATCTTTAAAAATCTTCTTCTCTGAAACCGAAAGGCCCAGGTCTTTGGTATTTGGTATGAAGCTTCATCTAGTGGACCTCTTCCAAGATTGTTCAAATTATGGCCCTTGGGCCAGAAATGCCCCCGCCCCGGGGGTCTTTGGGTTTACATAGGCTTATTTAGGGAAAATCTTTAAAAATCTTCTTCTCTGAAACCACAAGGCCCAGGTCTTTGATATTTGGTGTGAAGCTTCACCAAGTGGACCTCTACCAAGATCGTTCAAATTATAGACCTAGGGCCAAAAATGCCCCCGATCGGGGGCCTTTGTTTTTAGAGGGAAAACCTTTAAAAATCTTCTTCTCTGAAACCGCAAGGCTCAGATCTTTGATACTTGGTGTGAAGCTTCATCTAGTGGACCTCTACGAAGATTGTTCAAATTATAGCCCTGGGGCAAAAAATGCCCCGGCCCCGGGGGCCTTTGGGTTTACAAAGGCTTACACAGGGAAAATCTTTAAAAATCTTCTTCTCTGAAACCACAAGGCCCAGGTCTTTGATATTGGGTGTGAAGCTTCTCCTAGTGGACCTCTACCAAGATTGTTCAAATTATAGCCCTAGGGCCAAAAATGCCCCCACCCCAGGGGCCTTTGGTTTTACATAGGCTTATACAGGGAAAATCTTTAAAAATCTTCTTCTCTGAAACCGCAAGGCTCAGATCTTTGATATTTGGTGTGAAGCTTTATCTAGTGGACCTCTACGAAGATTGTTCAAATTTTAGCCCTAGGGCCAAAAATGCCCCCGCCCCGGGGGCCTTTGTGTTAACATTGGCTTATATAGGGAAAATCTTTAAAATTCTTTTTCTCTAAAACCACAAGGCCCAGGTCTTTGATATTTGGTGTGAAGCTTCACCTAGTGGACGACTACCAAGATTGTTCAAATTATAGCCCTAGGGCCAAAAAAGCCCCCGCCCCGGGGGCCTTTGGTTTGACATAGGCTTATACAGGGAAAATCTTTTAAAATCTTCTTTGAAACTGCAAGGCTCAGATCTTTGATATTTGGTGTGAAGCTTCATCTAGTGGACCTCTACCAAGATTGTTCAAATTATAGTGCTGGGGCTAAAAATTCCCCCACCCCGGGTGCCTTTAGTTTTACATAGGCTTATACATGGAAAACCTTTAAAAATCTTCTTCTCTGAAACCGCAAGGCTCAGATTTTTGATATTTGGTGTGAAGCTTCATCTAGTGGACCTCTTCCAGGATTGTTCAAATTATAGCCCTGGGGCCAAAAATGCCCTCATCCCCAGGGCCCTTTGGTTTTTTATAGGCTTATATAGGAAAAATATTTAAAAATCTTCTTCTGAAACCACAAGCAGTGATTTTTTTACAAAATTTCAACTATGAGTCCTGGGACTCACTCAACCAAAAAACTGTGCGTCCCAAATCTGAAAGTATGAGTCCCAATATTTGGAGGGAAAAAATGGGAAGCAAAATATAAAAAAATCGGTTCAGTATAGTTAAAAATAATGTGGTGATGAATGAATGTCTAGTATCTGTTATTTGCAATGAACAGAATCAATCATCAACTTGTGTTGTTTACTGGCCCAAAGAAATCCAGCTAAAGTGTACGTTTTTGTGTCTATTTTCCAATTCTTTTTGGAGGAATGTTTTCTACTTTCGCTTTCGATAAATGCGCACCGCAACATGTGTGAAATTTACTTCATGCACAATGGAGGTAAAATCCCGAACGTTTCCTCCTGATTGGGACACAAGCTATCTAAGCAGGTGCTGACAAATCCATTGCCCGGCCACCCGGGACAAGTCCGAAATCGCGCCAGGCAGGTGGTCTTTGACCTTACGACGCCCGGTCGAGCAAGTGCAAAAAAATCGTCTACAACTGTCAGTCTTTTGAGCCCTTAAATACGGTAAAACTAGAGTAAGTAAATCACAATAATTGTTCAGTGCGTCCGGCTTTGTTGACAATTCAGAGACAAATCGTCTGTGTATTTATAATGGTTCAATTATGACACTATTGTTAATCCCTTTCATTTAATTGCAAAGTAAACATGATTGCCCTGCGGTGTGTGTCTTTCATTTCATCGATAAGCCAACTTGAACAAGGTGTGAAAATATGGTCAATTATCTCTCTAATTTGCGTTTATCCCCCTATGTATGCATAATAAAAACGGACTTTTCTACTATCTCGTGAATGTTATGTTTTGGCGCCAAATAGCAGACGCTAGGGCGAAAAGTCGAACGCTGTTGTTTGAGCTTGTGGGGATAGTTCGGGAGCAGTGCAAAACGCTGTTTTCTATCCACCTCTATTCACAACCGTTTCGCTATCGAGAAAATATTTTTACCTGGTCCAAACAATTTTTTTTATGAAAGATATACATCCCATTAAATTAAAACAATGGCATTAAACACGTGTGGGGTTGCTGGCATCAGATGACGTCATTTACCGATCGTTTTGGATGGAAGGGATCCTCGTCTTGTGGTTGGATCATTAAATTGTACCTGTATCGATTTTTCGGTGACTCGTTGGGCAGTTCGTTAAAAGTGTGGTATTTTATCACTTCCGCCGATATTTACAGCCGGGAAAACGAAAGTTGGATTTTTTCGCCCATGAATTTCTTTGCGTCCGACGGACGCACATATTTTATGATTGTGCGTCCTCAGTCCTATTTGTGCGTCCTGGACGCAGGGGTAAAAAAATCACTGCACAAGGCTCAGGTCTTTGATATTTGGTATGAAGCTTCACCTAGTATAGCCCTTGGGCCAAGAATGTACTAGAGACACTGATTCTCAGGTGAGGGATTCAGGGCCCTCTGGGCCCTCTTGTAGTTATGCTTCCCGAACTACTGCTATGAAGTTGAAATTCTAATGATTAATAATTTCAAAACACAAAAATAAACATTCTGTAACATACCCGACATATCGGAACAAGGATCTGTCCACTATACAGATTGGAATATCCGGGTTAAGTGTACTGTATGCTCCCAACCAGTGATAAAGGTTATAGATATATTCTTCGTTAATACTAATTGATAGTTGAATATGAAAATTAAAAATTAGTTATAAAAAAAACGGCTTTTGGCTGCATAAAATAATAAAGAGATAGACTCGGCGAATTTGATGGTAACCATGTAATTTAAGTGTTTAATCAATTACCCTAGCAAACAGTGCAGACCCAGATCCGACGCCGCATTCTACGGCATCGGATCAGAGCCTCCACTGTTTGCATAAAGTTCAGCCATTTTCCAAATAAATTTTGAAGAAAACACAGCCAGACACCCCTAAATTATGAAATGGACTCCGGCTATATACATGTATAAGGAGGTGATTGCAGGCCCTGATCCGCTTCGATCGTCTGTCAGGGTATTTCTCCCGATTCGGAAAATTGTATGAGGACAACTGTTTATCCTGTTGTAGGTGATGATTTGTACAACCACCTGCACTGCATATTTTAGGCATTTTCTTTTCAGTCTCTCAGAATTTTACGTGTGAATATCGTTCCTATTCAATTAAAAGGTAACTCAAAATGGCTTACCTTTTCACCTCCGGTTTTGGTTGCTATGCAGAAAGTCACGTGACTATCGAGTACCCGGATGACCGACTTCATTAATAAGTGAATCAGAATTGTTTACTGGTGACACGTCCTTAAACAATCCTTCACCAGGAGGCGAACCATTTTTAGCTCGACTGTCACGTAGTGACGAGGTGAGCTTTATGGATCACTTTTTGTCCGTCTTGCGTGCGTGTGTCCGTGCATTGATCAGATTGGAATTCTGGTTGCCATGGCAACATATAGCTCCCATAGACTTATAATGGGAAATTTTTTAAAAATCTTCTTCTCTGAAACCACAGGGCCCAGAGCTTAGATATTTAGCATGTAGCAAGGACAAGGGGTCACCCACACAATTCCTGCCAATCATGCCCCTGGGTTCCAAATTGGCCACGCCCCGGGGCCCCTTCGCCCCCATAGACCCATAATGGAAAAAAACTTCAAAAATCTTCTTCTCTGAAACCACAGGGCCCAGACATATATATTTAGCAAGTAGTAACAGCAAGTGGTCACTTACATAATTCCTGCCAATCATGCCCCTGGGGTCCAAACTGACCTCACCCTGGGGCCCCTTAGCTCTTATAGACTCATAATGGTAAAAAAAGCTTCAAAAATCTTCTTCTCTGAAACCACAGGGCCGAGAGCTTAGATATTTAGCATGTAGCAACAGCAAGAGGTCACCTACATAATTCCTGCCAATCCTGCCCCCGGGTTCCAAATGGGCCACGCCCGAGGGCCCATTCGCTCCCATAGACTCATAATGGAAAAAAGCTTAAAAAATCGTCTTCTCTGAAACCACAGGGCCCAGAGCTTAAATATTTAGCATGTAGTAACAGCAAGTGGTCACTTACATAATTCCTGCCAATCATGCCCCTGGGGTCCAAACTGACCACGCCCCGGGGCCCCTTAGCTCCTATAGACTCATAATGGTAAAAAAAGCTTCAAAAATCCCCTCTCTGAAACCACAGGGCCCAGAGCTGAGATATTTAGCATGTAGCAAGGGCAAGTGGTCACCTACATAAATCCTGCAAATCATGCCCCTGGGTTCCAAATTGGCCACGCCCCGGGGCCCCTTCGCCCCCATAGACTCATAATGGAAAAAAGCCTCAAAAATCTTCTTCTCTGAAATCACAGGGCCCAGAGCTTCGATATTTAGCATGTAGCAAGGGCAAGTGGTCACCTACATAATTCCTGCCAATCATGCCCCTGGGTTCCATGGCCATGCCCCGGCCCCTTCGCTCCCATAGACTCATAATTGAAAAAGCTTCAAATATCTTCTTCTCTGAAACCACAGGGCCCAGAGCTTAGATATTTAGCATGTAGCAGCAGCAAGTGGTCACCTACATAATTCCTGCCAATCATGCCCCTGGGGTGCAAACAGGCCACGTCCCCGGGCCCCTTAGCTCCTATAGACTCATAATGGAAAAAAAGCTTCTTCTCTGAAACCACAGGGCCCAGAGCTTAGATATTTAGCATGTAGCAACGGCAAGTGGGCACCTACATAATTCCTGCCAATCATTCCCCTGGGGTCCAAATTGGCCACGCCCCAGGGTCCCTTAGCTCCTATAGACTCATAATGGAAAAAAAAATTCGAAAATCTTCTTCTCTGAAACCACAGGGCCCAGAGCTTAGATATTTAGTATGTAGCAACGGCAAGTGGTCACCTACATAATTCCTGCCAATCATGCCCCTGGGTTCCAAATGGGCCACGCCCAGGGGCCCCTTTGCTCCCTTAGACTCATAATGGAAAAAAGCTTCAAAAATCTTCTTCTCTGAAGCCACAGGGCCCAAAGCTTATATATTTAGAATGTAGTAAAGGCAAGTGGTCACCTACATAATTCCTGCCAATCATGCCCCTGGTGTCCAAACTGACCACGCCCCGGGGCCCCTTAGCTCCTGTAGACTCATAATGGAAAAAAGCTTCAAAAATCTTCTTCTCTGAAACCACAGGGCCCAGAGCTTAGATATTTAGCATGTAGCAAGGGCAAGTGGTCACCTTTATAATTCCTGCCAATCATGCCCCTGGGATCCAAATGGGCCACGCCCGGGGCCCCTTTACTCCCATAGACTCATAATGGAAAAAAGCTTCCAAAATCTTCTCCTCTGAAACCACAGGGCCCAGAGCTTAGATATTTAGCATGTATCAACAGCAAGTGGTCACCTACATAATTCCTGCCAATCATGCCCCTGGGGTACAAACGGGCCACGCCCCAGGGCCACTTAGCTCCTATAGGCTCATAATGGAAAAAAAAACTTCAAAAATCTTCTTCTCTGAAACCACAGGGCCAAGAGCTGAGATATTTAGCATGTAGCAAGGGCAAGTGGTCACCTATATAAATCCTGCAAATCATGCCCTGGCCCCCCTTCGCTCCCATAGACTCGTTATGAGAAAAAGCTTAAAAATCTTCTTTTCTGAAACCACAGGACCCAGAGCTTAGATATTTAGCATGTAGCAACAGCAAGTGGTTACCTACATAATTCTTGCCAATCATGCCCTCAGGGTCCAAATGGGGCATGCCCCGGGGCCCCTTAGCTCCTATAGACTCATAATGGAAACAAAAGCTTCAAAAATCTTCTTCTCCGAAACCACAGGGCCCAGAGCTGTGATATTTAGCATGTAGCAAGGGCAAGTGGTCACCTACATAATTCCAACCTATCATGCCCCTGGGATCCAAATGGGCCACGCCCCGGGGCCCCTTCGCTCCCATAGACTCATAGTGGAAAAAAGCTTCAAAAATCTTCTTCTCTGAAACCACAGGGCCCAGAGCTTAGATATTTAGCATGTAGCAACGGCAAGTCGTGACCTATCTAATTCCTGCCAATCATGCCCCTTGGGTCCAAATTGACCACACCCCGGGACCCTTAGCTCCTATAAACTCATAATGGAACAAAAGTTCAAAAATCTTCTTCTGTGAAAGCACAGGGCCCAGAGCTTAGATATTTAGCATGTAGCAACGGCAAGTGGTTACCTACATAATGGAAAAAAGCTTTCAAAATTGCTCTACCCGTTGTGCTTGGATGAACAAGATGGCTAAAATTATAAAAACCTTCTTGTGTCAACCAAAATTGCTCAAACCCTCTACGCTTCCATATATTATCTTCAATCCCATTTGTACAATATGGATCAGCTGAGCGATCCAGGGCCATCATGGCCCTCTTGTTTTAAAGTTAGTCCATTATGTGGAGCAGCATTTATTGTTTTGAGGTTACAGTCATCTAAATATTGGCAGAGTTATGCCCCTCGGAAAACTTCTGTAAAATTTCTTATTTCTGGATAACTTGTATTGCAATGTAAACTTACAGGAGATGATTAGTATAAGCAACATTGTTTGTTTTCAAATCCCGGTGATCTTTCTAATATGTTACATTCTTGTTATATATCTGTAATTGCAAAAGAAGTTTAAAAAAATATTGTTTAGACTAAACTAACATCTAACCAAGCTGAAACTAAGTAATTAATCACACCATGAAACTTAACCCCCTGTTCCTCTCGGTTCATCTGCACAATCTTTTCTGTCTCTTTTCTCCATTTTTCTCATAGACAAGACAAAATGACCCACAAAGGTTGATGTGTCGTTAAACCCAAACACAATTAGCCAATCGAGATGAATTTTGACACATTCCTTTGTGTAAATAGGGTCTTGTCAAAAGTATCAGCGGGATCATGGATGGCAAACAGTGTAGATACATATCAGACAAACAGTGTATATACAGCTGAGGCTGCTCATTAGGAGCCATCTCATCAGGAACTACACTGTTTGCATTGATTTCTGTACAGGTCTACACAGTTGACAGGGTTAATATTTGGCATACATTACAATAACATGCTTATTGGAATATATTGAAAATTTTACCATGTTTCAGAGAAAATATTCCGATATTTTTAGCTCACCTGTCACACAGTGACAAGGTGAGCTTTTGTGATCACATTTTGTCCGTTGTCCATCGTGCATGCATGTTTGCGTCCGTAAATAATTTCAAATAAGTATATCTCTAATACCCCATGGCCAATCTTGATCAAATTTCATGTGAAGAATCATCAGGTAGGGGAAAAGGCTGCATAAGGTTTTTGGGCTGATCAGATCGGAATTCTGGTTGCTATGGCAACATATAGCTCCCATATACTTATAATGGGAACAATTTTAAAAATCTTCCTCTCTGAAACCACAGGGCCTAGAGCTTAGATAATTAGCTTGTAACAATGTCAAGTGGTCACCTACGTAAATCCTGCCAATCATGCCCCTGGGGTCCAAATTGGCCACACCCCAGGGCCCCTTAGCTCCCATAGATTCATAATGGGAAAAAAAAAGCTTCAAAAATCTTCTCTGAAACCGTAGGGCCCAGAGCTAAGATGTTTAGCATGTAGCAAACAACAAGTGGTCACCTACATAATTCCTGCCAATCATGCCCCTGGAATCCAAATGGGCCATGCCCTGGGGCCCCTTAGCTCCCATAGACTCATTATGGAGAAAAGCTTAAAAAATCTTCTTCTCTGAAACCACAGGGCCCAGAGCTTAGATATTAAGCATGTAGCAACGGCAAGTGGTCACCTACATAAATCCTGCCAGTCATGCCCCTGGGGTCCAAATGGGCCACGTTCCGGGGCCTCTTAGCTCCCATAGACTCATAATGGAAAAAAGCTTAAAAAATCTTCTTCTCTGAAACCACTGGGCCCAGAACTTAGATGTTTAGCATGTAGCAAAGGCACGTGGTTACCTACATAAATCCTGCCAATCATGCCCCTGGGGTCCAAATAGGCCACGCCCCGGGGCCCTTAGCTCCCATAGACACATAATGGAAAAAAGCTTCAAAAATCTTCTTCTCTGAAACCACAGGGCCCAGAGCTTAGATATTATACATGTAGCAACAGCATGTGGTTACCTACATAAATCCTGCCAATCATGCCCCTGGGGTCCAAATCGGCCACGCCCCGGGGCCCCTTATCTCCCATAGACTCATAATGGAAAAAAGCTTCAAAAATCTTCTTCTCTGAAACCACAGGGCCCAGAGCTTAGATATTTAGCTTGTAGCAACGGCAAGTGGTCACCTACATAAATCCTGCCAATCATGCCCCTGGGCTCCAAATGGGCCTTGCCCCGGGGCCCCTTAGCTCCCAAAGACTCATAATGGAAAAAAAAAAAGCTTCAAAAATCTTCTTCTCTGAAACCACAGGGCCCAGAGCTTAGATATTTAGCATGTAGCAACAGCAAGTGGTCACCTACATAAATCCTGCCAATCATGCCCCTGGGGTCCAAATGGGCCACGTCCCGGGGCCCCTTAGCTCCCATAGACTCATAATGGAAAAAAGCTTTACCTACATAAATCCTGCCAATCATGCCCCTGGGCTCCAAATGGGCCTTGCCCCGGGGCCCCTTAGCTCCCAAAGACTCATAATGGAAAAAAAAAGCTTCAAAAATCTTCTTCTCTGAAACCACAGGGCCCAGAGCTTAGATATTTAGCATGTAGCAACAGCAAGTGGTCACCTACATAAATCCTGCCAATCATGCCCCTGGGGTCCAAATGGGCCACGTCCCGGGGCCCCTTAGCTCCCATAGACTCATAATGGAAAAAAGCTTCAAACATCTTCTTCTCTGAAACCACAGGGCCCAGAACTTAGATATTTAGCATGTAGCAACGGCACTTGGTTACCTACATAAATCCTGCCAATCATGCCCCTGGGGTCCAAATAGGCCACGCGCCGGGGCCCCTTAGCTCCCATAGACTCATAATGGAAAAAAGCTTCAAAAATCTTCTTCTCTGAAACCACAGGGCCCAGAGCTTAGAAATTTAACATGTAGCAACAGCAAGTGGTCACCAACATAAATCCTGCCAATCATGCCCCTGGGGTCCAAATGGGGCATGCCCCGGGGCCCCTTAGCTCCCATAGACTCATAATGGAAAAAAGCTTCAAAAATCTTCTTCAGAAACCACAGGGCCCAGAGCTTAGATATTTAGCATGTAGCAATGGCAAGTGGTCACCTACATAAATCCTGCCAATCATGCCCCTGGGGTCCAAATGGGCCATGCCCTGGGACCCCCTTAGCTCCCATAGACTCATAATGGAGAAAAGCTTCAAAAATCTTCTTCTTTGAAACTGTGAAGCACAGAGCTTAGATATTTAGTATCTAGCAACATAAAACAGTCACCTACATAAATCCTGCTAACCCTGCCCCTGGGATCCAAATGGGCCACACCCCGGGTCCCCTTAGCTCCTTTAGACTTACAATGGAAAAAAGCTTCAAAAATCTTCTTCTCCGAAGCCATAAGGCCCAGAGCTTAGATATTTAGTGTAGCGATGTCAAGTGGTCTCCTACACTAATAATTTTCTGGTACACAGGTGAGCGATATAGGGCCATTGGGCCCTCTTGTTCATATTTCTGCTCTAAACGTAGATCATGGGTACTGGTTAGAATCGCCTTGGTGAGGCGGTTCTAACTAGTACCCACAATCTAGTTTTTGAAATATAGATTATGGGTACTTGTTAGAACTGCCTCGGTGTGGCGGTTCTACAAGTACCGACAATCTATGTTTTTGAGCAAAAGTAAGAAAATTAATATTTACCACTCTAAACACAAGTTTTACTATATGAAAGTGGAATTTGAGTCAGGTTGTTCTAACAAGTACCCAAAATCTATGTTTTTGAGCAAAAATAAGGAAATATTTACCCCTGTAAAACCCAGTTATATATATATAAAAGTGGAGTTTTGAGGGGGTCAAAATTTTTTAGGTGTGTTTTCATAATGGTTCAATTTGTTCAACAGGATATCAAGAAAGGAGATAGATATGGTGTTGATGAAGGACTAGATGACGGCTCTCCTAGTACAACAGGACCACCCTTAATCACTGATGATGTAGCCGCTTTACAAATGGACAACTTAAGAATAGAGCCGCATTCTCCTGTGTCTCCGGGGGAAATGGATAATGAACCATTAGCATCTTCACTGTACAAATCTGTAAACGAAACAACAGAAAATCGAAATTCAGAAGTAGAAAGACGTGATCATAAACAAATAGAAAGAACGGAAATAAGTGAACTCAGTGGTTCAAAAGAATATTTAGTGCAAAATATAGAAAATGCTGCAGTAAAGGTTGAAAATAATGTTAGTCATGACTGTTCAGATGAAGCAAAGTTAAGAAATCAAGCTGAAAGTAGGTTAAATAAAGAAGAAGGTTTGGTCATTAGGAAAGAACTGAGTTCTGAACAAATTGTGGAAGATTTACAAAGTCGGACAGTTTCAGTTTCTGACAAACTGATTCCCGAAGTTAAATTAGAATTTAAAGTTCAAGCTGACATTTCTCCTACAAATAAAGATGGTAAAAGTGGTCCCGATGCAACGGTGAAAATTGACAGTTGAAAAGCAGTGAGACTAAATTAATCTTCTTCAGTGGGTTGTATTGGAATATTGTATTGTTTTCTTCACTAGCCCTTAACCCTTAAGATGCCGAGAAAAACTACATCTGAAAATGTCGTCTGCTGAATCTTTTGGCAAACTTTTAAAAAAATATTTTTGCATACAGGAAAACAGTGTGGACCCAGATCAGACTGCTCCTAAAGGAGCTGTCTGATCTGGGTCCACACTGTTGCAAAAAATGAGTTTTAAATTAACTGGCAGACGACAAAACGGGTGACATTTGTCGTGATTGGCATCTTATGGGTTAAAGTTGCAGCAGACAGCATTAGATTTAGCAGGATAACACATCCTGATATTGACAAGGAAATCCGTGATTTTACCCTGGGATAGAAATTTATGTTCTGACCCTGGTGTTCCGACCCCAAATCGAATATAATCGCGTGTTTGATAAATGCACTGGTTGATTACAACCTCATGTGCGGCGGCGTCATGCGTGACGTCACTAAACATTCATGTTGTGTCATCACAAAATGGCGGACGTCGGTAACCGAAGTGACAGCAGCATTAAAAATTCGCAATAGAAATGGAAAGTATGCAAGAAAAAGAATCCAATATGGGTGTGAGGGGTGGATAGAAAAATCCGTCCCTCGGGATCACTGTCCGGCATCACTCGGCAAGCCTCGTGATGCCGGACAGTGTCCCTCGTGACGGATTTTTCAATCCACCCCTCACACCCATATAAGATTCTTATATTCTTTCATGTCACAAAAATGGTTACTTTTCTGATGAAAATTTGTATTATTTTCTTATTTACACCCCAAACATAGGTTGAAGGTGCCACAACCAATGGCTAGGAGCAGAAATAAGAAAAACATTGTATACTCCTTAAAATCCAGTTTTCGCTATATAAAGTGGGATTTGCGGGATCTTCACTTCACAGACTTGTTAACGTGAGTTTAGCTCACCTGGAGGAAGTCCAGGAAGAGCTTTTACACGACTCTTAGTGTCGGCGTTGTCATTGGAATTGGCATGAATATCCATATTTAAGAGCTCATACTTTCCAAACCATATAAAGTATTTGGTTCATATTTGGTATGTTGATGGATATAGGTCCAAAATTTTATTCAGCAATACCCCTTGCATTTGAATTAAGGCTCAAGGTAAATTTCTTAGACATTTTCTAATGTAAAAATTTTTAAGAGCTCATATTTTCAATGATGGATTTGATTCATATTTGGTATTTTGATACCCATATTTGGTATTTTGGTACTCTTCAATTTTTGCTCTGGTCTTAACCCTTATCATGCTGTTCACGACAACCCCTATCTTTGCAAACAGTGTAGATCATGATCAGATGGCTTCTGAAGAAGCCATCTGATCAGGATCTACACTGTTTGGCATTTAGTTTATGAATTTGTAGCAATAAATTACATCAAGTAATTTGATTGGTTGATAGACAGAAATGGGTGTAGCTTAAATGAATATTCAGCAAGATAAGGGTTAATAGTGGAATTTTACTGTAGTACCCACATAATATGGTTACATGGAGAAGTAAGAAAAGATCAAAATTATCATCTTCGCCCCGCCTTATCCAGAGTTATGAAAGAAGATTTTAGAAAATGTATTGCTTAATTGTCCTTGTTTCTTCAACTTAACAGGAGGTGAGAGCAGGCCTCGGTAGCTCAGTCGGATGCGCGTCTGACTGGTGATCAGGAGGAAGCAGGTTCAATTCCTTCCGGGGTTGGCAACATTCTTTCGTGAAGATCGATCATGAAATCTTTTCTACCGTCATTCTCTCCCTTCCACTGATTCAAGAAGGGCAGTTGTCAGTTTCTGGCGAAAGAATGTGCACTGTACTGGTTAAACACTTACGTATACGCCTGCCTAGGAAATGTGTGGATAGGTAAACTGACTGGCTCAGAAATGACCTAAATAGTGTTGACTGGACTGTTAAACTGCAATACAAACAAACCAGGAGGTCATTATTCATTTTCCTCAAGTATTAGTTGTGGTATAATCATGTAATCAAATCAGGGTCCAGTTGTTCAAAGCATCGTTAGCTAAACAAATTTGTTAGTG
This sequence comes from Lucinisca nassula, assembly GCA_963580285.1. Classification (NCBI taxonomy): domain Eukaryota; kingdom Metazoa; phylum Mollusca; class Bivalvia; order Lucinida; family Lucinidae; genus Lucinisca; species Lucinisca nassula. Next base: position 54,050,162 of record OY757026.1, on the reverse strand, counting down.
GTCAAATTGTTAATTGTTCTAGTAAGTGTTATATCTACCGTAATACAGTGATATTTTTGCTGAAAAAATTTGAGCAGCTTTTGCATTTGCAAAGACTGCTGCCATGAGAGTGAGTGTTTGAGTTTTACTTCTGACCAACAGCTAAGGTCATACGGAGATGGGACCTCGGTTTAAAGGGTTTAAAGACTCATCCGAAAGTCTGGAGAAGCCAGGGATCGATCCTGCGACCCCTGGTTTACAAGTCGAGTAGCATAACTACTGCACCACAGAGGCTTCTACCGTATTAAATGATCAAAGTTTTGATATATGTGTCAGCGAATGACGTCGTTTATCTTGAGCAACTGGACCCAGGTGTATAAATTTCTTCCTGTTCACCACCCGCCCATCTTATAGCCAGATTAGTATGGTATTAAGGGGAGTTAATATTCCTGACATGTTTTCTACCATTTGTACATGCAGATAACTTTGTGAAAATGGCTGAGAGCATCGACTCTTTAACCCTTAAAAAGCGGAGAAAAAGTACATCTGAAAATGTCGTCTTCTGAATGTTTTTGCAGATTTTTAAAAAATATTTTTGCATACAGGCAAACAGTGTGGGCCAAGATTAGACTGCTCCTTGAGGAGCAGTCTGATCTGAGTCCACACTGTTGCAAAAAAAAAATGTCTTTTAAAGTAATCGACCAACGACAAAGCAGACAACACTTGTCGTGATTGGCATTTTATGGGCTAAAATTAGATCTTGTGTGCCTTATTTAATGTCAAAGTCTGGTCAATGTCTCACAAAAATTGGAGCAACGTCTCCAAAATGACCTTAATAGTGTTAATGGGGATGTAAAACCTCAATTCAAACAAACAAAGCAATGGATTTTTTTTTCTCTGTATGAGAAAAGTTTACAATGCATTTGTATAGGCATGTTTTCGTAATGGTTTTAAAGATACATGTAGTTAAATAACAGCATCATTAGTTTTGGACAAATGGTCCCAGGTGTTAGAGTCTTTTATGAGTATCTGCATAAAATACTGCCATATTTTTGTGTACAAGATCTACATGAAGTGAAGTGAGTGTTTGATTTTACGTCTCACCAACAGCTATGGTAGCCCCCACCCATAGGGGCTTGGAGAAATATATTGGGCTGCAGGATGGTACAAAACGGAGCTGAAACTGACCGCACACGAGTACTGGTAAAATACTTAGAAGGTCTAAGCCTGCCCAGGCAAAGTGGTGCTAGTCAGCCCGTCTCAATGTCGGGTAAAAGGCCCACAAAATTGGAAGAAACATCTCTAAAATGACCTAAATAGTGTTGACGGGGATGTTACCTCAAATCAAACAAAAATAAAAAAAAAAAACAGCTAAGGTCATACGGAGACGGGACCTTGGTTTAAAGACTCATTCGAAAGTCAAGCCCGCGATTGTTCCTGCAACCCCTGGTTTACAAGGCCAGTAGCATAACCACTACACCATAGGCTTCTAAGAGATCTATATGAAATACTGTTTTTAAGTTCATTACTATTGTAATTATTGCAGTGATTTGTTATAGACATTTAATTAGGGCCCCGCACTGAAAGTGTGGGTGCCCTATAGTAATCACTCTGTCCGTCCGTCTGATAGCGCTGCCGGGGCCCTAGTCAGTTTCACTGACAGCTCTAGTTAGTGTACAAAATGGTCTACATTATGAAAACACGCCCATACAAATGCATTGTAAACTTTACCGCCGAAAAAAAAAAAACACATTTTTTTTTAAGATGAAAAATTGTGATATTTTTCTTATTTCTGCTCAAAATATAGATTGTAGGCACTTGTTAGAACTGCCTCATCGGTTCTAACGAGTACCCACACTCTATATTTTAGAGCAGAAATAAGAAAAATAAGCTTTACCCCTGTAAACCCCAGTTATACATAGTGGGGTACATATAAAAGTAGGGTTCAAGGGGGTCAAAATTATAAAGGCGTGTTTTTGTGATGTATATGATGTCTGTGAAATTAAGAAAAATAGATAAAAAAAAAATGGTCACAGGTTTAGCAACTCCCCTTAAATGGAGATATATGCATAAACTGTTTTGAATATATAGAGTTTGGAATAAAATACAAGATTTGTTTCTCTTTGTTGTTGTGTATACCCTAATTTTTCAAGAAAATTGGATTTTGCAAGTTAAGGTCATACAGAGACGGGACCTCAGTTTAAAGACTCAGCTGAAAGTCTGGAGAAGCCTGGGATCGACCCTGCAACCCCTTGGTTTACAAGGCGAGTAGCATTATCACTACACCACAGAGGCTTTTAAAAGATCTATTATTGCAATGATTTGTTATAGACATTTAATTAATGTACAAATGTTCTCCATTATGAAAACATGCCTCTACAAATGCATTGTAAACTTTACCACCCAAAAAAAAAATTTTAAAGATGAAAAATTGTGATATTTTTCTTATTTCTGCTGAAAATAAAGATTGTAGGTACTCGTTAGTACCACCTCATCGAGGCGGTTCTAATGAGTACCCACAACATATATTTTAGAGCAGAAATAAGACAATAATAAGCTTTGCCCCTGTAAATCCCAGCTTTACTAAATAAAAGGGGTTCAAGGGGTTCAAAATTATAAAGGCGTGTTTTTGTGATGAAATAGATAAAAAAATGGTCCCAGGTTTAGCAAGTCTCCTTAAGTGGAGATATAAGCATAGACTGTTTTGAATATATAGAGTTTGGAATTAAATACAAGATTTGTTTCTCTTGTCCTTTGTTGTTTTGTATACCCTAATTTAATTTTTCGAAAATTAAAGAAATTTGGATTTTGCAAGTGAACCATTGCCTGTCCATGTCAAATTCAGCTAGTCGGATCAAGGATATGCAGAACAAGGATATGCTCTACCATTGCACTGAAGAAGCCCTCTGATCAGTATCTACATTGTTTGAAAGTCTGATGAAAATCTGTGATATTTTTGTTATTTTTACTATAAACATAGGTTGTGGGTGCTCGTTAGAACCGCCTCATACGAGTACCCACAACCTATGTCTTTGAGCAAAAATAGAAAAATAATATATATCCCCGTAAACCCCAGTTTTCTCTATATAAAATGGGGTATAGGTGGGTCTTCATTTCACGGACTTGTTCACGTGATGGCTATTGGACTAGCTCAGGCGTTGACGTCAGTGTTTCGTTGGAGTTTGCATCCGCATTAATTATGTTTAAGTTTTTAAGGGCTCATGATATCAAAACCATAGGATGGATTTGTTCATGTTTGGTGAAAACAAATTGGTTAATTTTTTCCAGCTCAGTTAACACTTTTCCTTTTGCTAGAGAGAGGTTGTTTGATTTCTCTATCTTTATACAATTATCAGTTGTGTGATTCTACTTTCATTATGTTGTTTATTTTGTATTCACTCTGGGGAATTAAAGGTAGCAAAAATGGCCGTTATGGAGGTATCTGTATCAAAATCAGGCAATCTAACACAAGTTTATTTATTTGCGTTTCATTATTGCTGTAAAAAACAATTAGACGATTGACTTTATCTTTTTAGTTCACCAGAGCCGAAGGCTCCGGGGGAGCTTATAGGATAGGCAGTTGTCCATCGCCGTGGTCGTCGTCTGGCGTCAACACTTTCAAACGACACTTCTGAAGCCATCGAGCCAATTCAATCCAAATTTTATCTGTAGCATCCTTGGGCTGGGGGATTGAAGTCCGCTCATTATTTTGGTTGCTATGGCAACTAAGAGTTTCCATAGGCTTATAATGGGGAAAATAGAAAAATGGCATTTACTGCCAAACTTTTGCAGATATTTTGACAAAACTTTTATTGAAATATTCCTGGAGTGAACTTCTTCTAGCCACATGATTTTATGCCAACCTGGGGGTCCCCGAGGGTGTGCCAGGGCCATGCCCCACCCCCTCCAGTGCATAAAAGGCCATATATCTCAGAAGCCATTAAGATCCCAACCCCTAAACCATATATATTCCTTTTTCTTATGATAAGACGCATTCAGTGATACCAACCTAGGGGTCTCCAGGGTACGCCGGGGCTATGCCCCACCCCTCCACTTCATAAAAGGCGATATATCTCGGAAACATCCAGATCCCTACCCCAAAACCATATATATTCTTGTTTCTTATGATAAGACGCATTCAGTGACACCAACCTAGGGATCCCCTGGGATGTGCCTGGGCCTTGCCCTAACCCCTCCATCACATAAAAGGCCCAATATCTCAGAAACCGTTCAGATCTCCACCCCTAAACCATACAAGTTCTTGTACCTTATGATAAGACGCATTCAGTGATTTCAACCTAGGGGTCACCCTGGGTGCGCCGGGGCCATGCCCCACCCCTCCACTGCATAAAAGGTGATATATCTCAGAAACCTTTCAGATCCCCAGCCCAAAGCCATATATATTCTTGTTTCTTATGATAAGACACATTCAGGGACACCAACCTGGGGGTCCCCTGGGATGTGCCCAGGCCATGCCCTATCCCCTCCACTTCATAAAAGGCCCAATATGTCAGCAAACTGTTTAGATCCCCACCCAATAACCATATATATTATTGTTCCTTATGATAAGAGGCATTCAGTGATACCAAACTAGGGGTTTCTCAGGGTGCGCCGGGGCCATGCCCCAACCCTCCACTTTATGAAAGGTGAGATATCTCAGAAACCATTCAGATCCCCACCCCAAAACCATATATATTCTTGTTTCTTATGATAAGACGCATTCAGTGATACCAACCTGGGGGTCCCCTGGGGTGTGCCCGGGCCATGCCCCACCCCTCCACTTCATAAAGGCGATATATCTCAGAAACCATCAGATCCCCACCCAAAATCCATATATATTCTTGTTCCTTATAATAAGACGCATTCAGTGACCCCAACCTGGGAGTCCCCTGGGATGTGCCCGGGCCATGCCCCACCCCCTCCGCTTTGTATAAGGCCAAACATCTCAAAACCATTTAGATCCCCATCCCTTAACCATATATACTCTTGTTCCTTTTGATAAGACACATTTAGTGATACCAACCTAGGGGTCCCCAGGGTGCGCTGGGGCCATGCCCCAACCCGCCACTTTTAAAATGCCATATATATCAGAAACGGATCCCCAGCCTAAGGCATGCATATTTGTGTTCCTTTTGATAAGACTCATTCAGTCACATCAACCTTGGGTGTATTTGTGCTAGGGCAATGTGTCGATGCCATGGTCCACCCCTCCACTTCATATCTCAGATACCATTAAGATCCCAACCTCATAATCATATATATTCTTGTTCCTTGTGATTAGACACATTCAGTCACACCAACTTGGCGGTCCACAGGAGCCATTCCTCTCCTATTTACTTCATAAGTAGGCCTCATATCTCAGAAACAGTTCAGATCCCCAGTCCTAAATATATTTTCTTGGTCCTAATGATAAGACAAATTCAAGGACAACAATCTTGGATTTCCTGGTGTCTGCTATGCTCCAACCCCTCCACAGCATAAAAGGCCTTATATCTCTGGAACTGTACACATCCCCACCCCTAAACCATATATATTCTTGTTCCTTATGATAAGACGCATTCAGTAATACAAACCTGGGCTCTGCTGGATCAATGTCCCACCCCTCCACTTCATAAAAGGCCTAATATTTCAGATACAGAGTCCACATGGAATGGGTGTTTGTTTGGGAGACTTTATAATATATAAATTGAAACAATACATGGCTGCCAGTGGGCCGTGCCCGCCTGAACTCTGGTAAGCATAGTGGCCCATTGGCCTCTTGTTTATAATCTACAATGACATCTGAAATATGTCTTTATCTTGGAGATGTCTTAGCATGAGTTTTGAAAACATTATGTGAAAATATTTTGTCTTTCTCTTGTGAGATTATGTTAATCAGTTTGTGTGCATAGACGGGCAACCAAGTTACATTCTCCCATTAATTCTGACAAGGAAATATTTTCCTCTTCAATATCCTATGTCTACTGCTTTTTCAAAGTGTGATGGAGTGTTTTTTTTTTTTTTTTACTCTCCTTATTTTTGCCAGAATTTAATTATTTGAATTTAAAGACTTCTGAAGTGCTTCTCATTTATATTTACCATGCATCACTAAACATGAATACCTGTTGTGCATTTGGGTTCAAATATCTCTATCTGGCAAAATGATTATTGCAAAACGATCAAACACTTATCAAAAATACCTACAAACAATTGTTTCAGAAATTATCCTGGTCGTGGCACCAAAATTTGCAAAGTGGCATGTTTTACCAGAGAAACAAGAAATATTTGAACAGTTGTTTATATATACATATGTATTGTGGCGAATACATCTCTTATAAAATAGTAGTTTGAAAATTTTTAACATAAAATTAAAGAAAAATATAAATTATGTTATATCTTTACAATAAATCCATAAGAAATAAGAAAAATATCACACATACATTTTCATCAGAAACTTTACCATATTGAAGATATGAAGGAATGTACACTATGTCGCATGGATATGTTATCTTAAAGTTAAACTTACGGAACCCGGGAAGGGACATTTCTGTTCCTGTTCTTGCTGAACAGAATTTAAAACAATAAAATTAGCGTGGAGAGGAAAACAAGAAATATGTCGTTTAAACGATATAATATGACATATATATCGTTTTCCTTTCCACTCTGAAAAAGTTGGATGGAATTAAAAACAACAAAATTAGAATGGAGCAGAAAACAAAAATACATTTCTTGTTTTCTGTTCCACTCTGAAAAAGTAGCGTGGAATTTAAAACAATAAAATTAGCATGGAACAGAAAACAAAAATATGTCGTTTAAACGACATATTTCTTGTTTTCCTTTCCACTCTTAAAAAGGTGGGGTAGAATCTAAAACAATAAAAATAGAATGGAACAGAAAACAAACTTACGTCATTTAAACGACATATTTCTTGTTTTCCTTTCCACTCTGAAAAAAGTAGCGTGGAATTTAAAACAAGAAAGATATCGTTTAATCGACATAATCTTGACCTCCCATTGGTTAAAAATGACGTTTAAACGACATCTTTAACCAGTGGCTTCCGTTGGATGGTGTTGAATACTTCTGCATATTAACCTCCCTTGAAATTCTAAAAATAAAAATGTTCTATTTGACTGGAAAAAGGATATATCTATGATTGATTTATAAAGTATGACAACTTATTTTGTATAGTATGATTTTTTATAAGATCCTTTTCTACTAAGTAGGTTTTATTATTTTTTTTATAGGAACTGACGGTTGTAAAGTAACTTGATGCCCGCATAAAATATCAAGATGCCCTTGTATTAGGAGGAAGGTTGGAGGGACAGGGACTTACAATTTCCACTGCTCCCTTCTCGCCAGCTGAAGCCAGAACTCACTTGAAAATCCCGGGCGGAAGCGGCTCTGCTTGTTTGGTACCCTCCTTCTTATACTAATTCCCGGTACTTACCGGTCCTGTACATTCATATATCCGGTACCGGAGAGATTTCACTACACTCCCCCATCCCAACTTTATGATGAAAGTCTTCACCCACGGTTGGATATCTGAAAAGAGATGTGACAGCCACAGGCCACCACAAAAACCTTACCTATTTGGTGTAGCGCATATTACCAGGAAACTGTCTTGGACTACAAGTCCAAGTGATATCTTTTTGATGAACCATAGGATTGACCAATTTCTTCTCGAAGAACCATTGAATAATCCACCGACTTGATCTACAAGATCAAGCGGCTTCTTGGCCAACGCTGGATCGTCGACGCCTTGAGCTACAAGCCCAAGTAATTTCTTCTTGTTGAACAATGTCTGACCGAGCTAAAAGCCCGAGTCATTTCTTTTTGTTGAACAATGACTGACCGAGCTAAAAGCCCAGGTAATTTCTTCTTGATTAACAAGGACTGTCTTGAGCTAAAAGCCCAACCCAGTACGTACTCTGTATCTGGACCGTTGCTTTGACTGTAGCATCCATATGACAATTGAGCGAGCTAGAAGCCTAACCCAATTCTCTGCATCTGGATCCCTTTGTTGACAGTTGAACAATGACTGTCAGACAGAGCTACAAGCCCAAGTAATTTCTTTTTGTTAAACAATGACTGACAGAGCTACAAGCCCAAGTCATTTCTTCTTGTTGAACAACGACTTACCATGCTACAAGCCCAAGTAAGTCCTTCTTGTTGAACAACAACTTACTGAGCTACAAGCCCAAGTAATTTCTTTTTGATGTCAGACCAATGAATGTCTTGAGCTAAAAGCCCAAGTAATTTCTTGATGAACAAGGACTGACCGAGCTACAAGCCCAAGTAATTTCTTCTTGTTGAACAACGACAGTCTTGAGCTACAAGCCCAAGTATTTTCTTCTTGATAGACAACGACTGTCTTGAGCTACACGCCCAAGCCATTTCTTCTCGATGACCCATGACTGACCGAGCAACAAGCCCAAGCCATTTCTTCTTGATGACCAATGACTGTCTTGAGCTACAAGCCCAAGTAATTTCTTCTTGGTGAACAAGGACTGACCGAGCTACAAGCCCAAGCCATTTGTTCTTGATGACCAATGACTGTCTTGAGCTACAAGCCCAAGTGATCATATCACGAAGAACAATGGAATCATATGACTGTCTTGAACTACAAGTCCAAGTAGTTACAGCTTGATGAACATCAGGATCTTTCAGCTGTCTTCAAGACCATTTTCATGTTCCCCTTGTGTATCCCAGTTTTCACCAGTTTGCAAACAACATGTCAAGCAACTGTTTGTATTTACTGGGATCTTCTTCTATTCTTTTTGCCACAACTGTTAGGTCCTTCTAGAGGTATCCTTGGTCACTGGAACCGCTGCTCGATTTTTTTTTCTGCTTGCAAAGCCATGCCTGATATATCCTGCAGTCTTTCTTTCTGTGGCCATACTGTTTGCAGAAGAAACACTTTATTGAACTTTTCTTTCTTTCTACACTAGACCCATGTTTTCCTTCGTCTGATGAAGACTGCGAACTTACTTGCAGTTTGCTTGCAAAGTTTTCTAGAGCTACTTGTATGAGCTGTTCTATTCTAGTTTCAGATGGAGCTTCTACAGCATTTATTGAAACATCATTTCCTCTTTTTGGCTTCTTGCCATCAATAGCCTGGGAAATATATCCGAGAGATTTCACTACAGTTGCGTGAACAAACTAAAACCTCTCTCATAGATGTATTTTTTCTGCACACCTTACTGATTTAATCGTTTGAATTATACACTCGCTGAACAATTCTTCGAAACTATTCAACCTCCTGATTGTGACTCTCTATGCAATACGCGTGCAATAATTGTTAAAATACAGTCGACTCTCGTTATCTCGAACTTCACGGGACCGGATAAAAAGTTCGAGTTATCCGTATTACGAGATAACCAAATTGTGACGTCACATGTATGTCAGAACACATTGTTTGCCGTGATATGCTTGATATTCTTGGTAATTCTTACATGAACGGTTTACTGAGTTTTTAAAACTTGTTTATGAAAGTACTGGAGCTTGTCAGAGTATAGCGTTTATGAACAAATTAATACATAAATACAACTGATAGATTTCTCACGTACATGTATTTTGTTGTCTTTTAAATTGCTACAAATCTTGGTTTCCAAATACGCTAAATATAGTTAGATACTAAACAGACTGGTTCCCGCTTGTGACTGTAACGCTTATATTACTTCGGTGAGAAGTACATGCTATATAAGTCAGTTTGGCTCATCTCCCCTCTAACTGATTAACCGTCACTATGGCAAACAGTTTAGGTCCTGCCGCGAAAGCTCGTTATGAGCCATCCCTTTTGGATCTACACTGTTTGTACATGGATTTGCATGGGTTGAGAAACAGACGGGTTAACAACGATACACGTGAATTGTTCCGAACAACTGCGTTTTAACACGCTGAGATTATCACAACTTTTGTCACTTTCATCGACATTTCTGCAAGAAAGACAACGCCGCCTTTTATCACGGAAATCTTGCAAATCATTGACACAAGACGGTGTAAGATTAAAGGTTGAGCACCGTGTGTCAGTTTTTATTACACGCACATGATTTTCTTAGTAGCCGAAAAGGTATTGTGTCTGTTAATTTTAATTGCAAACGCACCTGGACAAATTGGACAATTAACAACATTGTGAGTATTGATGAATTGTTTTCTAAAGGCCTATTATAAAATTGAAGGACCGGACGCATGTTTTTTTTTTTTTTTTTTCGTTACGTCAAGAATCCCGGTTCGAGATACGCAGTAGTAAAAACAGTGAAAAATACGTTCAGGGACTGAAAATGATGGGCGAGATAGCCGAAGTGTCGACTTAAAAGTAGTTCGACACATGCGAAGTTGAAATACAATAAATATATAGGGGAAATGTACGGGACTTAGAAATCTGTTTGACATAAGCGATAGGGTCGAGATAACGAGAGTCAACTGTAGTACTATAATTTTATTAATCAAGCAATTTCGTATTGGCCCAGGTGCAGGTCCGAGGACTGCTGTATTGGCACGAGACCGAAGGCCGAGGCCAATACAGCTGACCGAGGACCTGTAACTGGGCCAATACGAAATTACTTGATTAATGACAATTTTATTAATTGACACAATTAAAAACATGATTTATGATTTTTGAATATTGGTTGACCTTGTGTAATATAGGATAATCAATTAATAATTTCTATTTCTTCAGGTCCCACCTCTTATCAGCGAATCTAGGATCATAATGCCAGCAGTCTTTTCACATGCCCGTCTGTCTGACTAACTTGACCGAGAAGTAAATTCTTCCGTCACATTAAAGTTAGAAGCTGGTATTCAATCCCACAGAAACACAAGGCGAAAACATAACCTGGTCGTCTGTCCGTCCGCCCGTGTCCTATTCAGCTTAATGAGCTTATAAAACCTTGCTGAACTGGTGACGAGACTATCTTTACAAGCCCAATCAGTCCGACCTTCTACAGTTCAAAAACGCAACATGTCCACAAACAAATATAATGAAAACCCCTGCAAATCCAACTCTACATAGAGAAAACTGGGGTTTACAGGGATCTACATTTTTTATTTTCTGCTCCAATACCTATTTTGTGGGTACTCGTTGGTGATGTGGTTATAACGACAGACGGGCATGCGAAAACGGCATTAGTCAGACAGACGGGCATGCTAAAAGGACAGCTGACACTATGATCCTAGGTTCGTTTGTCTGGATATGACCTTTGATTTGAGTATAAGCCTGATAACACCCGATGGGCGGCCCTCGCACATCAGTGCTTGAAGAAATAGTCTGGGCTGCATTGTGCTTCCACGTAGAGCTGAAAGTAACCGCACATGAGTAGGCCTACTGGTAAACCGCTAGGATGTTCCAAGCATGCCCAAGAAAAGTGTTGCAAGTTGGACCGTTCATGCATATTAACCCTTTTAGTTTAGTTCGACGGTAGGGCTTGAGATGTCATTTCATCTCAATGTCGGGTAAATGTCGAGGTATCCAAAATGACCTAAACAGTTTTGACTGGGGCGTTAAACCTCAAAACAAACAAACAAGCCAACCAATGGAAGGCTAGGATTATATCGTTTAAACGACATATTATGTTGAAAAAACGACATCTTTAACCAATGGGAGATCAAGATCATGTCGATTAAACGACATATTTATTGTTTTAAATCCCACGCTACTTTTTCGGAGTGGAAAGGAAAACAAAAAATATGTCGTTTAAACAACATATTTTTGTTTTCTGTTCCATTCTAATTTTATTGTTTTAAATTCCACGCTACTTTCGCAGGGTGGAAAGGAAAACAAGAAATAGGTGCTATATTTTTGTTTTCTGTTCCATTCTAATTTTAATGTTAGCTCACCTGTCACGTAGTGACGAGGTGAGCTTTTGGGATCACTTTTCGTCCGTCGTGCGTACGTGTGTGCGTGCGTCCGTGCGTAAACAATTTCTTCAAACGACATCTCCTCCTAAACCACAGATCGGATTTTGACCAAACTTCTCAGGAATGGTCCTTAGGTGGTTCCCTTTTAATTTTGTTCAAATGGTTCCGATTCGTTGCACATATAGGTCACAGGAGCCAAAAATAGATTTTTTTTCAACGAAAACTTAAAAAATCTTCTCCTCTGAAACCACAAGGCCTAGGACTTTGATATTTGGTATGAAGCTTCATCTAGTGGACCCCTACAAAGATTGTTCAAATTATAGTGCTGTGGCCAAAAATGCCCCCGCAACGGGACCCTTTGGTTTTACATGGGCTTATATAGGGAAAATCTTAAAAAATCTTCTCCTCTGAAACCGCAAGTCCCAGGTCTTTGATATTTGGTATGAAGCTTCATCTAGTGGACCCCTACCAAGAGTGTTCAAATTATAGTGATGGGGCCAAAAATGCTCCCGCCCCAGGACCCTTTGGTTTTACATGGGCTTATATAGGGAAAATCTTTAAAACTCTTCTTCTCTGAAACCGCAAGGCCCAGGTCTTTGATATTTGGTATGGAGCTTCATCTAGTTGATCCCTACCAAGATTGTTCAAATAATAGTGCTGGGACCAAAAATGCCCCCGCCCCGGGGCCCTTTTGTTTCACATGGGCTTATATAGGGAAAATCTTCTTCTCTGAAACTGCAAGGCCCAGGTCTTTGCTATTTGGTATGAAGCTTCATCTAGTGGACCCCTACCAAGATTGTTCAAATTATAGTGCTCGGGCCAAAAATGCCCCCGCCCCGGGGCCCGTTGCATTTACATAGGCTTTTATGGGGAAAATCTTTAAAAATCTTCTTCTCTGAAACTACGAGGCCCAGGTCTTTGATATTTGGAATGAAGCTTCATCTTGTGGACCTCTACCAAGATTGTTCAAATTATAGCCCTGGGGCAATAAATGCCCCCGCTCCGGGGCCCTTTGGTTTTACATAGACGTATATAGGGAAAATATTGAAAAATCTTTTCTGAAACCACAAGGCTTAGCTCTTTGATATTTGTTATGAAGCTTCAGCTAGTGGACCTCTACCAAGATTGTTCAAATTATAGCCCTGAGACCAAAAATGCCCCCGCCATGTGGTCCTTTGGTTTTACATAGACTTATATAGGGAAAATCTTTAAAAATCGTCTTCTCTGAAACCACAAGGCTTAGGTCTTTGATATTTGTTATGAAGCTTCAGCTAGTGGACCTCTACCAAGATTGTTCAATTGTAGCCCTGGGGTCAAAAATGCCCCTGCTCCAGGGCCCTTTGGTTTTACATGGGCTTATATAGGGAAAATCTTTAAAAATCTTCTTCTCTGAAACTACGAGGCCCAGGTCTTTGATATTTGGTATGAAGCTTCATCTTATGGACCTCTACCAAGATTGTTCAAATTATAGCCCTGGGGCAATAAATGCCCCCGCTCCGGGGCCCTTTGGTTTTACATAGACATATATAGGGAAAATATTGAAAAATCTTTTCTTAAACCACAAGGCTTAGCTCTTTGATATTTGTTATGAAGCTTCAGCTAGTGGACCTCTACCAAGATTGTTCAAATTATAGCCCTGAGACCAAAAATGCCCCCGCCATGTGGCCGTTTGGTTTTACATAGACTTATATAGGGAAACTCTTTAAAAATCTTCTTCTCTGAAACCACAAGGCTTAGGTCTTTGATATTTGTTATGAAGCTTCAGCTAGTGGACCTCTACCAAAATTGTTCAAATTATAGCCCTGGGGCCAAAAATGCCCCCGCTCCGGGGCCCTTTGGTTTTACATGGGCTTATATAGGTAAAATCTTTAAAAATCTTCTTCTCTGAAACCGCAAGGCCCAGGTCTTTGCTATTTGGAATGAAGCTTTATCTAGTGGACCCCTACCAAGATTGTTCAAATTACAGTGCTGGGCCAAAAATGCCCCCGCCCCGGGACCCTTTGGTTTTACATAGACTTATATAGGGAAAATCTTTAAAAATCTTGTTCTCTAAAACCACACGGCCTAGGTCTTTGATATTTGGTATGAAGCTTCATCTAGTGGACCTCTACAAAGATTGTTCAAATTATAGCCCTGAGACTAAAAATGCGCCCCGGGGCCCTTTGGTTTTACATAGACTTATATAGGGAAACTCTTTAAAAATTTTCTTCCGTGAAACCACAAGGCCTAGGTCTTTGATATTTGGTGTGAAATGTCATCTAGTGGACCGCTATCAAGATTGTTCAAATTAAAGACCTGGGGCCAAAAAGCTTCCCGCCCCGCCCCGAGACCCTTTGGTTTTACATAGACTTATATAGGGAAATATTTAAAAATCTTCATCTCTGAAACTGCAAGGCCCATGTCTTTGATATTTTGGTATGGAGCTTCGTCTAGTGGACCTCTACCAAGATTGTTCAAATTATAGCCCTCGGGCCACAAATGCCCCCGCCCCGGGGCCCTTTGGTTTTACATAGACTTATATAGAGATAATCTTTGAAAAATCTTCTTCTCTGAAACAGCAATGCCCAGGTCTTAGATATTTGGTGTGAAGCTTCATCTAGTGGACCTCTATCAAGATTGTTTAAATTATAGCCCTGAGGCCAAAAATGCCCCCGCCCCGGGGCCCTTTGGTTTTACATAGACTTATATATAGATAATCTTTGAAAAATCTTCTTCTCTGAAACCGCAAGGCCCAGGTCTTTGATATTTGGTGTGTAGCTTCATCTATTGGACCTTTACCAAGATTGTTCAAATTATAGCCTTTGTTGATATTTGGTATGAACTTTCACCTTTTTAGACCTCCCTCAACATTATGCACATTATAGCCCTGGTGTCAATAAATGCCCTCCCCGGGGCCCACTTATTACTCTATGGATCTGGTGAGCGATCCAGGGCCATCATAGCCCTCTTGTTTTAAATTCCACCCTACTTTTCAGAGTGGAAAGAAAAACAAGAAATATGTCGTTTAAACGACATATTTCTTGTTTTCCTCTCCACTCTAATTTTATAGTTTTAAATTCTGTTCTGCTAGATACTGGAACAGAAATGTCCCTTCCCGGGTTCCGTATAAACTGATGCAAAATAATGCTTGACCTACATGCAGTCAACCTTATTTATACCGGCATTCGTTATTACCTCAAAACTCGTTATAACGGCATTTTTAATGGAATGAATTCTTAGCTAAAGGCTTAGCCTCGATTCTGAGCGACGTGGGCTTCCCTCGGGTTGGAAATGCAAAAATCTAGTCCATAGCATGAAAGGGTTTTGTAATCTAATACTCGAAGAAACACAGGTTATAGATATTTGTTAGAATCGTCAATAACATTGTTTATTTTCCGTTGGGAAAAGTTGACTCCCGCTATTTAAAATGGCGGAAAATGTCCGAGGTGTATCAGTTTCCCTTGGATTTCGAAGCTAGTTTTTGTTGATAAACTCTCTACATTCGCAGTACCAGGGAAATGCAATGGGGCAATGGCTTTTTCCTCTCTTGTGACACTCTCCACCAGCATTACCTTGTCGGATACAACTGAAAAATAGTAAATTAGGGTCAACTCCGTGCCACTGTTAACTGTAGCTTGTAAAAAAAGTGATTGCTGAATATAGATTAACACAGCAAAGAGAAGTTAGTTTGTTATTCGAAGTTTGTTTGTTGTTCGATTTTCGCTTTTTTTTTGTTTGCCTTTCGAGCCTACGTCAAATGGTGAGTGAGTGGGGGTTTTACGTCCCACCAACATCTGTGGCCATACGATGAAGGGACTTCGGTTTGGAGTAGTTATGTTGTTTTCGTTTTTCGCTCTTAGCTTTTCGTTTTTCGATCATAAGACAAGTTTTAAGGTCTTAATTGTACGTCAGTGAGCGAAAAACGAAAACAACATATACATATTCCAAACCAAAGTGGCCACAGCTGCTGGTGGGAAGTAAAACACTCACTCACTACCTCACTCACTCACTCACTCACTCACTCACTCACTCACTCACTTGCTCTCTCACTAACCATTAAGACCATAAAACTTGACTTATGATCGAAAAGCGAAACAGGAAAAGCGAAAGTCGAAACACGAAAATTGAAAACAAGATATATACTTCAAACCAAATTCCCCGTCCTCGTATGGCCACAGCTGTTAGTGGGACGTAAAACACTCACTCACTACCTCACTCATTCACTTACTAATGTACTGACTCTGCAGGTACCTTGACCTGGTGACCTTGACCTATATTTTACTCTCCGGTGACTTTGACACATTTTACGTCGTAGTTTCATATCTTACATAGTGCGTCTCCTATATGTACTGACACTGCAAGAACCTTGACCCGGTGACCTTGACCTATATTTTACGCTGCAGTGACTTTGACACAATTTACGTTGATGTTCCAGATCACAAATTAAAGGCATACGATCATCAAATCTGGCATAGTGCTTCACTTAGATGTACTGACTCTGCAGGTACCTTGACCTGGTGACCTTGGCCTATATTTTACGCTCCCTTGACTTTGACACAATTTACGACAATGTTCCAGATCTTCTCAAATAAAAGGCCTGCAACCACCAAATCTTGCATAGTACTTCTCCTAGATGTACTGACTGTGCAGGTACCTTGACTTCGTGACCTTGACATATTTTTCGCACTCCATTGACTTTTACACATTTTAGATCGACGGTCCATATCTTCTAAACTAAAAGGCCTACAACTTCCAAACCCTGCATTGTGCTTCTTTGTTTGTTTGGTAAAGGTCATATAGTAGACGTTTCTTCCAATTTTGTAGGACTTATCCCGACATTGAGATGAAATGACATCTCAAGCCCTGTCGCCAAATGAAACCAATAGGGTTTTTAAGCTTGGACGGTCCGACTCACACTGCTTTGCCTGGGCAGGCTTTGATCCTCTAAGCGGTTTACCAGTATTCGTGTGCGGGTCGGTGTCAGCTCTGCGTTGAAGCATCATGCAGCCCATCTATTTCTTCAAGCCCCGAGCATAGTCCTTCTCCTACATTTACTGGCGGGCCTCAAAACGAGGCGGCTAGATTAGTCACGGGTCTTACAAGGTCCGTGTCACTTGAAAATCTTTCTAGATAATGTGGTTGGGAACCCTTATCTGTCTGACGAAATTATCAAAAATTGGCTTTTATGTACAAGGTAAATAACAACTTAGTTCCCTCATATATAACCGATCTTATTCCTCCGCTAGTTAGAGAAGTCACAAACTATCCTCTGAGAAATAGCAGCAACATCACAGTTCCATATACTCGCACAGAAATTTCTAAACGGTCCTGTATACCCTCTTCTATCTCTTTATGGAACTCTCTTGATAACGATGTTCGTGCAGCAGGAAGTATATCAGCCTTTAAACAACATTTAAAAAATAGTTCCCCTCGAATTCCTAAAACTCCTGTTTATTATACCAGTGGAGAAAGGTTCTTCTCTGATATACATGCAAGGATTAGGAACAAATGTAGCAACCTCAAAGGAGACTTATATTCTAATCATATTTGTCTTTCGCCATACTGCAGTTGTTCAGAAGATATTGAAGACGCTGAACTTGTTTTTAAGATGTCCCAATTTCCTCACAGAACGTGTTAATTTGTTCCAGACTTCCAGACCTTTTCACCCTCTGTCCTTGAACAAGATTTTATTTGGGGATCCTTTCTTGACTGATCAGGATAATCTACTTCTTTTTGGTGCTGTCCAAAAATTTATCAAAGATACTAAACGTTTCAATAATTCTTAAAAAATACATGTATGAACATGCATCTCTTTTGACAGATCATGAATCTGTCTATTATTTACTTGTTAAAAGTGGCTGCCTTGACTTACAGAATTTCCCGCCATGGTTATTTATTTATTTATATTTATTTATTTATTTATTTATTTATTTATTATTCATTTTTATTCATTTATTTATTTCAACATGTTTGTATTATATTTAGCCATTACCATGTACATAAATGATTTATGTGTATAATTGTAGGGGAAGGCCGTTACTAATGTTGTGAGAATTTGTGGCCCAACCCCATTGCTTGCTATTATATGCAATGAAATATGATTAAACTAAAACTAACGGGCCTCCATGGCATAATGGGTAAGAGCGCTGATGATCCTTGATCATTAGGTCTCTCACCGCTGTGGTTCGAGCCTGGCTCGGGTCACATGTGAGACGCCAAGTTCTGCAACGGAAGGTCAGGTGGTTTTTCTCCGGGCACTCCGGTTGTCGCCCACCTCTGAGTGAAATAATCTTGAAAGGGCCGTCAAACCAAAACCATTTACTGACTCTGCGGGTGACCTTGACCTATATTATGCACTCTGGTGACTTTAACACAATTTACGTCAATGTTCGATATGTCCTAAAATAAATGACCTACAACCACCAAACCTTGCATAGTGCTTCTCGATGTACTGATTTGGCACGTACCTTGACCTGGTGACCATGGCCTATATTTTTTGGTCCAGTGACTTTGACACATTTTACATCAACTATCAACTTCTAAAAATTAAATCTAGTTATTTAATATAGCCCCCGCCCATCGGGGCTTGAAGAAATAGGTGGGCTGCATGATGCTTCCACGCAGAGCTGATACCGACCCACACACCGCTTAGAGGACCTAAGCCTGCCAAGGCAATGCAGTGCGAGTCGGCCCGTCCATGCTTATAAACCCTATTGGTTTAATTGGGCGGCAGGGCTTGAGATGTCATTTCATCTCAATGTCGGGTAAAGTTCCACAAAATTTAAAGCAACGTCTCCAAAATGACCTTTACAGTGTTGAAGGGGACGTTAAACTTCAAATTAATAATTACATTCTGACTGTGGCTCCCCAGCAGGTGCATCGCCGCTTTCTGCGGAATTATTGTATAGATTCAACCCTTATCCTGCTGTTCACGACAACTCCTACTTTTGCAAACAGTGTAGATACAGATCAGATGGCTTCTGCCAGGATGTACACTGCTTGTCATTTAGTTTGCAAATTTAAATGAATAAATCGCATAAAGCGATTTGATTGGTTGAAATGAAGATAGGTGTGGCTAAATTAATTACCAGCCAGGACCGTTCATGTTATCCGGCATATTCATATTCATAAGCTCTAACTAAAGACCCGGATGTGGGTCGCCTTCAGCTTAAGCTATATGTGCCTAGATAATTGCACACAATTGTATAAAATATGCAGATTTGCTATATTCAAAATCGATCGAATTCTCCCACAATGTAGTTAACCAGTTATCCAAAATAAAATTTAATACGGATGACCTTTGATCAATACAGGATAGTCAATTAATAATGTTTTTTTTTTATTATTATTAATTGACTATGCTGTATTGATTGGAGGTCATACGTATTAAAACTGAGGTCAAACTGAAATCAGTAATCATGTTTTAATGGTGTCAATTAATAAAATTGTCATTCAAGTAATTTCGTTACAGGTCCTCGGTCAGCTGTATTAGCCTCGGCCTTCGGCCTCGTGCCAATACAGCAGACCTTGGACCTGTAACTGGGCCAAATACAAAATTACTTGATTAATAGCATTATATTATCAAGTAAAATCGTAATGGCCAATAAGCCTACGAAATGCCTTGATTAACGACAATTTTATTAATTAAAATCATAAAACATTCTTTTTTCACCTCAGGTTTATACCATTTCACTTCAGGTTATGGATTTAACCTCACGTTAAAACGTTCACCACAGGTTAATTAAGAAATAGATCAGCTCTAGCTGTGATTTGTTGTGTAATAAATCACAGTTTGGAGGTCAGTTGTAAAGTAGACAAATCACAAGCGCGTAGCGCGCGTGATTTGTCTACTTACAACTGACCGACAAACTGTGATTTATTACTCAACAAATCACAGCTAGAGCTGATCTATTTCGATTCTAACACGCTGAAAATCGGCAATAATGTTGTTGTTTCCTTCAACATCTCACAACCTTTCGCCGTTGTTAGAAGAAATCCCGCTAAAATTATCGACTGAAACACATGAATTTATATCCTTTTCTTACGTTTTCGATGCGAGAAAATGACGTTACACCGTCTAACGTCAAGGAAATCGACTAGTGACGTCATAAATTGGGAATTTTAATGACGTCACTCGTCACGCTCTTCCGAGCTGAGATTTGTTGCAGAATAAAACACAGTTATTTTCCATTGCCTATATAGGCCCGCTGTGTTAGAATATGGCTTCAACACTGATCGCAAGCCATCTATGTTAGTATGAGGTTAACCAATATAAGTCATGGGTCAGGTTCGTATTTAATTTCAGCATAATGATTTCACCTCAGGTTTATACCATTTCACTTCAAGTTAATATGGATTCGACCTCACGTTAATACGGATTTCCCCTCAGGTTAATATGGCTTCTTATTTCAAGAATTTCAACATTGATCGGAAGTCATTGATGTTAGTATGGGGTTAACCAATATAAGTCAGGGGTCAAGTTCGTATTTAATTTCAGCGTAATATTTTATCGGATTTGGTATCTCAAGAATTCTTACAGTAACTAGAAAAGATAATATCAAGTGACTCGATTGTGATTGCACTGTTCCATTTCGGAAAGAAACAGGAACTTGTATATTTATATCATTATTAAAGCTGTTTAGTTATAACCGTATGAACTAGAATTACATGAACACTGAATTTGCAGTATCAAATTCCGGTTGCACATTTTTTTTTATCTTTTTTTGTTTAATATATAGATTGAATATCTAAATTGACATGGAAATCAATGTTGAATTTAACAATGTATATTTCATAGAGTTGAATTCGACCATGATTGATCAGTGACCACAGCCCTAACTATAAACCGACAAGCACAATAAGCCAAAAGACTGGTCTTCTTTATAATTAGCACCCTCCTTTCCAACATCAAGAACAACACATTATTATTATTATTATTATTATTATTATTATTATTATTATTATTACTATTATTATTATTTCTTATCCACTTTATTTTCATCACGAAAATAATAATTATAATAATAATAATTGAAGTAGTGGTAGTAGTACAATGACAGTAGTAGTAGTAGTAGTAGTAGTAGTAGTAGTAGTAGCAGTAGGAGGAGGAGCAGGGGGAAGAGGAGGAGGAGTAGCAAGATATAATAATTATTACCATCGTTTTGATTATTAAAATTATTATTATTGTTATTACTATTATTATTTTTATAGTAGTACTTAGTAGCAGTGGTGGAAGTAGTAGTAAGAGTGTAATTATTATTGTCATTGTAATTATTTTTATGATTATTATATGTAGTATCATCAGTAGTAGTGGTGTGTTTATTTGTATTGAGGTTTTATGTCCCCGACAACACTATATAGGCCATTTTGGAGACGTTGCTTCCAATTTGCGAGGCTGTAACCCGACATTGAGATGAAATGGCATCTCACTTCCTGCCGCCCAAACAAACCAAAGGGGTTTCTAAATAGGGACGGTCAGACATCACTTTGCCTGGGCAGGCTAAGACTTCTTAAGCGGTTTACCAGCACTCATGTGCGGTCAGATTCAGCTATGCGTAAAACATCATGCAGTCCCATCTATTTGTTCAAGCCCCGATCGGCGGGGGCCCAATAATAGTAGCTGTAGTGAAAGAAGTAGTAACAGTGTTATTATTATCTTCATCGTTTTATTATTAAAATTATTATCAGTAGTAGTTGTATTATTATTATTATTATTATTATTATTATTATTATTATTATTATTATTATTATTATTATTTATGTACATTCCAACATACAATATTGGCTAGTTTTATCCAATTTTATTTTTCATCACGTTAGCATGCTCATGTAATGCCCTTGTAAATCCGATTTCATGTCAAGAAAAATAAGGTTTACATTTCAACCGGCGATTTACCCGCACTTGTATCGTCAGAGAAATGCCATTTATGAGCATAATTATAGGTAAATAGCAAATTGTTTTCAGTCCCTTTCAATTCTCTGTTATACACTTCATTTGAAACAAATAACTAAAAATATTACAAGAAACATAATAAAACGTTATCTTTTGGACAGCTATGTATTTACCTTTGTGACTAAAGTGCTACATCTTTTAAGTTAGCATATTGTATTGCTTCATCCACAGTCAGGGCACAGCATAATGACATGCTGGAAAGCTTGAAACACAACTTCCCATAAAAACGCCAATGGTACTGAGTCCATTATGTTCCTTACGCACCGTTAAATGATATATTAATATAATAATCCAAATAATCAGAACCGATATTATTTTTTTTTTTTTCACAAAGTGTCTATGCAAACTTTTAATTGCTCCAAATAAACATGTGACATACAAATCCTTTTCTCTTACTGAACTGCAAGAAACGTTCACAGTTCTATTAATAAATCATGTAAGCAAATCGTGTTAGAATTAATGTGCAAAGGTATTGAAGAATAATATTAGTGACCTTAAATAGTTAGGTTAATCAAAAGCTCGAGTCACAAAAATTGTATTCTTACGCTGTCTCACATCCACCTATTGTGTTTATTACGCCACCTAGCGGAGCGCCCTTAGAGTTGCAAAGACGTTCAGTTTTCCAGCAGTATCCATGGCAACTCCGCACGTGCATCATCACAAGGCTCACCGCCAGCAAAACCGACAGCCATAAACGATTATTCATTCCTGAAATACCCAATACAATAAGAGGCAAAGAAATATGATCCGGGGCATAGCATTACCTACAATTTACACGTGAGCTCAGCGAAGACTCAGATCAGCCTGCGCATCCGCGCAGTCTGATCAGAGTCTTCATTGTGCGCTCTAGGGATATCTAAGGGCCCACTGCTCCTTCATGCAGCACGAGAAGTCTCTGGTCAGACTATATGGATGCGCAGGCTGATCTGATTCTTCGCTGGGTGCACATGTAAATTGTGGGAAATGCTGTGCCTCGGCTCATATAGAAATTTATGAAACGAGCATCCGGTGAGTAGATGGGCTGAATGTTGCTTCCACGCAGAGCTGAAACCGACCCGCACACAAGTACTGGTTAACCGCTTAGGGGATCTAAGCCTGCCTAGGCAAAGCGGTGCGAGTCGGACCGTCCATGCTTATAAACCCTATTTGTTTCATATGGCGACAGGGCTTGAGATGTCATTACATCCCAATGTCGGGTAAAAGTCCCACGAAATTGGAAGCAACGTCTCCAAAATGACCTAAACAGTGTTGACGGGGACGTTAAACCTCAAATCAAACAAACAAAGCATCCGGTGAGTTCCATAACGCGTCAATTCATAGCGCCCAGACAACTGGCATGATGGGAATAATTGCACGACCCGGAGAAAAAACGACCGACTGAAGTCGGTTGATTTTCGAAGAGTGCCCTAAAATCACCGTGTCATTCTGTCAGTCGGTCAGTCTGTCTGTCCGTCCGTAACCAAAATTTGCTCATGGGGTCCAGGTCACATGACCAAAATGGCCACCAAGCCATATATGGTCTGTCTGTCCGTCCGTAACCCGTTTGTGAAAATTGGTGATAGTGACTTAACCGCTCGGAATATTTAAACAATTTTTGGCATACTGATAGATATCAATGAGATCTAACCAATGAACTTGCGAAATATTACATTCCATTTAGTATAGCCTCGCCGAGGCGAAAAATGTGAAAATTTTCGAACTGCTTCTCCTCGGAAACCGTTGGGCCGATTGAAGTCAAATTTCATATGGAGCCTCTATGAGATGGGGAAACCAAAATTTGCTCATAGGGTCCAGGTCACCTGACCAAAATGGCCGCCAAGCCATATATGGTAAAAACCCTTCAAAAATAGTCTTCTCCAGAACCACTGGGAAGATTTCCACGAAACTTGATAAATAGCATCTGGGACGTAGGCCCATCATAAATTGCTAAAATGGTGACCCTGGGTTGACATTGACCTTCTTTGTGCCTAGGTCAAACTTTGACACATATGATTTTGTATTGGAAAAGTGAAAATGCATTTTATCCAGCAAACGATTCAGAATTCAGTACTTGAATATAAGATATATTTTGCTCCTAACGGTAAGGCGCATTTATTGGGGAACCGTTTTAGGTCCAGGTCACATGACCAAAATGGCCGCCATACCCATATATGGTAACACTCATAAAGCTAAAAGCATCCGGCGGGTCGTGCACTTCAGCTGAAGCACTGGTTTTGATATATCTTATCGATGTTCTGTAAACTAAGGTTTATGGTGTGTTCTCATTAGAATCGCCAAAAGAGACGATTCTGATGAGTACACACATCACGACAACACGCCTATGTAGTTTTGACCCCCTCGAACCCCACTTTTATACAGTAAAATTGGGGTTTACAGGGGTAAACCATATTTTTCTTATTTCTGCTCTAAAACATAGATTGTGGGTACTCGTTAGAACCGCCTCATAGAGGCGGTTCTAACGAGTACCCATAATCTATGTTTTGAGCAGAAATAAGAAAAATATCGCAATTTGTCATCTTAAAATTTTCGTGATTTTTTCTTTTCGCGGTAAAATTCACACTGTATTTACATAGTCGTGTTTTCATGATAACATACTTTCAAGCTAAAAGTAAGCGAATTTCCCTAGATTATCTCCCACTTTTTCTATCTGCAGCTATATAAAGAACTCCTTTATTCCCTGGCATCACGAAAACGCGCCCATATACTTGTGACCCGCTTAAACCCCTCTTTTTAGCTCACTTGAGCCGGAGCTATTGTGGTCGGTCATCGTCCGTCCGTCCACAATTTCTTTAAACAGCATCTCTTAAACCACTGAACAGATTCGTCGGGTAAAAGTCCCACAAAATTGGAAGCAACGTCTCAAAAATGACCTTTACAGTGTTGACGAGGACGTTAAACCTCAAATCAAACAAACAAAAACTGAACAGATTCTGACCAAAATGATCTTTGGGATGGCCTCTTTCACTCTTTGCAGAAGGAGAAAATAAGAGAAAACCTTTAAAATCTTCTTGTTCTGGGCCAAAAAAATGGCTCCGTCCAGGGGCCAATGTTTTACAGGGAAATCCTTTAAAATCGTCTTGTCTGAAACCTGAATTCTCAGGCCGTTGAAATTTGGTACACAGCTTCGTCTAATGGATCTCTGACAAGATTGTTCAAATTATAGCTCTGGAGCCAAAGCTGACCTCGCCCCACATGTTTTACATAGACTTATATAGCGTAAACCTTACACAAAATCTTCTTGTCAGAAGCCTTTGATATTTGGAACACAGATTTGTCAACCTCAACCAAGATTGTCCAAATTATAGTCCTTGGGCCAGCATGGCCCTCGCCCCGGGGCCCACATGTTTTACATAGACTTATACAGGGAAAACCTTTAAAATCCACAAGTCTCAGGAATTTGATATTTGTTACCCAGCTTCATCTAGTGGATCTCTGCCAAGATTGTTCAAGTTATAGCCCTGAGGCCAAACATGATCCCGCCCAGGGACCCACGTGTTTTACATTGACATATAGGGAACAAAATCGTTAAGAAACCAGAAGGCATTTGATCATATTCGGTACACATCTTTATCCAGTGGATCTCTGCTAAGGTTGTTCAAATTATAGCACTGGGGGCCAAAACGGCCACGCCCCGGGGTTCACAAGTTTTGCAAAGACTTACGAGGGCTGGGTTATACGTTGCGAGCCTCTATCGAAGGAGGTACGCAGGAATGTTCTTTTTAAGTCCTACTTTTCCCTGACTATATAGGGCCGTGTACCCGAGGACTGATCTCATTTGGTCAGTTTATATCGACGAGGTAGCACTCTAAAGTAAACACGACAAGCAGCATTTGCAAAATTTACAAAATCTGTGAAAGAGCAGTGATCCATTATTTGCATTAAAATGGGGTTTTATCGCCTAAGGATATCCATAATGATATGGTAGCAACACTAGGGAAGATGCCCCTTCATATTCTAAAGTGAAAATGTGGGTGGCGGAATTTAAGCGTGACAGACAGAGCCTTGAGGATCCGTCCTGGAAGTCATGTCAATGTTGCAACCCCAGAAATGGTCAATAAAGTCCACAATATTGTTATGACAGACAGACGAGTCACAGAAAGATATATTGCCAGTAGAGTTGGCATTTCAGATCAGAGAAAAGAGCACATTCTATTCTGACAGAGGATCTTACAATGAGAAAGCGTTCGGCTCGACGGGTACCAAGACCTCTGACAGTTGATCAGAAGCACACCAGACGCTCATTATCGCGTGCTAATCTTAACCTTTTTGAGGAAGATCCTGCCAACTTTCTTCAGAGATTTATCACTATGGATGAAACATTTGTCCATCATTTTACCCTAGAGGCCAAACAACAATCGGAACAATGGAAGCATCCTGGCTCACCCCGCAAAGACTGTTCCATCAGCTGGGAAGGCTATGGCCTTGGTTTTCTGCGGTGCAGATTGTATATCTCCAAAAGGGACAAACAATCAATGGCACATACTTTGCTTCACTTCTGACGCAGTTACGGAAAAATATTAAACTTAAGCGTCGCGGAAAGCTCACTAAAACGTCCGTCATTGCTATGGCTGCCTTTCACGACTGTGGCTTTAAATTGATTGAGCATTCGCCTTATTCACCTGAACCCGCTCCATCAGACTTTACGCAAAGCCTTTTCAAAATTTTACAGACGTCATTTCGATTTAATTTCTAAATTCAATGTTGGACTTAAATGTCTTCTGCAACAAGGTCTATCGGAACCCGAATTTTATTGTGACTTAGTATGTATAGTTACCAGAATTTTATGGTGACTTAGAATATATACTTCAGAAAAATATATAACCGCAATGACTTCAGCACTTAGTTTCGTAAAATCATTCTTCGATATAAAAGATTGAATATACCATAGATATTATACGACATACTGCATGCATGGTAGTTAACACAATCACGGCTGACAACTTTGCTTCCCTCTTTAATTGCACGCCGGTGGGTCAGGTCTCAGATTCTATGACGGTTCCAGCGTATAGGCTTACTGAGTATTAGATAGAATTTAATTTTAGGTAATGCTGGTTGGTGCCTGATGCTCTGACTCTGGTCGGGCCCATCGGAGTCTAACTGTTGGTTTTCTTTTGCTCCAGCATTTCAGTGGTTTCTTGCTGTCGAGTCCTCACCGTTGTTTCAAGATCTTTCTTCTAAGACCTAAGATCTTCTTTTCTTTTCCCGGGATTATGAATAATTCCCTCAGCATTGGAAACGACTTTTCGTCTTATAGTGGAGACATAATCGGATATAAATAAACATGCGGTTCGAACCCACGCACAAATGCGGCGACGGCGCCTAGCACTGCAGTGGCCGACGTACTTACCAACTGCGCTACAGAGGCTTCCCCAAAAAAGGATGCTCATATAGCGTATATAAGGCTATCTGGCACTGCAGTACACTCTTTATAAGGGGTATAATTGATATTTCTAAGATCTTTTTCCCAAAATTATGAATAATTCCCTCAGCAATGGAAGCGACTTTTCATCTCTGTGGTTGTTTGATTTTTGTGTTCTCGGAGATGTTGCACTGATGAGATAGGAGGCCTTCACACGGACTGAACAAATTATTTGTCTAAATCGCATTGGAAGTAAGGGCGAGGATTGTGGCCGCGTAAAATCGATTACCCCCCCACACACACACACACACACACAAACACACACACACACACACACATCACAACCACCACCACCACCACTACCACCACCACAACCACCCCCACCCCGCCCCCAGTGGAATGCGTTTCACTCACCGTTCAAAGGCGGTTCTTCTGTCGCGGTTTATTTTTGTTATGGTTTGTCTTTGAGTGTGTGTATCGCTTATACTTTTTGTTTTGGATGGTCAATTGGCCGTTTGGTGGGAAAGTGACTGTCCTTTGGCTTTCCGCTGTTGGTGTTTCAATTAGGTTCTAGTTATTTCATGTTTGTGCTTCTTTCCCTTTGATTACTCTGATGGGAGCTGTGGGTTAATTGTATCGATTCCTGATCATTGCCTCTACTTTTCATCTACCAAAACTGAAAACGGCTATTTCAGGCACCCACTTTCAGTCCTATGATGACGTCATATGTGCAGTGGATTACTGTCTGAACAGCCAAGAAAAGGAGTTCTGTAAAAGTTGCATTAAGGCCCTTAAACACCGCTGGCAAAAGTGTATAGATACTGAAGGGGATTATGTTGAAAAATAATACAATATTTCCGACAAAGTTCCAATCCTTCAATATGAGGCTCACAACATATCAATCAGCCCTCGTATATAGCGAAAACTTTCAAATATCTTCTTTCTTAAACCAGCAGGATCAGGCCTTTGATATTTTATATGTAGCTTCGTCTAGTAATCAAAAGTGGTGACCGATTGTCAACTAAAATTGTCTATATCGATGCTCTACGCACAAATACTGGGTTGGAAACACTATCGTCCAGAAGGAAAAAGCACAAACTTCAGATGTTCTTCAAAATGAAAAATCGGCCGAGCCGCTGGGTACCTCTCCTCTTTGGTACCGCCTTCAGTTGGTAAAACCTCAGCCTATCAACTGCGTAATGCATCAAACATTAGTGCTATACACGGCAACTCACAATTATATCATAATTCTTTTCTACCATCTGCTATTAGAGATTGGAACGACCTCCCAAGCGAAGTAAGTAATTGTCCTTTCAGCGATTCCTTCAAACGGAAATTAAATGCAAACCTAGAAATTCCTCCAAAATGTTACCTTTGTGGTAACAGATTTGGACAAATTTATCATGTAAGAGTTAGGACAAATTGTAGCTCGTCAAACCAGCATCTCTTCTCTAAAATATTATTGATAACCCGCTGTGTGTTTGTGGCTCAATAGAAGATACATATCACTTTATGTTAATTTGCAATCGTTACACTTTTACACTATACGAGATTTGTCGCCCCACTTTTAATCTGCTGCTCTTTGGCAGTTCAGAGCTTTGTTTACACCTGAATAAACAGGGTTTCCTTGCTGTGCAGGAATTTCTGCGAAAGACTAAACGCTTCAAATAAATTGATGGATTTAGTTTATACCCTACTTCAATTGTAGTATACTAAGTCAAAAAAGTAACTGTACCAACTTCCGGGTCAAACTCACTAGATATCAGGCAGCTATTGAGCTATCTTTGGCTGTAGACGTTTAAATCGGATGTTTAGCTAGATAATGCTCAAACTTGCAATTGCCCATACCTTTCTGCGCCAGAGATATCTCAGAATATGTGCCTAGTAAGATTTTGGTAGAAATTGGACATTTCGCATGCGCAGAAATCTCTTTTTGTCTAAGATGGAAGATAATATCCTCTGAACATCGGATAACACTTTACTTTTCCAATATCTCATGAGCTCGCATTATGAGCGAGGTTTTAATTTGTAAAATTCTCAAATTATCTCCCTTGCAATTAAAAATATAGCAATTTTCGACCTGCTGTAATTTTTATTCTTGTCATTAATTGTTTGCCATTTTTTTTCAAAAAACGCTTTGTTTCCACCATTGCTTTTCATCATGGTGCTAAAAATACAGAAAATCCATGTAGCATGTAGCACTGGCGGTTGCGATTTTCTATGGAGTTCTCATTGAAAGCAGCATTTGCATACAGCTTCTAAAAATTGGAGGTCAATATATGATAGCCTGTTACTCGTAGCCGATTCAACTAAAGTTCCAAATCTTTTGCGAACAGACGCAAATGGTATCTATAGAAATGCAACATGTATCAAATTTTAGAAATTTGGGGTACAGGGAAATTTTGTGATGTTAAAACAAATCATGTTTTAATGATTTTCTCTGTGAAAATGACGCAGTGACCCCTTGTGTATTTAAAACAATAGTCTAAGATGATGTGTTTACGAAAAGAAAAACGAAATTGGTGTTTTGCACGGAAAAATGAGTCTTCTTACCAAAACAAAAGAAACTTTGTGTAGTTTTTATCTGTAGTAGCTTTTGTATCAGACGCAATTTCACGTATAGGAACTTTTTTGACTGAGTATATAATACATCCCATTAGGAAGGCACATAAGATGGATCTCTTGTTCTGTTCTGCTCGTGTTTTACACTTGTATAACTTTTTGATATGTACTAATGCTACAATGCAAATGTTCTAGAGGCTAATAACTTGCAAAGCACGTTTTGTCTTTGCTTACATGCGCAAGGTCATAAGTTGGCAAGAACTTATCCACTCGCGATGGAGCCTGCGGCAGATTATATAATTTCTAAGGAATGTTAATGCACAAATCCATGAAATAAAGTACTTAGGGTCTTGCTTACGTATCACGTTTCACTATTGTGATGGGAAACAGATTTTTCAAAAGTCGAACGACTTTCTCCTGAATCCATTTGTATGACATTATAACTTTGTAGCTTTTATGTGTTGAGTGTATATGTGTTAGTGAAACAAAAAAAAATAAAGTTTAAACTAAAAGTGGTGCCAGCCCAGGGCCCACTTGTTTTACGTTTACTTTTAAAAAAAATCTTGTCTGACATCAGAAGGCCAAGACCCTTAATATTTGGTATACAGTTTCGTCTAATGGACCTCTACCTAGATTGTTCAAGCTATAGCCCATTGGGACAAAAATAATCCTGCCCAGGGGCCCACATGTTTTAAACACATTTATAAGGGGAAAGACCTTAAAAATCCTGCTGTCAGAAACCAGAAGGCTGAGACATTTGTTATTTGGTACACAGCTTCATCTTATGGACCTCTGCCAAGATTATAGCCCTGGGGCTCTCTTAGCTCA
The DNA here is from genome assembly GCA_963580285.1 of Lucinisca nassula. NCBI lineage: Eukaryota > Metazoa > Mollusca > Bivalvia > Lucinida > Lucinidae > Lucinisca > Lucinisca nassula. The sequence continues at coordinate 54,019,668 of OY757026.1, read as the reverse complement.
GGTTAGTGCTATAGGGCCATCATTGTCCTCTTGTATATTGTAAAACTGGGGTTTACACAAATATAGTTTATTTTTCTTATTTCTGTTAAGGGTACTCGTTAGAACAGCATCGACGAGGCGGATCGAACGGATGGCCACAATCTATGTTTTGAGCGGAGCTATGAGAAATATTAGAACTTTTCATCAGAAATATTTTCATTTTTGGTGGTAAACATTACGAAAACATGTCCGTGTGAAATAATGGCGTCCCACATGGTGTCAGAAGTGAAAAAATGTTTAAGTAAAAAATGATAAGATCTCTCTTATTTCTGCTTTCAATAAAGAATGTGGGTACTCGATAGAACGCCTCAATGAGGCGGTTCTAACGAGTACCCACAAGCTATGTTTTTGAGCAAAAATAAGACAGATAATATATACCCCCGTAAACCCAACTTTCCTCTATATAAAGTGGGGTTTAGAGGGGTCTTCGTTTCACGTACTTGTTATCGTGATGAAGTGGAACTCAAGAACGAGTTTGAGTCTCATATATATTCTTGTTCCTTATGATAAGACACATTAAGTGACACCAACCTGGGGGTTCCCCCGGATGTGCCGGGGACATGCCCCACCCCCTCCACTTCATTAAATGCCATTTATCTCAGAAACCATTCAGATCCCCAACCCTAGACCGTATATATTCTTGTTTCTAATGATAAGACGCACTCAATGACAGCAACCTGGGGTTCCCACGGGATGTGCCTGGGCCATGCCCGTCCCCTCCATTTCATAAACGGCCCAATATCCCAGAAACCCTACAGATCCCCACCCCTAAACCATATATATTCTCGTTGCTTATGTTAATTCGCATTCAGTGACACCAACCTGGGGGACACCCAGGATGTGCCGGGGCCATGCCCAACCCCCTCCACTTCATAAAAGGCCAAATATTCCAGAAACCTTCCAAATCCCCACCCCTAAACCATATTTATTCTTGTTCCTTATGATAAGATGCATTAAGTGACACCAACTTGGGGGTTCCCCCAAATGTACCGGGGACATGCCCCACACCCTCCACTTCATAAAATGCCATTTATTACAGAAACCATTCAGATCCCCACCCCTTAACCATATATATTCTTGTTCCTTATGATAAGACCCACTCAGTGACACCAACCTGGGGGTCCCCCGGGATGTGCCGGGGCCATGCACCATGCCCTCCACTTCATAAAAGGCCAAATATTCCAGAAACATTTCAGAGTCCCACCCCTAAACAATATATATTCTTGTTCCTTATGATAAGACACATTCAGTGACACCAACCTAGGAGTCACCCAGGGCATGCCCGGGCCATGCTCCCTCCCTCAACTTCACAAAAGACCATATATCTGAGAAACTGTTCAGAGCCCTACCCCTAAACCATAATATATGATTGTTCCTTATGATAATACGCAATCAGTGACACCAGCATGGGGGACTCCCGGGGTGCCATCGGCCATGTCCCACCACTTAAAAGCCATATATATCAGAAACTGTTCAGATCCCCACCCCTTAACTATATATATTCTTCTTAAGACTTCATAATAGGCCATATATCTCAGAAACCATTCAAATCCCCACCCCATAATCACATATATTCTTGTTCATTGTTATTAGACACATTCAGTCACCCCCATCTTGGGGGGTCCGCAGGGGCCATTTCTCTCCCATCCACTTCATAAAAGGGTCTCATATCTCAGAAACCGTTCAGCATTCAGTGACAGCAATCTTGGGCTTTTCTGAGATCCACCATGTCCGAATCCCTCCACTGCTTAAAAAGCCTTACATCTCAGGAGCCATACATATCCCCACCGCTAATGTCTCTGTTCCTTTTGATAAGATGCATTTAGTGACACCAACCAGGGCTCCATTGGTTTATGCCCCACCCTCTCTACTTTATAAAACACCTAATATTTCAGATACAGTCCACATGAGTGCTCATTTTGGTATGGGGTTTGTTTGGGAGACTTTATAATTGGAAGATTAAAATCATATCCTGTTAAAATACAATGTCATGGGCAGTGCCCACCTGAGCTCTGGTTTATGAAATTTGGCTCTTTGGTTTGTTTGCTATGGCAAGTTAAGAAATTCCATTGACTTATAAATGGGGAAAATTGAAAAATGACATTTATGCCTTTCAAGATATTTTGTCAAACTTACATAGAAATTTTCCTTTAATAATGTTCATTTAGGCCTATTAGATGCCACAGATTGGAAATTGTCAATTGCCATCTGTTGTCTTGCAACAACACATTCAAGCGACATCAGACCTCTGAAGCCACTAGGCTGATTGGGTCCAAATTCTATCTGTAGTATCCTTGGGCGCAGGGCTTCCATGGTTAGTTAAAATACATTGCTGCCAGTGGCCAGTGCCCCCTGAGCTCTGGTGAGCATAGTAGCACATGGGCCTCTTGTTTTTCTGATTGTATCTTGAAAGCGTTGAGGCGATTCTAATGAGTACACACAGCATACCCTTTATTTTGCAGAAGATCGTAAAGAATTCCTGGGTCGATTCCTATTATGTCTTTTATACCCAATGACTTGGCTTAATGATTAACCCTCATTGATTCGAACTAACCCTAACTCGAATAAATTTTCCTGGTCCCAAAGGTATTCGAATTATTGAAGTTCGATTATAAAGTGTTCCTTACACTGACCTGTTAACCTGATGTTTGAAGGATCCTGTCTAAATGACTACCAACGAACGTACAACGAATGATCGACTGGACGGACAAACATAAACGCACACACACACACGAACACAAACGCGCATGCAATCAGTCAAATAATAAATAAACGACATACCATATACATTTACTTACCGGCCCCGATAGCTCAGTTGGTAGAGTGTCCGATCCGGGGAACGGGAGGTCACGGGTTCGATCCCGGGCCGCGACATACCAAAGTCGTTAAAAATGGTACTAGCTGCTCATCGCTTGGCACTCAGATTTACGGGGTAGAGCTAGGACTGGTCGACCCAGTGTCAGGATAATGTGACTGGGTGTGGTATCATGTAATGTGTCTGGGACATGATACTTCAGTGAGGCAGCACTATAAAAGTGAGCATTGAGCTCCCTGTCGCAACCAGACACCGTCGTGATATGACTGAAAAATTGTTGAAAGCGACGTTAAACCCGAATTCACACACACACACACACACACACACACACACACACACACACACACACACACACACACACACACACACACACACACACACACAAACATATATATATATACATTTACTTACCGGAGAATTCTTTATTTCTTTAAAAGTGACAATAGCAAGTTATAAGTATCAATTTATATATCAAGTTTACAAGACAATACGAGCCGTCATCATGATACTACCGGTATGGATCGGTTTCAGTCGAAGTGGGATAGATTTGGTTTAAACATATTTATTCGTATAGCAAGCATACAAATACAAAGTGTAAATAAATGACATATTCTAACACAGCGCGCCTATATAGGCAATGGAAAACAACTGTGTTTTATTCTGCAACAAATCACAGCTCGGAAGAGCGTGACGAGTGACGTCATTAAAACTGCAAAGTTATGACGTCACTAGTCGATTTCCTTGACGTTGGACGGTGTAGCGTCATTTTCTCGCATCGACAACGTTAGTAAAGGATGTAAATGCATGTGTTTCAGTCGATACTTTTAGCGGGATTTCTTCTAACAATGGCGGAAAGTTGTGAGAATTTGGAGGAAACAACAGGATTATTGCCGAGTTTCAGCGTGTTAGAATCGAAATAGATCAGCTCTAGCTAGTGATTTGTTAGGTAATAAATCACAGTTTGTCGGTCAGTTGTAAGTAGACAAATCACGCGCGCTACGCGCTCGTGATTTGTCTACTTTACAACTGACCTCCAAACTGTGATTTATTACTCAACAAATCACAGCTAGAGCTGATCTATTTCTTAAATACAAAAGGGATTCAGAAGAAAGTCAAGGACTTATACGAATGTGTATCCCTAGATACTTGTCAGTGGTACAACAGAGATAAATCAAAGCAATTGTCGATTGCAAAGGTATTAATTATGTTGTTACAAGGTGATAGTGGTTCCCAAATGGGTCGAGGTTGGACATTACGGTGCTGCATCAACAATATTTCGACATCACAACGTCGGATCATCGCCGATGCAGCACAGTTCTATCACGAACGCCCGTAGGGAACCATCACACATTTGCAGCATTGTTGGTGAAATACGAATATCCAGAATTTACAAGAGGTCGTACAGTAACATGAGACTACAAAACTAGAACTGTATGTGTGTATGTGTGTGTGTGGCGGGGGGTGCTCCACGGGGACCAACTAACTTCCAGTTCCTTCTGGTATCTAGTGCGCTGCTGACCATGCTTATCAAAGGTACATGTATCTTTGCATATGCTATATTTGAGCACGTAGAGTTTACTAGAACTCAAGACAGAATACATCGGCTAAGATTAATTTGTGTTTGTTTCTTATGTCAACTTATCGATTGACTTGAAACCTTTTGGTTTTCAAAATATAGTTATGAACGGAAATAAATATTTGCGTATTTTCATGATGATTATGATTTGGATCGACGTAGAGTAGGACGTTGTTCCTGATGTAGTGATAGAGAGGACAGTGAAGAAGAAAACGTTGGGTATCTTCGATAAGACCACATGTACACGATGTATTTGGAACAATGTTCTTTGAGAATAAGTGTTGGTTTAGGGAACTGCAGCTGGTCCTCAATCGACTATGAAGAATTTGACCGAGGCGCTTCCCTTCATTGTAGAAGCGAGGTGGAGGGTTAACGTCCTGGTTTAGATGCTGTTTTAGTGATGCTGTAGAAGTGCAAAGTCTGGTCTCCTCAGGTAAGGAATTCCAAGTTCTCACAGCACTTGGAAGAAAAGAATTATAGTAGAGCTGCGAAAGGCTTTGAATCGTACGAAGATTGTTGGGATTGCAATGATTGTATGAGACGTTTTCTCCGATCGTGGGTGGTAAGAGTGAGGACAGATATACTGGAGATATACCATGATACATTTTGTAAAACGTTGTGATTTTGTGCTTATGTCTTCTGGAGGCCAACGTTTCCCATCCTGTTTCATCATAGAGATTATTTAGCGATACAAGCCTGGTTGCGCCGGTTACTATACGGGCTGCCTCGGTCTGGATTTTCTCTAGTTCGTTTGCCTCATACTGGGTGCAATTGTCCCAGACGACATCGGCATACTCTAAGAGGGGTCTAATGAATGAAAAATAAATAGTTTGAAGAGATTTTCTGTCGAGTAAGAATTTTAGTTTACGCATGACATTGATTCTTTTCCATGCCTTGGATATAACTTCATCCAGGTGGTCATGCCACGTGCAGTCACTAGAGAATATAAGACCTAGATGTTTATGTGTGTTGACTTCAATAATGGCTTGATTATTCATTGTGACTGGAGGGTGGTTAGGTTTATTGACTTTGCGAGAAAGCAGAAAAGCTTCGGGCTTTGCTGGATTAAAGCTGACTAGCCACTTTTTCGACCATTGGTGTATCTTTTCAAGATCGGCATTTAGAAATTGAGCCGCTTCGATCGGGTTATCGACAATAATATAAAGACTTGTGTCGTCTGCAGACAACCGAATTGTACAGTCGATATCGTTAACGATGTCGTTAATGTATACTAGAAACAGGAGGGGACAGAGAATGGAGCCTTGAGGCACACCTGCTTTTATTGGTTTCCAGTTTAACCTGGCTCCTGGAAGAACGACTCTTTGCGAGCGATTACTTAAGTAATTCGTAAACCATGACAGGAGAGAGCCCGTTATGCCTGCTCTGTTCAACTTGTAAAGCAGTCCTCGATCGAAGGCTTTGCTTATGCCGCAAAATATGGCACGCACTTCTTTGCCTTCGTCGAGAGTATGGGATAGATTTACCACCATCGGTTACAATAAAGACTATGGACGTTTTCCAACAAACTGGAATTCTGTGACAAAAGTCATAGCCCGTAATGAGAGGGTTTATCCACATATTATTTTTCCTATGTGTGCACGAAAACATATGTCGTGGGTACTCATTAGAAGCGCCTCGTAGATGCGCTTCTAATGAATACCACAACATATGTGTTCATGCAGAAATAAGAAATATATCAGTTCTAAGCGCCTCGTCTGGAGCTATGAAATAGAAGTGAAAGCAATGATCAGGAATCGATACAATAAACCCACAGCTCCCATCAGAGACACCAAAGGGAAAGAAAATGAAATGGAAACATCACCAGCGAAACAGTTACTTTCCCACAAAATCTACGTTTTGTAAATTCTTCACTCGAGTATTGTGAAAGAGTTGCATCCTCTTGAGGTGAGTCCATGTACATAGACAAATTTCATGCTGATTCATACCTACTTGTAAAATGATATCCGCCCAGACACCAATAACCATAATATTTTTCCTCAACGGGACATCGCATCACGAAAACACGCCTATATAGTTTTGACCCCCTTAAACGCCAATTTTATATAGAAAAACTGGGGTTTACAGGGATAAACCTTATTTTTCTTATTTCTGCTCTAAAATATAGCTTGTGGGTACTCGTTAGAACCGCCTCGAGTACACACAATCTATATTTTGAGCAGAATTAAGAAAAATATCACACTTTTTCATCGTATTTTTTTTCTTTTTTTCGACGGCAATCTTTACAATGCATTTGTATACGCGTGTTTTCGTCATGTCTGTACGAAAACATATATCGTGGGTACTCATTAGAAGCGCCTTGTCGTGGCGCTTCTAATGAATACCACAACGTATGTGTTCATGCAGAAATAAGAAAAACCAGTGCTTCAGCTGAAGTGCACGATCCGCCGGATGCTTTTAGCTTTATCTAAAACGGATCCCCCAATAGATGCGCCTTATCGTAAGTAGCAAAAATATATCTTATACTTTAGTACTGTATTCTGAATCGTTTGCAGGATAAAATGCATTCTCACTTTTCCAATACAAAAGCATATGTGTCAAAGTTTGACCTAGGCACAACGAAGGTCAAGGTCAACCCAGGGTCACCATTTTAGCAATTTATGATGGGCCTACGTCCCAGATGCTATTAATCAAGTTTCGTGGAAATCTGCCCAGTGGTTCTGGAGAAGACTATGTTTGAAGGGTTTTTACCATATATGGCTTGGCGGCCATTTTGGTCATGTGACCTGGACCCCATGATCAAATTTTGGTTTCCCCCATCCCATAGAGGCTCCATATGAAATTTGACTTCAATCGGCCCAACGGTTTCCGAGGAGAAGCAGTTAGAAAATTTTCACATTTTTCGCCTCGGTGAGGCTATACTAAATGGAATGTAATATTTCGCAAGTGCATTGGTTAGATCTCATTGATATCTATCAGTATGCCAAAATTGTTTAAATATTCTAAGCGGTTAAGTCACTATTACCAATTTTCACAAACGGGTAACGGACGGACAGACAGACAGACAATATATGGCTTGGCGGCCATTTTGGTCATGTGACCTGGACCCCATTAGCAAATTTTGGTTTCCCTAATCCCATAGAGGCTCCATATGAAAGTTGACTTTAATCGGCCCAACGGTTTCCGAGGAGAAGCAGTTCGAAAATGTTCACATTTTTCGCCTGGGCGAGGCTATACTAAATGGAATGTAATATTTCTCAAGTTCATTGGTTAGATCTCATTGATATCTATCAGTATGCCAAAAAATGTTTAAATATTCCAAGCGTTAAGTCACTATCACCAATTTTCACAAACGGGTTACGGACTGACAGACTGACAGACTAACAGACTGACAGAATGACACGGTGATTTTAGGGCACTCTTAGAAAATCAACCGACTTCAGTCGGTCGCTTTTTCTGCGGGTCGTGCAATATCAGTACTAAGTCTGGAGCTATGAAATAGAAGTGAAGGCAATGATCAGGAATCGATACAATAAACCCACAGCTCCCATCAGAGACACCAAAGGGAAAGAAACACAAACATGAACTGGAAACATCACCAGCGAAACAGTTACTTTCCCACAAAATCTACGTTTTGCAAATTCTTCACTCGAGTATTGTGAAAGAGTTGCATCCCCTTGAATTGAGTCCATGTACATTGACAAATTTCATGCTGATTCATACCTACTTGTAAAATGATATCCACCGGGACACCATTAAACCGTAATATTTTTCCGTAACGGGACATCGCATAACGAAAACACGCCTATATAGTTTTGACCCCCTTGAACTCCACTTTTAAAGGTGCATTATTGAGCTACCGGGTCTCAAATTTTTTTTCTGGTTTTTATCTTCAATTCATACTCCTTTGTCATGTGTACACTTTTCGAGCCAAATACAGCGTCAGAACTTTGTGAAAATTGTCGTTTTCATTCTTGTGTACCCTTCGCTCTGAACATGTGTCCTAAAAATAAATCTGTCACTTTACACATACATGGCGACAGTATCGTCTCTGAGTGTCGTTACTTATGGCATGGTATTCAGTGTCATATTTTTTCTGATTCAGGCATGGCCTAAGCAAACAAAGCCAAAAATGAACGTCGCATAACGTCATATAAGGGGATTCTATTTTTGCCACGAACTAAAAATAGATCTAACTAGTGATCGAAACCTAGTTAGAGAATCCCTCTCAAACTCGTTTACCTGTCATCATAATTGTTCGCATTTTTGCATAAAATGAATTCATTTGTATTGTTTCAAAGAAAAATACCGGGTACATGTATTTTATTTTGGGAATCATTTTTTACCGATAGCTCAATAATGCACCTTTAAACAGTAAAACTTTGGTTTACAAGGGTAAACTTTATTTCTCTTATTTATGCTCTAAAATATATACTGTGGGTACTCGTTAGAACCGCCTCGATGAGGCGAGCGCCCACAATCTATATTTTGAGCAGAAATAAGAACAATATCACAAATTTTCATCTCATTTTTTTCTTTTTTTCGGTGGTAAAGTTTACAATGCTTTTATATAGGTGCGTTTTCGTAATTATATCGAGGTTACTCCGGCTATGCATCATTAGAGTGCACATTTGGCAAGCCAAGTGAACATTTAAGAAATAGATCAGCTCTAACTGTGATTTGTTGTGTAATAAATCACAGTTTGGAGGTCGGTTGTAAAGTAGACAAATCACAAGCGCGTAGCGCGCGTGATTTGTCTACTTACAACTGACCGACAAACTGTGATTTATTACCCAACAAATCACTGGCTAGAGCTGATCTATTTCGATTCTAACACGCTGAAAATCGGCAATAATGTTGTTGTTTCCTTCAAAATGTCACAACTTTCCGCCATTGTTAGAAGAAATCCCGCTAAAAATATCGACTGTAACACATGCATTTATATCCTTTTCTAACGTTTTCGATGCGAGAAAATGACGTTACACCGTCTAACGTCAAGTAAATCGACAAGTGACGTCATAAATTTGCAGTTTTAATGACGTCACACGTCACGCTCTTCCGAGCTGTGATTTGTTGCAGAATAAAACACAGTTATTTTGCATTGCCTATATAGGCGCGCTGTGTTAGAATAAATCTTTAAACTTGAAACCCCAGTTTGAAGTTTTCAAACTGTGGTTCGAAAACTCCGAACCGCGGTTTCGAAGAAAAATTGCACAATACTTCTTTAAAACCATACTTACAACATTAAAACTTGGGTTATAACTTCTATTGCCTTCAAGCTGCCATTTTAACGCCTGAATCATAATAAATGCTTAAAGGTCATTTATCACGAAAATTTACATATTTTAATGTTAAGTTTACTGATAAAAAGACATGAAGAGGACCATTTTTACTGAAAACCGCATGAAATAAAATTCCTATTCATTCCAAAGTTCTGCTCATTTATATCTCATGCCTACCTATTTGAATTTCGGTTGACTTAGACCCACAATGCAATATTTTGTGAAATCAAAGTGGATTTTAACTGTTTGAATCAATTTTAAAACTGGCATTGTTTAATTTCTAAACGTGTTTTATATATTTTTCTATTGGCCACCGATGGTTGTGAATCTTATTAATAACTTTGGATATAAATTGAAATTTCATTTCCGAATTAATTTAGACGTTTATTTTTGTTTTAAATGAAATTTTAAACTGTTTGAAACTCAATTCATTTATCATTTCTTAAGTTTAGTTAATAAAGTGGTTTTTGAATGTCTTCTAAACTCATAGCCTACCACTGCATATAATTGGAAGTAACGTCTCCAAAATGACCTATACAGTGTTGACGGGGACGTTAATCCTCAAATCAAACAAACAAACCACTGCATGCCATTTAATGTACGTACAAACATGTAATCTGAAACTTAAATTATTTAAATACATTATTTAAACTTTAATTTATAGACTTAAGGTTTGAAATAAGAGGAAATAGTTTTTGAATTTTGAATGTGATCAATTTGATATATATTATAAAACACCAGATATTTTGATTGCTAAAAAGTTCAAAGAATTTAAATGCAACTATGACGTCATAAAATACACCATGACTATTAATTAGGCAGTTTGGAGTTGTTCTCCCATTTTGAAATATTTCAGACTAAAATTGCAAAACCTCAGAAGCTAATAAAGATAATTTGATCCGGTTTTTAGAGTTCACTTTCCTGCAGCAATGTGTTTTTAGTTCTCAATGATTTCAATACCGTGATAAATGACCTTTAAACCCCAGTTTGAAAGTTGAAACCATGGTAAAGTATAAAGAATTATTGTGCAGTTTTTCTTAGAAACCGTGGTTTGAACTTTTTAAAATAGAAGTGACGGCAATGATCAGGAATCGATACAATTAACCCACAGCTCCCATCAATGACACCAAAGGGAAAGAAACCCAGACATGAAATAACTGGACCCTGATGGAAACATAAATAGCGGAAAGCCAGAAGGACAGAATGGCCGATTGGCTATCAAAAACAAAATAATTTAAGTCATACCCACACTCAAAAGACAAACCATAACAAAAATAAGCCGCGACAGAAAACTTCAAACTGGGATTTCAAGTTCAAACCGTGGTTTAAACAATCAAACAAACAAACGAACAAATAAAGATCTTCGCGGCGGTTGTAGCGAATTTCTTCTTTAAGGCTACCATATCTGTTCCCTGGTCGGTTCTACCGTTCAGGTTCACAAAATGAGCCAAGAAGAAGGTCAGTTGGGTCTACGGAAGGACTGAGCTAAGTTTTATTGAAAGATTGAATGTCAGACTCGTATAGTCCAGCATACAATATATCAAGTTTGAATAGTATGCTTTGAACGTTGTAATGAACAAATGATAAATTGTGAGATACATTAAGCGAGCTAAAGAGACAATTTGACATGCTTGTTGATGAGAATACAAAGAACGAAAATAACAGACTCGGTTTTATTGAGTCTGTTCATGACCAGTAATGAAATGTGCAACACCGGCCATGCCATCTATCACCGGCTTAGGCAGATCTCTATTTTCAAAATGATTCTAAATGGACTCAATGATCTCAGGGAACCAGAAAATACAATCTGCACAATAATGATGTACGGGGAGACTTTTTACGGCCGCCACACGGCACAACTCCAGCTGCAGTGAAGATAAATAAGTTCTGAATTGTTAGATCCTTTGGAAGCAAAGAATACATCAAACAAACGAAAATTGCAGACTCGGATTTATTGAGTCTGTTCATGACCAGTACTGAACTTACTTTGCAACACTGGCCATGTCCTCTAGCACCGGCTTAAGCAGAACTGTATGATACACAAGACAAACAACCGGTTCTTCTCCAATTAACCTCACTATGTGTGGCATCAAAACATCCTTCTGAAACAGCTGTTCTCTTGGTTCTATCAGATAGTCGCCAAAGTTAGCGTCAATATTACATTGTCACGGGCAGCTGAATTTATCGGGACCACTGTTCTCTTCATCTTCATGATATCTTTGCCACAATCAGTTAGCAGGCCTTCATGCGGACTGAACAAACTATTTGTCTAAATCGCGACGGAAGTAAGGGCGAGGATTGTAGCCACGTATAATCTATTTAAGTCCCCAGTGGAATTCGTTTCGCTGACCGTTCCAAGGCGGTTCTTCTGTCGTGGTTTATTTTTGTTATGGTTTGTCTTTGAGTGAGTGTATCACTTAAATTATTTTGTTTTGGATAGCCAATCGGACATTTTGTGGGAAAATAACTGTCCTTTTGGCTTACCGCTGTTGATGTTTTCATTGGGGTCTGGTTGTTTTGTGTTTGTGCTTCTTTCCCTTTGGTGTCTCTGATGGGAGCGGTGGGTTAATTGTATCAATTCCTGATCATTGCCTTCACTTCTGTTTTCCATCTTAAAAAATGGTCTCCACTGGGATCCTTCTCTCATTCAGAACCAAGAATCAACGTATTAGACTGCATATCTATTAAAACACCAAGATGATGGAATAAATTATGGCCTAATAACATTTCATCGCTGATGGTGCATCATATACCTTTTCTTCGAATGTTTGAGAGCCAAGTTGTAACTTCAGTTGTTTAATCTTGAAACATCTCAACACGTTTTCTTTGTCTATTGTTTGCATAATTATATATTTTATCTTCCCAGGCTTTTCTTTCAAGCTGTTATACACTTCAGTAGATACTATCGGTACTTCTGTACCTGAATCAATTCTTGCTCGAATCTCTTTGTCGCTTACTTTCAACTGTACAAATGAGGAACCGGCACACACCTGATGTACACTAGTTCTATCAAGTTCCTCCTGGCCTTTCTTTTGCACTATCAGTAGAAACAGAATTAGAAATCCTATGACTCCACTGCATTGGTTCATTCTGTTTAACACAATCTGTCCTGGACCTTGACGTCATTCTTTCTCTGCTGGTGGAGGACTATAAGAATCTTATATGGGTGTGAGGGGTGGATGGTAAAATCCGTCTCGAGGGTCACTGTCCGGCATCACGAGGCTTGCCGAGTGATGCCGGACAGTGAGCCCGAGGGACGGTTTTTTCTATCCACCCCTCACACCCATATAGGATTCTTTTTCTTGCATACCTTCCATTTCTATTGCGAATTTTTAATGCTGCTGTCACTTCGGTTACCGACGTCCGCCATTTTGTGATGACACAACAGGAATGTTTAGTGACGTCACGCATGACGACGCCGCGCATGAGGTTGTAATCAACAAGTGCATTTATCAAACACGCGATTATATTCGATTTGGGGTCGGAACACCAGGGTCAGAACATAAATTTCTATCCCAGGGTAAAATCACGGATTTCCTTGTCTGGTGTGCAAGAATAGAAGTTTCAGCCGTTTCCTTCATCTCATCTGCTGGTTTTACTGATGCATGACAAAACCTACACTAAGACATGTGCGCAGTCTGATCAGAGTCTTCGTTGTGCGCTCTAAGGATAGCTAAGGGTCCAATGTTCCTTCATGCAGCAAGAAAAGTCTCTGATTAGACTATATGGATGCGTAGGCTGATCTGAGTCTTCGATGGGCGCACATGTCTTATTGTAGGTTTTGTCGTGCGCTGGCTCATTTGCCTTTCTGTTCTAGAAGGACTGATGGTCTAGAAATAGACTCGTGTGTATCCGTTTTTGTAGTAAATTGCTCAGCAATTGAGCCAGGCCAAGATTGGGCCATTAGCTATCCTTACAGCGCACATAGCTATCCTTACAGCGCACATCGAAGACTCTGATCAGACTGCGCGGATGCTGATCTGAGTATTCGTTGGGCGCACATGTCTTATTGTAGGTTTTGTCATGCGCTGGCTCAATTACTTTGTTTTGTAGGACCGAAATAACGTATTCATCAGGTTGTTGTTGTTTGCCACAAATATCTTCTTTTGCTTTATAATGATGGTGTAGGTCACAAGTGTTTTCTGTATCTTGAGGCTGAGATGGGTGACACATCCTCCCAGCCCTAAGCTGTTTAAATCATTTGACTTCTGGTCCCCTACTGTGTAATCTTGTCTCGTTTTAGACATGTAGATTTTAAACACTTTACAATCTTTTTATATGGCTTTTTGTCTTACAAAAGAAACACTCAACCTCACTCAGTAAAATATTTAAAGGAGCTTTTTTTATATTCACTGCAGCTGGTGTGATGCCGTGTGGCGGCCGTAAAGCGTCTCCCTGTGCAGATTATATTTCTGGTCCATTGGGATTATTGAGTTCATTTTGAATCATTTTTGTTTATTTGGGGTATTCTCTGCTTTCAAAGGATCTAACAATTCAGAACTTATTTGATGTAGTCTCTGGCTTTTGATTAGATAGTCTTTCTAACTTTTGAATTTTTGAAGCAAGACCATCAATTACCTTAGCAATCATTTGCTTCACTCTTGCCTCTGAGAGTGAGCCAACTTTATTCACAGAAAAAAACTTCTCTCTTTCTGTTGGACTGCCTCTTTCCTTCCAAAGCTCAGGACATATATATTGATGATGTTTCATTGCATAAAAGGCAGCTTGCATACTTCTTTGTTGTTCGAAACAAGCATGCTTGGCTGCCTCTTTATCGGCACATCTGTGGCAGAATTTTGAAGTAGCCTCCTGCATCCGATGCTTTTTAGGGAGGTCTCTAAATGCGGCGTTTGCAAGAACTCGGTCAGCTCAATTTGTTTGTTTGATTTGAGGTTTAACGTCCCCGTCAGCACTGTAAAGGTCATTTTGGAGACGTTGCTTCCAATTTTGTGGGACTTATACCCGACATTGAGATGAAATGACATCTCAAGCCCTGTCGCCCAATGAAACCGATACGGTTTATTAGCATGGACGGTCCACCTCGCACCGCGGTTCCTGGACAGGCTTAGGTCCTCTAAGCGGTTTACCAGTACTAGTGTGCGGGCCAGATTCAGCTCTGCGTGGAAGCATCATGCAGCCCATATATTTCTTTAAGCCCCTTTGGGCGGGGGCCGAGCGGTCAGCTCAATCTTCGAAAGATTCATCACGTCGTTGAAATAACTGCTGTAATTGCGCTCTTGCTGTTTCTGTCCATTCTTTAGAGTCAATTCTGTTGTCATTTTTTTTTTTTCATGATCTTGCGATAAGATAGATGTTCTCCTTGTCTTGTAGTGATTGTGAAGAAATCCAAAGCTTTGCCCTCCCATTATGAAAACACGCCTATACAAATACATTGTTACCTTAATCTCCCCAAAAAAAAGAAAATTTTAAGAAGAAAAATTGTGATATTTTTTCTTATTTCTGCTCAAAATATAGATTGTGGGTATCCGTTAGAACCGCCTCATCGAGGCGGTTCTAACGAGTACCCACAATCTATATTTTAGAGCAAAAATAAGGAAAATAAGGTTTACCCCTGCAAACCCGAGTTTTACTATGTAAAAGTGGGGTTCAAGGGGGTCAAAATTATATAGGTGTGTTTTCGTGATGAAAGACCAATTTAGATAATCACAACATTCACTGTCAGATCATTTTAAAACTGATCTGTAGCTTCAAACGTCCTTCTAGTTAAAAGACATCCAACCTGCATTTCCATCAAATCTAAGATTCTTCTATCATGTCTATCGTGGTTCAATTTGTAATGGCTTGTCTCTGAGTGTGTATGTCGCTTATATTATTTTGTTTTGGATAGTCAATTGGCTATTTTATGGGAAAGTAACTGTCCTTTTGGCTTTCCGATATTGATGTTTCCATTAGGGCCTAGTTGTTTCATGTTTGTGTTTCTTTCCCTTTCGTGTCTCTGATGGGAGCTGTGGGTTAATTGTATCGATTCCTGATCATTGCCTTCACTTATATTTTGGAAGCTGTTTCGGATCGCCCAGTCACTCTATCCTGTAGTGTCTAGAAGACTCCCCAGGGTGTGACAAATTGTCGTCAAAACTTTCTTCATATCTGTGGTGATATGATCTCAAATGGTCACTGTGTTAAGTTGGTGACCTTGACCGAGAAGTACTAGCAAAGGTATCTTGACACTCTCGACGTTGAATATGACCTTGAATATGACCTTGAATCACAACGTGACCTTGACATCTGATGTCGCCGGGTATATGATCTTCTATGTGATTCTGACCTTGGATATGTAGAACGTTACCTTTGCTTTGACTATCTTAAGTACGACCTTGTCCTATTATGCCTCTGATATGGACCCTGAAGATGACCTTGATCTATCATGTCTTCTTGAATCAGTCCTTAGTCTGCCATGCCTGTCATACTGGCGACCTTAACCTGTCGTGCCTTCTTGAAGGAGATCTGGACTTGTGGTGCCTTCTTGAAGGAGAGCTGGACTTGTTGTGCGTTCTTGGAGTTCTTGACCTTCCATACCATTGTGAAGGTGACCTCGACCATACATGACTTTTTGAAGATGATCTTGACCTTCCATACCTTCTTGAACGTTACCTTGACGTCACACGTCTTCTTGAAGGTGATCTTGACCTTCCATACGTTCTTGAAGGTAATTTTCTCACATCCTGCAGTCTTGATTGTGACCTTGACCTTTCAGGCCTTCTACAAGGTGATTTCCTCACGCCATGCAGTCTTGGCGGTGACCTTGACCTTTCATGCTTTCTAGAAGGTGACCTTGAAGTTGAGCTTGACCTTCCATGCCTTCTAGAAGGTGTCTCCAATCTTAGCTTAATGTGCCTTCTTGTGGGTGATCTTCACGTTGTACCTCTGCTCTGGTTTGCCTTCTTGGCGATGACCTTGACCTCCGTGACCCTTCGAAGTTCATACCATGTGATCTTGACCGTGAATGTATTTTATACGATTGTAGAAATCATAATCACTGCCATGAGGCCTATCTTTTATCTTCTTATCAAGTCCATTCCTATCTGTTTTAGGAGAGGCCGAAGACTTTACTTGTTCACGTGATACGGTATCCATACATTTTACTGTTAGTAGAATTAATATTGTTTCATCCATGGGTTTATATCTTCCACATTTTCAGGTGAAACTTTTTTTTTCATTTTTGATTGATGACGTGGACCGGAGCGCGTGTGTCTAGAAGACTGCAAGCGCTCAAGAGAACCATCTGGCTGATCAGAGTCACTAGTCTGTCAATTCGTAACTTTTTCATTAGTTCATGTGAAATCGTGTCTATCATGAAAACACGCCTATATAATTTTGACCCCTTGAACCCGATTTTTATATTGTAAAACTGGGGTTTCCGGGCGTATACCCTATTTTTCTTATTTCTGCTCTAAAATATAGATTGTGGGTACTCGTTAGAACCGCCTCGTTGAGGCGGTTCTAACGAGTGGCCACAATTTATATTTGGAGCAGAAATAAGAAAAATATCACAATTTTTCATCATAAAGTTTTCATTTTTTTCGGCGATAATGGTGGCAATGTATTTGTATAGGCGTGTTTGCGTAATGCTTCGTTCTTTGACTGGTGGAATTGACCGGAGCCTGTACTAGCAGACGACAAATGCTCGCTCTTTAACCTGCGCGGGGGATGATTCTCACTGCACAGGAGGCCTCCTGGCAATTGACGTCTCGATCCGAAGGACAATGCATTTTAGGGCATTCGTAATTATTGCATTTGTTCTCTATTAAATCGGTGATCAATACGCACCGGAAGCAGAAAAGGCGATCAATAGCCAAGCGGAATAAATCTTAACAAGGGAGGTAAATCAGGTTATTGAACTGGGCTATAGCTTCGGACTGTTTCAAGGCCTTTTACATCACATTTCAGCAGAGTAATAGCCCTTTAATGACCTCAAAAATTTATTATTGCTCAATATCTTGAGAGAGAAAGAAGTGGTATCCTGAATTGTACTGTTGCGCAGGAGGGGGCGTGGGTGGGGGTAGTAAATTTAAGCTAGGGATTTCATTGTTTTATCGATTGAGCTTCCCATGGGAGTCTACTCATGGGTTTGCAACCAAACTTGAATCGATTCCCAGAACCCTATCACTTTTGGACATTCCTACAAACAAATGTTTAAAATTTGTTGTTCACAAAGAGAACATCCATCACTGAGTACTTTATTTACTTTTTGTAAAAACGATTTAGGACAGAGAATATTTGTGTTAATCCCTGACCATAGTGTTGAATTGATTGTTGAAATGGACATAACAATGACCATGCCCGTGACTAGGCAGTGTCTAAGTTCATATATAAAACAAACTGCGTTAGTAGATCAAACGTGATTATTGAAAGAGCACGGTGTGTTAAAACAAAATAGATATCCACAAAACTGCAATAGAATTTTGATCCCTTTACCCTTCCATAGTGCCTAAGTTCATGTTAGATACTATACCAGAGACTGTAGGGCTGGCTAATCGGAGCTGAAAAATAATCGATTATCAGTCTTTTCATTGCGATCGATAATCGATTAGTAATCGCTGAGGTTTTTGTCATAATTTTACCTATCTGGCTTTCTGTCTAAGCATGACTCTTACCATATGTTGCACTTTACCATATGTAGATTTGAACAGACATGCCTGAGCAAACAGTGTAGACCCAGATGAGACGCCGCAGAATGCGGCGTCTCATCAGGGTCTGCACTGTTTCCCACTCATCCAGCTGTTTTAGGCATAATTTTGGGTAGTAAATTGTACCTATCAAGTAATCGATTAAAAGCAAATCAGAAATGATAATCATTTTTGTGGAATTTATCGATCGATTAATCGATTATACGATTAATCGTGCCAGCCTTACCAGAGAGTATCTTATAGAAGAGGGCTAAAATGGACTGCTCACGACGGGACTCTTGGGACGGCCATCCTAGCTCGTTAAACATGTCGCTACATCCCCGTGAACACAAAAATTAAACGATTACGGAGATGACTCGATAAAATTACTGAAATGCTGGAGCAAAGGACTCCGGTATTGCATAAGTAACGGTTGTGCATCGTGGTTTGCAAAACGTCTTCATGATGTTCAAACGTCATTATGATGTAGCCGATGCACTGGTAAGAAAAAACTCCTGAAAAATCGTGTTCTTTTTTCAAAACAAGTTCCCTAAGGATTGCATTTGAATAATCAGACGAACACAAAAAACTACCTGTTTTATTTATCTAATCAGTTTTATGTATTTGTTGAAATTGATTTTTCCCAAAGCGCGACAAAGAGATTTTTACACCCGAGTGTACCGGAAACTGGACACGCAATGGCATCGTCAATTTTGAGAACATTTTATTTGTTGTTTATTGCGTCAGGGTAATGTGTCAGAAAAAGTTATCCATTTCGCGAATTATTATTCAATACGTATTTACACAGCCGGTACTTGCCGAGAATCTGTCGCTGAAGCATTTCAAAGGTGCGGCAAAAACCGTTTCACTCCTGGCCATTTCTTACGAAATGGCTAATTATCTCTTTTGATTTTGAACCATATGAACAACTTATTGAACGGACCTGTTAAAGGCATTTATTCTACTATCATTTCATTGCATAATATTATGTAGCCCTCAGTGCTGACTGTAGAGAAGTCCTCTGCCTTCAACAGGTAAGGGGTTTCCTTGGGGAAATCAATAATTTCTTACTGTTGACTGGAGTGTACATTATTGATTTTCCCCTTAAGTGCCTCAGTCAGGGGATTCAACAAGAGCTACCGATCACCCTATTAAGGGCCGCCTTTGATCTGCTATAGACAGTATATCCCAGGGGGCACTAAAACAATTATGAACACACGGTGTGTCCTACTGTTACAAGAATAAATGCCTTTAAGTGATACTCAGGAACTTACTTCCAGACAGTAAATGTTTGGGCCACTGAGGAAGCTCAATGGTGATTATCATTTCAATCTTCTTGGAAATAAAGTTATTTTCACATCACGAAAACACGCCTATATAATATTGACCACTTGAGCCCCACTTTCATAAAGTAAAACTGGGGTTTACAGGGGTTAACCTTATTTTTCTTATTTCTGCTCTAAAATATAGATTGTGGGTACTCGTTAGAACCACCTCGATGAGGCGGTTCTAACGAGTACCCACAATCTATATATTATGAGCAAAAATAAGAAAAATATAAATATAACAATTTTTCATCTTTAAATTTTCATTTTTTTTTTCGGCGACAAAGGTTACAATGTATTTCTATAGGCGTGTTTTCGAAATGAGGACCATTGTGATAACACAGCCATGTTCTAAAAATAGCGTTTTCATATCTCAAGAACTAGCATTTAAATAAGAAGTAGATAAGCTCTAGCAGTGATTTATTGAGTGATAGATCACTGTGTGGAGTTCAGTTGTAAAGTAGATCAAATCACTTACAACTGACCGACAAACAGTGATCTATCACTCATTTAAGTCACGGCACTAGAGCTGATCTATTTCGAGTCTAACACACTTAAATTCGACGAAAATGCCATTGCTTCTATCTTCCGTCATTGTTTAAAGGAATCCCGCCAATATAACTGACTGTATCACATGCGTTTACCTGTTTTCATAACACATCTCATACAAGAAAACGACGTAACACCATCTGACGTTAAGGTAACAATGAAAGACGCCTTGAAAGAAATAAAAGGCGCATCTTCGCGTCGCGCTCTTACGCCCAGTGATTTACTACTGAATATAGCACAAGAACTAGATTTAAACTTTGGCTATGAAGGCGACCAGTATTAGATTTATTTTCTTTCTTTTTTTTTTTTTCTTTTTTTCCAAGATGAAAATTTCGATATTTTTTCTTATTTCTAGTCCTATTATAAATTGTTGGTGCTTATAAGAACCGCCCCAATGTTACAGTTATTGGCGTTTCGTGGTACAATGAAAATGTATTTAACATTTTTGTACCAGAAACCCCAAAACGGGTAATCAGGCCCAGATCAGACGCAGAACGCGGCGCCTGATCAGGGTCTACACTGTTTGCAAAAAGTACAGCCATTTTTTAAATTAATTCTGAAGAAAATACAACCCGACACCCCTAAATTTTGAAATGGACTTCCGCGATATATAAGAAGGAAGATTCCATTTGGTACAAATGGGTTAAGAACACTTCTTTATATGTTAGGCTTGGTGGACAGAAAAAAAAATGGCATCCACGTGTTTTATCGCGGGAACTGTCCGAGGTGTATCAATTTCCAGTAGTATTTTTGTTGGGCAACAAGCTACATACACAGTGCCAGGGAAATAGAATGGGGCAATGAGGGCTCCCTCCTTTGTGACACTTCCCATCTTCATAACCTTCTCCAGTACAACTGAAAAATAAATATGTAATATATTAGCAATTCTAACACAGCGCGCCTATATAGGCAATGGAAAATAACTGCGTTTTATTCTACAACAAATCGCGACAAAGAAGAGCGTGACCAGTGACGTCATTAAAAGCGTCCAATTTATGACGTCACAAGTCGATTTCCTTGACGTTGGACGGTGTAACGTCATTTTCTCGCATCGAAAACGTTAGGAAAGGATATAAACATGTGTTTCAGTCGATAATTTTAGCGGGATTTCTTTGAAGGAAACAACAGCATTATTGCCGATTTTAAGCATGTTAGAATCGAAATAGAACAGCTCTAGTTTGTGATTTGTTGAGTAATAAATCACAGTTTGTCGGTCAGTTGTAAGTAGACAAATCACGCGCGCTACGCCCACGTGATTTGTCTACTTTACAACTGACCTCCAAACTGTGATTTATTACTCAACAAATCACAGTTAAAGCTGATCTATTTCTTAAGCCTAATGCGCTTCACGGTTTGATTGGATAACGTCAAAAATAAACTTATTGCAGAGTATACTCTGGGTGTCCTACAAACCCGACGTAATCGTATAACATCATTCATGGCCTTCATGCTAAGTTTGTGAGTGATTCGCCGGGGTTTACACATCGATAAAATCCACAAAATTGATCATTCATTCCTTATAATTCCAATGTTGTCAATGAAATGTTAAAATTATCACCAAACACCAAAATATAGGAATTCTTTCAAAAGTGTAAGGATGAACGGCCACAGCTGAATGACTTAAGAGTTAGAAGCTGCCACCTTTGAAAGAAACCCAAGCGAGATAGCACTGTCTTTAAAATCAGTTTATGTCTTCTAACATTTACTTTTTCAATAGTTTTCAGTCTTTTAATCGAACGCTCTTGACGTCGCTTCATAAACAATGACGTAACGCGCGGGTTCTGGTCGTGCTTTTTGACGTCACGTTATAATACTACCAACTGTTGGCCCCCGCCCATTGGGGCTTGAAGAAATAGATGGGCTGCATGATGCTTCCACGCAGAGCTGAAATCGACCGCACACGAGTACTGGTAAACCGCATAGATGATCTAAGCCTGTGCAGGTAAAGCGGTGCGAGTCGGACCGTCCATGCTCATAAACCCTATTGGTTTCACTGGGCGACAGGGCCTGAGATGTCATTTCATCTCAATGTCGAGTAGAAGTCCCACAAAATTGGAAACAACGTCTCCAAAATGACCTATACAGTGTTGACGGGGACGTTAAACCTAAAATCAAACAAAACAAACTACCTGTCGCTATGCGAAACATATCTGAGATTCTTGCTCATGGAAGTTATCGAAGTATAAAACTTTTTTATACCGCAATCAGGCATTCTAGGAACATATCAAAGAGGGTCGAACAACTGCACGCTATAATCGGTAGTGACCTATAATACCTTCTACTGACCTATAATACGTCTAGTGACCATTTATAGACCGGGCCTACTTTTCAGGTCACTAATTTACAAGTGTAAACAATAACATGCAACCTTTTGTACATGAGAAAGCAAAGAAACTGCAAGTTCAAATATATGCAATATTTATTTGAACAGATTTTCAGAAATTTCAGCTAGATTCTTACCTTCTCGGCCTTTCCTGGTTTGAATGGCCCGTTGGAATAACTGCGCACTGCTACTGCAGTTGTGTGTCACCCTCGAAAATAATTTCTAAAGTTAAAATAAATTATTTAATTGCAAATTTTCATACAGAATGTAAAGCGCTGAGAAACTTTTATTCGAGCGTCCATGTTGTTTCCTACGTCTTTGTGGCGCGGTGACGTCAGTAACTTTGCACTCGTTGACGTCACGTTATACTACGTGTGCACGCCATGGCACTGAATGTCGTTTAACATGCTGTCTATTTTGCTTAAATTTGCTTACTTATTGCAAAACCCCTTGATTTTTTTAATTGCGGTATAAACTAAATACATGATTAATGTCTTTAATAATAAAATATAATCGGCTCGCCGCGACAGTTTTATAGGGGCTCGCTAAAGTTCGCCCCTATAAAATTGTCTAAAGCTCACCGGTTATATTTTATTATTAAAGACACTAACCATGTATTTCTATATTTCAACCAATCAAATCACTCGAAATGCACATAATGGTGGATAATTGGAATTATTGGGGAGCATTTGGTTTTACGAAGTTCACAGCGCTTGCCGCTTTAAGGGGAATGGGAACACCTGGCAGATTTTTCCGCCATTTTTCAAAGGGAGATAACTTTCGGGACTTCCTGTTCGCTTTTCTATAAGCCCTGTCCCACTGAAAAAGGGGTCTACTCTTAAAGAAAAGAATTTGCTCCTCAGGAGCAAATTCTTTCCTGAGGAGCAAATTCTTTCCTTTAAGAGTTGACCCCTATTGACATGGTAGACAAAAATACTTTTGCAGGAGTTGCCTCCCCTGAAGGTGTTCCCATTCCCCTTAAGCAAAATAGTTCAAATATTTTTACGAAACAACTGAATGAGTGCGTTAGAATGATGATAACTGAATTAATCAAAGCACTGAGAGTGCTGATGGAGCGTAGCTTTGATAATTTGATAGCGTTAGGCAAATTGCATCGGCGAGGCCATTTATGAAGTGATCTTGCATACGACAATTTCTTGGGTTAGTTATTGTTAATATCAATCCATAGGAATATTTGAAGAGGTTTGAACTTTATACTCCGTTATCATTATTTAAAAACAAATTGCCTCGACGAGGCCATTTATGAAATGATCTGGCATTAAGGCAATTTCTTTGGTTAGGTATTGTCAATACAGCTCAGTGCACAGTCTTTTACCGGAAACCAACAACTGCCCTGCTTGAATCAACGAAAGGGAGAGAATCACCGTGGAACAGATTTCACGATCAATCTCCTGAAAATATAAAAGTGAGCATTGAGCTCCCTGTCGCAACCAGACACCGTAGTGATATGACTGAAAAATTGTTGAAAGCGACGTTAAACCCGAATTCACACACACACACTCCTGTAAAGAATGTTGCCGAACCCGGCAGGTATCGAACTTGCATCTGAGCTGATAATTTGCTTTCTTTATGTTCACATGCCTAGGACGCAGACAAGTCGCTTTAATCAAAGTAACATTGTCACCCCCCCCCCCCCCACCCCCCACCCCCCCCCCCATTAACCCATAATCTGAGTATATGTCTAGCAGCCTTTTTAGGGGACAAATATAGCAGACCCAGGTCAGACGCTACAACAAGAGACGTCTCATCTGTGTCTAAACTGCAAAATTTACTGCTTACAATATAAGATTTGCTCCTTAAAATTTGACGTGCACCTGTCCAAACTCACTGACTGGATGATTCCAACAGTCTTATTTTGGTAAATGAAACAAAGGTATACATTATCGACCCACACTGCGTACTTTTAACCCATTTTAAACGAATGGAATCCTCAAACCTTACAGCAGTATGGAATGAGTTCATTTTAAAATCAGTGATGTCAGGTTGTGGCTTCCACGAAATATTTGGCAAAAATGGCTGAACCTTTTGTAAATATGCAGTGTAGGTCATAATGAGACTCCGCGTTCTGTGGTATCTGATCTAGGTTTGTCCTGTTTGCCAGTTGCCAGGTTTGGGATTTTACTGTATAAAATGGGCTGTAAACAGGGTTATATGAACTGAACTATAAAAAGATAAGGCTGCTACACAGTTCATCTTTTAAAAATATTCATCTATTCCATTTGAAATAGGTGGTCTGTGAAGCAGTCAATAAGAAGATACCGCATGGCGTAATAATCTACTATGTAAACACGGGGTTCTATGTTCTCACTGGTGATTTGGTCATACGCAGTAATTCAAAAAGTAGTGCCAAAATCACTTCTCATTTCACTGGAGCTACGCTGCAAGAGCTACGCTCCAAAAATTGTCATTTCGGGAGGTAACCGTCCGTTTTACGATCGCCAAATTCCGTTTCACGGCGGCGCGTTAAACGAAATTTCCCACCGTAAAACCTCTGATTTACCTCCCCAAATGACAATTTTGGAGTCAGGTATGCCCTAAATTTCTATTAAATCTGTGTCACTGTCATTTTGAAAACATGTCAATGTGAAACAAATGGTATCCAACATGGTGTCAGAAATCACATATGTGACATCTTTCTAATTTCTACTTCAAAAATAGGTTGTAGGGGTGCGTTAGAGCCGCCTCATTTAGGCGGTTCTAAATGTGAGATTTCCCTACCCTACATAAACAGACTCATGATGGATTATTTTTCTCCCACCTTTATAGGCAAAAAGTGAACTCCACGGAGAAAGCAACTGAAGGGGAAAATAACTTTTATCCATGCATTTTTCAGCTTCAAAATCGGCACAACGAAAGAGACCGCCTATGATAAGTACATATGTACCGAAAAAAAACAAAAACATTGCCGTTCCATTTGCACAACTGTGAATGGGTTTATTCATATTTAAAAACGCGTCACTAAAGTGAAGCATATTTTCATTTTCAAACTGTCAGAATCACAGTCACTCATGATGTTTTTTCTCCGTTTTTGGATTAATTTGTGCACTATAGAGACAGAAATAAATCTTTTTGTTGCAATTACTCATGTACTACAAGTGAACATGCCTTCAACTATGTTTTTTGTTTCGAGACACAGAGCGGGCGAACGTCTCTGGAATAAACACATTTGTTTATACTAATTTATTTTCGATTGCGATGAAAGCTCAAAGCTTTAATCGAACACTCATTCCGGATGTTATCACGCGCACGAGAGAGAGGCAGTGACCACTGCTACTTATTTACACCTGGGTGGAGTGGGGCATTGTCATAACGTGTCTTGCCCAAGGACACACCTCGACGCCGGTGGCCGGATTCGAACCCACAACCGCTCGATCATAAGTCGAACGCGCTAACCACTGAGCTATCGAGGCTGAACAGATGGACAGTGGAATTGATTCAGATCTCTGAAGCTTGATGTTGGTTGCAGCAAGGTATCTAGCACTTAAATTTGTCTCTATCACTATGTTTGAAATAACCATTTAGAAGCCTATCTTGTATAATAGATGCAAGAGTGGGAGAAATAATAGATGCCATCGACAGGACGCGGGTTTGATAACTGCCGGGGTCGGCAACATTCTTTCGTGGAAATTGATCATGAAATCTTTTCTACGTTCGCTGATTCAAGAGTTTCTGGCGAAAGAATGTGCATTGTACTGGTTAACCGCTTACCGGGGTCGGCAACATTCTTCCGTGGAGATTGATCAAGAAATCTTTTCTACGGTCATTCTCTCCATTCCGCTGATTCAAGAAGGGCAGTCGGCCCCCGCCCATTGAGGCTTGAGGAAATATATGGGCTGCATGATGCTTCCACGCAGAGCTGAAACCGACCGCATACAAGTTCTGGTAAACCGCTTAGAGGATCTAAGCCTGGATAGGCAAAGCGGTGCGAGTCGGAGCGTCCGTGCTTATAAACCCTATTGGTTTAATTGGGCGACAGGGCTTGAGATGTCATTTCATCTCAGTGTCGGGTAAAAGTCCCACAAAATTGGAAGCAATGTCTCCAAGAGGACCTATACAGTGTTGACGGGGACGCTAAACCTCATATCAAACAAACAAATCAAGAATGGCAGTTGTCAGTGTCATGCGAAAGAATGTGCATTGTGCTGGTTAATCGCTTACGTGTTAGCCTGCCCAGGAAAAGTGTTAATAGGTAAACTGAACGGCTCAAAATGACCTAAATAGTGTTGACTGGGCCGTTAAACTCCAATACAAACAAAACAAATAAAGGACGCCAATAATGGTGTTATATCCAGGAGAGTTGTCCATGTACCTTATCTATGAGCATTGAAAGTGCAAGGATATGCTCCTTGCATCACATGAACAAGTCCTCGAAATGAACACTCCACTAAATCCCACTTTACATAGTGAAAACTGGGGTTTACAATATTTTTCATATTTCTGCTCCAAGACATAGGCTGTGGATACTCGTTAGAACCACCCACCTCAATGAGGCGGTTCTAACGAACACCCACAACCTATGTTTGCACTATATATAAGAATAATATCACGGATGATCATTTGAAATGTAGCTATTTTGAAGATGTGAAAAAAATGCACTATGTCGCACGGGTGTGTTGTCGTAATGCTGTGTCAGCATTCCTGTCTAGGTTCAATGGTCGCCAAAATTTGGCCAGTAGTTTCTCCGGGACGCCCTGGTTTCTTTCATAATGCACTAAACATGCCAATATGGCGACGTCGGTAACCGAAGTGATTGCAGCAGCAAAAGTCCGCGCTAAGAACGGGAAGGTATGCAAGAAAAAGAATCCTATATGGGTGTGAGAGGTGGATTGAAAAATCCGTCCCTCGGGATCACTGTCCGGCATCACTCGGTACATGTAAGCCTCGTGATGCCGGATAGTGACCCTC
Organism: Lucinisca nassula; assembly: GCA_963580285.1. NCBI lineage: Eukaryota > Metazoa > Mollusca > Bivalvia > Lucinida > Lucinidae > Lucinisca > Lucinisca nassula. The sequence continues at coordinate 53,992,248 of OY757026.1, read as the reverse complement.
GGGTCGGATTTTTCCATCCTACCCCAACACCCATATAAGATTCTTATAGTCTGTTGCTTGGCCCACGGGGTTCTACTGTTGTTTTTCGTTTGCTCCAGTGTTCCTGTGGCGTTGTGTTCAGCACCAAATGGCGCAGTTTACTGTCGAGTCCTCATCCTTGTGTCAACATGGCTTTAAGTGCGATTTCTTTGCTTACGGCGTTGATTCATTGATGAGTTAAAAAAAACCTTCTCGCGGACCAAACAAATACTTGTCTGAACCTCAGTGAAAGGGAGGGTGAGGATTGGGGTCCCTTAAATTTAACTTAAAGACACCAGTATATTTTACTGACCGTTCCAAGTCGGTGTTTTTGCTGTGGTTCCTTCATGTTTTGTGTTGGTGGTTCTGATTCTTTCCCTAATTATATATGTTGTTGCATTGATGATTCTGATTCTTCCTCCCCTTTTGGTTGTTCATATTTAGTTACATTAATGTTTGTCATCTTGACTCTGATTCTTTCCCCCATTTATTCATTTAGGTGTGGATATTCTGAGTCACCATCTGTTTTGGGTAGAGCTGCTGACTCGGTTTACCTTTGGTCCATTTTTTTTTTTACTGTCGTCACTCCATGTTTCGACTTTTTTCCCTAGTGATATTGTGGGAAGAATTTGGGGTCTGATTGTATCAGTTCCTGATCGTTTCTCTTTTTAATTTTATTTAAGAAATAGATCAGCTCTATCTGTGACTTGTTGAGTAATAAATCACAGTTTGTCGGTCAGTTGTAAAGTAGACAAATCACGAGCGCGTAGCGCGCGTGATTTGTCTACTTACAACTGACCGATAAACTGTGATTTATTACCTAACAAATCACTAGCTAGAGCTGATCTATTTCGATTCTAACACGCTGAAACTCGGCAATATTGCTATTGTTTCCTCCAAATTCTCACAACTTTCCGCCATTGTTAGAAGAAATCCCGCTAAAATTATCGAATGAAACACATGCATTTATATCCTTTTCTAACGTTTTCGATGCGAGAAAATGACGCTACACCGTCCAACGTCAAGGAAATCGACTAGTGACGTCATAACTTTGCAGTTTTTAATGACGTCACTCGTCACGCTCTTCCTTGCCGTGATTTGTTGCAGAATAAAACACAGTTGTTTTCCATTGCCAATATAGACGCACTGTGTTAGAATTTACAGTATCTTGTATGTGTTCTATTCAATAATATATGAGCACGAATGCAAGTTTCTATTTATCATATGACATTTAAAACGCATTTTATTCACGATTGTTTACAAAACTGTCAATATTCCGCCGTTAGTAAACGCGACGTCGTTAAGGACGTCGTACATGTAACGTTACGGGACGTATCTAGCTAATTTGCATATTTAATCCACTAGTGGATTATCGAAAATAATACATGACGTTATTACACTCACAGACGCGACGTCATGCACAAATATATATAGGTTCTGCGCAACGTAGGAATCGGTACAAAAATTCCGGAATCGTCTTTTGTAACGTAGAAATTCTTATTTGTGTTGCGTAGAGTGGGGATTCCTAACATGCGCAATGCAATGCTGGAATTATTCCTGCGCTTAGTGAGAATTGGGACAGGGTAAAGACAATTAAATGATTCGGTGTTTAATTTAGTGTTTATTGCTAATAGGTATCATATTACGAAACTTTATTAATAGAATCTTGAGAAGTTGATTAATTATTCGAATAAAATTTAAGTTCAGATTTTCAGCTCGTATTTTGAAAGTAACGTCCCCGCCCATCGAGGCTTGGAGAAATGGATTGGGCTACATGATGCTTCCACGCAGTGCTGAAACCGACCGTATAAGGCAAGATAACACGCATGTGTGTAAAAACTACTTCTTTAATATCTCTAGCATTTGCATTTTCCAGAGGTGATTTTTTTTCTTATTTCTACTCCAAACATTCGAGGACTGATTGATATTCGGTGAGCCTACGGAACCCGGGAAGGGACATGATTTTTTATTTTTAAATAAGTTGTGCGCACAAGATAATATCTTGGGCGGACAAGATATTATCTTGTTCGGACAACATATTATCTTGTGTGCACAAGATATTATCTTGTGCAGACAAGAAATGATCTTGTTCGCACAACAAAATATCTTGTGCGCACAAGATAATATCTTGTGCGCACAATATATTATCTTGTTCGCACAACATATTATCTTGTTTACACGTAATAGACCTTGGGAAGTTGTGCGGACCAGATATTATCTTGTGCGGACAAAATATTATCTTGTGCGGACAAGATAATATCTTGTGCGGACAAGATAATATCTTGTGCGCACAAGATCTATGTTGTGCAGACAAGATATTATCTTGTGCGGACAAGATAATATCTTGTTCGCACAACTTAATATCTTGTGCGGACAAGATAATAGCTTGTCTGCACAAGATAATATGTTGTCCGCACAAGATAATATCTTGTGCGGACAAGATATTATGTTGTGTGGACAAGATATTATCTTGTCCGCACAAGATAATATGTTGTCCGCACAAGATAATATCTTGTCCGCACAAGATAATATCTTGTCCGCACAAGATACTATCTTGTCCGCACAAGATATTATCTTGTGCGCACAACTTATAAAATAAAAAAAATCATGTCCCTTCCCGGGTTCCGTATGAGCCTCATATTGAAGGATTTGAATTTTGTCGGACAAATTGTATTATTTTTCAACATAATCCCCTTCAGTATCTATTCACTTTTGCCAGCAATGTTTAAGGGCCTCAGTGCCACTTTTATGAACTTCTTTTCTTGGCTGTTCAGAAAGTCATCCACTGCATATATGTCGTCCTCATCGGACTGAAAGTAGACGCCTGAAATAGCAGTTTTTAGTTTTTGCAATAGATGAAAGTCTGATGGAGCGAGATCAGGTGAATAAGGCGGATGCTCAATCAATTTAAAGCCACAATCCTGAATAGCACCATAGCAGTTACAGACCTGTGAACAGGAGCATTGTCCGGATGGAACAACACACCTTAAGTGAGCTTTCCGCGGCCTTTAAGTTTAATGTTTTCCCGTAACTGCGTCAGAAGTGAAGCATAGTATGTGCAATTGATTGTTTGTCCCTTTTGGAGATATTCTATCTGCAGAATACCATCTGCATCCCAGAACTTCCCAGCTGATGGAACAGTCTTTGCCTTCTTTAGCGGGGATGAACCAGGGTGCTTCCATTGTTTCAATTGTAGTTTGGCCATGGGATAAAATGATGGACCCGTGTTTCATCCATAGTGACAAATCTCTGAAGAAAGTTAGCAGGACCTTCCTCAAAAAGGTTAAGATTACATGTAGCACACGATAATGCTTCTGATCAACTGTCAGAAGTCTTGATACCCATCGGACCGAAAATTATTGCAAGTTCCTCTGTCAGAATGGAATGTACTCTTTCCTGTGAAATGCCAACTCATTCAGGCGGTTCTAACCAGTACACACAACCTATGTCTTGTAGCAGAAATAAGAATAATAGTGTATACCCCTTAAACCCCCGTTTTCTCTATATTACACGGCGTTATCCACTGTATACCAACGACGTCATATGAAAAATAAAATTCTGGGGTTTACAATGGTGCCCATGTACATGTAATAAATACACTATTGAGTTGTTATAGTGTTGACGGGGTCGTTAACCCTCAAATCTAACAAAAAAAAAAACTATTGAGTTGTGAGAATTGTACTTGGACATTGTAGAATTACACTTAATGGGAATTGGAACACCTTCAGGGTAGGTAACTCCTGCAAAAGTATTTTGTCTCCCATGTCAGTAGGTGTCAACTCTTAAACATGAGGAGCAAATTTTTCCTTTAAGAGTAGACCCCTTTTTCAGGGGTACAGGGCTGATATAAAAGCAAACAGGAAGTCCCGAAAGTTGTCTCCCTTTGAAAAGATGGCGAATAAATCTTCCAGGTGTTCCCATTCCCCTCAAAAGGGAGCTTGTCACTAAATGTTTTCCATAGGCGACAATAGTAACCTTTTACCTGCCCCCACAAAAACTATACATACAAAACTGTTCAAACCATACTTCTTTATAGTCATCCTAGCCCAACAAGTTAATGAGAAAAAATCCACATGTTGAGTTACAGTCAACCATGTTTGTTTACCTACTAGAACGGAGTAAATACAAACCAACATTTTTAAAGGAGGGGTGACCATATAAAATCAGCAACAATTTCTTTGAGCTTGCAGATATATTTATAAAACAAGCATCATTTTAGTCCCTTATACCTATCATTTTCTCACATTGAAATAAAACATGGGATATATATCCAATGGAAGCAAGTCTGGTATTTAGAACGCAACTAAAAGCTTGGTCCACAAGTGATACAACCCGGCAACTCCCAGTATTTAGTGCAATGCTACCCAAAGCAAGAATATCATAAATGAAAATTGTATTCTTACGCTATCGCACATCCTTTTCTTGTGTGCAATGCGCCACCAGGCGGAGTACCCTTCGAGTTGCAGTCACGTTCATTTCTCCAGCAGTATCCATGGCCACTCTGTACGTGCTTTATCACAATGCCCACCGTTAGTAAAACCGACAGCCACACACGAGTGTTCATTCCTGAAAACCCCGGATACAATAAGAGCCAAAAAAATATTGGGCCTTGCACGTGTGGTATTTTATATGAAATTCACGAAACGAGCATTCGGTGAGTTTCATTGATTTCATAACAAATGGGCAAGAGTGTTAGATTCAGTTTAATCATGTAACGATTTTAAATCTAATTGCCAAAGGAATTGCAACAGAGTGTGTGGTGTTGTCACAGGCGGCACTATGACGGTACGCAAAAGTAGGCATGTGCTATAACACGTGTGGTCGCATGAATTCAATTACATGACGTTACCCAAATAATTTATAGAGCCACTATAGAATATGTTCTATGAAAGAGCTATCCTTTGGAAGCACGGGATACACCACAGAATCGAAAAGTATGGAGTGAACAAGTTTTCTTGGCCATACTAGCTAGTTTCGACCAACTAGGCCTCATCAGTGACCCTCAAATATTTTCCAAATTCCACAATGGAATCTATGGTCCCAAAGGACAAGAAACTACACTACGATGAAGGGCAGGGCGACTATTTACGGCCGCCATACATTCCCTTAACACCAGCTGTAGTGACGTTAAATATGTTCTATGAAAGGGTTATCATTTAGAAGCAAGGAATACACTGCAGAACCGAAAAGTATGGAGTTTACAAGTTTTCTGGACCAGACTAGATAGTTTCGGAAAATTAGGCCTCATCAATGGTGCTCGCCTCATAATTCAGGGGTCGTGGGATCGACCCCGGGCTGCTCACGACTTTGGGATAGGTACGACGTACAAATACATTACGATAACACACCCGTGCAACATAGTGCATTTTTCTCACATCTCCAAAATGGCTACTTTTCTGATGACAATCCTTGATAGTTTTCTTATGAATGCTCAAAACACAGGTTGAGGGTGCTCGTTAGAACCGCCTCACTGAGGCGGTTCTAACGAGTACCCACAACCTATGTCTTGGAGCAGAAATAAGAAAAACAAGAGTTCCGCAAGCGGGGCATTATACGCCCGTGGCAATTAGTAAGATGGAGCATATATATACTGACTGTTGCACAAGTTTGGGTTTGTGGAATGTAACCAAGGGGCAATATTTGCTCCATATTCTTATCTGGCACTATCAATAACCCTCAACTGCTCAAACTACCTGTCTCCACCAACTTTTTATGGTCGGTAATAGTTGGTGGACCATAACCTCAAAATAATATAGGCATAATTATGGCAATAAGTGGTGCATTGTAACGTTGAAATAATAGGCCCTGCTCCACATCATAGTCTAACTATACGTAAAGTTTCCGCTTCATCAGATGTAAAATGTTGTAGGCATTATCCGAAAACAAAATATATTTAGAAAAATATGTGAAAGGGGAATAACTCTGGTAATATTTGGCGGACTGTAACCGTAAAACAGTATGCACTGTTCCACACCATGGTCTAGCAATGTATGAAGTTTCAACTTGATTGGATGTAAACTGTAGGAGGAGTTATCCGGAAACGAAAAGTTTACAAAAAATTCAAAGGGGCATAACTCTATTAATATTTAGTGGACCGTAACCTTGAAATAATATGCGCTGCCCCACATCATGGTCTAACTGAGGATGAAGTTTCAGCTTGATCGGATGTAAATTGTAGGAGGAGTTATACGGAAACGAAAGGTTAACACAAAAGGGCATAACTCTAATATGAAATAGGTGCGACCTAACTGCAACCAACTGTTTTGATGCTTATAAACCTCCCATTTTGTGTATTCTATATTGGGTGGGTCTTTGTGAAATGAAAAGATTTTCTAAATGGACATTTGCAGTAGTTCCGTAAAATTCCTATATTAAGACCTCCTTTTGGACTGTTCTAAAGTTTAACAGGATCAAAGGTGGTCCCAGACTGAACAATGACAGCAACAAAATTATAATTGAACTGTGCAGTAGATAGTTAATCTAAAAATAAAAAATAATAATAAACAATAGGGCCATGATGGCCCTGGATCGCTCACCTGATCCATAGAGTAACAAGTGGGCTCCGGGGAGGGCCATTATTGACCCCAGGGCTATAATGTGTATGATGTTGAGGGAGGTCTAACAAGAGGGCCCAGAGGGCCCTGGTTCGCTCACCTGATCCAATGTATAATAAGTGGGCCCCGGGCGAGGTCAATTTTGGCCCCAGGGCTATAATTTGAACAATCTTGGTAGAGGTCCACACGATGAAGCTTCATATCGAATATGAAAGACCTGGGCTTTGTGGTTTCAGAGAAGAAGATTTTAAAGGTTTACCCTGCATAAAGAAGTCTATGTAAAACAAGATTTTCCCTAAATAAGTCTATGTAAAACAAAAGGGCCCCAGAGCAGGGGCTTTTTTGGCCCCAGGGCTATAATTTGAACAATCTTGGTAGAGGTCCACTAGCTGAAGCTTCATAACAAATATCAAAGACCAATGCCTTGTGGTTTCAGAGAAGAAGATTTTTAAAGATTTTCCCTATATAAGTCTATGTAAAACCACAGGGCCACATGGCGGGGGCATTTTTCTTCTCAGGGCTATAATTTGAACAATCTTGGTAGAGGTCCACTAGCTGAAGCTTCATAACAAATATCAAAGACCTAAGCCTTGTGGTTTCAGAGAAGAAGATTTTTAAAGATTTTCCCTATATAAGTCTATGTAAAACCAAAAGGCCCCGGAGCGGGGGCATTTTTGGCCCCAGGGCTATACTTTGAACAATCTTGGTAGAGGTCCACAAGTGTGCTTCATATCAAATATCAAAGACCTGGGCCTTGCAGTTTCAGAAAAGAAGATTTTTAAAGATTTTCCTATATAAGCCTATGTAAAACCAAAGGGCCCTGGGACGGGGGCATTTTTGGCCCCAGCACCATAATTTGAACAATCTTGGTAGGGGTCCACTAGATGAAGTTTCATACCAAATAGCAAAGACCTGGGCCTTGCAGTTTCAGAGGAGAAGATTTTAAAAGATTTTCCCTATATAAGCCCATGTAAAACCAAAGGGCCCCGGTGCGGGGGCATTTTTAGCTCCAGCACTATAATTTGAACCATCTTGGTAGGGGTCCACTAAATGAAGCTTCATACCAAATATCAAACACCTGGGCCTTGCGGTTTCAGAGAAGAAGATTTTTAAAGATTTTTCCTATATAAGCCCATGTAAAACCAAAGGGCCCCGGTGCGGGGGCATTTTCGGCCCCAGCACAATAATTTGAACAATCTTGGTAGGGGTCCACTAGATAAAGTTTCATACCAAATAGCAAATACCTGGGCCTTGCGGTTTCAGAGAAGAAGATTTTTAAAGATTTTCCCTATATAAGCCCATGTAAAACCAAAGGGCCCCGGTGCGGGGGCATTTTCGGCCCCAGCACAATAATTTGAACAATCTTGGTAGGGGTCCACTAGATGAAGCTTCATACCAAATATCAATGTCCTGGGCCTTGCGGTTTCAGAGAAGAAGATTTTTTAAGTTTTCGATGAAAAAAATCTATTTTTGGCTCCTGTGACCTATATGTGCAACGGACCGGAACCATTTGAACAACTTTGAAAGGGGACCACCTAAGGATCATTCCTGTGAAGTTTGGTCAAAATCTGATCAGTGGTTTAGGAGGAGATGTCGTTTGAAGAAAAAGTTTACGGACGCACGCACGCACGCACGGACGCACGCACGACGGACGACGGACAAAAAGTGATCCCAAAAGCTCACCTTGTCACTACGTGACAGGTGAGCTAAAAAGGTGAAGCTTCTTAGCAAATATCAACAAACAATGTTGGCAAAGGTCCATTAGATGAAGCTACACACCAAATATCAAAGACCTGGGCCTTGCGGTTTCAGAGAAGAAGATTTTCAAAGATTATATCTATATAAGTCTAAGTAAAACCAAAGGGCCCCGCGGCGGGGACATTTTTGGCCTCAGAGCTATAATTAAAACAATCTTGATAGAGGTCCACTAGATGAAGCTTCACACCAATTATCAAAACCTGGGCCTTGCTGTTTCAGAAAAGAAGATTTTCAAAGATTATATCTATCTTTAAGTCTATGTTAAACCAAAGGGCCCGGGTCGGGGGCATTTCTGGCCGAGGGCTATAATGTGAACAATCTTGGTAGAGTTCCACTAGATGAAGCTCCATACCAAATATCAAAGACATGGGCCTTGCAGTTTCAGAGAAGAAGATTTTTAAAGATTTCCATATGTATGTCTATGTAAAACCAAAGGGTCTCGGGTGGTGGCATTTTTGGCCCCAGGGCTATAATTTGAACAATCTTGATAGAGGTCCACTGGATGAAATTTCACACCAAATATCAAAGACCTAGGCCTTGTGGTTTCACAGAAGAAGATTTTTAAAGATTTTCACTACATAAATCTATGAAAAACCAAAGGGCCCCGAGGCGGGGGCATTTTTGGTCTCAGGGCTATAATTTGAACAATCTTGGCAGAGGTCCACTAGATGAAGCTTCATACCAAATATCAAAGACCTAGTAGGCCTTGTGGTTTCAGAGAAGAAGATTTTTCAATATTTTCCCAATATACGTCTATGTAAAACCAAAGGACCCGGAGCGGGGGCATTTTTGGCCCCATGGCTATTATTTGAACAATCTTGGTAGAGGTCCACAATATGAAGCTTAATACCAAATATCAAAGGCCTGGGCCTTGCGGTTTCAGAGAAGAAGATTTATTAAGATTTTTCTCATATAAGCCCATGTAAAACCAAAGGGACCCGGGGCGGGGGCATTTTTGGTTCCCGCACTTTAATTTGAACAATATTGGTAGGGTTCACTAGATGAAGCTTCATACCAAATATAAAAGACCTGGGCCTTGCGGTTCCAGAGAAGAAGAGTTTTAAAGATTTTCCCTAAATAAACCCATGCTAAGTCAAAGGGCCCCGGGCGGGGGCATTTTTGGCCCCAGCACTATAATTTTAACAGTCTTGGTAGGGGTCCACTAGATGAAGCTTCATACCAAATATCAAAGACCTTGGCCTTGTGGATTCAGAGAAGAAGATTTTTTAAGTTTTCGGTCAAAAAAAAACAGACTGGAACCATTTGAACAACTTAAAAAGGGGACCACCTAAGGATCATTCCTGTGAAGGTTGGTCAAAATCTGATCAGTGGTTTAGGAGGAGATGTTGTTTGAAGAAATTGTTTATGGATGCACGGACGAATGCATGACAGACGAAAAGTGATCCCAAAAGCTCACCTTGCCATTACATGGCAGGTGAGCGAAAAAAAACAAGAGCTGTCACTATAGGTGACCAATGCCCCCTGTGGGAGCCAATTTCTGAGTTTTTGCAAAATTTCAAGGGGAGATAATTCAGCGAAAAATGACAACAGAGTTATGGCCCTCAGAAAGTAGCCCTTGTGATGGTGAATAAGTGTGTGAAGTTTCATGGGGATAGGTCAAATACTATTGAAGTTATGATCAAGGTTAAACAGACAGACAGGGCAAATACAATAGGGGGGGGGGGGGGGGGGGGGGCATAAAATCACTCCGCCCAGAGAATGATATCTGTATTTAGTAGAACCAGTATTACATGATGCTTCCACGCAGAGCTGAATCCGACCCGCACACGAGCACTGGTAAACCGCTTAGAGGATCTAAGCCTGCCCAGGTAAAGCGGTGCGACAGGGCTGAGATGTGATTTCATCTCAATGTCGGGTAAAAGTCCCACAAACTTGGAAGCAACGTCTCCAAAATGACCTTTACAGTGTTGACGGGGAAGTTAAACCTTAAATCAAACAAACAAAAGAACCAGTATTATTTTTGAAAACTGCAGTTGCATTCTACAAGTATTAATTTTGAAAACTGCAGTTGCATATATACATCTTTAGGGTAGGGAAGAGTTACTATTTCTGTTCAAGAGATAGAAATGTACATTGTTCTGTTCTATCTATCTATCCATCTACCTATCTATCTATCTATCTCCCCAAAGCGACCCCCGCCCATCGGGGCTTGAAGAAATAGATGGGCTGCATGGTGCTTCCACGCGGAGCTGAAACCGACCGCACAGAAGTACTGCCTGGTTAACCGCTTAGAGGATCTATGCCTGCCCAGGGAAAGTGTAGCGAGTCAGACCGTCCATGCTTATAAACCGTATTGGTTTCCTTGGGATACAAGGCTTGAGATGTAATTTCACGCAGAGCTGAATCCGACCGCACACGAGTACTGGTCACCCACTTAGAGGATCTAAGCCTGTCCAGGGAAAGCGGAGCGAGTCTGAACGTCCAAGCCTATAAACCCTATTCACCATAGTTGCATTATTTGCTGGCTCCAGGCTTGCACATTGTCAATATAGGAAAAACAGGTTACCAGACCCCCCTGACCTTTCAAGGTCAGGGGGGTCTGGTTACCTGTTTTTCCAACACTGATAACCTTCAGACTAGGAACCAGCAGATAATGTAAATAAGGTGAATTGGTTTCACTACGCGACAGAGCTTGAGATGTCATTTCATCTCAATGTCGGTTAAAAGTCCCACAAAATTGGAAGCAATGTCTCCAAAATGACTTATATAGTGCTGACTGGGACATTAAACATCAAATCAAACAAACAAATTGAGATGTCATTTCATCTCAATGTCAGGTAAAAGTCTCACAAAATTGGAAGGAACAATATCAAAATGACCTATACGGTGTTGATTGGGACATTAAACATCAAATGAAACAAACAAACCTCGCAATGGGGATGTAAGATGGGTCTAAAAGACGATTCTTCAGGAATCATGATTCCACTATACACAAGTTACAAGTACGTCACATTCGGTGTACATTATTACATACACTCCGAAAGCTTATGCAGTAATTCGAAATTACGACATCTATAACCTGCACAGGCACTGAAAATTCGAGTAGGGTGTAATGCCGGCACTCCATCCTGGGCACCTCCACGCAGGGAACGTTTTGCTCCACCGTGGAGACGCTCGAAAATTGCAGTTTCAGTTATACTAGACTGGTTCAATTTGTTTTACATTACCGGGGCGAATCGCAATTGTTACTTTTTATTACTAACAGTTTTGTTTTTAGGCCCTTTCACTATCGTTAATAAGAATTGTTTGAAAAACCTGAGTATCCGCAGAAAAAAAAACCTGGCCTTTCATTGCAAAACAGTTTTAAATGTATATCAGGTTCTGTCCGTTCGCTCCACGCTGGGAACTTTCCAATAATGCCGGTGCTCCATGCTGGGCACCTCCACGCCCAGAACGGCCACTCCTTTGTGTCCAATAGAACGGTTGATTTATTAATTTCATATAAACCCACCCGTATCGAGACCATTAAACTACAGGACCTTAATAATCCTGAGCTGTTGGGCACGTTAGCAGTCGTACCAGAGTTCTAGCGTTCGCTTAAACTGTGCTAGGCGAGGAGCAACTATAACACTTGTTCCTGTCATTGCTCCACGCTGGGCACTTAGCAGTCGTACTGGGTCATTTGCTTGAAATATGCTGGATTGTAGCGACTGTTAGACCTATTAGGCTGTCCTTTCTCCACGATGGGCAAGTAAGTAGTCGTACTGAAGCAATCTCTTGAACTCTGCTCAACATAAAATGACTTTAGTAAGACCTATTTCTCCCTATTTCTACCCTTATCAAACTGGAGGGTTTGCTTTAACGGTGCTATTGATGGAGCGACTATAAGACCCTTTTCAGCCCTTGCTCAATGCTGGGTGTGTTAGCAATCGAACTGGAGCGTTTGCGTTAACAGTTCTGGACATGGAGCGAATTTAGACCCGTGAGGGTCTGAGAGCAAAATATGAGCTTTTTTATATTTAAAGCTTTTACTTGTAGCAACGTTACTTATTTGAGTTGTTTCCCTTGTTTTATTGGTGGACTTAACGTGTTATTTTATGGAAATTCGTAAACGATCTGATTTATATTTGATTATCCTGAATTTGTTTGCATCATATATTGGTTTGTATGCCTATTGCTCAATGTTTAGATTGACTTTGGCAGACAAAAGTATTGCAAACGGATGCAAGGTTACCACAGCATGCTTATAAGATTCATTTAATATATATAGTTTGCGTCAAGCGGGATTAGAATTAGCTACACACTATATATACCATGCGGCTATTCCTGCCGTTTCTTTACGAGTCGTATTGTTTTTTGTGTGTGATTTGAGGTTAAACGTCCACGTCAAAAGTGTAAAGGTCGTTTTAGAACCTTGCGTCCAATTTTGTGGGGTTTTTTTTTTTACCCGACATTGAGATGGAATGACATTGTAAGTTATGTCGCCCAATGTTTATTAGCATGGACGGTCCGCCTCGCACCGCGGTTCCTGGACAGGCTTAGAATCTCTAAGTGGTTTACACGACGCTGGGCACACAATATATATTTCCAGAGTGCTCGCATGCTCTGTGGTGAGAAAAGAAAAACTATCTGACCATTGCCGGCCTCGCTCATCGCTGGGCACACTATGTATATTTCCAGAGTGTTCGCATGCTCTGTGCTGGGAACAGAACAACTATAAAAGCATTGCCGGCCTCGCTCCACGCTGGGCACACTATATATCTTTCCAGAGTGCTCGTATGCTCTGTGCTGGGAACACAACAACTATAAAACCATTGCCAGCATCGCTCCACGCTGGGCACACTATATATATTTCTAGTGTGCTTGCATGCTCTGTGCGGGGAACAGAACAACTTAAAGACCATTGCCGGCCTCGCTCCACGCTTGGCACACTGTATATATTTCCAGAGTGCCCGCATCCTCTGTGCTGGGAACAGAACAACTATAAGACCATTGCCGGCCTCGCTCCACGCTGGGCACACTATATATATTTCCAGAGTGTTCGCCTGCTCTGTGCTGGGAACAGAAAAACTATAAAAGCATTGCCGGCCTCGCTCCACGCTGGGCACACTATATATCTTTCCAGAGTGCTCGAATGCTCTGTGCTGGAAACAGAACAACTATTAAACCATCGCCGACCCCGCTCCCCGCTTGGAACACTATATATATTTTTCCAGAGTGCTAACATGCTCTGTGCTGAGAACACAACAACTATAAAACCATTGCCAGCCTAGCTCCACGCTGGGCACACTATATGTATTTCTAGTGTGCTTGCATGCTCTGTGCGGGGAACAGAACAACTGTAAGACCATTGCCGGCCTCGCTCCACGCTGGGCACACTATTTATATTTCCAGAGTGTTCGCATGCTCTGTGCTTGGAACAGAACAACTATAAAAGCATTGCAGGCCTCGCTCCACGCTGGGCACACTATATATATATCCAGTGCTCGTATGCTCTGTGCTGGAAACAGAACAACTATTAAACCATCGCCGACCTCGCTCCCCGCTGGGCATACTATATATATTTCCAGAGTGCTCACATGCTCTGTGCTGGGAACACAACAACTATAAAACCATTGCCAGCCTCGCTCCGTGCCGGGCACACTATATATATAGTGTGCTTGCATGATCTGTGCGGGGAACAGAACAACGTAAAGACCATTGTCGGCCTCGCTCCACGCTGGGCACACTATATATATTTCCAGAGTGCTCGCATGCTCTTTGCTGGGAACAGAACAACTATAAGACCATTGTTGGCCTCGCTCCACGCTGGGCACACTATATATATTTCCAGAGTGCTCGCATGCTCTGTACTGGGAACAAAAACAGCTATAAGACAATTGTTGGCCTCGCTCCACACTGGGCACACTATCTATATTTCCAGAGTGCCCGCCTCCTCTGTGCTTGGAACAGAACAACTATAAGACCATTTCCGGCCTTGCTCCACGCTTGGCACACTATATATATGTCCAGAGTGCTCGCATGCTCTTTGCTGGGAACAGAACAACTATAAGACCATTGTTGGCCTCGCTCCACGCTGGGCACACTATATATATTTCCAGAGTGCCCGCCTCCTCTGTGCTTGGAACAGAACAACTACAAGACCATTTCCGGCCTTGCTCCACGCTGGGCACACTATATATATTTCCAGAGTGCTCGCATGCTCTTTGCTGGGAACAGAACAACTATAAGACCATTTCCGGCCTTGCTCCACGCTGGGCACACTATATATATTTCCAGAGTGCTCGCATGCTCTTTGCTGGGAACAGAACAACTATAAGACCATTGTTGGCCTCGCTCCACACAGGGCACACTATCTATATTTCCAGAATGCTCGCATTGTCTGTGCTGGAAACAGAGCAACTATAAGACAATTGCCGGCCCCGCTCCACGCTGGGCACACTTCATATATTTCCAGATTGCTGGCATGCTCTGTGCTGGGAACAGAACGACTATTAAACTATTCCCGGCCTCGCTCCACGCCGGGCACACTATATATATTTCCAGAGTGCTCGCATACTCTGTGCTGGGAACAGAACAACTATAATACCATTGCCGGCCTCGCTCCACGCTGGGCACACAATATATATTTCCAAAGTGCACGAATGATCCGTGCTTGGAACAGAACAATTATAGCCATTGCCGGCCTCGCTCCACGCTGGGCACACTATATATCTTTCCAGAGTGCTCGTATGCTCTGTGCTGGAAACAGAACAACTATTAAACCATCGCCGATCCCGCTCCCCGCTGGGCACACTATATATATTTCCAGAGTGCTCACATGCTCTGTGCTGGGAACACAACAACTATAAAACCATTGCCAGCATCGCTCCACGCTGGGCACCCTATATATATTTCTAGTGTGCTTGCATGCTCTGTGCGGGGAACAGAACAACTTAAAGACCATTGCCGGCCTCGCTCCACGCTTGGCACACTGTATATATTTCCAGAGTGCCCGCATCCTCTGTGCTGGGAACAGAACAACTATAAGACCATTGCCGGCCTCGCTCAACGCTGGGCACACTATATATATTTCCAGAGTGTTCGCCTGCTCTGTGCTGGGAACAGAAAAACTATAAAAGCATTGCCGGCCTCGCTCCACGCTGGGCACACTATATATCTTTCCAGAGTGCTCGTATGCTCTGTGCTGGAAACAGAACAACTATTAAACCATCGCCGACCCCGCTCCCCGCTGGGAACACTATATATATTTTTCCAGAGTGCTAACATGCTCTGTGCTGAGAACACAACAACTATAAAACCATTGCCAGCCTCGCTCCACGTTTGGCACACTATTTATATTTCTAGTGTGCTTGCATGCTCTGTGCGGGGAACAGAACAACTGTGAGACCATTGCCGGCCTCGCTCCACGCTGGGCACACTATTTATATTTCCAGAGTGTTCGCATGCTCTGTGCTTGGAACAGAACAACTATAAAAGCATTGCCGGCCTCGCTCCACGCTGGGCACACTATATATATTTCCAGTGCTCGTATGCTCTGTGCTGGAAACAGAACAACTATTAAACCATCGCCGACCTCGCTCCCCGCTCGGCATACTATATATATTTCCAGAGTGCTCACATACTCTGTGCTGGAAACACAACAACTATAAAACCATTGCCAGCCTCGCTCCGTGCCGGGCACACTATATATATAGTGTGCTTGCATGCTCTGTGCGGGGAACAGAACAACGTAAAGACCATTGCCGGCCTCGCTCCACGCTGGGCACACTATATATATTTCCAGAGTGCTCGCATGCACTTTGCTGGGAACAGAACAACTATAAGACCATTGTTGGCCTCGCTCCACGCTGGGCACACTATATATATTTCCAGAGTGCTCGCATGCTCTGTACTGGGAACAAAAACAGCTATAAGACAATTGTTGGCCTCGCTCCACACTTGGCACACTATCTATATTTCCAGAGTGCCCGCCTCCTCTGTCCTTGGAACAGAACAACTATAAGACCATTTCCGGCCTTGCTCCACGCTGGGCACACTATATATATTTCCAGAGTGCTCGCATGCTCTTTGCTGGGAACAGAACAACTATAAGACCATTGTTGGCCTCGCTCCACGCTGGGCACACTATATATATTTCTAGAGGGCCCGCCTCCTCTGTGCTTGGAACAGAACAACTATAAGACCATTTCCGGCCTTGCTCCACGCTGGGCACACTATATATATTTCCAGAGTGCTCGCATGCTCTTTGCTGGGAACACAACAACTATAAGACCATTTCCGGCCTTGCTCCACGCTGGGCACACTATATATATTTCGAGAGTGCTCGCATGCTCTTTGCTGGGAACAGAACAACTATAAGACCATTGTTGGCCTCGCTCCACACAGGGCACACTATCTATATTTCCAGAGTGCTCGCATTGTCTGTGCTGGGAACAGAGCAACTATAAGACACTTGCCGGCCCCGCTCCACGCCTGGCACACTTCATATATTTCCAGATTGCTGGCATGCTCTGTGCTGGGAACAGAACGACTATAAAACTATTCCCGGCCTCGCTCCACGCCGGGCACACTATATATATTTCCAGAGTGCTCGCATGCTCTGTGCTGGGAACAGAACAACTATAATACCATTGCCGGCCTCGCTCCACGCTGGGCACACAATATATATTTCCAAAGTGCACGAATGATCCGTGCTTGGAACAGAACAATTATAAGCCATTGCCGGCCTTGCTCCACGCTGGGCACACTATATATCTTTCCAGAGTGCTCGTATGCTCTGTGCTGGAAACAGAACAACTATTAAACCATCGCCGACCCCGCTTCCCGCTGGGCACACTATATATATTTCCAGAGTGCTAACATGCTCTGTGCTGGGAACACAACAACTATAAAACCATTGCCAGCATCGCTCCACGCTGGGCACACTATATATATTTCTAGTGTGCTTGCATGCTCTGTGCGGGGAACAGAACAACTTAAAGACCATTGCCGGCCTCGCTCCACGCTTGGCACACTGTATATATTTCCAGAGTGCCCGCATCCTCTGTGCTGGGAACAGAACAACTATAAGACCATTGCCGGCCTCGCTCCACGCTGGGCACACTATATATATTTCCAGAGTGTTCGCCTGCTCTGTGCTGGGAACAGAAAAACTATAAAAGCATTGCCGGCCTCGCTCCACGCTGGGCACACTATATATCTTTCCAGAGTGCTCGTATGCTCTGTGCTGGAAACAGAACAACTATTAAACCATCGCCGACCCCGCTCCCCGCTGGGAACACTATATATATTTTTCCAGAGTGCTAACATGCTCTGTGCTGAGAACACAACAGCTATAAAACCATTGCCAGCCTCGCTCCACGCTGGGCACACTATATATATTTCTAGTGTGCTTGCATGCTCTGTGCGGGTAACAGAACAACTGTAAGACCATTGCCGGCCTCGCTCCACGCTGGGCACACTATTTATATTTCCAGAGTGTTCGCATGCTCTGTGCTTGAAACAGAACAACTGTAAAAGCATTGCCGGCCTCGCTCCACGCTAGGCACACTATATATATTTCCAGTGCTCGTATGCTCTGTGCTTGAAACAGAACAACTATTAAACCATCGCCGACCTCGCTCCCCGCTGGGCATACTATATATATTTCCAGAGTGCTCACATGCTCTGTGCTGGGAACACAACAACTATAAAACCATTGCCAGCCTCGCTCCGTGCCGGGCACACTATATATATATAGTGTGCTTGCATGCTCTGTGCTGGGAACAGAACAACGTAAAGACCATTGTCGGCCTCGCTCCACGCTGGGCACACTATATATATTTCCAGAGTGCTCGCATGCTCTTTGCTGGGAACAGAACAACTATAAGACCATTGTTGGCCTCGCTCCACGCTGGGCACACTATATATATTTCCAGAGTGCTCGCATGCTCTGTACTGGGAACAAAAACAGCTATAAGACAATTGTTGGCCTCGCTCCACACTGGGCACACTATCTACATTTCCAGAGTGCCCGCCTCCTCTGTGCTTGGAACAGAACAACTATAAGACCATTTCCGGCCTTGCTCCACGCTGGGCACACTATATATATTTCCAGAGTGCTCGCATGCTCTTTGCTGGGAACAGAACAACTATAAGACCATTGTTGGCCTTGCTCCACGCTGGGCACACTATATATATTTCCAGAGTGCTCGCATGCTCTGTGCTGGGAAGAGAACAAATATAAAATCATTGTTGGCCTCGCTCCGCGCTGGGCACAATATACATATTTCCGGAGCGCTCGCATGCTCTGTGCTGGGAACAGAACAATTATAAGACCATTGTTGGCCGCGCTCCACGCTGGACACACTATATATATCAAATGGGCGCTCGCTTGCTCTGTGATGGGAACATAACAACTACAAGACCATTGTTGGCCTCCCTCCATGCTGGGCACACTACATATGTTTCCAGAGTGCTCGCATGCTCTGTGCTGGGAACACAACACTATAAGACAATTGTTGGACTCGCTCCACGCAGGGGCACACTATCTATATTTCCAGAGTGCTTGCATTGTCTGTCCTTGGAACAGAACAACTATAAGACCATTGCCGGCCCCGCTCCACGCTGGGCACACTATTTATATTTCCAGAGTGCTGACATGATCTGTGCTGGGAAGAGAACAACTATAAAACCATTCCCGGCCTCGCTCCACGCCGGGCACACTATATATATTTCCAGAGTGCTCACATGCTCTGTGCTGGGAACAGAACAACAATAAGACCATTGCCGGCCTCGCTTCACGCTGGGCACATTATATATATTTCCAAAGTGCTCGAATGATTCGTGCTTGGAATAGAACAACTATAAACCACTGCCGGCCTCGCTCCACGCTGGGCACATATATATTTCCAGAGTGCTCGCATGCTCTGTGTTGGGAACAGAACAAATATAAGACCATTGTTGGCCTCGCTCCACGCTGGACACTATATATATATTTCTAGAGTGCTCGCATGCTCTTTGCTGGGAACAGAACAACTATTATAAGACCATTGTTGGCCTCGCTCCACGCTGGGCACATTATATATAATTCCAGAGCGCTCGTATGCTCTGTGCTTGGAACTGAACAACTATAAGACAATTTTCGGCCTCACTCCACGCTGGGTACACTATATATATTTTCCAGAATGCTCGCATGCTCTGTGCTGGAAACTGAACAATTGTTGGCCTCGCTCCACGCTGGGCACACTATATTTATTTCCAGAATGCTAGCATGCTCTGTGCTGGGAAAAGAAAAACTATCTGACCATTGCCGGCCTCGCTCCTCGCTGGGCACACTATGTATATTTCCAGAGTGTTCGCATGCATTGTGCTTGGAACAGAACAACTATAAGACCATTGACGGCCTCGTTCTACGCGTGGCACACTATATATATTTCCAGAGTGCCCGCATCCTCTGTGCTGGGAAAAGAACAACTTTATGACCATTGCCGGCCTCGCTCCACGCTGGGCACACTATATATATTTCCAGAGTGTTCGCATGCTCTGTGCTGGAAACAGAACAACTATAAAAGCATTGCCGGCCTCGCTCCACGCTGGGCACACTATATATCTTTCCAGTGTGCTCGTATGCTCTGTGCTGGAAACAGAACAACTATTAAACCATCGCCGACCTCGCTCCCCACTGGGAACACTATATATATTTCCAGAGTGCTCACATGCTCTGTGCTGGGAACACAACAACTATAAAACCATTGCCAGCCTCGCTCCACGCTGGGCACACTATATATATTTCTAGTGTGCTTGCATGCTCTGTGCGTGGAACAGAACAACTTAAAGATCATTGCGGCCTCGCTCCACGCTGGGCACACTATATATATTTCCAGAGTGCCCGCATCCTCTGTGCTGGGAACAGAACAACTATAAGACCATTGCCGGCCTCGCTCCACGCTGGGCACACTATATATATTTCCAGAATGCTCGCATGCTCTGTACTGGGAACAGAACAGCTATAAGACAATTGTTGACCTCCCCCAATGCTGGGCACACCATATATATTTCCAGACTGCTCGCATGATCTGCGCTGGGAACACAACACTATAAGACAATTGTTTGCCTCGCTCCACACTGGGTACACTATCTATATTTCCAGAGTGCTCGCATTGTCGGCGCTGGGAACAGAACAACTATAAGACCATTGCCGGCCCCGCTCCACGCTGGGCACACTACATATATTTCCAGAGTGCTGGCATGCTCTGTGCTGGGAACAGAACGACTATAAAACTATTCCCGGCCTCACTCCACGCCGGGCACACTATATATATTTCCAGAGTGCTCGCATGCTCTGTGCTGGCCAGGTCGCTTGAATTGTGCCGGAGGTGGAGCGACTGTTATGCCTACTCTTGCCACTGCTCCACGCTGGGCACTTTCACAATCTTAATGGCGTTGTCGCACAGAGCGTGCGACAGATCCAGTAGAATATGTACCGCTCCCAGCGTGGATCATAAGCAGGAAAAGGTATTATACTTGCTCTGTACCTAGCAAAAGAGCTAGCGTCCGATCCAGTAGGACACGTAACGTTCCCAGCGTGGAGCAAGTGCAGAAAAAGAGCTTATAGCCGCTCTGTTTCCGGCAAAGAGGAAGCGACTGCTCAGATAGTACTGTCAAAGTGTCCAGTAGAATGCGAAACGTTCCCAGCGTGGAGCAAGGGAGGAATCAGTTTTAGAGCTGCTCCGCTCACAACACAGAGAAGCGACTGCTCCAATACAATATGCAACGTCCCCAGCGTGGAGCAAGGACAGGCCGGCGATCCATGCTAGGCACCTCATTTGCTCCACCGTGGACACACTCTTTTCCTGCAGTTGCAGCTATACTTTGAAGCAATAGTTATATAAATTTATCATTGTCAATTTATTAGCTCCCGTTGAGTAGAAGTCAAATTATGACGATTTAATGTAACGATGTAGATGTAGCCTATTATACTTTATAGAAATACGATTGGAGAGCATGCATCTTGTCACTTTCAAGTTATCATTAGCAAAAGTTGATGCTTGAACCTGGCAAGGGAGACAACAATAGAATCGGAACCACAAGAAAAGGTTATTTCATGTTAAACAGCTAATGTCTGCGTTTGACTTTCAACAATGTGAAAAATAAATTCCAAAAATAAACAATATTTTTTTCAAGAGTGTTATTTTAATCGTGGTAGTTTTTTTTGTTCGTATTTAATCGAATACTTATCGGCCATGAGGCACCAGCCTTACTTAAAAATACATAGTGACTAATATATATATATATATTGTTTTGTGAGCATTGGTTTGGGTTTTACGGCCCTTTCAAGATTATTTCACTCATATCGAGCCGATCGTTAATCAGAGGTGGGCGAAAACCGGAATACCCGGAGAAAAACCACCTGACCTTCCGTTGCAGAACTTGGCGTCTCACACGTGGCCCGAGCAAGGCTCGAACCTACGGCGGTGAGAGACCTAATGACTAAGAGTCAGCGCTCTTATCCACTAGGCCACGGAGGCCCGTCCGTGTTTTGTGAGCATAAAAATGTCATATCATATCGTCAATAAATAAGTCTTGATTATACACCAAACCGTTTTTCAAGTCAAGAAAAATCTATTTTAACTCGGTATAGTTTTTACAAGTTAAAGCTTTTTCTACCGACTATATAGGGCCTTACATGTTGGAAACATTTCAGCTTAGAAATACTACTTCAAAGTGAACACAAATTAAGATGAAGTGTGGCTGTGCTTGCATGGGAGCGGTCGCTTGGTCTGTGCTGGGCACGGAATAACTATTATACATTCCTGCCCTTGCTCCATGCTGGGAACTTTCAGTATATATTATACTGAAGCATTCAGGAGCACGGAGCACGGAGCAACTTAAGTCCTAAACCTGCACTTGCTCCAAGCTGAGCACATTACGTACTATAGTGAAACGGTCACTTGCTCTGTGCTGGGCACGGATCAACAATAAGAAAGACCTATTTCTTGCCTTGCTCCACGCTGGGGACGTCACGTGTTCTATTGGATGTTTCGCTGGATATAAGATACACTATCTATATTTCCAGAGTGCTCGCAAACAGAACAACTATAAGACCATTGCCGGCCCCGCTCCACGCTGGGCACACTATATATATTTCCAGAGTGCTGGCGTGCTGGCATGCTCTGTGCTGGGAACAGAACAACTATAAAACCATTGCCGGCCTCGCTCCACGCCGGGCACACTATATATATTTTCAGAGTGCTCGCATGCTCTCTGCTGGGAGCAAAACAATTATAAGACCATTATCAGCCTCGTTCAACGCTGGGCACACTATATATATATTTCCAAAATGCTCGAATGCTATGTGCTTGGAATAGAATAACTATAAACCATTGCCGCACTAGCTCCACGCTGGGCACAGTATATATATCTTTCCAGAGTGCTCGTATGCTCTGTGCTGGGAACAGAACAAATATAAGACCATTGTTGGCCTCGCTTCACGCTGGGCACACAGTATATATTTCCGGTGTGCTCGCATGCTCTGTGCTGGGAACACAGCAGCTATAAGACCATTGTTGGCCTCGCTCCATGCTGGGCACACCATATATATTTCCAGAGTGCTCACATGCTCTGTGCAGTGAACAGAACACTATAAGACAATTGTTGGCCTCGCTCCACGCTACGCACACTATCTATATTTCCAGAGTGCTCGCATCGCCTGTACTGGGAACAGACCAACTATAAGACCATTGCCGGCCCCGCTCCACGCTGGGTACACTATACATGTACATATTTCCAGAGTGCTGGCATGGCCTGTGCTGGGAACAGAACAAGTATACAACCATTCCCGGCCTCGCACCAAACCGGGCACACTATATATATTTCCAGCGTGCTCGCTTGCTCTTGTGCTGGGAACAGAACAACTATAAGACCATTGCCGGCCTCGATCCACGCTGGGCACACTATATATTTTTCCAAAGTGCTCGAATGATCCGTGCATGGAACAGAACAACTATAAACCATTGCCGGCCTCGCTCCACGCTGGGCACAGTATATAGATTTCCAGAGTGTTCGCATGCTCTGTGCTGGGAACAGAACAAATATGAGACCTTTGTTGGACTCGCTCCGCACTGGGCACACTATATATATTTCCGGAGCGCTCGCATGCTCTGTGCTGTGAACAGAACAACTATAAGACCATTGTTGGCCATGATACACGCTAGGCACACTATATTTATTTCAAGAGCGCTCGCATGCTCGGTGCTGGGAACTGAAAAACTATAAGACCATTGTTGGCCTCGCTCCACGCTAGAGAAACTATATATATTTCCAGAGTGCTCGCTTGCTTTGTGGTGGGAACAGAACAACTATAAGACCATTGCCGACCTCGCTCCACGCTAGGCACACTATATATATTTCCAGAGTGCTCGCATGCTCTGTGCTGGGAACAGAACAACTATAAGACCATTGTTGGCCTCGCTCCACGCTGGGCACACTTTTTATATGTCCAGATAGCTAGTATGCTCTCTGCTGGAAACAGAACAACTGTATAACCATTGTTGGCCTCGCTCCACGCTGGACACACATTTTATATATTTCCAGAGTGCTTTCATGCTCTGTGCTGGGAACAGAACCACTTATAAGACCAGTGTTGGCCTCGCGCCACGCTGGGCACACTATATATATTTCAAGAGTGCTCGCATGCTCTGTGCTCTTAACAGAACAACTATAAGACCATTGTTGGCCTCTCTCCATGCCGGGCACACTATGTATGCTTCCAGAGTGCTCGCACGCACTGTGCTGGGAACAGAACAACTATAAGACCCTGTTCCCAGCACAGAGCATTCGAGCGCTCTGGAAATATATATAGTGTGCCCAGCGTAGAGCGAGACCAACAATGGTCTTATAGCTGTTCTGTTCCCAGCACAGAGCATGCGAGCGCTCCGGAAATATATATAGTGTGCCCAGCGTGGAGCGCGGCCGGCAATGGTCTTATAATTGTTCTGTTCCCAGCACAGAGCATGCGAGCACTCTGGAAATATATATACTGTGAACAACGTGGAGCGAGGCCGGCAATGGTTTAGAGTTGTTCTGTTCAAAGCACATAACATTCGAGAACTTTTGAAATATATATAGTGTGCCAGCGTGGAGCGAGGCCGGCAATGGTCTTATAGTTGTTCTGTTCCCAGCACAGAGTATGCGAGCTCAATGAAAATATATATAGTGTGCCCAGCGTAGAGCGAGGCCGGCAATGGTCTTATAGTTGTTCTGTTCCCAGCACAGAGCATGTGAGCACTCTGGAAATATATATAGTGTGCCCAGCGTGGAGCGGGGCCGGCAATGGCCTTATAGTTGTTCTGTTCCAAGCACAGAGAATGCGAGGTGTCTGGAAATATAGATAGTGTGCCCAGCGTGGAGTGAGGCCAACAATGGTCTTATAGTTGTTCTGTTCCCAGCACAGAGCATGCGAGCACTCTGGAAATATACGTGGTGTGTCCAGCGTGGAGCGGGGTCAACAATGGTCTTATAGCTGTTCTGTTCCCAGCACAGAGCATGCGGGCACTCTGGAAATATATATAGTGTGCCCAGCGTGGAGCGAGGCCAACAATGGTCTTATAGTTGTTCTGTTCCCAGCACAGAGCATGCGAGCACTCACTTTGTATAAGAATACCCATGCTGAGACGTTTCTGACACGTATAGGCGAGGTACTTTTATTTTTATGGTCAAACTAATTCCTTGAGAAATTCTTTTAACACCAAAACACAGGGCTATGCTATATTAATTACCAAAAAAAAGTCCTCAAAAAATATCCGTGCCAGTTCTGAGAAAATTAGGATTTAATCCGCAGAAAAAGCATTAGATAAGTAATGGCCAGATAACAGCACCATACACTGTTTTACCGGCTGTAAGGCTCCTCACGCGCAAACAAATGACGTCATCAAAAACAAAACTTACGTCAGAAATTGATAAAAAGTGCAGTCTTTCTACATTCTATTTTTTTTAATACATGCCATTTATATTTTCCTTGTATGCTATTGATAAACAAGGTCGATGTTCAAGTTGTAAGAATAAACTTTTTTTTTTTTGGTCGGAAAATACATTCGTCAATGTCTCATGACAAAATTTTAATGTATGGAAGCACATTTGTGCCATCAGAATCAAATGAATTAATATCGTAAATATGTGCATACGGTGTATTCCGGTAACATGGCGCACGTAAGATTTTGATAGCTATGTGTGACTTTGTGGAAGCAACCACTCAAAAATCACAATCAGAACAATTGCAACACTGTCCTATCTACTTACTGCAATAGAAATTGGCCGCTGACTTTTTAACAGGCAGGAAAAATAAATAGGGCGTACCCCCTTGAAATTGATTTACAAAGTTTGTCTCCCAACATTGCCCACAATAACTGTTTTGAGCTGACTGAACACAAAGGTTGACTCAAACAACCTTAAAATGGGCAAAATACGGATGAGAAAAATATCCTTCAGCTAATTTGCCATGAGGAATCCATATATGAAAACCCTGGCATACAAGGTTCTAAAGTTTTGCTATGCATCACAAAGCATAGGCCTACAATGTACCCAAAGTGACAAAGGGCCATTAGCCACAAAGTATTTTTCGGAATTTAGTCAAAAGTTTATCAGGACATCTACTCGTCACCAACTTACAAGGCTCTAGCTCCAATAGATTTTGAGATATTTTGCTGACAAGATTTTATAAAAAAATTCAAAGGGTAATAACTTTTGAAAGGGGCATAATCTGGATAAGAAAAAAATACGCGTTAGCTAATTTTCCATGAAGAATCTATATAGGAAATTTCAAAACCCTAGCATGGATGTTTCTTGTGTTATGCTATGCATCAAAGGCGTAACGGAAAGTCGAATGGACGAATCAGAAGCAATATGCCCCTCCGACTTTTTTAAAGTTTGGGGTCATAAAAACATAACGAAAACACGCATATTCAAATCTATGGGAAGATTTGATCATCCCCAAAAAAATCCAGAGAAAAATTCTGAGGTTTTTCTTATTCATCACGAAAACGAGACATTGCTTCCAAGTTTGTAGGGCTTTTACCTGACATTGAGATGAAATGACATCTCAATCCCTGCCGCCAAATGAATCCAAAAGGGTTTACATACATGCATGGACAGGCTGACTCGCAGCAACTTTTCTGGATAGTCTCAGCGGTTTAGCAGTACTCATATGCGGTCGGTACCAGTTCTTTGCGGAAGCATGAGCAGCCCAATCAATTACTCCAAGCCCAGATGGGTGGGGTAAAAAACACGCCTATATATTTTTGACCCCTCGAATCCCACTTTTATATACTACGGGGATAAATATTTTAATTTAAAAATTTCTTATATCAGCTCAAAAACATAGATTGTGGGTACTCGATAGAACCGCCAAGTTCAGGCGGTTCTGTCGAGCTCCGCAATCTATGTTTAGAGCAGAAATAAGAAAAATATCATTTTTTTTTTCATTTTTGGGCTGAACAATTGACAATGGTTTTGCTTAGGCGTATTTCGTATTTTCTGCTCAAAAGCATAGATTGTGGGTACTCGATAGAAACCCCCTCCTACTGGAGTTTTAGTTTATACTAATTTAATTTAGTTCGATTGCGATGAAAGCCTCAAGCTTAAATAATCGCTCTCGAACACTCATTCCGGATGTTTTCACGCGCAAGAGGGAGAGGCAGTTGACTTTTTACACCACAGCTACCCATTTACACCTGGGTGAGTGGGGCAGTGGGGAGTTTTAGGGGGTGTACATGTACATTATTTTTGTTATTTCTGCTAAAAGAAGCCTCCATGATGTAGTTGATAAGCTACTAGCCTCATAAACCAGGAGTCGTGGGTTCGATCCAAGGGCTTCTCCAGACTCTCAGATGAGTCTTTAAACCGAGGTCCGGTCTCCGTATGCAGGGGTTTCATCAATAGACGGGTAGTGGAGATTTTCCCGTTTACTTAGACATTATTCCCCTTCTACGCTTGATAAATTTGTAAGGGCTTTTTTCAGATAACATTGAAAATCACACTCCTAGCTTTCGTTGAAATCTAGATGCCGAAATGTTTTTGAAACCATTGCATATGACATTTGCTGTTGACGGGATGTAAACCTCAAACACACTCACTCTCTTATTTCTGCTCAAAACATAGATGAGGCAGTCCTATTGAGTATCAACAATCTCAAGCTATGTTTTTGAGCAGAAAAAAACATAACCCCTAAACCCAAAGTTTTTCGAGTATATAGATAAAAGTAGGTTAGTGGGGGTCAAAATTATATGGGCATGTTTTCGTGATATATATATATTTGTCAATTTGTATGTTGCAGTAAGGCTGGTGTCTCATAAACTTACAAGTATTCATCGAAAAACAAAACAAAAGGAAAGACAAAAAACTACCACATTTAAAACAGCACATTTGAACGAATATTGTTTGTTTATGTTTTTTATTTTTCATAAATTGTTGAAAATGAAACGGAGAAAATAGCTATTTAATATTGAATAACTTTTCTTGTTGTTCCGATTCTATTGTTGTCTCCCTTGTTCAGGTACACGTATCAACTTTTTCGAATGATAACTTGAAAGTGCCAATCATATAATAATTTACATCTACATCTTTAGATTGAACCTTCATAATTTGACTTTTACTCAACGGGAGCTTATAAACTTGCAATCAAAAATAATTAATGCTTCTATAGATTTTTTTTTTTTCAATTATAATGGACCCTGTGAAAATGTGCTCAAATTTTAATGAACCGAGCAGTCTATGTATAGCTGCAACTGTAGGAAAAAAGTGTGCCCACGGTGGAGCAAACGTTCCCAGCGTGGAGATGCCCAGCATGGAGCGCCGTCATTACACCCTGCAGCATATCATTCGAGCACTTTGGAATATATATAGTGTTCCCAGCTTGGAGCAAGGCCAACAATGGTCTTATAGTAGTTCTGTTCCCAGCACAGAGCATGCGAGCACTCTGAAAATATATAAAGTGTGCTCGGTGTGGAGCGAGGCCGGCAATGGTTTTATAGTTGTTCTGTTCCCAGCACAGAGCATGGCAGCACTCTGGAAATATATATAGTGTGCCCAGCGTGGAGCGGGCCCGGCAATGGTCTTATATTTGTTCTGTTCCCAGCACAGAGAATGCGAGCACTCTGGAAAAATAGATAGTGTGCCCAGCGTGGAGCGAGGCCAACAATGGTCTTATAGTTGTTCTGTTCCCAGCACAGAGCATGCGAGCACTCTGGAAATATATATGGGGTGCCCAGCATGGAGCGAGGCCAAGAATGGTCTTATGGCTGTTTTGTTCCCAGCACAGAGCATGAGAGCACTCTGGAAATAAATATGGAGTGCCCAGCATGGAGCGAGGCCAAGAATGGTCTTATACCTGTTTTGTTCCCAGCACAGAGCATGAGAGCACTCTGGAAATAAATATGGAGTGCCCAGCATGGAGCGAGGCCAAGAATGGTCTTATACCTGTTTTGTTCCCAACACAGAGCATGAGAGCACTCGGAAATATATGTAGTGTGCCCAGCGTGGAGCGGGGCCGGCAATGGTCTTATAGTTGGTCTGTTCCCAGCACAGACGATGCGAGCACTCTGGAAATATAGATAGTGTGCGTAGCGTGGAGCGAGGCCAACAATTGTCTAATAGTGTTCTGTTCCCAGCACAGAACATGCGAACACTCTGGAAATATATATGGTGTGCCCAGCATGGAGCGAGGCCAACAATGGTCTTATAGCTGTTCTTTCCCAGCACTTAGCATGCGAGCACTCCGGAAATATATATTGTGTGCCCAGCGTGAAGCGAGGCCAAAAATGGTCTTATATTTGTTCTGTTTCCAGCACAGAGCATGCGAGCACTCAGGAAATATATATACTGTGCCAAGCGTGAAGCGAGTATTCAGCGTCATATTTCTTCCGATTCAGGCATGGCCTAAGCACACAAGGACAAAATGAACGTCGCATAGCGTCATATATGGGGATTCTATTTTTGTCACGAACTAAAAATAGATCTAACTAGTGTGCGAAACCTAGTTAGGGAATCCCTCTCAAACTCGTTTACCTGTCATCATAATTGTTCTCATTTTTGCATAAAATGCATTAATTTGTATTGTTTTAAAGAAAAATACCGGCTATATGTATTTTATTTTTCGAAGCATTTTTCCAGATATCTCAATAATGCACCTTTATATCAATTTTACATGGCCACAATCCTCGCCCTTATTCCATCGCGATCAAGACAAATAACTATTTCAGTCCGCATGAAGGCCTTCTAAAACGTCCCACAAAATTGGAAGCAACGTCTCCAAATGACCTTTACAGTGTTGACGGCGACGTTAAATCTCAACACCAATATGTTCCCAGTGTGGAGCATTGAGTTATATAAAGTGAATGACTGAACGGGTTTTTAAGGTAACCGGGCGCTATAAGCACATAGGGGCTACCCTATATAAAGTGTTAATACAGCTAATATATATATATTAAATGAATCTCATAAGCATGATGGGGAAACCTTGCATCCGTTTGCAATACTCTGAGAAACATTTGTCTGCCAAAGCCAATCTAAACATTGAGCAATAGGCATACTAACAAATAAAATGCAAACAAAATGCAAGTTGACCAAATATAAATCACATCGATTACGAATTTCCATAAAATTACATGTTCAGTCATTTATCCACAGTTCACCAACAAACAAGGGAAACAACTCAAATAAGTAACGTTGCTACAAGTAAAAGCTTTCAATATAAAAAAAATCGGCCATCACAGGTCTAGCTCCAGAAATGTTAACGCCAACGCTTCAGTTCGATTGCTAACGTACCCAGCGGTGAGTAAGGGCTGAAAGGGTCTTACAGTCGCTCCATCAATAGTACCGTTAAAGCAAACGCTCCAGTTTGATCCTAAAGTGCCCAGCGTGGAGCAAGGGTAGAAATAGGGAGAAATATTTCTTACTTAGAGCATAGTTCAAGAGATTGCTTCAGTACGACTACTTACTTGCCTTGCGTGGAGAACGGACGGCCTAATAGGTCTAACAGTCGCTACGCATCAAGTATATTTCAAGCAAACGATCCAGTACGACTGCTATATGTATTGTGCCCAGCGTGGAGCAATGACAGGAATAGGTTTTGCTCCTCGCCTAGCACAGTTTAAGCGAACGCTACAGTACTCTGGTACGACTGCTAACGTGCCCAACAGCTCAGGATTATTAAGGTCCTGCAGTTCAATGGTCTCGATTCGGGCGGGTTAATATGAAATTAATAAACCAACGGTTCTATTGGATACAAAGGAGTGGCCGTTCTGAGCGTGGAAGTGCCCAGCATGGAGCGCCGGTGGCATTACACACTGCAACATTGGAACGTTCCCAGCGTGGAGCGAACGGACAGAATCGATATACCAGCATAAAACCGTCTTGCAATGAAACACCAGGTGTTTTTTGCTTTTTTTCTGCGGATACTCAAGTTTTTTACACAATTCTCATTAACGATAGTGAAAGGACCCTAAACAAAACTTTTAGTACCACGTTCGCAGCGTGGACCAGGCCCATTGTCGCGCTATACCAGGTACGGTGCAAGCTAACTGCTAACGTTCCCAGGGTGGAGCAACAACAGGAATAGGCCCGTTGTCGCCCCCAGATAACAGGTGCTGTTCAAGCTAACGTGCCAGAACCAATCCCAACGTTCCCAGGGTGGAGTAACAACAGGAATAGGCCCATTGTCGTTCTATGACAGGTAGAGTTGGAATAACCACTCCCAACGATCGCAGGCCGGCCTCGGTAGCTAAGTCGGATGCGCGTCTGACTGGTGATCAGGAGGACGCGGGTTCGATTCCTGCCGGGGTCGGCAACATTCTTTCGTGGAGATCGATCATGAAATCTTTTCTACGGTCATTCTCTCCCTTCCGCTGATTCAAGAAATTGCGGTTTTCAGTTTCTGGCTGAAGAATGTGCACTGAACTGGTTATCCGCTTACGTAAAAGCCTGCCCAGGAAAGTGTGGTTGGGTACGTAAACTGACCGCCTC
Source organism: Lucinisca nassula (assembly GCA_963580285.1). Classification (NCBI taxonomy): domain Eukaryota; kingdom Metazoa; phylum Mollusca; class Bivalvia; order Lucinida; family Lucinidae; genus Lucinisca; species Lucinisca nassula. The sequence continues at coordinate 53,960,959 of OY757026.1, read as the reverse complement.
AAAAATGACCTAAATCGTTTTGACTGGGCCGTTAAACTCCAACACAAAACACAAACGATCCCAGGGCGGAGCAATGGCAGGAATAGGACCATTGTCGCTCCACGACCGGAACAACTCAAGCTAACGTACCAATACGGCTTCTAACGTTCCCAGGGTGGAGCAACGACAGGAATGGCCCATTGTCGCTCCACGACAGGAACAATTCAAGCTAACGTACCAATACGACTCATAACGTTCCCAGCGTGGAGCAACGACAGGACTAGGCCCATTATCGCTCCATGATAGGTACAGTTCAAGCTTACTTTCCAGTACCACTGCCAACGTTCCCAGGGTGGAGCAACGGCAAGAAATCGGCCTATTGTCGTTCCATCACAGATACAGTTAATGCTAACCCTGCAAGCACACTTCGCCAGGGCAACGTCAAATCAACGTCGGTGTAACGTCAACCGACGTTCATGCGACGTTGTATGAACGTCATGACGTTGCATCGACGTTGATGTGACGTCACAATTTCGTCATGTGCCTGCTGGGAACGCACCAATACGACTGCCCAGGTTCCCTGGGTTGAGCAACGGCAGGAAGGGCGTATTGTTCAAGCCTACGTACCAATACGACTGCTAACTTTCCCAAGGTGGAGCATAGAAGCCTCCGTGGTGCAGTATTTACGCTACTCGCCTTGGAAACCAGGGGTCGCAGGATCGATCCCAGGCTTCTCCAGACTTTCGGATGAGTCTTTAAACCGAGGTCCCGTCTCCGTATCACATTAGCTGTTGGTGGGACGTAAAACTCAAAAACACCCATCCCAAGGTGGAGCAACGGCAGGAATAGGCTCAATGTCGCACCACGACACGTGAAGTTCAAGTCTACGTACCAATGCGACTGCTAACATTCCCAGGGTGGAGCAACGGCAGGAATAGGCTCTTTGTCGCTCAATTGCAGTTAGAATCCGCCGGCCCCCGCGCATAGGGGCTTGAAGAAAAATATGGGCTGCATGATGCTTCCACGCAGAGATGAATCCGGCCAGCACACTAGTACTGGTAAACCGCTTAGAGACTCTAAGCCTGTCCAGGAATCGCGGTGCGAGGCGGCCTATTTGTTACATTGGGCTTAAGATGTCATTTCATCTCAATGTCGGGTATTGTACTCGCAGATAAGACTGACTAGGCGAAGCTATCGTTTGTACCTGCCTTAGGAATATACCATTAACAAAAAGGTAATCCAAGTCACCCGATTCTATGAATTCAACTGTAACACTAGCATAGCTGTGGCGACCTCAGAGTATATGACCATTTCGATTGCTTGAAGAAAGCGTGCGAAAGGCAATCGGTGGACTCAGCGAATTTGACATATTGAAAACACCTGAATAGCTCCACCCATTCGATCTTATCTGCGACTACAATAAAAGTCCCACAAAATTGGAAGCAACGTCTCCAAAATGACTTTTACAGTTTTGACGGGGACGTTAAACCTCTAATTACAAAAAAAAAACAATATGACAATATAGACTGCATGCATGGTAGTTAACCCAATCACGGTCGGCAACTTTGCTTCCCTCTTTAATTGCACGCCGGTGGGTCAGGCCTCAGATTCTATGACGGCTCCAACGTAAAGGCTTATTGAAAATTAGAGAGATAATGTCGGTTGGTGCCTGATGCTCTGACTCTGGTCGGGCTCATCGGAGTCTAACTGTTGGTTTTCTTTTGCTCCAGCATTTCAGTGGTTTCTTGCTGTCGAGTCCTCACCGTTGTCTCACCTCTGTGGTTCTTTGATTTTTGTGTTCACGGAGATGTTGCACTGATGAGTTAGGAGGCCTTCATGCGGACTGAACAAATTATTTGTCTAAATCGCGACGGAAGTAAGGGCGAGAAATTGTGGCCAAGTAAAATCGATTTAAGCCCCCCAGTGGAAATCTTCCACTGACCTTTCCAAGGCGGCTCTTCTGTGGCGATTTATTTATGTTGTTGTTTGTTACTTACTGTATGTATCACTTGTGTCTTTTGGTTTTGGATGGCCATATGGCCATTTTGTGGGAAAGTAACTGTCCTTATGGCCTTCCTTTGTTTAGGTTTCCATTATGGTCTGGTCGCTTAATGTTTGTATTTCTTTCCCTTTGGTGTCTTTTATGGGTGGAGTAAGTTAATTGTAGCAATTCCTGATCTTTGTTTTACTTCTACTTCTCAAAGCAACGGCAGGAATAGCCGCATGTTATAAATAATGTCAATATAGCTGTTTCTAACCCTGCTGCACGCAACATATATATATATATATATATATATATATATATATATATATATATATATATATATATATATATTAAATGAATCTTATAAGCATGATATGGAAACCTTGCATCCGTTGGCAATACTTTGAGTAACATTTGTCTGCCAAAGTCAATCTAAACATTGAGCAATAGGCATACAAACAAATATAATGCCAACAAATGCAGGATAATCAAATATAAATCAGATCGTTTACGAATTTCCATAAAATAACACGTTCAGTCCACAAATAAAACAAGGGAAACAACTCAAATAAGTAACATTGCTACAAGTAAAAGCTTTAAATATAAAATCCTCATATTTTTCTCTCTTGAAGGCCCTCACGGGTCCAAAGTCGCTCCATGTCCGGAACTGTGAACGCAAATGCTCCATTTCGATTGCTAACACACCCAGCATTGAGCAAGGGCTGAAAAAGAGTCTTAGAGTCGCTCCATCAATAGCACCGTTAAAGCAAACGCTCCAGTTTGATGCTAACGTGCCGTGCGTGGAGCAAGGGTAGAAACAGGGAGAAATAGGTCTTAAGTCATTTTATGTTGAGCAGAGTTCAAGAGATTGCTTCAGTACGACTAATAACTTGCCCAGCGTAGAGAAAGGATAGCCTAATAGGTCTAACAGTCGCTACAATCAAGCATATTTCAAGCAAACGATCCAGTACGACTTCAGCGTGGAGCAATGCCAGGAATAGGTGTTATTGTTGCTCCTCGCCTAGCACAGTTCAAGCGAACGCTACAGTACTCTGGTACGACTGCTAACGTGCCCAACAGCTCAGGATTATTAAGGTCCTGTAGTTTAATGGTTTCGATACCGGTGGGTGAATATGAAGTTAATAAATCAACCGTTCTATTGGACAAATGAGTGGCCGTTCTGAGAGTGGAGGTGCCCAGCATGGAGCGACGGCATTATTGGAGCGTATAATACCTATTCCTGCTAATACTCCACGCTGGGAGCGTTACATATTCTACTGGATCTGTCGCACGCTCTGTGCGACAACGCCATTAAGATTGTGAAAGTGCCCAGCGTGGAGCAGTGGCAGGAGTAGGGATAATAGTCGCTCCACCTCCAGCACAGTTCAAGCGACCTGGCCAGCACAGAGCATGCGAGCACTCTGGAAATATATATAGTGTGCCCGGCGTGGAGCGAGGCCGGGAATAGTTTTATAGCCGTTCTGTTCCCAGTACAGAGCATGCCAGCACTCTGGAAATATATGTAGTGTGCCCAGCGTGGAGCGGGGCCGGCAATGGTCTTATAGTTGTTCTGTTCCCATCACAGAGCATGCGAGCACTCTGGAAATATTTATAGTGTGCCCAGCGTGGAGCGAGGCCGGCAATGGTCTTATAGTTGTTCTGTTCCCAGCACAGAGGATGCGGGCACTCTGGAAATATATATACTTTGCCAAGCTTGGAGCGAGGCCGGCAATGGTCTTTAAGTTGTTCTGTTCCCCGCACAGAGCATGCAAGCACACTAGAAATATATATAGTGTGCCCAGCGTGGAGCGAGGCTGGCAATGGTTTTATAGTTGTGTTCCCAGCACAGAGCATGTGAGCACTCTGGAAATATATTTAGTGTGCCCAGCGGGGAGCGAGGTCGGCGATGGTTTAATAGTTGTTCTGTTTCCAGCACAGAGCATACGAGCACTCTGGAAAGATATATAGTGTGCCCAGCGTGGAGCGAGGCCGGCAATGCTTTTATAGTTGTTCTGTTCCCAGCACAGAGCATGCGAACACTCTGGAAATATATTTAGTGTGCCCAGCGTGGAGCGAGGCTGGCAATGGTCTTATAGTTGTTCTGTTCCCAGCACAGAGGATGCGGGAACTCTGGAAATATATAAAGTGTGCCAAGCGTAGAGCGAGGCCGTCAATGGTCTTATAGTTGTTCTGTTCCCAGCACACAGCATGCGAACACTCTAGAAATATACATAGTGTGCCCAGCGAGGAGCGCGGCCGGCAATGGTCAGATAGTTTTTCTTTTCCCGACACAGAGCATGCTAGCATTCTGGAAATAAATATAGTCTGCCCAGCGTGCAGCGAGGCCAACAATGGTCTTATATTTATTCAGTTTCCAGCACAGAGCATGCGAGCATTCTGGAAATATATATAATGTTCCCAGCGTGGAGCGAGGCCAACAATGGTCTTATAGTTGTTCTGTTCCCAGCACAGAGCATGCGAGGACTCTAGAAATATATATAGTGTGTCCAGCGTGGAGCGAGGCCAACAGTGGTCTTATATTTGTTCTGTTCCCAGCACAGAGCATGCGAGCACTCTGGAAATATATATAATGTGCCCAGCGTGGAGCGAGGCCGGCAGTGGTCTAAAGTTGTTCTATTTCAAGCACGAATCATTCGAGCACTTTGGAAATATATATAGTGTGCCCAGCGGGAAGCGAGGCCGGCAATGGTCTTATTTTTGTTCTGTTCCCAGCACAGAGCAAGTGATAACTTTGGAAATATATATAGTGTGCCCGGCGTGGAGCGACGCCGACAATGGTCTTATATTTGTTCTGTTCCCAGCACAGAGCATGCGAGCGCTCCGGAAATATATATATTGTGCCCAGCGCGGAGCGAGGCCAACAATGGTCTTATATTTGTTCTCTTCCCAGCACAGAGCATGCGAGCACTCTGGAAATATATATACTGTACCCTGCGTGGAGCGAGCCCGGCAATGGCTTATAGTTGTTCTGCTCCAAGCACGGATCATTCGTACACTTTGGAAATATATATAGTGTGCCCAGCGTGGAGCGAGGCCGGCAATGGTCTTATGAAGTTCTGTTCCCAGCACAGAGCATGCGAGCACTCTGGAAATATATATAGTGTGCCCTGCGTGGAGCGAGGCCGGGAATAGTTTTATAGTCGTTCTGTTCCCAGCACAGAGCATGCCAGCACTCTGGAAACATATGTAGTGTGCCCAGCGTTGAGCGGGGCCGGCAATGGTCTTATAGTTATTCTGTTCCCAGCACAGACAATGCGAGCACTCTGGAAATATAGATAGTGTGCCCAGTGTGGAGCGAATCCAACAATTGTCTTACAGTGTTGTGTTCCCAGCACAGATCATGCGAGCAGTCTGGAAATATATATGGTGTGCCCAGCGTGGAGAGAGGCCAACAATGGTCTTAAAGCTGTTCTGTTCCCAGCATAGAGCATGCGAGAAGTCTGGAAATATATATAGTGTGCCCAGCGTGGAGTGAGGCCAACAATGGTCTTATAGTTGTTCAGTTCCAAGCACAGAGCATGCGTGCACTCTGGAATTATATTTAATGTGCCCAGCGTGGAGCGAGGCCAACAATGGTCTTATAGTTGTTCTGTTCCCAGCACAGAGCATGCGAGGACTCTAGAAATATATATAGTGTGTCCAGCGTGGAGCGAGGCCAACAATGGTCTTATATTTGTTCTGTTCCCAGCACAGAGCATGCGAGCACTCTGGAAATATATATAATGTGCCCAGCGTGGAGCGAGGCCGGCAGTGGTTTATAGTTGTTCTATTCCAAGCACGAATCATTCGAGCACTTTGGAAATATATATAGTGTGCCCAGCGGGAAGCGAGGCCGGCAATGGTCTTATTTTTGTTCTGTTCCCAGCACAGAGCAAGTGATCACTCTGGAAATATATATAGTGTGCCCGGCGTGGAGCGACGCCGACAATGGTCTTATATTTGTTCTGTTCCCAGCACAGAGCATGCGAGCGCTCCGGAAATATATATATTGTGCCCAGCGCGGAGCGAGGCCAACAATGGTCTTATATTTGTTCTCTTCCCAGCACAGAGCATGCGAGCACTCTGGAAATATATATACTGTACCCTGCGTGGAGCGAGCCCGTTGTTCTGCTCCAAGCACGGATCATTCGTACACTTTGGAAATATATATAGTGTGCCCAGTGTGGAGCGAATCCAACAATTGTCTTATAGTGTTGTGTTTCCAGCACAGATCATGCGAGCAGTCTGGAAATATATATGGTGTGCCCAGCATAGGGGGGGGGGTCAACAATGGTCTTATAGCTGTTCTGTTCCCAGTACAGAGCATGCGAGCACTCTGGAAATATATATAGTGTGTGCCCAGCGTGGAGCGAGGCCGACAATGGTCTTATAGTTGTTCTGTTACCATCACAGAGCATGCGAGCACTCTGCAAAATATATATAGTGGCCCAGCGTGGAGCGAGGCCGGCAATGGTCTTATAGTTGTTCTGTTCCCAGCACAGAGGATGCGGGCACTCTGGAAATATATATAGTGTGCCAAGCGTGGAGCGAGGCCGGCAATGGTCTTTAAGTTGTTCTGTTCCACGCACAGAGCATGCCAGCACACTAGAAATATATATAGTGTGCCCAGCGTGGAGCGAGGCTGGCAATGGTTTTATAGTTGTTGTGTTCCCAGCACAGAGCATGTGAGCACTCTGGAAATATATATAGTGTGCCCAGCGGGGAGCGAGGTCGGCGATGGTTTAATAGTTGTTCTGTTTCCAGCATAGAGCATACGAGCACTCTGGAAAGATATATAGTGTGCCCAGTGTGGAGCGAGGCCGGCAGTGCTTTTATAGTTGTTCTGTTCCCAGCACAGAGCATGCGAACACTCTGGAAATATATATAGTGTGCCCAGCGTGGAGCGAGGCCGGCAATGGTCTTATAGTTGTTCTGTTCCCAGCACAGAGGATGCGGGAACTCTGGAAATATATAAAGTGTGCCAAGCGTAGAGCGAGGCCGTCAATGGTCTTATAGTTGTTCTGTTCCCAGCACAGAGCATGCGAACACTCTGGAAATACACATAGTGTGCCCAGCGAGGAGCGAGGCCGGCAATGGTGAGATAGTTTTTCTTTTCCCAGCACAGAGCATGCTAGCATTCTGGAAATAAATATAGTGTGCCCAGCGTGGAGCGAGGCCAACAATGGTCTTATATTTATTCAGTTTCCAGCACATAGCATGCGAGCATTCTGGAAATATATATAGTGTGCCCAGCGGGGAGAGAGGCCAACAATGGTCTTAAAGCTGTTCTGTTCCCAGCATAGAGCATGCGAGCAGTCTGGAATTATATATAATGTGCCCAGCGTGGAGTGAGGCCAACAATGGTCTTATAGTTGTTCAGTCCAAGCACAGAGCATGTGAGCACTCTGGAATTATATATAATGTGCCCAGCGTGGAGCGAGGCCAACTATGGTCTTATAGTTGTTCTGTTCCCAGCACAGAGCATGCGAGGACTCTAGAAATATATATAGTGTGTCCAGCGTGGAGCGATGCCAACAATGGTCTTATATTTGTTCTGTTCCCAGCACAGAGCATGCGAGCACTCTGCAAATATATATAATGTGCCCAGCGTGGAGCGAGGCCGGCAGTGGTTTATAGTTGTTCTATTCCAAGCACGAATCATTTGAGCACTTTGGAAATATATATACTGTGCCCAGCGTGGAGCGAGGCCGGCAATGGCTTATAGTTGTTCTGCTCCAAGCACGGATCATTCGTACACTTTTGAAATATATATAGTGTGCCCAGCGTGGAGCGAGGCCGGCAATGGTCTTATGAGTTCTGTTCCCAGCACAGAGCATGCGAGCACTCTGGAAATATATATAGTGTGCCCTGCGTGGAGCGAGGCCGGGAATAGTTTTATAGTCGTTCTGTTACCAGCACAGAGCATGCCAGCACTCTGGAAATATATGTAGTGTGCCCAGCGTGGAGCGGGGCCGGCAATGGTCTTATAGTTATTCTGTTCCCAGCACACACAATGCGAGCACTCTGGAACTATATATAGTGTCGCCAGTGTGGAGCGAATCCAACAATTGTCTTATAGTGTTGTGTTCCCAGCACAGATCATGCGAGCAGTCTGGAAATATATATGGTGTGCCCAGCATAGGGGGAGGTCAACAATGGTCTTATGGCTGTTCTGTTCCCAGTTCAGAGCATGCGAGCACTCTGGAAATATATATAGTGTGCCAAGCGTGGAGCGAGGCCGACAATGGTCTTATAGTTGTTCTGTTCCCATCACAGAGCATGCGAGCACTCTGCAAAATATATATAGTGTGCCCAGCGTGGAGCGAGGCCGGCAATGGTCTTATAGTTGTCCTGTTCCCAGCACAGAGGATGCGGGCACTCTGGAAATATATATAGTGTGCCAAGCGTGGAGCGAGGCCGGCAATGGTCTTTAAGTTGTTCTGTTCCCCGCACAGAGCATGCAAGCACACTAGAAATATATATATAGTGTGCCCAGCGTGGAGCGAGGCTGGCAATGGTTTTATAGTTGTTGTGTTCCCAGCACAGAGCATGTGAGCACTCTGGAAATATATATAGTGTACCCAGCGGGGAGCGAGATCGGCGATGGTTTAATAGTTGTTCTGTTTCCAGCACAGAGCAAACGAGCAAACTGGAAAGATATATAGTGTGCCCAGCGTGGAGCGAGGCCGGCAATGCTTTTATAGTTGTTCTGTTCCCAGCACAGAGCATGCGAACACTCTGGAAATATATAAGGTGCCCAGCGTGGAGCGAGACCGGCAATGGTCTTATAGTTGTTCTGTTCCCAGCACAGAGGATGCGGGCAATCTGGAAATATATATAGTGTGCCAAGCGTAGAGCGAGGCCGGCAATGGTCTTTAAGTTGTTCTGTTCCCCGCACAGAGCATGCAAGCACACTAGAAATATATATAGTGTGCCCAGCGTGGAGCGAGGCTGGCAATGGTTTTATAGTTGTGTTCCCAGCACAGAGCATGTGAGCACTCTGGAAATATATTTAGTGTGCCCAGCGGGGAGCGAGGTCGGCGATGGTTTAATAGTTGTTCTGTTTCCAGCACAGAGCATACGAGCACTCTGGAAAGATATATAGTGTGCCCAGCGTGGAGCGAGGCCGGCAATGCTTTTATAGTTGTTCTGTTCCCAGCACAGAGCATGCGAACACTCTGGAAATATATTTAGTGTGCCCAGCGTGGAGCGAGGCTGGCAATGGTCTTATAGTTGTTCTGTTCCCAGCACAGAGGATGCGGGAACTCTGGAAATATATAAAGTGTGCCAAGCGTAGAGCGAGGCCGTCATTGGTCTTATAGTTGTTCTGTTCCCAGCACACAGCATGCGAACACTCTAGAAATATACATAGTGTGCCCAGCGAGGAGCGCGGCCGGCAATGGTCAGATAGTTTTTCTTTTCCCGACACAGAGCATGCTAGCATTCTGGAAATAAATATAGTCTGCCCAGCGTGCAGCGAGGCCAACAATGGTCTTATATTTATTCAGTTTCCAGCACAGAGCATGCGAGCATTCTGGAAATATATATAATGTTCCCAGCGTGGAGCGAGGCCAACAATGGTCTTATAGTTGTTCTGTTCCCAGCACAGAGCATGCGAGGACTCTAGAAATATATATAGTGTGTCCAGCGTGGAGCGAGGCCAACAGTGGTCTTATATTTGTTCTGTTCCCAGCACAGAGCATGCGAGCACTCTGGAAATATATATAATGTGCCCAGCGTGGAGCGAGGCCGGCAGTGGTCTAAAGTTGTTCTATTTCAAGCACGAATCATTCGAGCACTTTGGAAATATATATAGTGTGCCCAGCGGGAAGCGAGGCCGGCAATGGTCTTATTTTTGTTCTGTTCCCAGCACAGAGCAAGTGATAACTCTGGAAATATATATAGTGTGCCCGGCGTGGAGCGACGCCGACAATGGTCTTATATTTGTTCTGTTCCCAGCACAGAGCATGCGAGCGCTCCGGAAATATATATATTGTGCCCAGCGCGGAGCGAGGCCAACAATGGTCTTATATTTGTTCTCTTCCCAGCACAGAGCATGCGAGCACTCTGGAAATATATATACTGTACCCTGCGTGGAGCGAGCCCGGCAATGGCTTATAGTTGTTCTGCTCCAAGCACGGATCATTCGTACACTTTGGAAATATATATAGTGTGCCCAGCGTGGAGCGAGGCCGGCAATGGTCTTATGAAGTTCTGTTCCCAGCACAGAGCATGCGAGCACTCTGGAAATATATATAGTGTGCCCTGCGTGGAGCGAGGCCGGGAATAGTTTTATAGTCGTTCTGTTCCCAGCACAGAGCATGCCAGCACTCTGGAAACATATGTAGTGTGCCCAGCGTTGAGCGGGGCCGGCAATGGTCTTATAGTTATTCTGTTCCCAGCACAGACAATGCGAGCACTCTGGAAATATAGATAGTGTGCCCAGTGTGGAGCGAATCCAACAATTGTCTTAAAGTGTTGTGTTCCCAGCACAGATCATGCGAGCAGTCTTGAAATATATATGGTGTGCCCAGCGTGGAGAGAGGCCAACAATGGTCTTAAAGCTGTTCTGTTCCCAGCATAGAGCATGCGAGAAGTCTGGAAATATATATAGTGTGCCCAGCGTGGAGTGAGGCCAACAATGGTCTTATAGTTGTTCAGTTCCAAGCACAGAGCATGCGTGCACTCTGGAATTATATTTAATGTGCCCAGCGTGGAGCGAGGCCAACAATGGTCTTATAGTTGTTCTGTTCCCAGCACAGAGCATGCGAGGACTCTAGAAATATATATAGTGTGTCCAGCGTGGAGCGAGGCCAACAATGGTCTTATATTTGTTCTGTTCCCAGCACAGAGCATGCGAGCACTCTGGAAATATATATAATGTGCCCAGCGTGGAGCGAGGCCGGCAGTGGTTTATAGTTGTTCTATTCCAAGCACGAATCATTCGAGCACTTTGGAAATATATATAGTGTGCCCAGCGGGAAGCGAGGCCGGCAATGGTCTTATTTTTGTTCTGTTCCCAGCACAGAGCAAGTGATCACTCTGGAAATATATATAGTGTGCCCGGCGTGGAGCGACGCCGACAATGGTCTTATATTTGTTCTGTTCCCAGCACAGAGCATGCGAGCGCTCCGGAAATATATATATTGTGCCCAGCGCGGAGCGAGGCCAACAATGGTCTTATATTTGTTCTCTTCCCAGCACAGAGCATGCGAGCACTCTGGAAATATATATACTGTACCCTGCGTGGAGCGAGCCCGTTGTTCTGCTCCAAGCACGGATCATTCGTACACTTTGGAAATATATATAGTGTGCCCAGTGTGGAGCGAATCCAACAATTGTCTTATAGTGTTGTGTTTCCAGCACAGATCATGCGAGCAGTCTGGAAATATATATGGTGTGCCCAGCATAGGGGGGGGGGGGTCAACAATGGTCTTATAGCTGTTCTGTTCCCAGTACAGAGCATGCGAGCACTCTGGAAATATATATAGTGTGTGCCCAGCGTGGAGCGAGGCCGACAATGGTCTTATAGTTGTTCTGTTACCATCACAGAGCATGCGAGCACTCTGCAAAATATATATAGTGGCCCAGCGTGGAGCGAGGCCGGCAATGGTCTTATAGTTGTTCTGTTCCCAGCACAGAGGATGCGGGCACTCTGGAAATATATATAGTGTGCCAAGCGTGGAGCGAGGCCGGCAATGGTCTTTAAGTTGTTCTGTTCCACGCACAGAGCATGCCAGCACACTAGAAATATATATAGTGTGCCCAGCGTGGAGCGAGGCTGGCAATGGTTTTATAGTTGTTGTGTTCCCAGCACAGAGCATGTGAGCACTCTGGAAATATATATAGTGTGCCCAGCGGGGAGCGAGGTCGGCGATGGTTTAATAGTTGTTCTGTTTCCAGCACAGAGCATACGAGCACTCTGGAAAGATATATAGTGTGCCCAGTGTGGAGCGAGGCCGGCAGTGCTTTTATAGTTGTTCTGTTCCCAGCACAGAGCATGCGAACACTCTGGAAATATATATAGTGTGCCCAGCGTGGAGCGAGGCCGGCAATGGTCTTATAGTTGTTCTGTTCCCAGCACAGAGGATGCGGGAACTCTGGAAATATATAAAGTGTGCCAAGCGTAGAGCGAGGCCGTCAATGGTCTTATAGTTGTTCTGTTCCCAGCACAGAGCATGCGAACACTCTGGAAATACACATAGTGTGCCCAGCGAGGAGCGAGGCCGGCAATGGTGAGATAGTTTTTCTTTTCCCAGCACAGAGCATGCTAGCATTCTGGAAATAAATATAGTGTGCCCAGCGTGGAGCGAGGCCAACAATGGTCTTATATTTATTCAGTTTCCAGCACATAGCATGCGAGCATTCTGGAAATATATATAGTGTGCCCAGCGGGGAGAGAGGCCAACAATGGTCTTAAATCTGTTCTGTTCCCAGCATAGAGCATGCGAGCAGTCTGGAATTATATATAATGTGCCCAGCGTGGAGTGAGGCCAACAATGGTCTTATAGTTGTTCAGTCCAAGCACAGAGCATGTGAGCACTCTGGAATTATATATAATGTGCCCAGCGTGGAGCGAGGCCAACTATGGTCTTATAGTTGTTCTGTTCCCAGCACAGAGCATGCGAGGACTCTAGAAATATATATAGTGTGTCCAGCGTGGAGCGATGCCAACAATGGTCTTATATTTGTTCTGTTCCCAGCACAGAGCATGCGAGCACTCTGCAAATATATATAATGTGCCCAGCGTGGAGCGAGGCCGGCAGTGGTTTATAGTTGTTCTATTCCAAGCACGAATCATTTGAGCACTTTGGAAATATATATACTGTGCCCAGCGTGGAGCGAGGCCGGCAATGGCTTATAGTTGTTCTGCTCCAAGCACGGATCATTCGTACACTTTTGAAATATATATAGTGTGCCCAGCGTGGAGCGAGGCCGGCAATGGTCTTATGAGTTCTGTTCCCAGCACAGAGCATGCGAGCACTCTGGAAATATATATAGTGTGCCCTGCGTGGAGCGAGGCCGGGAATAGTTTTATAGTCGTTCTGTTACCAGCACAGAGCATGCCAGCACTCTGGAAATATATGTAGTGTGCCCAGCGTGGAGCGGGGCCGGCAATGGTCTTATAGTTATTCTGTTCCCAGCACACACAATGCGAGCACTCTGGAACTATATATAGTGTCGCCAGTGTGGAGCGAATCCAACAATTGTCTTATAGTGTTGTGTTCCCAGCACAGATCATGCGAGCAGTCTGGAAATATATATGGTGTGCCCAGTAAGGGGGAGGTCAACAATGGTCTTATGGCTGTTCTGTTCCCAGTTCAGAGCATGCGAGCACTCTGGAAATATATATAGTGTGCCAAGCGTGGAGCGAGGCCGACAATGGTCTTATAGTTGTTCTGTTCCCATCACAGAGCATGCGAGCACTCTGCAAAATATATATAGTGTGCCCAGCGTGGAGCGAGGCCGGCAATGGTCTTATAGTTGTTCTGTTCCCAGCACAGAGGATGCGGGCACTCTGGAAATATATATAGTGTGCCAAGCGTGGAGCGAGGCCGGCAATGGTCTTTAAGTTGTTCTGTTCCCCGCACAGAGCATGCAAGCACACTAGAAATATATATATAGTGTGCCCAGCGTGGAGCGAGGCTGGCAATGGTTTTATAGTTGTTGTGTTCCCAGCACAGAGCATGTGAGCACTCTGGAAATATATATAGTGTACCCAGCGGGGAGCGAGATCGGCGATGGTTTAATAGTTGTTCTGTTTCCAGCACAGAGCAAACGAGCACTCTGGAAAGATATATAGTGTGCCCAGCGTGGAGCGAGGCCGGCAATGCTTTTATAGTTGTTCTGTTCCCAGCACAGAGCATGCGAACACTCTGGAAATATATATAAGGTGCCCAGCGTGGAGCGAGACCGGCAATGGTCTTATAGTTGTTCTGTTCCCAGCACAGAGGATGCGGGCAATCTGGAAATATATATAGTGTGCCAAGCGTAGAGCGACGCCGTCAATGGTCTTATAGTTGTTCTGTTCCCAGCACAGAGCATGCGAACACTCTGGAAATATACAAAGTATGCCCAGCGAGGAGCGAGGCCGGCACTGGTCAGATAGTTTTTCTTTTCCCAGCACAGAGCATGCTAGCATTCTGGAAATAAATATAGTGTGCCCAGCGTGGAGCGAGGCCAACAATGGTCTTATATTTGTTCAGTTTCCAGCACAGAGCATGCGAGCATTCTGGCAATATATATAGTGTGCCCAGCGTGGAGAGAGGCCAACAATGGTCTTAAAGCTTTTCTGTTCCCAGCACAGAGCATGCGAGCAGTCTGGAAATATATACAGTGTGCCCAGCGTGGAGTGAGGCCAAACATGGTCTTATAGTTGCATGCGAGCGCTCTGGAATTATAAATGTGCCCAGCGTGGAGCGAGGCCAACAATGGTCTTATAGTTGTTCTGTTCCCAGCACAGAGCATGCGAGCACTCTAGAATTATAGATAGTGTGTCCAGCGTGGAGCGAGGCCAACAATGGTCTTATATTTGTTCTGTTCCCAGCACAGAGCATGCGAGCACTCTGGAAATATATATAATGTGCCCAGCGTGGAGCGAGGCCGGCAATTGTTTATAGTTGTTCTATTCCAAGCACGAATCATTCGAGCACTTTGGAAATATATATATAGTGTGCCCAGCGTGAAGCGAGGCCGGCAACGGTGTTATTGTTGTTCTGTTCCCAGCACAGAGCATGTGAACACTCTGGAAATATATATAGTATGCCCGGCTTGGAGCGAGGCCGGGAATGGTTTTATAGTTGTTCTGTTCCCAGCACAGAGCATGCCCGCACTCTGGAAATATATATAGTGTGCCCAGCGTAGAGTGGGGCCGGCAATGGTCTTATAGTTGTTCTGTTCCCAGCACAGACAATGCGAGCACTCTGGAAATATAGATATTGTGCCCAGCGTGGAGCGAGGCCAACAATTGTCTTATAGTGTTGTGTTTCCAGCACATAGCATGCGCGCACTCTGGAAACATATGTAGTGTGCGTAGCATGGAGGGAGGCAAACAATGGTCTTGTAGTTGTTCTGTTCCCATCACAGAGCAAGCGAGCGCCCGTGAGATGTATATAATGTGTCCAGCGTGGAGCGCGGCCAACAATGGTCTTATAGTTGTTCTGTTCCCAGCACAGGAGCAGCAGCACAGAGCATGCGAGCGCTCCGGAAATATATATATTGTGTCCAGCGCGGAGCGAGGCCAACAATGGTCTTATATTTGTTCTCTTCCCAGCACAGAGCATGCGAGCACTCTGGAAATATATATACTGTGCCCAGCGTGGAGCGGGGCCGGCAATGGCTTATAGTTGTTCTGCTCCAAGCACGGATCATTCATGCACTTTGGAAATATATATAGTGTGCCCAGCGTGTAGCGAGGCCGGCAATGGTCTAATGAAGTTCTGTTCCCAGCACAGAGCATGCGAGCACTCTGGAAATATATATAGTGTGCCCGGCGTGGAGCGAGGCCGGGAATAGTTTTATAGTCGTTCTGTTCCCAGCACAGAGCATGCCTGCACTCTGGAAATATATGTAGTGTGCCCAGCGTGGAGCGGGGTCGACAATGGTCTTATAGTTGTTCTGTTCCCAGCACAGACAATGCGAGCACTCTGGAAATATAGATAGTGTACCCAGTGTGGAGCGAGGCCAACAATTGTCTTATAGTGTTGTGTTCCCAGCATAGATCATGCGAGCAGTCTGGAAATATATATGGTGTGCCCTGCATTGGGAGAGGTCAACAATGGTCTTATAGCTGTTCTGTTCCCAGTACAGAGCATGCGAGCACTCTGGAAATATATATAGTGTGCCCAGCGTGAAGCGAGGCCAACAATGGTCTTATAGTTGTTCTGTTCCCAGCAAAGAGCATGCGAGCACTCTGGAAATAAATATAGTGTGCCCAGCGTGGAGCGAGGCCGGCAATGGTCTTATAGTTGTTCAGTTCCCAGCAGAGAGCATGCGAGCACTCTGGAAATATATATAGTGTGCCCAGCGTGGAGCGAGGCCAACAATAGTCTTATAGTTGTTCTGTTCCCAGCACAGACCAAGCGAGCGCTCTGGAAATATATATTGTGTGCCCAGCGTGGAGCGAGGCCAACAATGGTCTTATAGTTGTTCTGTTACCAGCACAGACCAAGCGAGCGCTCTGGGAATATATATTGTGTGCCCAGCGCGGAGCGAGGCCAACTATGGTCTTATAGTTGTTCTGTTCCTAGCACAGACCAAGCGAGCGCTCTGGAAATATATATTGTGTGCCCAGCGTGGAGCGAGGACAACAATGGTCTTATAGTTGTTCTGCTTCCAGCACAGAGCATGCGAGCACTCACTCTGGTCATATATATAGTGTGCCCAGCGTGGAGTAAAGCCGCCAATGGTCTTATAGATGTTCTGTTCCCAGCACAGAGCATGCGAGCGCTCTGGAAATATATTTAGTGTGCCCAGCTCGGAGCGAGGCAATGGCAGGAATAGGTCCATTCCCGCTACATGTCCAGCATAGTTCAAAGAAACGTTCCAATACGACTTCTAACTTACACAGGGTTGAGCAGCTGCAGGAATAGGTCCATTGTCGCACCATGTTCAGCACAGATTAAGCAACAGTACCCCTACGACTGCCAACGTACCCAGCGTGGAGCAACGACAGGAATAGGTCCGTTGTCGATCCATCAGTCCAGCACAGAGTTCAAGGAAACGTACCAATACGATTGATATTGTGCCCAGTGTTGAGCACCAGCAAGAATAGGTCGAAAGTCACTACATGTCCAGTACAGTTCAAGGAAACGCTCCAATACGTCGCTAACGTTCCCAGGGTGGAGCAACGGCATGAATAGGACCATTGTTGCTCCATGGCAAGCAGAGTTCAAGCAAATTTTCCAGTACATTAAAACCGACTTGAAATAAATTTAACTTCACGTGATTTGAAAACGGTTTACCTTAATGCATGTAAGACTTAAATTTAGTGTTGAGCTTTCCACAGTAACAAGAAAAAAAACTAGCAGTTTCCGAAGGAAATAGATCAATATTTATATATCAGTCGTTATGTTTGTTTAAGTAAAGGTGGTGTCTCAAATTGATAAGTATTTATAATAAAATACGAAAAATAAAGTACCTTAAACGTTTAAAACAACATTTTTTGTGAAATAAATTTACATTATTCTATTTTATTTAGATATTACAGAAAATCAAACGCTGAATGCGGCTATTTAAAATTAAATAGCATTTTCTTGTGGTTCCAATTCTATGGTAATCTCCCTTGCGAAGCTATAAATACACCTGATAACGGCTTTAAAGTGCCAATCGCATTCCTATAAGTATAAAAGTCTACACCCACAACTTTAAGTTGTACGGTCATAATTTGACTTCTACACAACGGAAGCTAAGAAAATGGCAATGACAAATAATTAATGCTTCTGTAGGTTTTCTTTGAATTCAAGGGACGAAAAGACCCTGTGAAAATTTGCTCCAATTTTAATGAACCGAGCAACCAGTCTAAGTATAGCTGCAACTGTAGGAAAAGAGTGTGCCCACGGTGGAGCAAACGTTCCCAGCGTGGAGGTGCCCAGCATGGAGCGCCGTCATTACACCCTGCAGGAAAATTCTTTATCAGAATATACATGTGACTAATTCAGTATCATAGGGTTTGTAGTTGGCCCGTTGATTTGTCCAGTAAACTTAGCGAATGTGTAAAAAGTCAAAATATGGGTAAAAAAATATATCTACAATGCAATCCAGTAACATTGCGTACATTAAGTTTTGATAGCTCTTATGTGTGAGTTTGTCAAAGCCACCATTCACAATCACAAACATTGCAACACTTTCCCTACCAACTATCTGCAATGAAAATTGATCGCTGAATTTTTAACAAACAGGACAAAGGGATACCCCCTTGAAATGGAACTACCGATTTTGTCAACCAACACTGCACACTAAAAAAGTTTTGAGCTACTTGAACATGGGGCTTGACACAAACAGGTTGTTGATTAGTTATTCTGCAATGTTGTTAGATGTAGTGAGTTGATATATAAAATATTTGTGTCTTTGGCTAGTTTAACTATGGAAATATTCAGATTTTTCTTATTTTGAGAAAAATTGAAAAGTTCTGCGAAACTGACACATCTGCATGTGCAAGCTCATGTTTTCAAGGCTTTATACAACTTAATTCTGATGCATGATAATAGTGAAACTGACAATGAGGGATACAGTTACTGAAAATCTCAATGCAAGGTGCGCAAAATAAACGGCCATGCAAAGTACCAGACTCGACTATATTTTTTTTTCTTTCTATCTACTGATACTGCGATTGATCACATTTGATTATTACATACACTCCTGGTTTCGGTCTCTGACCATCGCGGCTTGAAGAAATTGATGGGATGCATGATGCTTCTACGCAGAACTGAAACCGACTGCAAACGAGTACTCCGCTTAGAGAATCTAAGCCTGTCCTGGCCCAGGCAAAGCGGTGTGTGTCAGAACATACATGCTTATAAACCCTATTGGTTTCGTTGGGTGACAGGGCTTGAGATGTCATTTCAATCATCACAATCTCGGGGTAAAAGTCCCACAAAAGTAGAAGAAATGTCTCCAAAATGACCTATATAGTGCTGATGGGGATGTTAAACCTCAAATCAAACAAAACACTCCTGGTGTAAATTACATACACTCCAGGTTTGGCAGCCGCAGGATGGAGCTGCCTACACAGTAATCACGCTGTTGTTGATGTAATTATGGTAGGGATCACTCATATTTTTGCTTTTTACACATTCCACAAGTTTTTAGGGCAAATCAAGGGGCCAAGATAGAAACTATAGATGGAAAAATATGTATTCTTAGGGGAGATTCTGGGTAATTGAAAGTACTTTTTTTTGCTGTCCAAGCAATAAAGCGGCAATCATTTTGGGTCAGGCCTTGGCAAAAGATAAGAATAAGACCAGATTAACTATTATTTGATCCAACATTATTTTTACACCAGGAGAAATATATTTGGCTGCATGGTGTTTCCGTGTAAAGCGAAATCAACAGCACCTTTACATTATGAAAACATGCCTATACAAATACAATGTAAACTTAAACGCCGAAAAAAAACCCTGAAAATTTCAAGATGGAACATTGTGATGTTTTTCTTATTTCGACTCAAAGTATAGATTGTGGGTACAAGTTAGAACCGCCTCATTGAGTTGGTTCTAACCAGTTCCCACAATCTATGTTTTTTTTTAAAGATTATTTCACTCATATTGAGCCGATCGTTAATCAGAGGTGGACGAAAACCGGAGTACCCGGAGAAAAACCACCTGACCTACATGTACCATTGCAGAACTTGGCGTGTCACATGCGACCCGAGTGAGGCTCGAACCACAGCAGTGACAGACCTAACGATTAAGAGTGAGCGCTCTTATCCACTAGGCCACGGAGGCCCGTCACAATCTATATTTTAGAGAGGAAAAATGAAACATAAGGTTTTCCCACTGTAAACACAAGTGGTACTATTAGGGTTAAGGGGCTCAGAATTATATAGGCTTGTTTTTTGTGATGAAACTACTTGTAAACTGCTTAGAGGGTCAAAGCCTGCCCAGGCAGAGTGGTGTGAGTCTGACTGTCCATACATATACACTGGTTTCATTGGATGGCAGGGTTTGACACAATGATTTGTATAGACTTCCTGATACATTAGATGCATGCATTGCTATTATCTAGCAAAGATGTTTTATTAGCCAGAAAAAATGAAATGGTTAATATGCTAGACAGATTCTAAACTTTAGCTCAGGCAAATACTTTAATGCAAACTTTCTAAATGAGAACTTCTAATAAGCAGGGCCTGACAAATCCATTGCCCAGCTGCCATGAGGACAAGTCCAAATTTTTCAAAATAGTCCTGTTTATATACTTTTTTTTTTGTTTTTATTTCATCTGTCCATTACTTTTATAATACATTTGTATTTCTGTCCCTAAATATTATATCTCGTGGAAAATGAAATACAATGGTCAATGGTTTCGAAAAGCTATCCATTTAATTATTCTGCTATTTTTATGGCATTAGAGTATGGCAAAATATGAGCGGTTGATAGTAAGATGGATAAATATGGTTGTAATTTTTGTGGGTGTGGTAGGGCTTGAGATGGCATTTAATATAAAGATCATTTAAAAGTTCCACAAAATGTGAATCAACATCTTCAAAGTGATGTAAATAATGTAAACAGGGACATAAAGGTAAATTTAAACAAATGAAAAGGTAGCGTTATCTGCGTGGTAATAATTAGCTTATGATCTTTGTCAGTTTCACCCTGGTTTAGTAAACAAATTGGAGTGTGATAGCTCAGTGGTTAGTGCACTTGCCTCTGATGCTAGAGGACCCGGGTTCCGTCCCCGGCAGCGACTTTAAAATTTCGGTGTCCTAACATGCTCCATTGGCATCATTTGCTGGGATGAATGTCATAAAGTTCACCGTCCTTCGGATCGGGACGTTAGCTGGAGGCCCTGTGCAGGGAGAGAATTATGCCCTGTGCGGGTTAAACGTTTTCGTACCAAATGGAATCTTCCTTCATATGTATTGCAGGAGTTCATTTCAAAATTTAGGGGTGTCAGGTCGTGTTTTCATCAAAATGTACTTGGAAAATGACTTTACTTTTAACAAACAGTGGAGGCCCTGATCAGACGCCATGTTCTGCGGCATCTCATCTGGGCCTGCACTGTTTACGAGGGTACCCATTTTGGGGTTTCCGGTACTAAATGTTAAAGACCCCTACAATAATAATTACAAGATTACTGTGTAGGCTTTCATCCTGCAAACCTCGGCTGTATGTAAAGTACAACTGAGCGTAATGGTCAGATGTGACCGATCACAGTTAAAGTAGAAAGAAAGAAAAGGAACTGCTGCATACTTCAAGTATGTGAAATGAATATAAGGTGTAATTTTTGGACGCCTATTTTTGACCAGGTAGTGAAGTTTTTCTGGGCAGTATGTACAATTGGATAATCTTTGTAAGGAGGCATATGGAGAGCACTTGCACTTCCACATTTCACTTGTTCTGGAATTGATAATGAAAATGGTGGCCTCAATAGAATGTTAGGAATGTAAAGTACTTCAGTAGTTGAGTATGAACAAGTTATGTGACCTCCAATGTTGCTTTGTTTGAACAAGTGGTACTTTTAAATGAAACGCTGAAACGCAAAAATTTGAACAAGATGTTTGCTTCACAATTCGCCTATTGCTGTGATTCTGGCCATCATGGTGTACTCAGAGTAGAGTTTTCTTCTGGAGCTAGGAGCTGCATACTTAGATTGATCGGTCCTGGTTTTCTTCGACTGCAGTGGAAAAATCCTCACTGAGAATTGTTGGTCGTATTGTTTAACAACAGGTACATTGAAATGAATCACCAATTTTAAGCAAGATGTTTCAAGAAAAATGTACCTACTGTATTATTTTATTCTCTCATTTCACAGCAGGAAAACTTGTGTTTACTTCCTCTCGCCAACACTAACGGCTATTAGTTTTGACACGGTCTGTGACACTGTGTGTGTAGTACTACCTCATGCAGTGGAATCTACCAGCGAAAGGGTAAAGAAGACACGCTTGTATCATTGAATTAGATGTAGCTGTTAAACGGGAAAAAGCTGTGTTGTGAGTTGATATAGCACAACCAAGTTTGTTTATTTCGAAAAGATGAACGTGCGTCCATGGTAACAAGGAAGTTCAAGTTTTATCCAATCAGGTTTGCTTCCGGCTACCGGAAGCTGTTAAACCGGAAGTACGAACAAATTTTTGGCCTTAGTCCTGTTCGCTTTTGAGGTTTTGAATGGGTGGGGTATGTTCATAAATAAATACACGTGATACCGTTAAGCAACCAACTCTCGTTGTTTGCCGCCTTCGGCGGCAAACAACTCGTTGGTTGGTTGCTATTAATATTTGGTGGACTGTAACCTCGAAACAATATGCGCTGCCCCACATCATGGTCTATGTATGAAGTTTCAGCTTGATCGGATGTAAACTGTAGGAGGAGTTATCCGGAAACGAAAAGTTTACAAAAAATCAAAGGGGCATAACTCTATTAATATTTGGTGGACCGTAACCTCGAACCAATTTGCGCTGCCCCACATCATGGTCCAACTATGTATGAAGTTTCAGCTTGATCGGATGTAAACTGTCGGAGGAGTTATCCGGAAACGAAAAGTTTACAGACGGACGGACGGACGAACGGACGGACGAACACCGGGGGCATAACATATTACGACCGTTTTTCAAACGGGCGTATAATAATGTATATCCCCGTAAACTCCAGTTTTCTCTATATAAAGTGGGGTTTAGGGGGTCTTAATTTTACGGACTTGTTCGCACACGAACGAACGCACGCACGCACGCAATAAATAAATAAATGAATACTGATAACCCATATACATTTACTTACCTGAAACTGTAAATATTCTTCTTAAAGGTATTAAAGGTATTAATCGGCCCCCGCCCATAGGGGCTTGAAGAAATATATGGGCTGCATGATGCTTCCACACAGAGCTGAATCCGGCCCGTACACTAGTACTGGTAAACCGCTTAGAGGATCTAAGCCTGTCCAGGAACCGCGGTGCGAGGCGGACCGTCCATGCTAATAAACCCTATTGGTTTCATTGGGCGACAGGGCTTGAGATGTCATTTCATCTCAATGTCGGGTAAAATTCCCACAAAATTGGAAGCAACGTCTCCAAAATGACCTTTACAGTGTTGACGGGGACGTTAAACCTCAAATCAAACAAACAAAACAAACAAAAGGTATTAATAGCAAATTATAAGTCAATTTTACACGACAACAGGAGCTATAAGATACTATGTATTATATCAGTTTCAGTCAAAGGGGGTTAAGTACGCCTTGTAATTCTCCTCCATCTGTGACAAGGGAAACTATTGTTGGTACTTCCTGTTTGTTTTCCAATAAACCGGGCCGCTCCGAAAAAAGGTGCCACTCTGTTAGGAAAGAATTTGCTCCTCGGGAGCAAATTCTTTCCTTTCAGAGTAGACACCCGAGCATAGGGCACAGAAACATATTTGTGAAATAGTTACATCCCCTTGAGATGCGACCAACACCCAAAATAAAATGCAAACTGATTAATATATGTTTTGTAAAATGATACTCGCCGAGACATCATTTACTTGCCTGTGCCAAGCATACTACTTATATATGTTTTGTAAGATACATATCGGCCCCCGCCCATCGGGCTTGAAGAAATAGTTGGGCTGCATGATGCTTCCACGCAGAGCTGAATCCGACCGCACACGAGTACTGGTAAACCGCTTAGAGGATCCAAGGCGGTGCGAGTCTGACCGTCTATGCTTATAAATCCTATTGGTTTCATCGGGCGACAGGGCTTGAGATGTCATTTTATAAATTCCAACACAATTGGAAGCTCCAAAATGACCTACTCTGAGTATACAGTGTTGGCGGGGACGCTAAACTTCAAATCAAACAAACAAAAAGATACATGTAGTTATCGATCGGAAGCAAGGAATACGTCGTAGAACTGAAAAGTATGGCGTGTACAAGTCTTTCTGTGCCCGACTAGGCATCATCAGTGAACCTCAAATATTTTTCAAACCAATGATCCCAAATGACAAGAAAATATAAACTAGACTATGATGAAGGCCAATTATGACGACCGCAACACAATCCCTTATTCTAACACAGCGCGCCTATATAGGCAATGGAAAATAACTGTGTTTTATTCTACAACAAATCACGGCAAGGAAGAGTGTGACGAGTGACGTCATTAAAAAAAACTGCAAAGTTATGACGTCACTAGTCGATTTCCTTGACGTTGGACGGTGTAACGTCATTTTCTCGCATCGAAAACGTTAGAAAAGGATATAAATGCATGTGTTTCAGTCGATATTTTTAGCGGGATTTCTTCTAACAATGGCGAAAAGTTGTGAGAATTTGAAGGAAACAACAGCATTATTGCCGAGTTTCAACGTGTTAGAATCGAAATAGATCAGCTCTAGCCAGTGATTTGTTATGTAATAAATCACAATTTGACGGTCAGTTGTAAGTAAACAAATCACGCACGCTACGCGCTCGTGATTTGTCTACTTTACAGCTGACCTCAAAACTGTGATTTATTACTCAACAAATCACAGCTAGAGCTGATCTATTTCTTAAACACCAGCTGTTAATATAGGAATGAATTTCATTTTTGTGCATTTTATCGATGTGTAAACTCCGGCGAATCTCTCACAAACTGCATGAAGCCGGGCTTCATGCAGTTTGTGAGTGATTCGCTGGAGTTGACACATGATAAAATTCACAAAAATGAAAATTCACTCCTTATAATTCCAACGATGTCATCGAAATATTAAAAATGCCACTAAAATGGCATTTTTTATCGACATTACCCAGCAGGCACTCAACGTTGAACTAACGTTGAAACAACGTTGAAAACGTTGTTTCAACGTTAGTTCAACGTTGAGTCAACGTTTTGTGCCTGCAGGGTATTGCGAAAACGTATATAAGAATGAACTTACCAACGGCCTTGGCGGAATGATTATTCGATAAGAAACTGTCATCTTTGAAAGAATCACCAGAGAAAAAAGCTTCAAGACTCTAAATTCTGTTTATTTCTTTTCTAGCAGTTACATTTTCAATAATTTCCCATCTTTTAGTCGAACGCTTTTCACGTTACTTCATAATACAATGACGTAACGCGCAGGCGCTAAACGTGTTCTATACTGCCGCTACAAGTCGCTGTGTGATACAGTTCTGAGATTCTTGCCCATGGAATTTATCGCAGTATAAAACTTTTATTTCAACCAATCAAATCGCTCGAAATATATATAATGGGCCCCGTCAAGCGATTTTGGTACTTATCGCCTATGCGAGCAGCGAAGGTTCAGGCGAGCCTGCGCATCCGCGCAGTCTCGCCAGAACCTTCGCTGCTCGCTCATACAAGCAGTGAATCAAGAGGAACCTTCAGACAGAAAGCCATATCCCTGGCCCCTCTGAATGGCTGGGCATGCGCAGTTAAAATTTGTCATGACGGAATGCTCGAAGACACAAATTCGCTTGGCGGGGCTCTAATGATAGAGAACTGGAATTATTTGTAAATAAAGACAGCGTGGATGGAAAAACACACAATTAAATGGACCCTATAACAATATGAGCCCCGTCAAGCGAATTTGGGTCTTCGAGCATTCCGTCATGACAAATTTTAACTGCGCGGCATGCCCAGCCATTCAGAGGGGCCAGGGATATGGCTTTCTGTCTGAAGGTTCCTCTTGATTCACTGCTTGTATGAGCGAGCAGCGAAGGTTCTGGCGAGACTGCGCGGATGCGCAGGCTCGCCTGAACCTTCGCTGCTCGCATAGGCGATAAGTACCAAAATCGCTTGTCGGGGCCCATATTATAATATAGACATAAACAAAATGAAAAAATAAAACCTACTGAAACAAGGCTTCGTAAGAATGAGGAACATATTACAGACAGAAATTGAGAGTCGCGGATTTATCGAGATTCTTTATAGGCAGCAATATCATTTGCATGTCTGTATATGCCGAACGGAACAAATGAAATTTGAACTGAGTGCCAAGCGAAGGCTCAAAGCGGCTATATGGATGCCTGCTGTGGCCAGGGACGGCTACAATCTATCTGACTGGGTACACAGATTATTTTTTTTTAGTTACCTCCTATATGTATTGCATTGTAACATCTTCTTCTGATAGATATGCTATCTCAGGATAAGTGAGCTTTACCAGGTCAACGTGACATTGCACTTTTATGAATGGACCGGACTAATAGAAAACTGCAAAAGTACTGGAAAAATAAGAAAAAAATACTTGACAAAATATAATAGGAAATATTTCAACCAGCTCATACCTAAGCATGCCTTAAAAAATAAATATTCATAGTATAAGGCAGGATGAAAGCAGACACAAAGAGGGTCATTTTATTGAAAACCGCATCGGAAAAAACAATAATATCTGTTCTAAAATCATGCTCAATTATATTTGATATATTTATCATATGACGTCGCGTCTGAGACTGTAATAACGCCATGTAATATTTCCGATAATCCACTAGTGGATTAAATATGCAAATTAGCTAGATTCGTCCCGTAACGTTACATGTACGACTTCCTTAACGACGTCGCGTTTACTAATGGCGGAATGCTGATAGTTTTGTAAACAATCGTGAATAAAATGCGTTTTAAATGTCATATGATAAATAGAATCTTGCATTCGTCCTCGTGTATTATTTGTTTTGTTTTTGTTTTGTTTTTGATTTTACGGCCCTTTCAAGATTATTTCACTCATATCGAGCCGATCGTTAATCAGAGGTGGGCGAAAACCGGAGTACCCGGAGAAAAACCACCTGACCTTCCGTTGTAGAACTTGACGTCTCACATGTGATCCGAGCGAGGCTCGAACCACAGCGGTGAGAGACCTAATGATTAAGAGTCAGCGCTCTTATCCACTAGGCCACGGAGGCCCGTGCTCATGTATTACTGAATTTGTTAAACGCGTTGAGGAAAATTTCCTCAACTCGTTAAATAAATTCAATAATACATGAACACTCATGTAAGATCCTCTATAACTCTGTCATCTTTATTCCACCTGTACTAATATGTCTTATGGACACTTCATTATTTTTAACAAATCCTCAGACGGGCACCTGCACGTAAGCCCCGTGAGGGTGTGATGCAGTATCGATCGGTCGATCGACCGATCGGTAGATAGACAGATCACAATACAATATTCTGTGATGTCAAAGTGGTTGCAGAATTTTTTTTTTTTTTTTTAAATAAACAACCATGTTTTCCATTTTGCAGTTGCCTAATACATTTTTCTCAGGCCATTTAATCACCGTGTATTTTGTTCATAGTTTATGACAGAAATTAGAAAGTTTGCTATCTAAATTCAAACTTAAATTTATATTTATAGTATTTGATAAAAATGTTTAAAACTTCCATTTTCATTCAAAACTTCATTAAGACTACTTGATATAAGTGTTTTACTTGCCTTTTAAACAAATCAGTAAGTTCTGTACGTTATTTCTTCCACTTACAAATACAGAAACTGGAATTTGAATAATTTTAATAATTGTATTTAATTTTTGAATTTAAGGTTATTATAGGATAAAATTGATTTTGCAAATCGGTTGAGATCAGTTTCAGAAATTCAAATAGGTGACTGTAATGTCCTCCCAAGACTCTAAAATGCAAAAGGTATTTCATATTTAAAAAGTTTAGAAAGTTGAATGTGCATCTATGATATCATAGAATATTTAATGAATATTAATGAGGCAGATTAAAGTTGCTCCGTTTCCATGAAATATTTCAGACTTCAATTTTTTATATCTCGGAGACCATAAAAGATAATTGGATTCGGTTTTCACCCTTCGATTCCTTGAATCAATGTCTTTTTAAACGTAATGGATTTCTATACCTTTGTAAATGACCCGAACATTGCGCACCGGAATGTTTGGACGCACTGAGGATAATCGATAACTGATCGTAAATTGCCAATTTAAAGAGTATTCAAGGGGATACATGTAAACTTATAAATATAATTCCAGATTCGTGTCATTTGATATCAAGTTTATCAGGGTCAGCTTCGAGAACGCGGGTAGAATCGCTCGGCAAGCCTCGCGATTCTACAAGCGTTCTCGAAGCCTTGCCTAATAAACTTGATACCAAAAGACACGAAACTGGTATACAGAGGGTTATTTTATTCTGATGAAAATTTGTTGTATTAGAACCACTTCATTGAGACAGTTCTAATACCCAAAACCTAAGTCTTGTAGGTAATGGGTGATCGTTAGAATTGCCTCATTGAGGCGGTTCTTTCAGGTTCCACAACCTTAATAATAAAGATAAAGTATGCACTTTTAAACCCAAGTTTTTTTTATATAAAGTTGGGTTTACAGGGGTGATCAGTATACTAACTTATTAACGTGATGAAATAATCTTGGTTCACCGAGACTTAACCCATAAAATGCCAATCACGACAATTGTTGTCTGCCGATTATCTTTAAAGTCATTTTTTGCAAACAATGTGGCGCAAGAATCAGACTGCTCCTATAGGAGAAAGCTGATCTGGGGCCACACTGTTTGCCTGCATGCAAGAATATTTTTTAAAAGGTTAAAAACAAAAATCATCAGACGACATTAGCAGACGACAAATTTCAGATGTAGTGGTTAGGGTTAAAATTGTTTGTGTCAAATTTCTGATGACGAAATTCCGACTGTAAGACTGAAGCAGCTCAGTCTAGTGAATGTGACAATAAGTTATTTTGCGATCATTTCTCTGCGGTATAAACGACATAGACCCATCCAATTTAACAAAGTTATTCAATCTAAATTCGCAATTCAATTTAAGATAAATAGCTTAAAGGGGGTTGGATACATCTTCAGTAGAGGCAACTCCTGCAAAAGAATTTTTGTCTCTCATGTCAATATGGGTCAACTCCTTAAGGTAAGAATTTTCTCCTGAGAATGGACTTCCTCGGCGTATTTGTTCATACGCTCTTTCATTCTTTTTTTCATTATTAATATTAAATGTCTGTCAAATATTTCTCATGAACAATGAAACAAGAAGCCCCAAACATGTGCATCATGGAAGAGACAGAGGGTTTTCGTGACGCATTCAATCCCGTTTCAGTAAAATGAAAGCGGGCGTACAGACTTCATATCTGACAGTTCTAGCTCATATCTAACAGTTCTAGCTATTACGGTGGTTTCGGTATCAAACTTTCTAATGAAATGATTGTTATAAAACATTTATAGATCAAAGCGCTGACAGCAATGGTGGGTCGATTGTCTTTGAGTGTATTTTGGTACATGTTTCGTTTAACCTTTAAATTCCTATAAGCAAAACGTGTAGATCCGACGCCGCGCTTGGGTTGATTAATTATTAATTGACTGAAAGTTACTAACTACAGACGCTTCCCGCATGCTATTGTCCACGTGAATAGCACTGACCATGTTCAAAATCCATGTGCAGCGCTAGTCTTCTCCTTGTGACATCAGTGCACTGTGTAAATAGTAAACTCTGGACTGGGCTGGTGAACATGGGCATTCATAAACAGTGTAGACTCAGAATAGAGCTCCTACAAATAACCAGAACCAGGATGTTGTACATGGTCAGCGATAGTCACGTGGACAATAGCAGGCGGAAAGCTTCTGTAGCCAGTTACCTTGGGTCAAGTTATAAAAAATCGGCACAAAAGATGGTAGACTGTGCAACACAAACACCATGACTATCATAACAAAGCAACAACCGACCAAAAATGCGGTATTTAACCCTTGTCCTGCTGAATATTTAAATATGTCACACCCACTACTGATTATCAGCCATTCAGATTACTTGATGCAAATTATTGCAACAAATTCATAAACTGGATGGCAAACAATGAAGATCCTGATCAGATGGCTTCTTCAGAAGCCATCTGATCTGGATCTACATTGTTTCAAAGATAAGGCATATCCGGGATTAGCAGGACAAGGGTTAATACGAAAATACGTTGCCTGTTCAAGATGTATCATTTTTCACATTAAACAGACGTCTGTTTAAGAATAGAGCAGCAGATTCCTAGACCCTACCCTTCAGACTTCAAATTTGATTAATAGTCAGTTCTTGCCACGTGCGATACAGAGCTGCTTCCAGTACGTCCAGATTTTGTGCAGTCGGAGGGGGAGTCAAAGTTCTGTATCCGACGCCCAAGAATCTCCCAAATATGTTCCAAGAAATTCAAATCTGGGCTCCTAATAACTAGCCAGCCAATGTCTCAATTCCGTTACTGCGGGGTCTAGCACAGGTCTAGTGGCAAATGGTTGGTTCTCAAAATGAGGCATGACTTCTGGCACTAAACATGCAAAAATATGCAAAGTCCATTTAAACCGACGTTTGTTTTATGTGAAAATGAAGTTGTGGATCTGAGGTCTTCTTTCAACTCTGAGTTGGTCATAACCAGATTCCTGTTATGGTTTATCCCAATTTAGAGTTGAATGCAGATCGCCAGCTTCGAGTGTTCATGTCAAAATTTCGAGATACTAAGTGGAAATTTCGAGTTATTTTGTCGAATTTTCGAGATCATAAGTCGAAATTTCGTGTTAATAAGTTGAAATGTCGAGATAATTAGTCGAAATTAATTTTGAGATATTAAATCGAAATTTCGAGATAGAAGTCGAAATTTCGAGATATTATGTCGAAATTTCGAGTAAGTAAGTCGAAATTGTCAGATAGTAAGTCGAAATTTCGAGTTAATAAGTCGAAATTTCGATATACTTAGACTAAATTTCGAGATACAATTTATTTTCAGCAATCAAGAAGACATAACTGAGAAATAGGCAGACATCACCATCACCAGTTTTCGAATTTATCCGAAATTCTCCCCCCCCCCCCCCCCCCCACACACACACACACACCCCACCCCGACCTACTTACATTTTGGTTTTTAGTTCAAGGAAGATCCGATCAAAACTAAAGGACTTAGGGTGATGTCAAGGTCCTAAATAGACATTTACAGCAAAGGCGGGGACATAACTCCACAGTAATATGCCAACATTGTTAGTTTTTAACTTATATGGGCATGGCGGTCATATTTGTCATGTGACCAAACTCATATCAATACATTTTCATTTATTTGTTCCTAAAAACTTACAGATGGAATTTGGTTACACATGAAGCAACGGTTTCTGTGAAAAATTAAGTTTTAATTTTCATATCTGAATGACCTTGGGACAAAGTCAGACAGAGCTTGACCTTTAATGCTCATTGACAAGTAGTTTCACTCACTCAGTTAGCTAACTGCATCTACTAGTTTTCAGATCACAGGCTGGCAATAGTTTCCGAAAAATACATGTTTTTATTTTTTTTTTCGTTTTCCCATACGAATGTCTTTGCAACTAAATTTGACCTCGGTGTAGAAAGGGTCAAGGCCATCAAGGGTCATCATTTGAGGAAACTATAATGGGCTTAAGTCCCCAATGATACATACCAAGTTTCATGGCAATTGGTAATGAATTGCGGGAAAAATGATTTCTGAAGTGTTTTGCCCTTTAAGGCTATATTGGTCATGTGACCATACTCAAATCAATAAATTTTCATTTTCTTGTTTCTATAAGCTTTTTACAACATTGGGTCACAAACGGCCCAGAGTGAACAATAAGTTTTCAACTTCATATCTGAAAGGCCTTAGGCCAAGGACAAGGATTGGCCTTGACCTTGAATACTCAATGTAGTTTCATTCACTCATTTGGCTAACTGCATCTACAGTTGTTTAGATCAGATCTACATATTTTCAAATCAGAGACTGAAATAGTTTCCGAAAAATACCCTCACAAAAATCTATGTGGCAAATTTGGCCTTGGCCTAAAAAAGGTCAAGGTCGTCCGAGGGTCATCATTTGAACAAACTGTAATGAACTCGAGTCTCCAATGCTACATACTAAGTTACATGACAAGCGGCCCTCTGGTTCGAAAGAAGAAGAATTTTGGAGGGTTTTACCTTATATGAGTATAGTAGTGACCAAACTCGGATCGCAACTTATTTTTGAGACGTTACAAACAGCTGTTCAGTTACAGCACATCGCCAAAGTAACATATAAAATAAAAAAAAAAAATACATTTTTAGATGAATACGGCAAGAGTGAAAATCCTGATGTTTTCAACACACTCGATGAAATATTTTTGGTTTTCATCTCACTCTATATACAGTAGTACAGTTTACTTTTTATTGTATTTGCGATCATTGAGCTCAATGCATTATTATTGAAAATAGAGTTTTATGAGAACCACGGTTAAAATTTGTACATCTACTAATTTTGCTTTTGGAATCATATCTAAAATGTTTCATTCATTCTTCTTTGTGTTTCCTACACGTAGTCTCCTGCTCATTGAGGCGATTCTAATGAGTCCACACAACATCATTTTATCCCAAATATATAAATAACTGGAACAATTGCATCACATTTAAAAGTCCGTGCAATGAATACCCCTCCAAACGCCACTTTAGACAGAGACAATTGGAGTTTACGGGGGTAAACCTTATTTTCCTTATTTCTACTCCAAGACATAGGTTTTGGGTACTCGTTAGAACCGCCTCAATGAGACGGTTCTAAGGTTCTAACTAGTACCCAAAACCTATGTTAAAAATATAAACAAGAAAAATATCATACATTTTCATCAGAAAAAAGTACCGTTTTCGTGGTATGAATATATATGGATGTTTTCATGATGAAACGATTCTCCAAGAACTTCAGAACGAGTTGGGAATAGCCACTTTTTCTGTTTAAATTGAGGGTTAACTTCCCGGTCAACACTGTTTAGGCCATTATGGAGACGTTGCTTCCAGTTTTGTGGGACTTTTACCCTGCATTGGGATGAAATGACTCCTCAAGCCCTGCCGCCCAATGAAACCGATAGGGTTCATCACGAAAACACGCATATATAATTTTGACCCCCTTGAACACCACTTTAATATAGTGAAGCTGGGGTTTATAGGGGTAAACCTTATTTTTCTTATTTATGCTCTTAAATATAGATGAATATATACACATGGAAAAAAGTTAAGCATCACTTGCGTTTTTTAGCGTCATATTTCATAATCAAAATATAGGCACTTAAAATTTTGATATACGATGACACTTGGCTTCCGTACATACATACATATACTTATTATCGTCCACGACTATATAATACAACCGTGATTAGCATTAATTTCATGGTACCCTCATGCATGAAAATAATGCTGATTTGTCTTGTGTTAATAACCAACAGATTAATGAACCTGTGCTTGAAACTCACTTGTGTACATGTGCTATAGCTCGTAGAAAACTGTTAGACGCCACTAGATGGCAGATTATTGGAATGAGTAACGCTGGGCTATCCGGGCGAGAAATATATCGTCGCCTTGGGTATAGTCAGTCAGTCATTTGTCGCCTGCACAATAAATTACAGCAAACCAATCACGTACAGGACAGAGCACGCTCAGGGAGGCCCCGAAAGACTTCACGAAGG
Source organism: Lucinisca nassula (assembly GCA_963580285.1). Lineage (NCBI taxonomy): Eukaryota > Metazoa > Mollusca > Bivalvia > Lucinida > Lucinidae > Lucinisca > Lucinisca nassula. The sequence continues at coordinate 53,927,976 of OY757026.1, read as the reverse complement.
GAAGACGGGGCGTTACTGAGATTTGTTCGGCGATTTCCGTTCTTAGCCAATACTGTTGAGAAGCAAAGATGGCTGCCAAACAAGCCATTGTCAACCAGAACAGTTCGTAATAGGCTCCGGGCTTCTGGTTATCGTGCTCGTCGGCCTATCAGACGGCCAATGCTTTCTCCGGGACAGAAGGCAGCGCGTTTGTACTGGTGCCAGCAACGCAGGAACATGAATATCCGGCGAGGATTGTGGCCATGTAAGATCGATTTAAGCCCCCCCCCCCCCCGCCCCCACACACAGTGGAATTCGTTTCCGCTGACCGTTCCAAGGCGGTTCTTCTGTCGCGGTTTATTTTTGTTATGGTTTGTCTTTGGGTGTTTGTGTCGCTTATGCTATTTTATTTTGGATAGCCTATTGGCCATTTTGTGGGAAAGTAACTGTCCTTTTGGCTTTCCGCTGTTGGTGTTTCCATTAGGGTCTGTTGTTTCATGTCTTTTCCTTTGGTGTCTCTGATGGGAGCTGTGGGTCGATTGTATCGATTCCTGATCATTGCCTCCACTTCTATTTCGGAGAAAAAATCATTGGTCGGATGAAAGTCGGTTTCTTCTCCATATGACGGATGGCCGTGTGCGTGTTTGGAGGCAGCGAAATACTGCTTATTCTCAAAGGCACATCCAGGAAACTGTTCCTATCGGTGGAGGCTCAATAATGGTATGGGGATGTGTATCGCATGATTGTAATTCTGATCTGGTTACTGTGCAAGGGACCCTTACTGGACAAAAGTACCAAACGGACATTCTTGAAACTGCTATATTTCCCCCATTTTGATGACCATCCCCTTTTAACAATACCAGTGTTTATGGATGACAATGTAAGACCTCACAGATCACGTGCAGTGATTGAATGTTTCCGTGAAAATGCGATTTCAACACTTCTGTGGCCTGCTTGCAGTCCTGATTTGAATCCTCATGACTATTTGTGGGACATTCTGGGCCAGAAAATTCGTGAAATCACTCCTCCAGTGCAGACACTACTTGAGCTTGAGGCTGCATTGCATCGGGAATGGCAGCAAATCTACAACGTCTGGTCGAGGGTATGAGGAGGCGTCTTGACGCTACCATTGCGGTCCAAGAAGGTGACATAAAGTACTGACTCAGAGGTACTGAAATTAATTGTCTTCGATAGTGCTAACTTTGGAAGACACTCGTGTTCTAATATGTCTTCTTTGGTGGCCTATAGGACCATACTTGTAATCATATGCAGTTTTTGTCAAAATATGCATCCAAATCAATTGGACTCGCAAGCCAGTAAAAGCCGTGATTTCAAATGATAACATTGTGATCCTGACTCTTAATATACCCATTTATACACTGATTCAATATTTCGGTGTTGCTTCTTAGCTGGATTGTTTATCAAATCGAAATAAAAATATTTTGTCAAACTGTGGGTGATGCTTAACTTTTTTCCATGTGTATAAATATCGATCTAACGAGTACCCACGATCTATATTTTGAGGAGCAGAAATAAGAAAAATATCAACATTTTCAGCTTAAAACTTTCCTTTTATTGGCGGTCAGGTTTACAATGTATTTGTGTAGGCGTGTTTTCGTAATATTATATGCATGTACGGTCCGACTTTTGCATGGGCAGGCTTAGACCTTCTAAGCGGTTTACCAGTACTCGTGTGCGGTCAGATTCAGCTCTGCGTGGAAGCATCATGCATCCCATTTATTTCTTCAAGCCCTGATGGGTGAAGGCCTGGAATAGCCATGGTAAACGAGTCATCAGTGTATGAGTGACTGAAACAGATAATGTTACTTATAATAACCGAAAAACAAACTTTTTATAACAATCGTTCGGTCAATATGTTCGACCGTATGCAGACACCAAAACAGAGAGACAGACTATAGAAGCTATCAGAACCATTAGAATAAACACTATAAGGAAGCATTTGTCAATTAGCAAAGCAATTTCTTTCCATGTGTAAACCTTCAAGTCAGGGGTATTTTCAGCTGCGTTCCGCCCGTACGCATTTGTCGCAATTTTCTTCTTTTCCTTAGAATCCACCACGTCATCGTTTCTATTTTCAAAACTGTCTCCATTCGCCACGCTTAATGAGTTTTTGAGATAAACATTTGGTTGGGCATCTGTTATAGGGGATACTTGTTCACGTTTGCAGCACTTGACCGTGGTACACGTGACACGCACGAGAACATTGCGCGTGAGCTTCTGTAGCCAATCAGGTACCTCCTCGTCATCCTGGTTGAAATAGAGGTCCAACACAATGATTGTAAATACGACGGAGAGGGCGCTCATCATTAGAATTATCGTCAGATATGTTGCTGAAAAAGACCAAATAAAAAGGTTCAAATATACCACTTGTTTCAGGTCGTTAAATATTTAACTGGCCTAACCCACTTACTAATCCGCGGCACGTGCACGCTTTTCACATATGAGCCAGAGCACGACAAAACCTACAATAAGGCATGTGCGCCCAGAGAAGACTCAGATCCGCGCAGTCTGATCACAGTCTTCGCTGTGTGCTCTAAGGATACCCAAGGAGCCAATGCTCATTGATGCGCAGGCTGATCTGATTCGTCACAGGGTGCACATGTAAATTGTAGGAAATGCTGTGCCCTGGCCCATATTATACATCAATGCCTTATACATGGTTTCACACAAATTTTTATCGCTAAATCTAATAGATCTATTTTGAAGTCCTTGCGAGGTAAAATAAGGGGATAACTACAGTAGAACTTCAATGGCTCGAACACCGATGGCTCGTTTAACATGGCTGAGTCGAACCACTTCTTCAGCCCCTAGGGCAATCCTCTACATAAGAAATAGTGGAGGTTAATTAAGGAGATTTTTGTCTTTTTTCTTGCAAATGTATGTCGCGTGTACTCATTAGAATCGCCTCGATGAGGCGATTCTAATGAGTACACTCAGCATAAATTTTCATTATAGTACACCGAAAAGATGTCCAAAAGTATTCCGTTATGTATCCCGGAAGTGACTATCACTGGCTCGAACTAACCCTGTCTCGAACAGAATTTCGAGGTCCCAAAGGTGTCCGAGCCATTGAAGTTCGACTGCATACTAGAAATTGTCATTTGAGGAGAGGAGGTAAATCGGAGGGTTTACGGTCGGAAATTTCGTTTTACGGCGACGCGTTAACGGAGCCGTAAAACGTAATTTGCGACCGTAATCCGGCGATTTACCTCCCCAAATGACAATTTTCAGTACAGTTATCCCCATTCTAATGTACTTATTCGGTGGTTAAGTTAAAAATTGTACTATTTTGCACAAGGCGGCAAACGCGGTGAGCTGCGTAAAACCAAATGCCAGCCATTGAAAAGCGACTTTACGTGATGACCTCGGAATTCCGACAGTATATCGCAAAATATACTGTCGCAAATGCTAAAAAACCCTAACCCTAACCCTAACCCTAACCCTAACCCTAACCCTGACCAGTTAGGAATTGTGTGAAGTTTATGGAAAGAATGCTTCTTCATATTCAACTAGTAAAAAATGGGTGGCTGATTTTAAACGTGGTTGGGTAAAGTTGGAAGACAAACACCATAATAGAAGACCTGTAGACGCTTCTGGTGACTACGAGTAAATGGAAGTTTTAGAAATGGCTAAAAGATTGGAGATTTCTGAGGGTAGCGTTTTACAATTTTATACGAATGACTGGGCATGAGGAAGCTTTCAGCGCGCTAGCTGCCAAATGACTTAGTAAAGAACAACGAGCTGTCCGAGTGTTCATGTCCGAGACACTTTTGGAAAGATATGATTCTGTTCCGGAAAAATTTCTTGGAATAAACGAACCTTGGATCCATCGATATGATCATGAAACTAAACAGCAGAGTAAACACTGGACTGGTCACGGTTCCCCGCGTCCAAAGAAATGCAAGACTCAGCCTTCAGTTGGCAAGGTCATGGCAAGGGGGTTCTTTTGGTGATGGGCAGACTATAAATGGGGACTAATATGCTAATATGTTCGACCAATTACGAGCAGCTATAGTACAGCTATAATACAGAAAAGGCGTAGAAAAAGTACAAAAATGTGCTGTTGCAATATGACAATGCTAGAGTCTATACTTGCAAAGTTTCTTCGGACGCAATGAACCGAACGGTTTCAAACCTTTACCCCCTCCACCCTATTCTCCTGATCTGGCACCCAGTGATTGATTTTGGTTTCCGAACTTGAAGAAAGAATTGCATGGACGTCACTTCCGGTTAGATGAAGAGCGGTCTAAATACACAAATCTTTAAGAAATGAAGCTGGGAAAATAAAATGCGAGAAGAACCGGACTCAAACCGGCGACTCCCTGCTTACAATGCAAATGATCTACCGACTGAGCTATCCGGGCGCTATTAATATTTCTCCAACTTCTAAGTTTATCTTAAATTTTCTTTTTTTCGGCGGTAAAATTTACAATGTATTTGTATGGGCGTGTTTTCGTAATTGCTGCTGCGGGTTGACTATACTGAAGAAGCAGAAGTCAAGCGGTTCTCTAAGTGGGTAAGGCAGATACCTATTGACCGTAGTGCTTCAATGGCTCCAGGGAACAACTGTCTAGAGACAATTTAGCAATGCATGTCTTAAGTTACCATTTAAAAAGGGTTGCCGTTTGCGCTTTGATTGGAGCGATGCGTGTGTACCCATCATAAATGAGTACATACAGCATACAACATATATAGAAGACCAGCAAAAAACCTTTCCCGGCATGCCACCTGTCTAGTGAATGAGCCCTCAATGGTTCAAACTTCCCCTATCTCTAACTAATTTGCGGTGTACCAAAGGTGTTCGAGCCATTGAAGATAACTACACATATAACGATTGTGTATCTTCAAAAGTAGGGAAGTACAGCACGAAAACACGCCTATATAATTTCTTCTTGAACCCCACTATAAGGAAAATTGGAGATCACAGGGGTATACATTATGTTTCTCATTTCTGTCCAAAAGCAAAACTGTGCATGTTAGGACCGCCGTCATGAGTATACAAAACCTTTGCCCATGTGATAAATAAGAAATACGCAAAATTTCTTTAAAAATGTCATTTTAGATTAATGTATGTGTACTACCCTCATGGATTAGACTCGCGTTTATAGAAAACTGTGCAGAAGGATGCATAACATGTCTCCATATTTCATAAGTAGTGCTTGCGTCAAACCGAGACACACACTTCCACCAAATTTCAATTCCCCACTCTCCTCAACAATTACGTATCTTTTCGCATCACACATCAAAATCAAAACACTGAAATAAACAGCTGTGCAGAAAAAATTATCAAACGCTTATCGAAGTATAAGGAGCTTTTCTGAACCTCTTATCTTTTAGAGAAATATTCTGGCTCAAAAATAAGCCCTTTCTCCAAACAAGAGGACACTACCGTTAAAAAATTAAAAACAGGCAAAAACTCGAGAGAGTTATCTCCAGAAAGTGTATTCCAACAACATTTTAGAACAAATGTCAGCACCCCAACAAAACCCATAAAAAGGACATACGCAATCAGTGAAGACAAAGTGTATGCAGCGTTTGGTCGATGTATTTACTGTTCTATTAACTGCAGAGTTTTTAGTAATACTTAAAATAAAACAAACAACTCAGACAACCCAACCTGCCGCGGTCTTTTGAATTGGGTTAACGCTTAAGCTGCTTGGAAAAATGCATCTGCAAATGTCGTCTGTTTATGTCGTCTGCTGCTACTTCTTGCAGACTTTTCAAACACGGTTTTGCATACAGGCAAACAGTATCGACCCTGATCAGACTGCTCTTCCAGGAGCAGTCTGATCTGGGTCTACACTGTTTGCATCAATGACTTTTATAAAGTAATCAGCAGACAACAAACCGGACGACAATTGTTGTGATTGGCATCTTAGGGGTTAACTTTTACAGGACATGCAGAAATGCAGAAATAGGAACTTACATAAGATGGACGCTGACGTTGATGTCTGCGGAATATGATCCGATATCAGGGTCAGATAAACGGCATATGCAAGCAGCACTGTAAGAGACATTCCAATTCTCTCCCCTGATTCCGGCGGTAGCTTGAAAACAAATATTATCAGAGACGCCATCAGAATCACCGGAAATAACGTATTGAGCACGTGATAAAGTGGTAGTCTGCGCAGAACAAATGTGAAATAAAGGCGGGAGAATGACTGTTTGTCTCTAGTGTTCGTTGCTGACGAGTTCGTTGTGGAAATGACTTCCCATTCGCCATTTTTCTGAAAAAACGAGTCAGCATGTCAATTAATACATAATGATCCAGAGGAAACACAAATAACATTCCGGACATCCGGACATCACAACCTTTTGTGGCACAAGCTCCGTCTCGTGAAGAAACTGACGTCAGAGTTTATGACCAAGTAAGTTTGTTTGTTTGATTCATTTGAGGTTTAACGTCCCCGTCAACACTGTATAGGTCATTTTGGAGACGTCGCTTCCAATTTTGTGGGACTTTTTTACCCGACATTGAGATGAAATGACATCTCAAGCTCTGTCGCCCAATGAAACCAATAGGGTTTATAAGCACGGAAGGTCCCACTCGCACCGCTATGCCTGGGCAGACTTAGATCCTCTAAGCGGTTTAACACTACTCGTGTGCGGGTCGGTTTCAGCTCTGCGTAGAAGCATGATGTAGCCCATATATTTGTTCAAACCCCGATGGGCGGGGCCGAAATATGATGCGACCAAGTAGGACACAAAAAAACAGTCTTTCTTCACAGACTAGAAAGAGACTTTCAATTTGAGTTATACGAACAAGAGTTAATAACTCTGTGTGATGAAGAATTACCTCACCCCACTTTATATAGAGAAAAGAGGGGTTTACGGGGGCAATCATTTTTGTCCTAACTTTCGCTCAGAAACATAGATGGTGGGTACTCGTTAGAAACGCTTCTAACGAGCACCCACAATCAATGTTTGGAGTAAAAATAATGAAGTTATCACAAATTTTCATGAGAAAAGAAACTCTTTTTGAGTTAAGAAAAAATTCACTGTGTCACAAGAATGCGTTATCGTAAGAGATCCGCAAGCGGGACATTATACACCCGTGGCAAGAAATCAGCTGTAAAAATGACCTTGACCTTGGAGATACTGGCTCGAGTGTACCGCGTGACACATCGTCTCATAATGGTTAACATTTATGCCAAGTAATTTCAAAATCCATCCAGGAATAATAAAGTTATTGACCAGCCATCGTCGTGGCAAAACCAAGTTGCATGAGGCTACTGGGTTATGGTGCGTATAAGTATGTTTATAAAAATTAATCAAAGGGGTGGGAAATCTTGGGCGCGACAAGTCGTCTTGACTTAATACATATTCCTATAAAGTTGCATGAAGATGTTTACTGAGTTATGGAGCGTACAAGAATGTTTACGGACGGACGGGCGGGCGGACGGACAGCGCTGTTTCATAATACGACTTTTTTCAAAATGGGCGTATAAAAATGGCTGTAAACAAACTACATAATATCGAAAAGAAAATTCTGTTGGGCAGTTTGTTTAATGTCATCATGTACGAAAAGAAACCTATTCTGAATTTATATATATATATACAAAGCATTCAAATATAGCGTATCACGTTAACAAGTCTTTGATATGAACACCTTTGAAAACCCCTCTTAATATACAGGTTTACGTGGGTAGACATTATTTTCCTTATTGTTGGTTAAAACATTACGAAAACACGCCTTTTCAAATATATTGCAAATTTTTCCACCAAAATGAAAATTTTCAGATAAAAAAAATTGATACTTTTTATATTTATGCACCAAACATTTATTTCTGCACCTAACATTGTGGTACTCATTAGAACCGCCTCCCCCTGAGACGGTTCTAACGAGTACCCACAATCTATGTTATGAGCAGAAATAAGAAAAAAATGTATACCCCTGTAAATCCCAGTTTTACTATATAAAAGTGGGATTTAAGGGGGTCAATTAATAAAGGCGTATATTTGTGATTATGTGGTTTGTAAGTTTTCGTTAGAAACGCCTAGATGATGCGGTGATAACGAGCACCCACAATCCATGTTTGCTACAGAAATAAGAAAATCATTACGTATCTAGATATAAAAAGTGTCATGTTTTGTGCTCTGAAAGAATGCAAACTGTCGCACGGAAATTTTATCCAAATGTAAATCGATCATGAAAAAATGTTAATTTTTTTAGCTCTCAAGGTATGATCGATACCTGGTGAACTTATATTGAACTACAAATGAACTATTAAATAAACTGAATATTAGATATGTGTATTCAAGCCATAATTAAACAATTAACAATGCTTTTCATTGACATTTTTCCATTATATAATCAGCATATCCATTGAGTGTTTTGCTTTCAAAAGCATTTTTTTTATAGTTTTGTTGTATTCTATATCATAAATGATGGTACAGCGATGCCTTGTTGGATATAAGGCCGTCTTTTCTGCTTTTGTAGAAGTCTCACCATTACGAAAACACGCCTATACAAATACATTGTAAATTTTACCGCCGAAAAATGGAAATTTTCAGATGAAAAATTTCGATATTTTTCTTATTTCTGCTCAAAACATAGATTGTGGATACTCGTTAGAACCGCCTCGACGAGGCGGTTCTAACGAGTACCACAATCTAAATTTTAGAGCAGAAATAAGAAAAATAAGGTATAACACCGGAAACCCCAGTTTTACTATATACAAGTGGGGTTCAAGGGGGTCAAAATTACGTGATGTAAAGAAGAAGCAAGCATTACGACAAAATCTCCATGTGACATAGTGCATTCTTTCACATCTCAAAAAAGTTTGTTTGTTTGTTTGTTTGAGGTTTAACATCCCCGTCAATACTGTATAGGTCATTTTGGAGACGTTGCTTCAAATTTTGTTGGATGAAATGACATCTCAAACCCTGTCGCCCAATGAAACCAATAGGGTTTATAAGCATGGACGGTCCGACTCGCACCGTTTTGCCGCGGCAAGCTTAGTTCCTCTAAGCGGTTTACCAGTACCCATATGCAGTCGGTTTCGTCTATGTGTGGAAGCATCATGTAGCCCATCTATTTCTTCAAGCCCCGATGGACGGGGCCGCTCAAAAAAGTGATTTTTCTGATGAAACTGTGTAGTACAATGTGTTTTCCTTATCTATACTCCAAACATCGGTTGTTTGTTTGTTTGCATTTTACGTCCCACCCACAGCTATGGTCATACGGAGACGGGACCTCGGTTTAGAGACTCATCGGAAAGTCGGGAGAAGCCCGGAATCGAACGCACGACCCCTGGTTTATGAGGCTAGTAGCATAACCACTACACCACGGGGACTTCTAAACATCGGTTGTTGGTGCTCGTAAGAACCACCTCCCTGTAAAGTGGGATTTTCATTACGAAAACACGCCTATATAATTTTGACCGCCTTGAACCTATCTATCTATCTATCTATCTTCTGATACTGCGTCGGTCACATTTGACCATTACCGCAGGTGTATATTACATACACTCCAGTTTTGCAGGATGAAAGCCTATACAGTAATCATGTAATTACGGTAGGGATCTTTAACCTGCACAGGGGATGGTTCTCCCTGCACAGGGGGCCTCCAGTTAACGTCCCGATCCGAAGGACGGTGCACTTAATGACATTCATCCCTGCAAATGATGCCAATGGAGCGTGTTCGGACACCGAAATTTTATCGCCGCTGCCGGGGATCGAACCCGGGACCTCTAGCATCAGAGGCAAGTGCACTAACCACTGAGCTATCACGCTCTGAGCTATCACGCTTTTATATAGAAAAACTGGAGTTTACAGGGGTAAATCTAATTTTCCTTATTTCTGCTCTAAATATAGATTGTGGGTACCCGTTAGAACAGCCACGACGAGGCGGTTCTAATGTGTATACACAGTCTATATTTCGAGGAGAAATAAGAAAAATATCATACATCTTCATCTTAAAAGTTTCTTTTTTTTTGGCGGTAAACTTACCATGTATTTTTATAGGCGTGTTTTCGTAATGTATCTCAAAAAGAATGATTTTCTGATGAAAATGTGTACTATTTTCCTTAACTATTTTCCAAATATCTGTTGTTGGTGCTCGTTAGAACCGCCTCTCTGTAAAATGGGATTTTAAAGGGTCCTTATCACACAGACCTGTTTACGGTATGTGTAGTTGACTATCACGTTAACAATTCTGCATCATGAGGCTAATACCCCTATGAGGAGAGAATGTTACAGTGAAACTTCGGGTTGTTTGTTTGTTTGTTTGATTTTAGGTCTAACATCCCCGTAAACACTGTATAGGTCATTCTGGAGACGTTGCTTCCAATTTTGTGGGACTTTTACCAATGTCATCTCAAGCCCTGTCGCCCAATGAAACCAATAGGGTTTTATAAGCATGGACGGTCTAACTGTCATCGCAGCCCTCGCCCATCGGCGCTTGAAGAAATGGATGGGCTGCATGATGCTTCCACGCAGGTCTGAAACCGACCGCACATGAGTGCTGGTAAACCACTTAGAGGAACTAAGCCTGCCCAGGCAAAACAGTGCGAGTCGGCCCGTCCATGCTTATAAAGTCTTATGGTTTCATTGGGCGGCAGGGCTTGAGATTTCATTTCATCTCGTTTTCGGGTTTAAGTCCCATAAAATTGGAAGAACGTCACCAAAATGACCTATACAGTGTTGACGGGGACGTTAAACCTCAAATCAAACAAAACAAACTAACTGTCATCGCTTTACCTGGACAGGACTAGATCCTCTAAGTGGTTTACCAGTACTCATGTGTAGTCGGTTTAAGCTCTGCGTGGAAGCATCATGCAGCCCATTTATTTTTTCAAGCCCTAATGGGCGGGGACCGGAAATTTCGGGTTGTAGAACTACATTTTGCGGCAAGATGCACCACGCAGAGCTGAAACCGACTGCTAATTAGTACTTGTAAACCTCTTAGAGGATCTGTGCCTGCCAAGGCAAAGTGGAGCCTGTTGAACCGTTCCTACATATAAACCATTTTGTTTTTGTTTGGGCGATAGGGCTTGAGATGGGATTTCGTCTCAGTGTCGGGTAAAACCCCCACAAAATTGGAAGCATCGTCTCTAAAATGACCTAAATAGTGTTGATGGCGGCGTTAAATCACACACGCAAACACACCCACTTTTGTGGTTTTATTTCGGTATATGTTACGCCGTTATTTATTTAATTGTTTTTTGTTTTGTTTTTTGTTTGTTTGTTTTTGTTTTTGTTTTTAAAAGCCCGTTTTGAAAAAACGGTCGTATTATGTTATGGGGTCGGCGTCCGTCCGTCCGTCCGTCCGTCCGTCCGTCCGTCCGTCCGTCCGTAAACTTTTCGTTTCCGGATAACTCCTCCTACAGTTTTCAGCCGATCAAGCTGAAACTTGATAGGTAGTAAGACCATGATGTGTAGATGTGCGTAAAGTTTCGAGAATCAACGTCCGCCAAATATTAACAGAGTTATGCCTCTTTGAAATTTTTGTAAACATTTTCGTTTCCGGATAACTCCTCCTACAGTTTTCATCCGATCAAGTTGAAACTTGGTAGGTAGTAAGACCATGATGTGTAGATGTGCATAAAGTTTCGAGAATCAACGTCCGCCAAATATTAACAGAGTTATGCCCCTTTGAAATTTTTGTAAACATTTTCGTTTCCGGAAAACTCCTCCTACAGTTTTCATCCGATCAAGCTGAAACTTGGTAGTTAGTAAGACCATGATGTGTAGATGTGCGTAAAGTTTCGAGAATCAACGTCCGCCAAATCTTAACAGAGTTATGCCCCTTTGAAATTTTTGTAAACATTTTCGTTTCCGGATAACTCCGCCTACAGTTTTTATCCGATCAAGTTGAAACTTGGTAGGTAGTAAGACCATGATGTGTAGATGTGCATAAAGTTGCGAGAATCAACGTCCGCCAAATATTAACAGAGTTATGCCCCTTTGAAATTTTTGTAAACATTTTCGTTTCCGGAAAACTCCTCCTACAGTTTTCATCCGATCAAGCTGAAACTTGGTAGTTAGTAAGACCATGATGTGTAGATGTGCGTAAAGTTTCGAGAATCAACGTCCGCCAAATATTAACAGAGTTATGCCCCTTTGAAATTTTTGTAAACATTTTCGATTCCGGATAACTCATCCTACAGTTTTCATCCGATCAAGCTGAAACTTGGTAGGTAGTAAGACCATGATGTGTAGATGTGCATAAAGTTTCGAGAATCAACGTCCGCCAAATATTAACAGAGTTATGCCCCTTTGAAATGTTTGTAAACATTTTCGTTTCCGGAAAACTCCTCCTACAGTTTTCATCCGATCAAGCTGAAACTTGGTAGTTAGTAAGACCATGATGTGTAGATGTGCGTAAAGTTTCGAGAATCAACGTCCGCTAAATCTTAACAGAGTTATGCCCCTTTGAAATTATTGTAAACATTTTCGTTTCCGGATAACTCCGCCTACAGTTTTTATCCGATCAAGTTGAAACTTAGTAGGTAGTAAGACCATGATGTGTAGATGTGCATAAAGTTTCGAGAATCAACGTCCGCCAAATCTTAACAGAGTTATGCCCCTTTGAAATTTTTGTAAACATTTTCGTTTCCGGAAAACTCCTACAGTTTTCATCCGATCAAGCTGAAACTTGGTAGTTAGTAAGACCATGATGTGTAGATGTGCGTAAAGTTTCGAGAATCAACGTCGGCCAAATATTAACAGAGTTATGCCCCTTTGAAATTTTTGTAAACATTTTCGTTTCCGGATAACTCATCCTACAGTTTTCATCCGATCAAGCTGAAACTTGGTAGGTAGTAAGACCATGATGTGTAGATGTGCATAAAGTTTCGAGAATCAACGTCCGCCAAATATTAACAGAGTTATGCCCCTTTGAAATTTTTGTAAACATTTTCGTTTCCGGAAAACTCCTCCTACAGTATTCATCCGATCAAGCTGAAACTTGGTAGTTAGTAAGACCATGATGTGTAGATGTGCGTAAAGTTTCCAGAATCAACGTCCGCCAAATCTTAACAGAGTTATGCCCCTTTGAAATTTTTGTAAACATTTTCGTTTCCGGATAACTCTGCCTACAGTTTTTATCCGATCAAGTTGAAACTTGGTAGGTAGTAAGACCATGATGTGTAGATGTGCATAAAGTTGCGAGAATCAACGTCCGCCAAATATTAACAGAGTTATGCCCCTTTGAAATTTTTGTAAACATTTTCGTTTCCGGATAACTCCTCCTACAGTTTTCATCCGATCAAGCTGAAACTTGGTAGTTAGTAAGACCATGATGTGTAGATGTGCGTAAAGTTTCGAGAATCAACGTCCGCCAAATATTAACAGAGTTATGCCCCTTTGAAATTTTTGTAAACATTTTCGTTTCCGGATAACTCATCCTACAGTTTTCATCCGATCAAGCTGAAACTTGGTAGGTAGTAAGACCATGATGTGTAGATGTGCGTAAAGTTTCGAGAATTATCGTCCGCCAAATATTAAGAGAGTAATTTCCCTTTGAAATTTTTGTAAACATTTTCGTTTCCGGATAACTCCTGCTACAGTTTTCATCCGATAATGCTATAAGTGCTCGTTTTTATGTGTTGTAAATAACTGATGAGATTAATTCTAGTTCTAAGCTGTCTGCTGTGGAAAGAGCAATACAGGGAAAAGGAAGAAAGCTCTGTGATGCCCTAGCTCTGGCTTGGCACTGTGCATGCTCTTCTTGCATTTGCTGTCACCCATTGAATCTTGAAAAATAGTTCCACCATCAATGAATACTGTTTTCAGGTTTCAGTCTACCAAATATGAATTTGCCACGGGCGTATAATGCTTGTTTATCTTGTTTTTTTTTTGTTTGCTCCAAAATTTAGATTGTTGATTTCTTTAGAACAAAGTAAGAAATCTATCAAGAATGGTTGACAGAAAGGGCCCACCACTATGTATATACACTGTAAAAATAGCATATAGAAATTAAACGTGTTTTATATATGTTTAGATCTAAACATGATTAGAAAAGTGTGTTGTTTCTAAACATGTAATTTGTTTTGCTGTATTTGTGAGTATAAACACGTCAAAAGTCTAAACATGTCTCGGCTGAAGACGATACGATCTTTTTCCCGCGTTGACGAACGCTGAACGAACGCTGCAAGTTGCAGAGCTGCGAAGACATAAAATAGAGGTAAAACCATCATTATTCATGTTGTATTTGTCTATAACGTTTTGTTTCTTTGATCCTGGAATAGTAGAAGATATGGCACGTTCTTCAAACATATTTTTCTTTCAAGGATGAGTGGAATATTGGTGTTTAGTTCTTAATGTAATTAGTTTTCGCGACTCATATTTTCTTTTTAGATCCAAGTTGTGTTCAGTAGACTTACTAATGCCATTTGATAGAAGATTGTGATTGGTAAATGAAACCTGCATATATTCTTTCTTGAATATATTTATACAAACTGCCTAAAACTGCAAAAAAGGTGAGGAACTGATGGGGAAAATGCCACAACATGGTCTAAACACGTTTAGCGTGAACATGTTCAAAACCCAAACATGTAAAATTTAATTATGCTTTAAGGTGAAGTGTTCTTCTTTTCTACCAAAGACATCTTAACCTCCAACATGAACTAACAAATAGTGCACGCTGTATAATTGTACTCTAGTTTCGCATAATGTAGGGGAGCCTCTGCGTGAAGATAACGCCGCCTTTATAATTTGCCCCCCCCCCCCCCCCCCCCCACCCCCCAAACGATATAATAAAAGCAGTGTTTTATTGGAGAAGTACATGTAGAACCACGCAGAGGCTCCCCTTTCTTATGCGAAACTAGAGTACAATCATACAGTGTGCACTATCTGTGAGTTCATGTTGGAGGTTAAGATGTCTTTGGTAGAAAAGAAGAACACTACACCTTAAAGCATAATTAAATTTAACATGTTTAGGTTTTGAACATGTTTACGCTAAACTTGTTTAGATCATGTTGTGGCATTTTCCCCAACAATTCCTCGCCTTTTTTGCAGTTTTAGGCAGTTTATATAAATATATTTATGAAAGAATATATGCAGGTTTCATTTACCAATCACAATCTTCTATCAAATGGCATTAGTATGTCTGCTGAACAAAACTTGGATCGCGAAAACTAATTGCATTAAGAACTAAACACCAATATGCCACTCATCCTTGAAAGAAAAATATGTTTGAAGGACGTACCATATCTTCTACTATTCCTGGATCAAAGAATCAAAACGTTATAGACAAATACAACACGAATAATTATGATTTTACCTCTCGACATGTTTAGATTTTCATCATGTTTCTGAGCTAAACATGTGCAGGTATTAAACATGTCACTGTCCTATACATGTTTAATATCTCAACACATTCCTAGACGTGTTTAGAAACGAGACATGTCAAAGCGTTAAACGCATAAAAAAAATGGGACAAGAAATGCGTCTCAGAAAGTGTTTAATCTGTAAACACTATTTTTACAGTGTATATTAAACCATCTTTTTCGGCCACAGCACAACAAAACATACAAGATGACATGAGTGAATTTGTTTGATTTGATGTTTAACGTCCCCGTCAACACGGTATAGGTCATTTCAGAGACGTTGCTTCCAATGTTTTGGGACTTTTACCAGACATTTAAATGAAATGACTTCTCAAGCCCTGTCGCCCAATAAAACCAATAAGGTTTATATGCATGGACGGTCCGACTCGCACCGCTTTGTCTGGGCAGGCTTAGATCCTCTAAGCGGTATACTAGTACTCGTGTGCGGTCTGTTTCAGCTCTGCGTGGAAGCATCATGCAGCCCATCTATTTCTTCAAGCCCCGATGGGCGGGGGCGGACGACATAAGTGAAATGTGAATAATTAGATCAGCCTGTGCAGTCAAGAGGTCTAGAATTCTTTCCCATAAAACGGGTAGTCCAGCGTCTATAAAACGCTAATTGCGAACAGCGAAAACCCTGACCAGACTGCACGTATGCGAAGGTGGATTTGATTCTCCGTTGTTCGCACGTGTTGCCGAAAGTCTAGAGAAGCCCGGAATTGAACCCACGACCCATTGAGCTAAACCTCACTACACTACACAGGAGCTTCTCAGTGACCGTTTTAACCGAATATTACCGAATATTACCGATTTAAGAGTCGTACTTACCGAATAGTACGTCATCACGATAGCGTCATCTGAGTCAAAGTCAAGTGCCACCTCGTTACTCGTATAGGACCATGTACTCAGAATAATGCTGAAATTATATTTTATAAACTGAACTAAACTTAGACTGTCTCATTTAACCCTTAAATTCCTGTAAAGTGAGCAAAACGTGTAGACCCTGATCATTTCTGACACCATGTTGGATGCCATTATTTCACATGGACATGTTTTCCTAATACAATATCTTAAATACTCGCGCTAGTCTGTGTGGCAGAAGAGTCCGGTTTTTGTCTGACAAAGTCAAAACTCTCGAGGGCATTTTGTTCGTGACTTCGAGTCAGTCATTAACCATACACCACCCTTTCTTGACAGACTTAGACCCTCTTAATGGTAAACCAGTACAAGGCACGGTCTTTCCACCACGATTCGTTTACGATCTATATATACATTGTAATTTAGAAACATTCTCTGAATGTTGATGGATGTATCGAGGGGTTCGATTCACTACAAGAGCTTTTGTATACATTGTAATTTATTGGACATTAGTGCTGAACTTCAAAACTTGCATACATTTTTATGCAAAAATAACTTGCGAAAAAAAAATTTTCTTCAATCGATTTATGCGTCCCCGCCCATAGGGGCCTTGAGAAATAGATTGGGCTGCATGGTGCTTCCGCGCAGAGCTGAAACCGACCGAACTTGAGTACTGGTATACAGCTTAGGTCCGCTCCTTAAACGCTAGCGGTTTTTATGGGCGGTGGGGCTTGAGGTGTCATTTCATCTCAATGTCGGATAAAAGTCCCACAAAATCGGAAGCTACGTCCTAGTGTTGACGGGGACGTAAAACGTCAACTCAAACTTTCAAACAAATCAATCGATTTATTGCCTTCGTACGGCTTATTTATATCAAGCCAAATGCACAATAATTGAACTTTGAAGTTTTCAAACTAGGTTTTGAAAACTTCAAACTACGGTTTTCAAACTGGGGTTTGAAAACTTCAAACAACGATTTACAAAGAAGACCTAAACAATTATTCTTTAAACCACGGTTTCAACTTTCAAACTGGGATTTAAATTTATTTTCTGATACCTTTACTTCAACCCTTAGTTAAAAAATTCAAACCCCAGTTTCAACGTCAAATGTACAATAAATCTTCAAACCAGTGTTTGAAGTTTGAAACTCGGGTTAAGACTCCATTTGCACAAAACTATTTCATTACCGTTTGCTATGGCCCGGCAAGTCCATGGTTCATCTTCAAACCACGGTAATCAAGTAAACCCCGGTTTAAAGTTTTCAAACTAAGGTTTGAAAACTTGAAACCACGGTTTCAAAGAAAAACTGCACAATAATTCTTTAAACCTTGATTTCATCTTTCAAACTAGGGTTTCAACTTCTTTTGCTTTCAAAACCGCCTTTTTAATCCCTGGTCCACAATAAATGCTTAAAACCCCGTTTTGAAAGTTAAAACCGTTTTTTCTTTGAAACCATAGTTTGAAGTCTAATGACCCCTTCGGGGGTCAAGGGGTATTAGAAGAAAGATAGATAGTATATGCAAAAGTGAGTGTTCGTTAACAAGCACGTTACCTGTATCGGTGTTTGGAGAGTAAAATTTAACTTCTTTGATATTCGTAGACCTGTGAACGTTCTTGGAAGTTGCGGAAGTCGTGTTTTAACCTTATTTTTTGTATTTAGTATGGAAGTTTGTGGAAGAACTATTTAACATGTTCCCTGTCCAGAAGGACTGCAGAAACATTTTCATGTACCGATTATTGTAGAAAGACTAGAGCTGTCAGTGAAACTGACTATGGCCCCGGCAGCGCTATCAGAGGAGTAGGAAAAAATTTGTGGACGGACAGACGGACAAACAGACAGACGGACGGACAGAGTGATTACTATAGGGCACCCACACTTTCAGTGCGGGGCCCTAATAAGAAAGTTATGGAGGATAAAAAATTTTTTTGGACGGACAGACGGACAGACAGACAGACAGACAGACGGACGGACAGAGTGATTACTATAGGGCACCCACACTTTTAGTGCGGGGCCACATTATGGTTAACATTTCTGCCAAGTAATATTTAAATCCATCCAGGAATAATAACAAAGTTATTAATTGGACACAGGAAAGACCCTTTTTTGACCTTTAACCTCTAAGTATGACCTTGACCTTTGAGGTACGGACCTGAGTCTTGCGCGCAACACTCCATCACATTATGGTTAACATTTCTGCCAAGCACTATTTAAATCCATCCAGGAATAAGAAAGTTATGGAGGATAAAAAAATTTGTGGACGGACAGACGGACAGACCGACGGACGGACGGACAGACAGACGGACAGACGGACAGACAGACAGACAGACAGACAGACAGACAGACAGACAGACAGACAGACGGACGGACAGAGTGATTACTATAGGGCACCCACAATTTCAGTGCGGGGCCCTAAAAAAGAGAAAAATTACGACTGCAAAAAAAACAGATATCTATACAGAGAAGTGTTGCCATACCGAGGTATTTAAAAGCAAGCTATGCTCACCCAGCAAATGCAAATCCGACATGGACATTGCATCAAGAGAACCATACGGTTTGTATATTGAAAAAGAGGTATATTTTCTTTTGGCGTTGACCACTGCATGAAGGCCACACTTTTTTCTTTTCATTCTTTATAAATGTTTTGCCAACGGACACACGACGTTTAGGCAACGTCGCATCAACGTTGATGCAAGGTCATGACCTTTCATCGACGATGACACGGCGTGGTACAAACGTCATATGTCTAGTGGGTGTAAAACAACCGAATCATTTAGTTAGACAATGTGTTACCTGCATGTTTGCGTATCTAGTGGATAATACGTCACATCCGCTGTACAGCTCGTCTCAAAAATTCCACCAGGCGTCCAGTTTATTTTTCCGTCGGAAGTAATTCTCATCAGCGTCTTAACGTCACTGAGCACGGAGATGTCATTGACGCTGAAGAGTTAAACAAATTGTCTAAGAACATTTCGAAAACACGCCTATACAAATGTATTGTAAACTTTACCGCCGAAAAAAAAACACGAACATTTTAAAATAAATAATTGTGATATTTTTCTTATTTCTGCGCAGAAGTTTACCCCTGTAAACCCCAGTTTTACTATATAAAAGTGGGGTTCAAGGGGTCAAAATTATATAGGCGTGTTTTCGAGATGATCATATGACATAAAAGTGCAATGTCACGTTGACTTGATAAAGCTCACTTGTCCTGAGGTAGCGTATCTTTATCAGGTCAATATCTTACAATGCATAGAATATACAGTAGAACTTCGATGGCTTGAACACCGATGGCTCGTATACCATGGCTGAGTCGAACCCGTTTTTCAGTCCCTAGGAAATTCCTCTACATAAGAAATAATGGGGATAATTTAGGAGATTTTCGTCTTTTATCTTGGAAATGTATGCTGTGTGTACTCATTAGAATCGCCTCATTGAGGCGATTCTAATGAGTACACACAGCATACGTTTTCATTACAGAGCACCGAAAAGATGTCCAAAAGTATCTCGTTATGCCTTCTGGCAGTAACCCTCAGTGGCTCGCACTACCCCTGTCTCGAACAGATTTTCATGGTCCCAAAGGTGTTCGAGCCATTGAAGTTCGACTGTAGGTGGTAACTGATAAACAGCAAATACTCTGAGGTTGTAAGTGCCCGCAGTGCTCATAGCTGTTTCCGTTGGTGGCTAAAGCGACATCTCGCTAGCTACAAGAATGTCAAAGATTATGCTACATAAGGTTAATTTCATTAGTTTGTATTGGCACATTTGCAAATCAAGCATTTGATAATGAATACATTGTTGCATTCTTGAAAACAAATCCGACTTCAGGCATAATAGCTGTGGTGCCATGCCGGAAATTTTGGATTTCGTAGAAATACTAACAATTAAAATTGTAAGGATACTTTGGGACTTAGGCAGAATATTGAAGTGCATCATGAAAACACACATTTATAATTTTGACCACATTAAACCCCACTTTTATTTAGTATAACTGGGGTTTACAGGGATATACATATTTTCTTATTTCTGCTCAAAAACATAGATCGTGGCTACTTGTTAGAACAGCCTCGGCGAGGCGGTTCTAACAACTATCCAGAATGTATGTTTTGAGCAAAAATATGTAAAATGTCAGATTTGTTTAGCTTAAACTTTTCACTTTTGGTGATTTCGTAATGTTCCCATAAGCCAGTGCACAATAAAACCTACAATTATACTTGTGCGATTAGCAAAGACTCAGATCAGCCTGATCTGCGCATCTTTACTGATCTCATGAACCGCCCCCGCCCATCAGGGCTTGGAGAAATAGATTGGGCTGCATGGTGCTTCCACGCAGAGCTGAAACCGACCGCACATGAGTACTTGTAAACCGCTTAGGAGGTCTAAGCCTGTCAGGCAAAGTGGTGTGAGTCAAACGGTCCATGCATATAAACCCTATTGGTTTCATTGAGTGGCATGGATTGAGATGACATTTCATCTCAGTGTCGGGTAAAAGTCCAACAAAATTGGAAACAGCGTCTCTAAAATGACCTAAATAGTGTTGGAGGGGACGTTAAACCTCAAATGAAAAAATGGTCTTATGAACCTTCGGCAGCCTCTAGACCAGCAAAACAGAGATTCATTTCTAACACAGCATGCATGTACTGTATAGGCATTGGAAAAGAGCTGTGATAATTGCAGGAAGAAGAGCGTAACGCGAAAAACCGCCGTTTTATGACGTTACTCGAAGATTTCATGACGTTAAGACGGTGTAACATCGTTTTCTCGCATCGATAACGTTAAAAGAGACTTAAATGCGTTTTACTGTTTATATTTTAGGCGGGATGTCTCCTAACAATGGCGAAAGGGTGAAAAAAATTCGAGGAACCAACAACATTATTGCCCATTCTCAGTGTAGATCAGCTCTATTGTGTAAATTGTTGAGTAATAAATCACAGTTTGGAGGTCAGTTGTAATTGGATCTACTTTTCAACTGACCTCCAAACTGTGATTTATTACCAAACAATTCACTGGTAGAGATGAGGTGCATTCAATCGAGCTCACGTTGTTGCCTACTTTCTGTTTGTTTTTGTTTGTTTGATTTGAGGTTTAACGTCCCCGTCAACACTGTATAGGTCATTTTGGAGACGTTGCTTCCAATTTCGTGGGAATTTTACTTGACATTGAGATGAAATGTCATCTCATGTCTTCTCGCCCAATGAAACGAATAGGATGTATATGCATGTGCCTGGGCAGGCTCAGATCCTCTAAGCGGTTAACCAGTGCACGTGTGCGGTCGGTTTCAACTCTGCGTAGAAGCATCATGCAGTCCATTTATTTCTACCAGCCCCGATGGACGCCTATGTTCTGTATGCAAGAAAGTGAACGCTCGACAGGCACCGCGTTGTTGAACGCTTCTCTGACCTTTCCTCATGGAATATTTCCTGTCATTCTGGAAGGATGAGGCTTGGACAGTCGGATACGTCTTATAGTAGTTTTTATCTTGTGCTAACTCTTATGAAAACGAATAAAACAACATATGAGTTTCTACCACAAGAGCTGGTGCTCACATTTAATTATCAAGTTAACAAGTCCGTGAAATGAATACATTCACCCTTGTTATAAAGAAAACTTGGATGTACGCGGGTATACAGTACTTTTTTTCCTTCTGCTCCAAGATATAGGTTGTGGGTACTCGTTAGAACTGCATCAGTGAGGCTGTTCCAACGAGCTCCCACAACCTATGTTTGCAGTATAAATAAGAAAAATGTTACGGGTTTTCATCAGAAATGTAGCCAATTTGGAGATGTGAGAAATATGAAAATGAATAAACAACGTACGAGTTTTCAACAATAACCGCTGGTGTCCACATATAATTCTCATTGCTGAACAAAAATTTGATGTTGGTATAGTTCGAGTTGTCACTCCAAGCGAGCCTGGAATCAGACCATCTCTGAAATGGAATTAAGAAAGCCATTCATGTAACTAAAGAATGTGATATGAGGCAAACATTAAATAACACAAACGGAAGACTATAAGTATTAGCTTCCGCATGATATTTTACTGCTACAATCACGAAAATTGATACCATCTATTCTTGCACACCAGAAAAGGAAATCCATAGTTTTTGCTTGGGATAGAATTTCTGTTCTAACCCTAGTGTTCTTACCCAAAATCGAATATTATCGCGTGTTTGATAATTGCACTGGTAGAATACGACCTCACACGCGCCGTCGTTAAGGTTGACGTCACAGCACGTTACGTGACTTCACTAAAGATCACTGTAGTGTCATCACAATACGGCGGACGTCGGCAACCGAAGTGACTGCAGTATTAAAAATCCACGTTCAGAATTTGAAGGTATGCAAGAAAAAGATACCTACATGGGTGCGAGGGCTGGATGGAAAAATCCGTCACTCGTGATCACTGTTCACTGATGCCGGACATTGACCCTCGGGACGGATTTTTCCATCCAGCACTCACACCCATGTAATATTCTTATAATTACACAGCACGCCAAAGGAGTTCTGATTTATTCTGCAATGTCTGCAACAAAAAGCAACGGGAGGAAGAGCCTTTTATGACGTCACACACTGGCGGACTGACGCACGACGGTGAAACATTATTTTCTTGCACACCAGACAAGGAAATCCGTGATTTTACCTTGGGATAGAAATTTATGTTCTGACCCTGGTGTAGAAGCCTCCGTGGTGCAGTGGTTACGCTACTCGCCTTGTAAACCAGGGATGAGTCTTTAAACCGAGGTCCCGTCTCCGTATGACCTTAGCTGTTGGTGGGACGTTAAACTAAAACTCACTCACTCACTCTGACCCTGGTGTTCCGACCCAGGCAACTAACATAAACGCGCTTCAATTCTATTCAACTGCCGGAACTACTTCCGCACTACTTTTTTTTCTGTAAACAATATTCATGTGCGAGCTCTCAAAACTAACCGGAGGTGTTGTGCAAGAAAAAGAATCCAATATGGGGTTCTGTTGTAGATGGGCGTTTCCAACCCTCGGGTTGGAAACGCTCATCTTCAACAGAACCCCATATCAGATTCTTATAATCTCGCATCAAAATCCTTACAAGAAGGCATAAATGTGTGTGGTACAATTCATTATGCAGGCCCAATGGCAAAAGCATTATGAAAACACGCCTATTCAAATTATTATACTGAAAATTTTCCGAACAAAAAATGAAGTTTTTCAGAAAAAAATCTGACATGTTTTTTCTTATTTTGCTCGAAGCATAGATTTAGGGAACTCGTTAGAACCGCCTCGGCGAGGAGTACCCAAAATCTATGTTTTTGACTAGAAATAAGAAAATTAATGTATACCCATGAAAACCCCAGTTTTACAATATAAAAGTGGGGTTTGATGGGGTCAAAATTATAAAGGCGTGTTTTCGTGTTGCTTTTGAGAATTTAAAAGCAACAACAAAATTATTGTCGAGTTAATCCCTAGGGTGCACATAAGACCAATTTGGTCCCTAGTGTAAACATAAGATCAATTTGGTAGCCAGCGTAAACATGAGACCAATTTGCTCTCGTGTTAACATAGAACCAATTCGTTCCCTAGCGTGTATAGTCCCTTGCGTGGAACCGTAAGACCGCTTTGGAACATACCTTGATACGGATAGACTTTCGGATGAGTCTTTAAACCGAGGTCCCGTCTCCGTATGACCCTAGCTGTTGGTGGGACGTAAAACTAAAACTCACTCACTCACCTTGATACGGACCAATAAAGTTATGGAGTGAACGTATCTTGAGCCGATTCTATCTAATCACCTTTTTGAATAACTAAAAACAAATGTGTACTAACCATGAAGAAGTATCCGGATACAGAGAGGGTTTGGTCTTTTATGTTCTGAAAAAAAAATATACGTCAAGTTAACAAGTCCATGAATTGTAAAACCTTTTAAACCCCGCTTCATACAGAGCAGCTTACGATTACACACCCGTTTGCTAAATTCATTTATCATATGACGTCGCGTCTGAGAATGTAATAACACCATGTAATAATTTCGATAATCCACTAATGGATTAAATATGCAAATTAGTTAAATACGGCTCGTAACGTTACACGCACGACGTCCTTAACGACGCCGCGTTTACTAATGGCGGAATATTGACATTTTTGTAAAACAGTCATGAATAAAATGCATTTTAAATGTCATATGATAAATGGAATCTTGCATTCATGATGATGATGATGATGATGATGATTTCGTGTTTAACGACGCGTCAACCCTCTTTGTGGGTCATAAGCGTCAAACGGTTGATGGTTAAACGGCATGAATAATTATGATGATATTAAAAGTAAAAAGTCAGAATGATAATGTATAAAAATCTGAAACAGTTAAATCTTATGAAAAAGTCCAATTTCTTTTAAGAATAAAATAATATTATCAACAGGTACATCTCGAAACAGTTGTTGCAAAGTGTCAGCTTTGAAATATAAAATACGTGAGGGTGAAAAGTCAACACAGTCAATTAAGATATGTTTCACAGTGAATGGCTGATCACAACCTACACAAGAAGGCTGATCATCACCATTAAAAATATAAGAATGAGTAACTCTAGTATGGCCGATGCGCAGTCGTGTTAATACTACGTCCTCTTTTCTGGAAAACTGTGGAGGAGAGCATTTTGTACTAACGACAGGTTTAATGGCATGGAGTTTGTTATTTATTGCACGGCCCCATTCGCCTTGCCATTCCGACAAGATGTATCTGTTGATAAATGGTTTAAAATTGTTAAAAGGAATTTTAAAAACAGATGGATCAAGATTGAGCGATTCCTTTGCTTTCTTGTCAGCATATTCATTGCCGACAATGCCAATATGGCTCGGAAGCCAACAAAACAAGATTTGGTGTGTTTTAGAAATTTCATGATGTTTTTCGATCAATTTTTGAATTTGAGGATTTTTAGATGATGAATGGTCTAAAGCCTTAAGCACAGAAAGTGAATCCGAAAATATAATTGCTTTTTGAATTGTTGAAGAACTGATAAAATCTAAAGCTAGGTCTATTGCTTTGGCTTCAGCTGTAAAAATAGATGAACCATCTGGAAGGCGTATGGTTTTGTGCGTATCTTTAGAAACATACGCACAGCCAACTTTATCTCCTTCTTTGGAACCATCAGTATAGACTTGCTGGTAATCATTGTAACGTGACTGCAGTACCTGAAAGTTTTGTTTGAGAAGTATTGGATTTGATTCGGATTTTTTTCCATCATGTAAGTCGAACAGAATAGAAGGTTGTTTAATACACCAAGATGGAACTTCGGCGGTTTCATGTTTTTGAATATTTTTAAGGTCGATACCTGAATTTTCCAGCAGTGGTAAAATACGTAATCCAAAAGGTTTGATTGCTGTGGGTTTTGTTTCATACTTATCTACAAATTGAGGTGGAAATGAAATTTTGGATGCCGGGTTAGATGGATTTGCAGCAAGTCTGATAGCATACTGAAGAGAAAGTTTCTCTCTGCGCGAGATTAAAGATGGTTCACCTGCTTCTACATAAAGGCTTAACACGGGAGAAGTACGGAAGGCTCCCACGGCCAGACGAAGGCCTTGGTGATGGATAGTATCCAAGGATTTTAAATAGGACTTTCTGGCAGAACCATAAACAACAGACCCATAATCTAATTTAGATCTTATTAAAGACCGGTAAAGATGTAATAAAGTATACCGATCTGCTCCCCAACTTGTATGAGCTAAAACTTTCAAAAGATTCAAAGCTTTTAAGCATTTCGCTTTAAGATATTTAATATGTGGAATAAAAGATAACTTTTGATCAAATATGACCCCAAGAAATTTGGCTTCTTCAACAACAGGAATTTGTGATCCGTATAAAAACAGGGAAGGATGTTCGTGTTTCTTCCGTAGTTTACAAAAATGAACACACTGCGTTTTCGACTTGGAGAACTTGAAACCATTTTTATCAGTCCATTCTTCTATTCTTTTTAAATTTTGTTGTAACTTTCGTTCAATTGTTTTCATATTTTTTGAACGGTAACATATACAAAAATCATCAACATACAATGAACAATCAGTTTTGTCGTCCAAACATTGTACAATATTGTTTATTTTGATGTTAAATAGCGTAGTTGAAAGAATACTACCCTGTGGGACACCCTGTTCTTGATCATAGAAATCTGACAGGGTAGACCCCACACGCACCTGAAACATGCGCTCCCCTAAAAAGCTTTCAATAAAACTGGGAAGTTTTCCTCTTAAGCCAATGTTATGTAGATCTTTCAATATTCCATAACGCCATGTTGTATCATATGCTTTCTCCAAGTCGAAAAAGACAGCCACTACGTGTTCTTTGTTAATAAAAGCATCTCGTATAAATGTTTCTAGTCTTATTAAATTGTCATTGGTACTACGTTCCGAACGAAAACCTGATTGATATTCTGAAATGAGGTTGTTGGACTCTAAGTACCAGACTAATCTCTTGTTTATCATTCTCTCCAATGTTTTACACAAACAACTTGTCAAAGCTATCGGACGATAATTTGTAGGTTCTGCATGATCTTTCCCTGGTTTCGGAATTGGCACAACTGTAGCTACACGCCAACTCTCAGGACAGACCCCCGTTTCCCAAATATTATTAAAGATATCTAAAAGTGTTGTAAGAGAACTTTTTGGCAGATGCTTAAGCATCTGATAATGAATTTCATCGGGGCCGGTTGCCGTATCATGTGATTTTTCAATGGCTTCAACGAGTTCGGATAAGTTAAAAGGTGTGTTGTATTCTTCGTGATTAAGGGATTTGAAGTTAAGATTTCTTTTCTCTTGGTCCTTTTTGAAATTTCTAAAAGTGTCGGAATAATTACGCGATGATGAATTTCTCAAGAATGTGTGACCAAGAGTATCTGAAATATCTTTTTTTGTTGAAGCTATTGTGTCAAATTCAGTATTTAAATGTGTAAAACTAGAGGACTTTGTTTTTCCTGAAATTTTTCGTACCATATCCCAAACCTTTTTAATGGGGGTTTTGTAGTTCAATTTGGAGACATATTCTCTCCATGACTTTCGTTTTGAAGCTCGGATTGTTCGCCGAGCTTTAGCTCTAAAAACTTTTACGTCGTTTAGCTTTTCTGAAGTGGGACTTTTGCAGAACTTATTTAGAGCCTGTTTACGTTTTTTAATAGCTTCTTTACAGTTATTATTAAACCAAGGCTTGCTTTTCTTAGTATTTGTGGAGGTCTTTGGAATGCATTGTTCTGATATATTAATAAGTGTATCTGTGAAATCAGAAACAATGTTGGATGATTCATTTAAGTGATCAACTGTTAACTCTTCTTCACATAAATTATGGAATAATTCCCAGTCGGCTTTATTCATTTTCCACTTCTGGTTACAGTCTTCATCTGGTTCGTTTACGCTCTCAATTATAACAGGGAAGTGATCACTTCCGCACTGATCATCATGAACAGACCAGTCATAGTCTAAGAAGAGAGATGGGTGACACAAAGAGAGATCTAAAGAAGATAAATGACCTGTCGCAGGGTGAAGGTAAGTATAAGATTTATCATTCATCAAGCAAAGATCGTTCTTTGCAATAAAATCTTCAACAAGTGCTCCTCTGCTATTGATATCTTTACAGCCCCATAGAATATTGTGACCATTGAAGTCGCCAACTAAAAGATATGGCGATGGAAGTTGACTCAGCAATGAGTCAAGATGTTCGGGCTTTAAAGAAAATGAGGGTGGAATATATAAAGAGCATATTGTAGTTTCTTTATCCAGAGAAACCGATACTGCTACAGCTTGTAGGTCTGTTTTTAATTTGATCTCTCTTTGTGGTAAACATGATTTAACAAAAATTGAACTGCCACCAGATGGTTTGTTACCATCAGAATAGATATAGTTGTATGTATTGAAACCCCTGACATCAATGTTGTCATCAGTTTTTAAAAAAGTTTCTTGCAAACAAAAAACCGATGGGTTTAATAACGAAATAAGTAATAACAGTTCGTTATAATTTGATTTAAGACCTCGACAATTCCATTGTATTATTTTGTGTTTTAAATCCATTTTATGAAGAGATTAAGACTAGAAACTATATTGGAGCTGCAATTGGTGATAAAGATCTGCTACCACCAGCTCGTGGTGTTGCAGACCTCGATCTGTTATTGCTACTTGGTGATGAAGGAGCTTCAAACTCCATATCACTGTCACTCAGAGATCCGAATCTGTTCTGAAATTTTATATTGTCTCTTTCCATTTTACGTTGTCTGTCTGTTTGTTTTTGAGACAAGTGTTGTTTCTTCGGATCTTCTGATCCCTTAGTTCGACCTAAGTCGAGTTTTTCTTTTACATGCGGCGCTGGCTTCGGTACGGTCGCTGTCGACCGATCCGAAGCAAACTGGATTGCGCCATTTGATAAACTGGTTGAACTTTGTGGTGCCGGAGTGGATTTACTCCATGCACCAGATTTTTTCAGTTCAGCTATGTATGATTCAGCAGTCTGTGTTTCGGAGCTAGAAACTTTTACACTAGCACCCTTTGTGATGCTGGCGTAACTAGTGGTTGGTGTTCTGTATCGCTCATCAACAATTTTCCGCGCTTCTGGGAATGTTATCCCCCTTTGGTATTTGACAGTGAGTATTTCTTTTTCTTTTTTCCATGCCGGACAATCTCGAGAGAAAACAGCATGCTTGCCACCACAATTGACGCATTTGGGTTCATTTTTGCAGTTTTGGTGGTTATCGACATGTTTTTCCTCACCACAGTTTGGGCAGAGTTGTTTCTTCTGACATCTGCTTTCGTGGTGACCAAAAACCTGACAATGATAACATCTGAGAGGGTTTGGTATATACACCTCTACGTTAACAGATAGATATGCAACTTTTATTTTCTTGGGCAGAACTGGTGTATTAAATGTCAACACGTAGGTACTTGTTGGCTTTAATACACCACCTCTACGAACTTGGATGTTACGTACACCAATGACGCCTTCATCTCTCAAATTCTCAACAATCTCGGTATCGCTGCACGGGCGTAGCTCTGGGCTGCGGATGACACCTTTACATGAATTTAGGGTTTTGTGCAACGATACTTTGACGTTGAGATCGAAGAGCTTTGTGGTACCAAGCAGGTTTTTGACCTGCTGTTCTCTCTCGATTTCCAAGAGGAGATCACCTGACTTCAATTTCTTGATACTTTTTGGATGTCCGGCAATGGACACTATAGTCTTTTCGATCACAAAAGGTGATAAATCTGACACCGTACGTGTATCATCACGTGATGTTATCACCAAGAAGCGTGGAAAATTGTTAAGCTTTTGAGTTTCAGACTGCTGACTAGACTGCTGACTTGACTGCTGACTTGACTGTTGACTGGGTTCATCCGTTCCGGATGAATCCTCGTCTTTTTTACGTTTAGCTGCGTTGCGGTTATGTTTTTTTCCATGAGGCATAAGGAAAAAATTCTAGTTTCGTCCCAAGTGCTCTCCGCCCTCCGTGGAGCCCTACAAGGGAACACCATAATGGAGTGGTTATCCAACTCGCAGGTGTTAGAGATACACGTGAGATATACTCGCATAAACAAAATGCCTACACGATTGATCCGTTTAGCCACCGCCTTCTAGAGATAAAAAGACAGAAAAGGGTAAGGTAAATGGGCATATGGTTGGTATCAGGAAAGATACAAAAAGAGTTGAAGAGAAAGCAAAGCGGTATCTCTAGGGCTCGGCGTGACCAGCCGATTGACCGTGCCGGACCGCACGGCCACCCGTCTACACCGAAAAGCCAGGCCAAAGAGGCGTGTTGGGTACCTGAAGCACCGCCACCTCAGGTAACCCTCAACCTCCAGGATCCCTTCTTCCGGCTTACAGGACGCCACCCACGGCAAACGGATGGTACTTCCATTAGCTCTTCCCAGTGGGCACAGAGACCACAGCGGCAATGTGCCCAGTGGGAATTGAGCCCCCAGGGCCACGGCAAGGCAGGAAGTCTAATACCTGGGGGAATCTTGCATTCATGCTCGTGTATTATTGCATTTATTAAACTCGTTGAGGAAAAGGGATAAAGTGCTAGGCAAAGCCTCCCATTTTATTCCTTTTCCTCAGCTCATTTAATAAATTCAATGAACACTCATGTAAGATCCTCTATATCTCCAGGACTAGCATTTTAGATCAAAGCACTGAGAGTGTTGACGGGGCAATTGTTTGTGAACTTTGCACTTTAAGTCAGGCTTAAAGAATATATATCAAATCGGCCTTGAATATATTTGAAGGTCACTGAATAGGACTAATTTTCTGAAACGGGGTATTTGTACACTCTGAAGTAATCTGTTCCGTTGTGTATTCTTGCATCCAACGGATAAATCTTTATAGTACACATAAACAACAGCTGATGTCAAGGGAAGGTTTGGTCACTGTGACAACATTTCCATGCCTTTCATCATAGTGTAGATTTTATTTAAAATCCTTTGGCAAAAATCGATTTAATTTAGGCCCTCAAAGCCCAAGCCCCACCCCCTCCGAAGTGAAGTGTTTCAAGGCGGTTGTTCTGTCGCGGTTTATTTTTGTTTCAGTTCGTCTTTGAATATGTGTGTCGCTTGTATCTTTATGTTTTGGATAGCCATTCGGCCATTTTGTGGGAAAGTAACTGTCTTTTTGGCTTTCACTATTGATGTTTCCAGTAGGGTGTAGTTTATTTTAGTTGTATCGATTCCTGATCTGTTTTGGTACACTAACAGTTTTTTTTTTTGTTTGATTTATATCTTGCCTCTAAAGGATACACCTTTAATAGAAAATGCATTGGCGAACACTAATTGTTTTATAACCATCAAAAACACAAGATAACAGTTTGACTAGACATGTATATTGCATATATATATCGAGTAGTGCTTCTTAAATGAAATGTACTAAAAGTTTGTCGGTGAACCGTAATGTGAACTATCTCTAAAAAGCGTGCAGGTGAAATGTCCTGTCGGGACGGGGAAATGTGTCATAACCCCGGCAGTCACGGGTTTTATACTCGAATCAGTTTTGATTGGTTCCCTCACCTCACAGCTATAGGTAGCAAATCACTATTCCAAGCTGTCGGCGAGACTCGGACGCGCAGCGTATGAAGTTTTTTGAGCCGTAACAAATAGTACACTTTGCAACCTTTCTCTTTGGTGTTATCTCTTCATTGTGACTTGTCACAGAATAATTTAAAGCTGGTTTCAATAGCTTGTACACCGTGCAGCCAATGTAGTGGCTATGTAAACAAATACTACCTCCTTTTCTCATATCTCCGTTCAGTCTCATAACTCCGTTCACCCTCGTTTTTAATTAATATGAAAAGGAATCATTTTCACAGTTTTGTCACATCAGAATTTGTAGTTAATAACTAATATTGCAACCTGTTTTGAAGAAAATCAGTTTTGATTTACAAATTAATTCACAGAAATCGAAATTTATTACAAAATGCTTAATATTTTAGGGGTACCCCAAAATAATCCCTAACCAGTGACAAGCATGTGACTGAAAATAAAAAGTATCAACAAATTAGAATAGTACACAGTCTAAATAAAATACTCATCATGCATAATATTCATAGAATTAATCTGATTACTTATGATAATCAAATAAATTTGGGTGAACGGAGTTATGAGAACATGCCCAAACCACGCCCTGCATTTCTAGATGGCTGTAGAATAAACAGAAGTGATGTTATTTTCTTAAATATTGAGATTCTCAT
The DNA here is from genome assembly GCA_963580285.1 of Lucinisca nassula. NCBI lineage: Eukaryota > Metazoa > Mollusca > Bivalvia > Lucinida > Lucinidae > Lucinisca > Lucinisca nassula. Next base: position 53,896,169 of record OY757026.1, on the reverse strand, counting down.
AGGCATTTAGTCAAATGTTTAAAAAATACCTGCAGAAAATTATTCTTGCAACAAATAATTGAAAGCAGGATTGCCCAACCTTAGGTGAACGGAGTTATGGGTTTCCAGGCTACTCCACCCACTTCTACTGCTAATTTTTGCCATTTTCTGCTGTTTTCAAGGGAGCCCTGGCAGCACACTGCATTTGCAAGGACAATTGTCAGCATTCCGCTCTATTGTACATCTACCAAAAATGAAAGGGGGGCTAGAAATTGACCCCTGCCAGCCGTTTTTGTCGCGCCTGCTATTAGCATGGCGCGATATAGGCGCCCGGTTTTCCGTCCGTTCGTTCGTTCGTCCATTCGTCCGTCCGTCCGTTCGTTCGTCCGTCCGTTCGTCAAGGCGTCAACATTTGCGACCACCCTAGCGTTCACCCTAATGGTCAAGTTTACCACAGGCGCGACATAGCCTTCGGCGGAATTCTTGTCTTTTTTAGCAATAACCAAATGCAGTCAGGACACTGTATAAAACAGGAAGCGTAGCGATAAATATCCAATAGCAGTAGTTTCGTATTTCAGTTACATCCCTTGATATCCAGGTCATGTGACCATATTTCTCCACAATGACACAAAAACAGTAACACTGAATTCAAGATATTGATTTCATAATTGCCAAAAAGTATTTAGACACTGAATTTGTTCCCAACCTTACTTATGAAGAAATTTCCCCATGTGCACAGGCTGAAAACTGTGTTCTGCTACCATAGCTCTATTTGTAATAGAACACTGGCAGGTAGATACGGATTAATACGCAACTTCATCCATAACATTTGTAAAGGAAGAACCCAGTATATGGGAAGTAAACAGCAGGACATGTGCGTTCATGAAATAAATTGGTAAAACGTACATGTTACAATATTTTGTTTCATCAACAGTTTTCTGTGGAGCTTCAAATCAAAACTGTTTTGAATATGCATCATTATTTTCTCACGGATTTTCTTGCCGGTGATTTGGCTGTTGCATAAAGTCAGTTGTTTCAATATACTAATCAATCACATGCCCCAATAAAAATGTAAAAAAAATGTTGTTTTCTTTTTCTTATTTCTTGTCAAGACATAGATTGTGAGTGCTCCTTAGAACCGCTTCGTTGAAGTTTTTGAACAAAAAAATAAGGAAAATACTGTATGTCCTTGTACGCCCTACCTTTCTCTATAAAGTGGGATTAATATATAAAGATGGTCACTATGGGTGACTACAGAAAAAATCCTATATTAAGACCACCTTTGGGACTGTTCAAAAGTGGGTCTTTAAGACCACTTTTGAACAGTCCCAAATGTGGTCTCTGACCATAGGACAGTGTATGCAGCAAAGACAAAGAAAGAATAACTGCAACCTACTAAATAAGCTTCTAAAAGCAAATTTAATCTTCATTTTAGGTGGTCTCAATAGCGGAATTTTACTGTAGTTAGTCTGACCCAGAAACAACTTGTACACTCTGCACTTTTCAATTCTCTTCTGTAGTCCTTGCTTTCAAATGATTACCCTTTCATAAAACTCATTTAAGGTGCGTTGTAACCTGATGACATTAGGGCTTACATGGGTATACACTATTTCACTTATTTCTGCTCAATAAGAAAAAACATCCATTTAATGTTTTCTTTTACAGTACGAAAAGAAAAACCTCTGTGGTGCAGTGGTTAATCGACTCGACGCACACACCAAGGTTCGTGGATTTGACTTCGGGCTTCTCCAGACTTTCGGATGAGTCTTTAAACCGAGGCCCGTTCTCCGTATGAAATTGGTTGTTGGTGGGACGTAAAACTAAAGCACACACATACATATCCATGGGACAAAGTGCATTCAAAACGGTTATTTTTGTAATGATTTTTTTATGATTTTCTTATTTATGCCCCAAACAAAGGTTAAGGGTTCTCATAAAGGGCCGGACTGACTCGCACAATTTTTCCTGAGCAGACTTTTACCTTCTAGACTGTTTCCAGAACACAGGTTCGGTCGGTTTCAGCTCTGAGCGAAAACACCATGCAGCCCAATCTGTTTCTCCCAGCCCCGATGGGCGGAACGCGTATTGAAAAGGTGTGTTATTAACCGTTTTTGTACCAGAAAGCCCAAAACGGGTGCTTGGCAAACAGTGCAAGCCCAGATCAGACGCCGCACTCTGTAGCGTCTGATCTGAGCCTACACTGTTTGCTAAACGTTCAGCCATTTTCCAAACAAATTTTGAAGAAAAACAACCTGACACCCCTAAATTTTGAAATGAACTCCTGCTATATATAATGAGGAAGATTCTATTTGGTACAAAAAAAGTAAAATGGGACTCTTACAAGAGAGTTTATGGTGAGCATGTTAAGAGAAACAAAGATCAGCACAGTCTTCTCTGGTCGCTGTAAAACTTCATAATCCTGAAACAGCTCGCTTCGTAGCGTCGACTCAAGACTGGTGGAGTACTCTGGAGTTGAAAAGTTGCCACCAGGGCCGCCGTCGACAATGACGAACGTTGACACTGTGAAGACAGAAAATAATACTTTGGAACATTGAAGACAATATAGAGGATCTTACACGAGTGGTCATTTTATGTGATTTATGAAACGAACCTTCGGCGACTTTCATAAAGTTCATATGAAATGACCACGAGTGTAAGATTCTGTTTATCATATGACCTTTTAAATAGGAATTTATTGCCTTTGAATTTGAAAATTATTCGGCAAAAATGCATTGTTGACATGGACCTCGCCAGGACGTTACTTACTCCCGCCAAAGTGTTACTACACGTGTGGTCATACGATTTTTATTACACGACGTTATCCACTGCTTATCAACGACGTCATATGATAAAGGCATTTTTCATGACAGAAAATTTGGATCACCAATGGTTTTTCATGCATTAACATTTGCGGGATCCCGAGGAAGCTGCTTGAACACGAGAGTGTCAAGACGAGTGTTTAAACATCTTCCGAGGGACCCGTCAGATATTATTGCAATGTAATAACCATAGATGATCGTTGTTCTTGCATAACTTACGGTTTCAACACCAAAGTGTGACGAAAACGTCCCAAAACTCCATATAAACCGTAACTCCATCATGGCGGCTAGCTTAGAAAGTTGCTAATATTAATAATAATAATAGTAGTAGTAGTAGTAGTAGTAGTAGTAGTAGTAGTAGTAGTAGTACTAGTAGTAGCAGTAGTAGTAGTAGTAGTAGTAGTAGAAATCGAACTTTTAATCATGAGGGTAACACATTTAGTAAACTGGTCCTAATCTTCCACGTGGCCCTCTTTCTCCTGGCAGAAACAAGTACTAAGCATTTTGGATAATAAAGTCTGTCAACATTTCACTCATTATATGTCTATGGGAGACTAAAGGGCGAGCAACTCTCACATTAACAATCCGATCTGCCCCGAATTCGAACGGTTCCAAAACTTTATGGCTTTTATCATGTACACAAATCAAAAATAAAGTTGCTATCGTTTGAACAACATTTTTCCAGGTAGTACGTCTTTGGGAGACTAATGGGCAAGTAACTCTCACATGAATAATCCGATCTGCCCCAGATTCGAACTTGTCTGAGATTTAATGGTTGTCCTCATTACCTTCAAGTTTGAGGATGATATGATTGGGTGAGTGAGTGAGTGAATGAGTGAATGAGTGAGTGAGTGAGTGAGTGAGTGAGTGAGTGTTTTACGCCCCACCAACATCTCTGGTCATACGAAGACGGGGACATGGTTTGGAGGATATACAGGCGAACTTTGATAGCTGGAACCTCTTTGGAACCATGAAGATTTGTTTGAGACCAGGGTAGTTTGCGCCACTGAGGGCTACTGCCAAGGGGCATACTGGAGATAATTTTCGGATATTTTTCAGTGTTCTATAACTATAAATGTATGCTGTGTGTGCTCATTAGAATCGACTCAATTTGCTCGAACTACCGCTGTGTCGAAAAATGTTCATGGTCCCAAAGGGGTACGAGCAATCGAAATTCGACCGTATATATTCCAAACCAAAGTCCCCGCCTTCGTACGGTCACTCACACAATCACTCACTCACTCACTTACCATTGAGACCTTAAAATTTGACTTATGATCGAAAAGCGAAAAGCGAATAGCAAACTTACTTCTTAAGAGCGAAAAGAGAATAACAAACTAACTAAAAGAAAATGTTGAGTTCTTTTGCCGAGGTCTTAAGTACTGTTGACTGAGTATTCAGTGCTGTTGCCTAGGTTTCCAGTGATAATTCCGATTTGTTCAGTACAGTACTTTTGCCGAGGTGTTTTGCGCTGATACCGAGATGTTAAGTACTCAAGTAATGTTATCGAAGGATTCAGTTCTATTGCCGATGTGTACTGTTGTCGAGGTGTTAAGCGTAAATGCAGAGGCGATGATTGTTGTTGCCCATGTGTTCTTGCATAAATAACTATGCGCATGGCTGTTTGAAGCCATTGTCAAATGGAACGAAAGCCGTGCTCAAACAGCTAAAACCATGTTCAAATCATGTAATTCGCGTGCTGTTTGAACATGGATTTTGAGCTTTTGATATCACAAGACGGGCCTTGCTTTGTTTACGTTAGGTTGAGCGACGTAACATTATCGCCCTGAACGTAGCGTTTTGGGGTTCTATGATGACGTCCCTGCATAACAACGTCATTGTTAACAACATCCTGAACTGGCCGCCATTTTGGTTTGCCTGTCGCATTTGAAGAGTTTATATGGAATTTATATGGAACTTTTGGGTGTTTTTGTGAAAATTTGCTGTCGGATTCGTAAGTTATGCAAGAACAACGATCATCCATGGTTATTTCATTGCATTAACATTTGTCGGATCCCGAGGAAGCTGTTTGAACATGAGGCCGCTGGTTGATCCCTATATTCTAGACCGTACCGAAATATTCTGCACTATTGACAAGGCCCTTTGTTTCCTATACTGTTTGTTGTCTATGTGTCAGTGAGGCGGTTTTACGTTCCACCAACAGCTAAGGTCATACGGAGACGGGACCTCGGTTTAAAGACTCATCCGAAAGTCTGGAGAAGCCCGGGGTCGATCCTGCAATCCCTGGTTTATCAGGCGGGTAGCATAACCACTACACCACAGAGGCTTCTAAGGCGGTTCTAAAGTGTACCATAATATGGGGATCAACCATGGTTTTTCATGCATTAACATTCGCCGGGTCCCGAGGAAGCTGTTTGAAAATGAGGCCGCATGGCCGAATGTTCAAATATCTTCCGAGGCATCCGGAAAATGTTAATTCAATGGAACAGCCTTGGATGATCGTTGTACTTGCATAACTTACGATTCCGACAAAAATTTTGACGAAAACGCCCAAAATCTCCATATAAACTCTTCAAATGCAACCGGTGAACCAACATGGCGGCCAGTTCAGAATGTTGTTTACAATGACGTTGTTATGCAGTAACCATCTGACGTCATCATAGAACCCTTAAACGCTACATTCAGGGCGATAACGTTACGTCGCTCAACTTAACGTAAACAAAAACAAGGCCAGTCTTGTGATATCAAAAGCTGAAAATCCATGTTCAAACAGTACGCGAATTTCATGATTTGAACATGGTTTTTGCTGTTTGAGCACGGCTTTCGGTCCATTTGACAATGGCTTCAAACAGCCATGCGCATAGATATTTATGCAAGACTCTATGTTTTTGAGAAAGAAAAATGGAAGTATTGTCTACAAATGCAGACCATACTTTTTATGCACCAGGAATCAAAGATTCGGGGGCATATAGTTTTTGTCTGTCTGTCTGTCCGTCTGTTTGTTTGTCTCTCCGCAAAATCCTGAACATTGGGCATAACGTTTGAATAGTAACTAATAGGGCTCATATTTCAAATGTACATTCCTTGTCACAAGAACTTTCCAGTGGTACCATAATTTTGATCTCGTGACCTTGACCCTGACCTTTGAGCCACTTTTTTTTTTAAATGTTTGTCAATCCGAAAAAACCTTAACATGGGGCATAACGTTTGAATAGTAACTGATTTCATAATTCACAAGTGCATTCCTTGTCACAAGACCTTCCCAGTAGGCCAAACGTCATGGTCAAGGTCACGAGGTAAAAAAGTATGGTACCACTGGAAAGGTCTTGTGACAAGGAATGCACATGTCGAATATGAAAGCCCTATCACTTACACTTACCATTCAATGTTAAGGTTTTCGCGGACAGGCAAACAGACAAACAGACTGACAGACAGGCAGACAAAAAAATATATCCTCCAACCCCCCCCCCCCCACCCCCCCCACACCCCCCCCCCCCCCGAATCTTTGATTCCAGGGGCATAAACATGTAATATATTTTTCTTATTTCTGCTTGAAATATGGATTGTGGGTACACGTTAGGATCGCCTCATCGACCAAAAAAGAAAGAAAGAAATACTGCATTACGGAAACACGCATATTCAAATACATTATTACATTATAACTCTTACTGTCGAAAAATTAAAAAAATATAGATTCAGATGAAAACTTGGGATTTTTTTTCTTATTTCTGCTCAAAATATAGATTGAAACAGCCTCATGCAGGCGGTTCTAACGATTACCCACAATCTATCTTTTAGAACAGAAATAACAAAAAATAATTTTACCCCTGTAAACCCCATTTCACAATATATAAAAGTGAGGTTGATGCGGTCGGCATTATATAAGTGTGTTTTCGTGCCGTAGCAAGTCCCTCACGAAAACATGCCTATATAATTTTGACACCCTTGAACCCACTTTTATGTAGTGAGGGGTAAACCTTATTTTTCTTATTTCTGCTCTAAAATATAGATCATTGTGGGTACTCGTTAGAACCGCCTCATCGAGGCGGTTATTACGAGTACCAACAATCCATATTTTGAACAGATTTAAGAAAAATATCACAATTTTTCATCTTAAAAGTTTCATTTTTCCGGCGTTAAAGTTTGCAATGTATTTCTATAGGCGTATTTCCGTAATGCTAAATATATAACTCCCACTTTTCTCTATATAAAATGTGTCTTTTAAGCCTGTTTATCACACGAAAGTTTTAACGTGATAGAAAGAAAACGGTTCTTACCATATAAAACCAGAAACAAAAGTACTCCGTTCTTCATTTCATCCACTATTACTAGCTCTAGTGAATCTGAAATGATTAGAATTGAGTTTTCATTGAGATAACTGAATCGCGACAGTCCCAATGAAGGAACCACGTGAGCCCTTTAAGGCGCTGGACCCGTTCGTATTAAATAAAAACTTTGCTTGCAATGAAACAGCAAAATTAATTAATGGTTTGTTGATTTTATAGATGTTATAGATTTTCACTAGTCCTATGGCAAACAATTTGCAACACTCATTGAATACCTATTGTTTATTTTTCCCTTAATTGCGAGACTATTTCTATAGTCTGGTGATCACACCACAATGTGTCTATAAACAATGAAATTCCGCCATTAAGAGGAATGGATACGCCTTCAGGGGAGGCAGCTCCTGCAGAAGTATTTGTGTCTCCCATACCAATAGGGACCAACTCTTAAAGGAAAGAATTTGCTCCTGAGGAGCAAATTCTTTCCTTTAAGAGTTGACCCCCATTTCAGTTGGCCAAGACTCTGATCAGACTGTGCATTTACGCTGTCTGATCATAGCCTTCGCAGTGCACCACATGATGCCTTATAATAACTAACTCATCGTATGAAATAATTATTGGTTTGATTGTTTATCTATTGTTTATCTATAAATCGCAGTAAGCTCTTGATAGATTGATTGAATTGAGGTTTTACGTCCCCGTCAACACCATTTAGGTCATTCTGGAGACGTTGCTTCCCTTTTGTGTGACTTTTACCCGACATTGAGATGAAATGACATCTCAAGCCCTGCCGCCAAAACAAACCAAAAAGGGTTTATATGTAGGGAAGGTCCAACTCGTACCACATCGCCTGGGCAGGCTTAGACCCTCTAAGCGGTTTACCAGTACTAATGTGCGGTCAGTTTCAGCTCTGCATGGAAGCATCATGCAGCCCAATCAATCTCTCCAAGCCCCGATGGGTAGGGGCCCAAGCGCAGTACGCTCTTCAGTACACAAGTCCATATAACTACTACTGACTTTTACAGTTATTATAGAAGAAAACAGCCGTCGGTCAAATGTGAAACGCCAAGTTCTGCAACGGAAGGTCAGGTGATTTTTTACTTGGGACACCGATTTTCACCCACCCATCAGGAAAACACGCCTATATAAGTATGACCCCCTGAAACCCCACTTTTATGCAGTAAAACTGGGGTTTACAGAGGTATATATATTTTTTTTTAATTTATGTGCAGAAATAAGCATTACGAAAGCACGCCTATACAAATAGATCTACATTGTAAATTTTATCGCCAAAAGAGGCAAATTTTAAGAAGAAAAATTGTGTTTTTTTTATTTCTTCTCAAAATATAGCTTGTGGGTACTTGCTAGAATCGCCTCATCGAGGCGGTTCTAACGGGTACCAACAATCTATATTTCAGAGCAGAAATAAGAAAAATTAGGTTTACCCTGTAAACCCCAGTTTTACTATATAAAAGTGGGATTCAAGGGGGTCAAAACTATATAAGTGTGTTTTCGTGATGAAAAATATCATAATTTCTTGTCTGAAAATGTTCATTTTTGGTGGTAAACTTTCCAGTATATTTTAAAAGGCATGTTTTAATAATGATCGATTAACAGAACAGAACATAATCTTTATTTCACTCAGGTCTTGAATTCGTTTGGAGTTTTACGGCCTAGTCAACACTTTTTTGCCAGACAACTGCCCTTATGGATCAGCGGTAGAGAGAAATGATCGTAGAAAATATTTAAAATATTTCATGAAAGGATTTCGCAAGAAGCTAAAACATTTTGTAAACTGTCTTCAGAAGTAGACACTTTTGGCCACTGAACACCCACATAGCGCAAAGCGAAGACTCTGATCATACTGCGCGCATGCGCCAGTCAACTGCTTGCTTTTGACTAATAATTCCAACATGTGGAGAGTGGTAGGAAGCTCAATTGTTAGTGCACTCGCCTCTGATGATAGAGGTCCCCGGTTCGATTACCAGCAGCGGTAATAAATTGTGGTGTCCGAACACACTCTAGAAGCACCGTTCCTGGGTAGGGTCGAACCCGGGTCCTCAAGCTTAAAAGGCAAATGCACTAACCACTGAGCCATCACGATTCGAAAGCTTTACCAATTTGAAAAAAAAAAAAAAAATGGCGGTTTATAAATTGTTTATTTACCTTCTCAATAGCCACAAACACGTACTCAATACCTTTGTCGGAATTCTATATGGAAAACATATGTTTTTATTAGTTCATGACAATGCTTTTGAATTTCAGACAATACATGTAGGTCGAAAGGCAACAATGCCGTATACCCCGTCATTAACGCACATGCTGAAATAAGCGCACACTAGTAAACAATCGACCAAAAGTTACTAAGAATAGAACTCTTAATGCTAAAGACAACGTGACCGTCACTGATTTGAAGGAAATCCATGTAACTAGCGGTGCTATTATTATTATTATTATTTTTTTTTTTTTTTTGCAGTGAAGTCAGGGTTTGAGTTAAAGGGTTATAGAGGATCTTACATGAGTGTTCATGTATAATTGAATTTATTAAACGAGTTGAGGAAAAGGGATAAAATGCGAGGCTTTGCAGAGCATTTTATCCCTTTTCCTCAACGATCTTACAAAATTAAATAATACATACGCACGAATGCAAGATTCTATTTATCATATGACATTTAAAACGCATTATATATTCGATTGTTTACAAAAATATCGATATTCCGCCATTAGTAAACGCGACGTCGTTAAGTGAGTGAGTGCGTGAGTTTTAGTTTTACGTCCCACCAACAGCTAAGGTCATAAGGAGACGGGACCTCGGTTTAAAGACTCATCCGAAAGTCTGGAGAAGCCCGGGATCGATCCTGCGATCCCTGGTATACAAGGCGAGTAGCGTAACCACTGCACCACGGAGGCCTCTAACGACGTCGTTAAGGATGTCGTACATGTAAAGTTACGGGACGTATCTAGCTAATTTGCATATCAAATCCACTAGTGGATTATCGAAAATATTACATGGCGTTATTACACTCTCAGACGCGACGTCATATGATAAATCGAAATAATCTTGGCTAGAGTCATGGGTTTGGCTTGGAAAACAGTGAAAACCCAGATGAGACGCCCCTTAACCAGGCATTGAGCTTAAGCGCTACCGCCCAACGAAACCAATTTCTATGCATGGACGGTTCGACTCTCACCACTTTGCCTTGGCAGACCTAGACCTTCTAAGCGATTCAGCAGTACTCATAGACGGTCGGTTTAAGTTCTGCGTGGAAGCATAATGTAGCCCATATATTTTTTCAAGACCCGATGGGCGGGGGCCGCACTTAATTTGAAATAAAATATGTTTAAACCAAACGATCTAAGTCTTCACTGGGCACACGAAGACACACTGACGACACTCATATTATATGAAGTATTTAGTTTAAACATATTATATTTCCATATTGATACACGTTTGTTTGTTTTTTTTGTTTGTTTGTATTGTAGTTTGACGGTCCAGTCAACACTTTTTCGGTCATTTTTGAGCCGGTCAGTTTACTTATCCACACTTTCCCTCGGCAGGCTTATACATGTACGTGAGCGGTTAACCAGAACAGTGTACATTCTTTTGCCAGAAACTGACAACTGCTCTTCTCGAATCAGCGGAAGGGAGAGAATGACCGTAGAAAATCTCCACGAATGAATAGTATTGATACATGTACAAAATACACAATGAAATAGAACAATTCGGATTAGAACGAAAGCTTGTAAGCTTATTTTGTTCATATGAAGTATTTGATGACTTGGAATATTTTAGTGAAGAAAAAAAAAACAATGTTGACTTTTTTTCTTTCGATAATTCAAAATTTAATGACAACGTTATGAATGCTGTTTAACAGTTCAAAATGACTTCAAAAGACCTGCCTCAAATAAAGTCATTACAATAGTATGGTAGCTCATTGTGTACGTAATAGATGTACGTCTGAAAAACCAAGACAGTTGGTGAGAAAATGAACTTACAAAAGACTTTGGCGACCTTTGCACAAGAGCCATTGCTTCTCCCGAAATCGGGTGGCTGCACAAGTGCATTTGTAACCCATATATGCCTAACATCCCTTTTTTGGGGATGTTGGCAAACAGTGTAGACCCAGATCAGACGACGCAGAACGCGGCATCTTATCCGGGTCTACACTGTTTGCTCAAAGATATGTTGTTGTTTTTGTTTAGTGTTTCGGGGTTGTTTTTGTTTCATTTGTGGTTTAACGTCCCCATCAACACTGTATAGATCATTTGGAGACGTTGCTTCCAACTTTGTGAGACTTTTACCCGACATTGAAATGAAATGACATCTCAAGCCCTGAAGCCAAATGAAACGAATAGGGTTTATAAACATGGACGGTCCGACTTGCACCGCTTTGCCTGGGCAGGCTTAGATCCTCTAAGCGGTTTACTAGCACTCGTGTACGGGTCGGTTTCAGCTCTGCGTGGAAGCATCATGTAGCCCATCTATTTCTTCAAGCTCCGATGGGCGGGGCTGCCCCAACTTATTAAGAGGAAGATTCCATTGTCATATATGTATAAGGGTTGCAAAATATAAACTTAACCCTGTTAAAGACACTTTTCTTGCGGAAACGTTTGAATCATTTCTGAAATGAAATATGTTTATTAACACATTGTAGATACTATTTTTAAAAAGAAATATGACCTATTTCCGATTATAATTAAGTTTCAAAGGACCATTGATTTTATTGTCAACTATCCATATTGAAATTCGATTTCCGAAATTGATGAACAAGTTCATATCTCTACGGTAATATCCAAGTAGTTCATCATTTTGATAACACCCCTATGCTGCACGAACGTCTCTTGAAAATTAATATGCATGGTTGAGACTTTGCAACGTCATGAACTACATGTTAATCAAACATTTACACCTTCCCAACATCAGAGGCATGCTACAGATGAGAAATGATTGAGATCAGTCTCCAGGCTGCAGAGATATAACTAGTCAATGATGGTGAAGGACGGACGAACGGACGGCGGATGGGCGACCATACTATAAGCTCCCCAGGAGCTTTCGGACCAGGTGAGCTAAAATATAGTTAACTGCTTGGGCGTAATGCCGTCCATGCGTCGATGAGTACTTGGAATCTGTCATTTAGATGTTCCAATATGAATGGACGACGGTGACCTTATGACGCTTATGACGTTGTCCCGCTGTTAATACTTGCTTTCTATTCAATTTTAGCCAACAAACCGGTATTTTTGTTCGTCCAAAATTAATGGAACACATAAAGATACAAGTAACAAGGGTAATCCATTTAACGTTTGAGCAAATTTACCTGAACCCCTTTCTCGTTCACTTACTTTGCTCGTGACCCCATGGATCATGTTAACATGTCCGTGCAATGAACACCCCTCTAAACCACACTTTATACAGAGAAAACTGGAGATTACAGGGATATACATTATGTTGCTTAGTTCTGTTCCAATACATATGTTGTAGGTACTCGTTAGAACCGCCTCAATGAGACAGTTCTAACACAGGACTGACGTTACACCAGAAAACTTAAAAAACCCTCACAGTGGCCTAAATCCACTATTATAAGCTTGCGAACTACGCACCTTCGGTGCTTAATAAGAGAATAAGGGGATTTAGGCGTGTTTTATGTTTAATGGAGAAACGTCAATGTCCTGTGGTTCTAACGAGCACCCACAACCTATGTTTGAAGCAGAAATAAGAAAATTTTGGAGATACGAAAGAATGCACTTTGTCATACGGGTATTTTATCGTAATGGGTGGTAAAAGTTTCAATACAATATGCATTTTCTTTAAGATCATGTTAACATGTCCGTGCAATGAACACCCCTCTAAACCCCACTTTATTCAGAGAAAACTGGAGATTACAGGGATATACATTATGTTGCTTAGTTCTGTTCCAATACATATGTTGTAGGTACTCGTTAGAACCGCCTCAATGAGACAGTTCTAACACAGGACTGACGTTACACCAGAAAACTTAAAAAACCCTCACAGTGGCCTAAATCCACTATTATAAGCTTGCGAACTACGCACCTTCGGTGCTTAATAAGAGAATAAGGGGATTTAGGCGTGTTTTATGTTTAATGGAGAAACGTCAATGTCCTGTGGTTCTAACGAGCACCCACAACCTATGTTTGGAGCAGAAATAGAAAATTTTGGAGATACGAAAGAATGCACTTTGTCATACGGGTATTTTATCGTAATGGGTGGTAAAAGTTTCAATACAATATGCATTTTCTTTAAGATCATGATAACAAGTCCGTGAAATGAACATCCCGCTAAACCCCACTTTATAAGGAGAAAACTGGGGTTTACGGGCAATATATTATTTTTCTTACTTCTTGTCAAAGACATGGGTTGTGGGTACTCGTTAGAACCGCCTCAGTGAGGCGGTTCTAACGAGCACCCACAACCTATGTTTGCAGTATGAATCAGGTAAATGGCACGGATTTTCATTAGAAAAGTACCCACTTCGAAGATGTGAAAAATGCACTATGTCGCACGCGTGTATTGTCATGATGTCTTCCGAATTTCGTCTGAGGTATTAAGAAAAAATCCAGCCGGCCTCGGCAGCTCAGTCGGATCCGTGTCTGACTGGTGATCAGGAGGACGCGGGTTCGATACCTACCGGGGTTGGCAACATTCTCTCGTGGAGATTGATCATGTCTACTGCTGTAAGTATCTGTAGGGGGAGGGCCGTAACTAATGTTGTGAGAACTTGTGGCCCAACCCCATTGCTTAACATGTTGCAATAAAATATGTTTATACTAAATTATTGTACGGACATTCTCTCCCTTCCGCTGATTCAAGAAGGGCAGTTGTCTGTTTCTGGCGAAAGAAAGTGCACTGTACTGGTTTACCGCTTACGTATAAGCCTGCCCAGGAAAAGTGTGAATAGGCAAATCCTCGCATTTTATCCCTTTTCCTCAACTCGTTTAAAAAATTCAGTACTACATGAACACTCATGTAAGGCCCTCTATTTAACACGAAAGAGATATCAGTAGACGACGTTATTGGTTTCAGTGGACGAGGGGGCTTGATATGTCATTTCATCTTAATGTCGGGTAAAAGTCCCACAAAATTGGAAGCAACGTCTCCAAAATGACCTTTTCAGTGTTGATGGGGACGTTAAACCTCAAATCAAATAAACAAACAAACAATATCAGTAGACGACGATGAGTATCTCTGAAATAAATGATTGATATCGCTTAGAAAACGCAATAATACTTACAATATGTTTCTTATGCTCCCAACATTGTACTGCTTAAATAGAAAAAAAAATCTTACCAAATGACCAGCTTTAAATCTTTAACCCATTCAGTACCAGAAACCCCTAAAGGGGTATCTAGGCAAACAGTGCAGGCCCAGATCAGACGCCGCAGAATGCGGCGTCTGATCAGGGCCTCCACTGTTTGCTAAAAGTTTAGCCATTTTCCTGATCAATTTTAAAGAAAACACAACCTGACACCACTAATTTTCGAAATGGACTCCTGCTCTATATATAAGGAGGAAGATTCCATTTGGTACAAAAAGGGTTAAATAAGAACATTTCAGTTGCTGCCAATGACCTTTAGGTATGACCCGTAAATTATGATTAGTACTTACGTAACAAATATTACCATGTATAAGTAAGAAAGCTTAGATTGTAACAATCTAAGCTTTGTTACTTATAAATGGGCCCCGTCAAGCGATTTTGGTACTTATCGCCTATGCGAGCAACGAAGGTTCAGGCGAGCCTGCGCATCCGCGCAGTCTCGCCAGAACCTTCGCTGCTCGCTCATACAAGCAGTGAATCAAGAGGAACCTTCAGACAGAAAGCCATATCCCTGGCCTTCTGAATGGCTGGGCATGCGCAGTTAAAATTTGTCATGACGGAATGCTCGAAGACACAAATTCGCTTGGCTGGGCTCAAATGGAAATCACGAGGGGCGACCATGAATTTCGAATCGTTTTTGCCACTGAATCTTTATTTTCGAACGTATTCAACCATTTTCTATCATCATCTAAAGAAATGTAGCGGGACTCGGACAAAATCAATGCAAAATAATGTCAAATATGTGACGTCAGCGTGACGTTGAGACGCCATGTGTGTACTGATGAGATCATGTGTTCACGACGCCATTGTGAAGTTACGGGTTAAAAAAAACTAATGTGAACATGTTTAAGCACGAAAAAGACTTTATCCTAATGCAACTAACAACATGCCGACAAGTTCATATATACACAATGTCTGAGAAATGCTGCATTTAGAGAACAGATAAGGCTTTTTTGTGTAAAGGGCTTAAAAACTATAGAAAATATGCGAAACAATTTGAAAATTGAAAAAAAGGTAAAAAAAAAAAAATGCCATGACACAAGAAAATCGAATCACAACGATGGCGCCTATAGTCAGTCATGTGACGTCACGTGACAGAGTTTTTGATGCCACAACAGATATTTATTGGTTTGATGCATTTACTTAAATACGTTTTTTTGCGTGTATCCAAATAAATAAAAAAATAATTTCGACCTCATTGATCACCCCTTGTATATGCGACTTGCAATGACGCCACGTGTAGGTGTGTATTTTACCCTTTCCTTGGCTGCAGACTGATCTGAGTCTTCGATGTGCGCACATACTCGAAGACACCTTTTCACTTGGCGCGGCCAATCTACCACAAATCATAGTCGTTTTAAAAGCTCAAAAGCTTATAAAGTATTCGGTAAATAAAGCTCCTATTTTATTTATATGACATTAATCCTAGATAATATGGTGAGAAGCCAACAACCAACTAAATTGTATAAACAACGGCGGAAGATGAGGGTGATGGTTGATGTCCCATAAAACCGGCTTAAACTCCTCAAGCACACACACACGAACACACAAGGTCGGACACACGACAGGACGGACGGGTGGATGGATAGATCGATTTGTTTTTACTGCATTGAAAATAAGTATTGACAATTCACATGAAACGTGAAACGTCTTCGCTTTACATGGATCAAACCACTCGATACTTACCCTTCTTGAAACTGACCACAAAATTTTAGTGATACCAAAAACGCTTTAAATCCAACTTCCATTAATAAGCTTATCCTTTTCTACAAATGTCAAACAACATGATAGACCTGTCATGTATTGATTCTTCTTCTCATTAACTTAGGACTAAACAGAAGTGAAGGCAATGATCAGGAATCGGTACAATAAACCCACACCTCCCGCCAGATACACCAAAGGGAAAGAAACACAAACATGAAACAACTAGGCCCTAATGGAAACATCAATAGCGGAAAGCCAAAAGGGCAGTCACTTTCCTACAAAATGGCACACTCAAAGACAAGCCATACAAAAATAAACCGCGACAGAACAACCGCCTTGGAACGGTCAGTGACACAAATTCCACCGTGGGGCTTAAATCGATTTTACGTGACCTTAATCCTCGCCCTAACGTCCGTCGCGATTTAGACAAATACTTTATTCAGACCACATGAAGGCCTCCTAACTCATCAGTGCAACATCTCCGTAAACACAAAAATCAAACAACCACAGAGATGAAACAACGGTGAGGACTCGATAGCAAGAAACCACTGAAATGCTGGAGCAAAAGAAGACCAACAGTTACACCCCGATGGGCCCGACCGGAGACAGAGCATCAGGCACCAACCAATATTACATAAAATTAGATACTCTCTACTTCTCAGTAAGCCTTTATGCTGGAACTGACACAGAATCTGAGGCCTGACCCTGCGGTGTGCAATTAAAGCGGGAAACAAAGTTGTCAATCGTGATAAGTTTACCTACCATGCATGCAGTCCGTCGTATAACATTATGTTGCACGCTATCTTTTTATATCGAAGAATGATTTTACGAAATTGGGTGCTGAAGTCATTGCATTTATATATTTTTCTGAATTTATATACTTAGTCTCCATAAACCTTGTTGCAGAAGAGATTTAAGTCCAACATTGAATTTGAAATTAAATAGGAGTGACGTCTATAATATTTTGAAAAGGCTTGGCGTAGCTTATGATACCAATAACCCTGATTAAGAGGTTTAGCAGTTAACAATTTATTACGAGTGTTGACGTCAGTTACATGACTAGACAATCTCGCAAATCGAATTAATTTCAATTATAAACGCCAAAGTATGTCGCACGAAGAACATCACCATCCAAGAAAGGAAAATTTACAATCTCAAAATCATCGCGTTCATCATAAAGTTTGCAAGAAACAAACCCATCTACAACAGATAGATGAAAATCCAAAAACGGGGCCTCGGTATCAGAAGAAATTGCTTTATTTAACTGAAGTTCTGGGGGGGGGGGGTAAATTTGACTGATCAAACCATCAAAATAGGTATTGTCAATATTCATTAAATCATCCAAATATCTAGAAGTCGAGCTAAAGGCTTCATCCCTTTGGTGTCCTTGATGGGTTGAGTAAGTTAATTTAATCGATTCCTGATCTTTGTTTTACTTCTACTTTTCAATGATTTCAGATTTGTTTTCAACAGAAAGGGGATTCATAAAGTCTCTTTCATAACAAAACAAGAACAGATCATCTACAAGGGGTGCGCAAGCTGTACCCATGGGAATACCTACAACTTGACAAAATAACTTAGTACCAAATCTTATATAAATATTGTCAAGTAGAAACGTGAGTGCTTCACACACTTTCTGACATGACAATAAAGTATAATTTTTATGCTCTTTAGAAGTGAAAAACATATTTCTTACATTACACGCAAGATAGAGAGAGTCTTCCTTATGAAATGTCCATTTAATCAAATCATTAAGTTCGTATTTTATGAGAGTGTGAAGAAGTGTAGTGTAAAGGGTGGAAAAATTATAAGTAGACAGACTTGAAGCACGAAAACGTCTTGACTTCAATTTATTTAAAACTTCATCAAAACAGATTTATGCCTGATCTTTCAAAGACTTTGTCGCAATATTTAATCACATGCTTTTTGATGGCAGTAAAACATGAGGTTAGTAATTTGCAGAGTTCAGTGGTGATACAAGAGCTTGAATTTGCAATAACCCGTGCTTTGTATGGTCTTTTATGAAGTTTAGGCAACCAATATAACGTAGTAAGCTTATCTTGGCCATCTGTATCACACACAGCAAGCTTGGTGGCTGAGCGACAAATGTGGTCATCAAATAAAGCCCTCTCTACAGCCAAAGGCTGCATGTCATAGGCCTTAGTACCACCAAGTTCCTATTGAAGACTGATAACATAGTAGAGCCGTCAAACAACGGCCACATTAGTAGTGGCCCTATCTGCTGGAGCCAAAACAAACTTCTTCTGAAATTCTTGAATACCTAGTTTAAGGTGATGTAAAGACCTGTTATGTTTAGGAGATAATAAATTCGTATTTTGAGAGTAGAAAGAAATGCTTTTGTTCACAAGTTTCATAATGCTAAGTTTCCATTGTTTGAGAGCGTTATGCTCAACATACTCTCATCGATTACCAAATTCATTCAATGCAGCAGCGATTTCATCTCTACACTTATTGAAATCAATTTTAGAAGGAAATCGATATTTCGGTCCTTTAGAAATATTTCGTATCCTAGAATAAGGAATATTTTTTAAATTGTCAGTAATAATATAACCAGCAGCAGGATAGCAATACACTGATTTTTTACACACGTATCAAAAGTGTTAGTGTCAATATCAAGATCAGAACAAGTTTACTGAAATTAAAAATGATGGATCTAACAGGTTTATTGTATTTATATAGCAAATTATGGGTGTTTCAGTATTTTGAAAATAATAGATGAAATCACCGAACTGTCTCGGAAGATACTAGTTAAATCTATAAAATCCAGACCCTTATTAATTAAAGATATTTTGATGTAATGACGTTTGTGATTAATTTCAGAATCGGTGAAAGGACGAAGAGCTACTGAGTATAACCTGCAGTTAAAAGACTAGCGTCGTATAACTGATTAAAACTATCATAGAATTTATTCGCCTCGGTGTCCAGAAATGGGTAATGAACTTAGAAGTGCAAGCACTGAGTGGCGTCCATGAATTTACATCATAGTAATTTTGTCCACTGGCTGTATAGAAATATCATTTTCAGAATGACCTGTCCGTTTGAAAAGGCGGTACAAGAAAGTGTCAGTTTTTTAGGCTTACTCATTCTACGATAGTGTTCGTTAAAACGTGTTTTAACATGCGATTAGTTTACCCGACATACTGCATTTTACAATTTGCAGCATGTCAGGTTATCACATATATAAAATCCGTAGACTTACACTGATGAGTCAGGAAGCCTTCATGCGGACTAAACAAAATTAGTGTATACCACGACAGAGGTAAGGGCGAGGATTATGGCCATGTAAAATCGATTTAAGCCCCCCCCCCCCCCCCCCAGTGGAGTTCTTTCCGCTGACCGTTCCAAGGCGGTTCTTCTGTTGCGGTTTATTTATGTTGTTGTTTGTTCCTACTTAGTGTGTGTATCACTTGTGTCTTTTTATTTTGGATGGCCATTTGGCCATTTTGTGGGAGAGTAACTGTCCTTATGGTTATCCTTTGTTTAGGTTTCCATTATGGTCTGGTCGCTTCATGTTTGTGTTTCTTTCCCCTTGGTGTCTTTGATGGGTGGAGTAAGTTAATTGTATCGATTCCTGATCTTTGTTTAACTTCTGCTTTACATGTCAAATCGGACATGTTAACTACAGAAAAGCCTCTACCGTTTACAGATGAAGAATCGGTAGATGCAGTGCATAAGTCCGTTTCCGATTTTAGTAATGTCAGATTGTATCATTTAATGAAAGTTTTACAAAAAAAAAAACACTTTTACGTAAAGCAAACAGTGTAGACTCTGATCAAACGCGGCGTCTACACTGTTCGCTTAAATTATAAAACTTTTTGGAAGCTAGCCTTATATTGGTTACATGTAATCCTCTTGATTTTATTTGTTCATCATCTGTCAAATTGAATTTATCGATTCAACCGGACATCAGACGCCTGATCAGAGTCTACACTGTTTGCTTAAATTATAGAACTTTTGGAAGCTAGGCTTATATTGGTTACATGTAATCTCCTTGAATTTATTTGTTTATCGTCTTGCAAATTGAACTTATCGATTTCAAAGGTTAATTACTAGACATTCATTGTTTTAAATAATTAATATGAAAGGTCAGCTGGCAAGTCATATTGAAACGTTCCCATCAACACCATATTTATAGTTCTTTTCTTTAAGGCGTCGCTTAATAATGTATATATGCATGGACGCTCCAACTCGCTTCTAATCGGTTAACCAGTTTCAGCGCTGCGTGGAAGCACCCTGCAGCCAATCCATTTCTCCAAATTCCCGATGGGCCAAGATATATTAATATATCTGTGGTGATCAACTTGATGAAGCTGTTTAAAAATGGAATGGACACACCTTCCGGGGAGGCAACTCTTTAAGAATGTTAAAAAAGAGGATCTTACATGAGTGTTCATAGACCGTATTATTGAATTTATTAAAAGAGTTGAGGAAAAGGTATAAATTGCGAGGCTTGGCCGAGCATTTTGTCCCTTTTCCTTCGCGAGTTTTATGAATGACTGGTTTAGAGGATCTTACATGAGTGTTCATGTATAAGTTAATTTATTAAATGAGTTGAGGAAAACAGATAGAATGCGAGGTTTCGCCGACCATTTTATCACATTTTCTCAACTAGTTTAATAAATTTGATAAAAAGGCTATCAGCACGAATGCAGTATGACTTTTTAAGCTTATTGTATTCACAAGAAAGTCAACATTCTGCCATTAGTAAGCGCGGCTCCGTTGAGGACGTCATACGTCTAACGTTACGGTGCCAAAGTAGGCTCGAATCCACAGCACTGAGAGACCTAATGATTAAGAGACTTGCCAACTAGGGTACGGAGACCCGTTCGTTAACCTTTACCCTGCTGTAGGCGACAAGCCCTATCTTTGCAAACAGTGTAGATCCAGATCAGATGGCTTCTGAAGAAGCCATCTGATCAGGATCTACACAGTTTGACATTCAGTTTATGAATATGAAGAAATAAGCTGCATCAAGTAATCTGATTGGTTCAAAGTCAGAAATGAGTGTGGCTTAATTGAATATTCAGCAGGTGAACCCTTATCTTGCTGTTCACAACAACCCCTATCTTTGAAAACAGTGTAGATCCAGATCAGATGGCTTCTGAAGAAGCCATCTGATCTGGATCTACACTGTTCGACATAAAGTTTATGGATTTGTAAGAATAAATTACATAAAGTAATCCGATTGGTTCAAAGACAGAAATGGGTGTGGCTTAATTGAATATTCAGCAGGTTAAAGGTTAAAGAGTGAGTCACGAATAGAACAAGGGGTAGAGCATCAAACATCAATCTGGCGTCAGAGCAAAGGCAAACAAACCATCAGTAAAATCATGAACCCAGGCTTTTACCACTCTCTGAGCTAAAATTGTTGATATTTTTCTTGCTATTCCCCAAAAATAGGACTTGACATATCGTGCAAATTGTTTTCATAGGAGACATGCAAATTGTTTCCATAGGAGACAATTTGCATAAAATGACAAAACATTTTTTTCTGATAAAATTAAGAAAGAATATTTCAAAATGTCTCCTGTTGATAAAAAAAATCAACATGCATAGCGTTGCAATATAAGATGGGGCCGTCATAGGGTCTGACCCTCACCCACTCCCCCAAGTTTTTTTTTTATTTTTTTAGGCATGTTTTACAGCACAAAGTAAACAGGTTGCAAAGTTCTTGATTGTAACTCACAGGGGAAATTAAATGTATTCGTCTTAAGGGGAATGGATACGCCTAACTTGTTTTCTGTCATTCTTACAAGAGAGTCCCGGACTACTGTCCTATTTAAACATAGTCTCACAGCAAATGAGTAAACTCTTAACCTCAAAATGCCATGAAAAAATGCATCTGACAATGTCGTCTGCTTATGTCGTCTGCTGCGTCTTCTTGCAAACTTTGTACAATATTTTTGCATATAGACAAACAGTGTGGATCCAGATCAGACTGCTCCTAGCGGAGCCGTCTGATCTGGGTCCACACTGTTGGCAAAAATGACTTTTAAAGTAACCCGCAGACGACAAAGTAGACGACAGTTGTCGTGATTTGCATTTTGTGGGTTAAAGGGAAGAATTTGTTCCTATGGAGCGAAGCCCTTCCGTTGACACTTCACTGCCAAATACGAGTGTGGCTGACACTTCACTGCCAAATACGAGTGTGGCTGACATAACCGTTTATTGCAATAGGCGTGGTTACCAGCTTTAAACAGTCCGTAGAGTATGTTTTATTTGTTTGTTTGATTTGAAGTTTAACGTCCCCGTCAACACTGTAAAGGTCATTTTGGAGACGTTGCTTCCAATTTTGTGGGACTTTTACTCGGTATTGAGATGAAATGACCTCTCAAGCCCCGCCGCACAATGAAACCAATAGGGTTTATAAGCATGGACGGTCCGACTCGCACCGCTTAGCTTGGGCAGCCTTAGATCCCCTAATCGGTTTACCAGTACTAGTGTGCGGGTCGGTTCCAGCTCTGCGTGGAAGCATCATGCAGCCCATCCATTTCTTCAAGCCCCGATGGGCTGGGCGGGTAGATAATGTTTTAAAGGACGTACATGTAACCATAGGGGCGAAGATGTCGTATATCTTACATAATCGGCATCACGAAAACACGCCTATACAATTTTGACCCCAGTGAACACCACTTTAGTATAGTTAAGTTTGGGTTTGCTGGGGTAAACCTTGTTTTTCTTATTTCTGCACTAAAATATAGATTGTGGATACTTGTTAGAACCGCCTCGATGAGGCGGTTCTAACGAGTTCCAACAATCTATATTTTGAGCAGAAATAAGAAAATATCACAATATTTCATCTTAAAAGTTTTGGTTTTTCGGCGGTTAAGCTTACAATGTATTTGTATAGATGTGTTTTCTAAATGGGGCGTCCAACTGATATTGGCTTATGGTTGGGAAAGGCTTGCTGTCCTTGCAGCAGGCACGGGAAGATGGGGAGATCTTTTGATTCCTCTGTTTCTTCACTTTCATTCATTTTCTCTTTCTCCCCTGTCCCTACTCTTTCATCTCCTCTTCTATCTCTTCTATCTCTCATCTCTCGCGCCCCACCCATAGGGGTTTCAAGAAGTATATTGGGCTTAATGATGCTCCCACGCAGAGATGAAACCGACCGCACATGAGTACTGGTAAACCACTGGTCTGAGCCTGACAAGGCAAAGTTGTGCGAGTCGGACCGTCCGTGCAATAAACTCTATTTGTTTCCTTGCGCGGCAGGGCTTGGAATGTCATTTCATCTCAATGTTGGGTAAAAGCCCCGCACAATTGGAAGCCACGTCTCTAAAATGACCTATACAGTGTTGACGGGAATGTTAAACCGCAAACAAACAAACAAACAAACAAACAATCTCTTTTGCTCCCTTTCTCTGGGAGACGCTCGGGCCACGTGTGAGACGCCAAGTTCTGCAACGGAAGGTCAGGTGGTTTTTCTCCGGGTACTCCGGTTTTCGCCCACCTCTGATTAACGATCGGCTCGATATGAGTGAAAAATCTTGAAAGGGCCGTAAAACCCAAACCAAAAAAAAAAAAAAAAAAAAAAGAAGACACAAAAGGACCCACAAGGTTTGGCGTGTCGCGAAACCAAAATAAAACAACATGTAACCTAATTAATTACCACAAAATTTACGGATTTACCCGACCAGTTACTTGCAAATAATATATACCAGTGGCGTATGTTTGGGCAACGAACTGTTATGGCCTCTTGGGATCGAACCTGGGACCTCTAGCATCAAGTACATAGGCACTATCATCCTTCATGCGTTTTCATGCAGCCAGGGCAGTCCGTATAACAACTTTCTTGCACACCAGACAAGGAAATCCGTGATTTTACCCTGGGATAGAAATTTATGTTCTGACCCAGTTGTTCCGACCCAAAATCGAATATAATCGTGTGTTTGATAAATGCACTGGTTGATTACGACCTCGTATGCGCCGTTGTTAAGGTTGACGTCACAGCAACGTCACTAAACATTCCTGCAGTGTCAACAAAATATGGCGGACGTTGGTAACCGAAGTGACTGCAGCATTAAAATCCGCTTTAAGAAATGGAAGGTTTGCAAGAAAAAGAATCCAATATGGGTGTGAGGGGTGGATAGTAAATCCGTCTCGAGGGATCACTGTCCGGCATCACTCGGCAAGCCTCGTAATGCCGGACAGTGTTCCTCGGGACGGATTTTTCCATCCACCCCTCACACCCATATAAGATTCTTATAGTATGACACATCCATACGACGCCCTCGCCGATTGGGGCTTGGAGAAATAGATTAGGCTGCATTGTGCTTCTACGCAGAGCTGAAACCGACCGAACTTGAGTACTGGTAAACCACTTAGGTCTAGGCCTGTCCAGGAATGTAAGAATCTTATATGGGTGTGAGGGGTGGATGGACAAATCATTCCCGAAGGTCACTGTCCGGCATCACGAGGCTTTCCGAGTGATGCCGGACTGTGATCCCGAGGGACGGATTTTTCTATCCACCCCTTACACCAATATAGGATTCTTTTTCTTGCAGACCTTCCATTTTTAGCGCGGATTTTAAATGAGGCAGTCACTTCGGTTACCAACGTCCGCCATATTGTGTTGACACTGCAGGAATGTAAAGTGACCTCACGGATCGTACATGACGTCAACCTTAACGACACGGCGCACACAAGGTCGTACTCAACCAGTGCATTGATCAAACACGCGATTATATTCGATTTGGGGTCGGACCACCAGGGTCAGAACATACATTTCTATCCCAGGGTAAAATCACGGATTTCCTTGTCTGGTGTGCAAGAAAAGTGATGTGAGTCGTACCGCTCTTTCAACCTAAGCGGTTACTAGGGGCGTTAACGCTTGAGATATCATTTCACCTCAATGTTGAGTAAAGTTCAACAAAATCGAAAGCAACGTCTCCAAACTGGCCTAAGTAATGTGGACGGGGAGGTAAAACCTCAACTCAAAAAAAACAAAACACGTCCGTGCGACATAGTACATTATGTCATATCTCTAAAATGGCTAATTTTCTGATGACAATTTGTGACATTACTCAAATTTATCTTCAATACATAGGTTGTGGGTGCTCATTAGAACTGCTTCAGTGCAAAGGTGGGGCTATACTGGATTTGCCATGTCCTTCCGTGATTCTGGCAGACCGTGACTCCGTGATTCCGTGACTGCAAAATTAAAATGCATTTTGCTTAATAAATTTTATGTTTGTGGTCCAACTTTTATGAAACTTAAACTACACTTGGTCTCTAATGTAAGGAAGGCGTAATAGCAGAATGGTGACCAAGGGCAAATAACTCTCGAAGTTATGTCCCTTGATAGGTTTTCAAATTTTAGAATGCTTTTGCTTAATAACGTTTCGTTTGTGCTCTAACTTCAATGGAACTTATACATGAACTTTTTAATGAGATGACGGGTACCCACCAATCTGATTTGCATATTCCTTGTGCGCATGTCCGCAGATATTTTATTTGCTGATCTCGACTCTTATTTAATATGATAAAGCATCCATGTCATAAAATCTTCCATTATGAAAACACAACTATACAAATATATTGTCAATTGCCAAAAAATGGATATTCTAAGATGAAAAATTGTGATTTTTTTTCTTATTTCTGCTCCAAACATAGATTGTGGGGACTCGATAGAACCGCCTCCACGAGGCGGTTCTATCGAGTACCCACAATCTATGTTTTAAGCAGATATAAAAAAATGGTGTTTACCCCTGAAAACCCCAGTTTTACTGTATAAAAGTGGGGACTCAGGGGGGGGGGGGTCAACATTATATAGGCGTGTTTTCGTGATGTAGAACTAGTATTGTCAATTTTTCAGCCAAAAAATGGATATTCTAAGATGAAAAATTGTGATTTTTTTTTCTTATGTCTGCTCCAAACATAAATTGTGCAGACTCGATAGAACCGCCTCGACGGGGCGGTTCTATCGAGTACCCACAATCTATGTTTTAAGCAGATATAAAAAAATACTGTTTACGCCTGCAAACCCCCGTTTTACTATATACAAGTGGGGTTTCAGGGGGTCAACATTATATAGGCGTGTTTTCGTGACGTAGAACTAGTATTTTCAGAAGCAAGGTTTTGATACTTTTCTTCCGTCCCGGTTCAAACAGAGATTATTGATGCTCGTAGCCAGGTCAAGTTAGCAGAACAGCAGAACGAGCAGAACGAAATGGTCAAGTTAGCAGAACAGCAGAACGAGCAGAACGGATTGGTCAAGCTAGCAGAACAGCAGAACGAGCAGAACGGATTGGTCAAGATAGCAGAACAACAGAACAGCAGAACGAGCAGAACGAACTGGTCAAATAAGAGCAGAACCAGTAGAAAATGGTCATATTAGCAAAACAACTAAACCAACAGAAGAAATGGTCAAGTTAGCAGAACAACAGAACAAGAAAAAAAAAAAAAAAAAAAAAAACAAGACTACATACAAAGTCTCTCCAAAAGATGATGTATGCGGTTTTTTGTCTCCGAATTTCGGATTTTTTCTCTCTATACTTAGTCGCTATAAAAATGATGAAGAACGCCGTTTACCGCGCCTTCCTATCGCATTTATTAGCTGAGCTATTGAGAAAAACATCATTTTTGTATTCTGCTGGGAAGATAGAGAAAAATTTTTGTCTCCGAATTTCGGATTTTTTCTCTCTATACTTAGTCGCTATAAAAATGATGAAGAACGCCGTTTACCGCACCTTCCTATCGCATTTATTAGCTGAGATATTGAGAAAAACATCATTTTTTTTCTTCTGCTGGGAAGACCGAGAAAAATTTTTGTCTCGGAATTTCGGATTTTTTCCTTCTATACTTAGTCGCTATAAAAATGATAAAGAACGCCGTTTACCGCGCCTTCCTATAGCATTTATTAGCTGAGATATTGAGAAAAACATCATTTTTGTATTCTGCTGGGAAGATAGAGAAAAAATTTTGTCTCCGAATATCGGATTTTTTCTCTCTATACTTAGTCGCTATAAAAATGATGAAGAACGCCGTTTACCGCGCCTTCCTATCGCATTTATTAGCTGAGATATTGAGAAAAACATCATTATTGTATTCTGCTGGGAAGATTGAGAAAAATTTTTGTCTCCGAATTTCGGATTTTTTCTCTCTATACTTAGTCGCTATAAAAATGATGAAGAACGCCGTTTACCGCACCTTCCTATCGCATTTATTAGCTGAGATATTGAGAAAAACATCATTTTTTTCTTCTGCTGGGAAGACCGAGAAAAATTTTTGTCTCGGAATTTCGGATTTTTTCTCTCTATACTTAGTCGCTATAAAAATGATGAAGAACGCCGTTTACCGCACCTTCCTATCGCATTTATTAGCTGAGATATTGAGAAAAACATCATTTTTGTATTCTGCTGGGAAGATAGAGAAAAATTTTTGTCTCCGAATTTCGGATTTTTTCACTCTATACTTAGTCGCTATAAAAATGATGAAGAACGCCGTTTACCGCGCCTTCCTATCGCATTTATTAGCTGAGATATTGAGAAAAACATCATTTTTTTCTTCTGCTGGGAAGATAGAGAAAAAATTTTGTCTCGGAATTTCGGATTTTTTCTCTCTATACTTAGTCGCTATAAAAATGATGAAGAACGCCGTTTACCGCGCCTTCCTATCGCATTTATTAGCTGAGATATTGAGAAAAACATCATTTTTGTATTCTGCTGGGAAGATAGAGAAAAATTTTTGTCTCCGAATTTTTTCTCTCTATACTTAGTCGCTATAAAAATGATGAAGAACGCCGTTTACCGCGCCTTCCTATCGCATTTATTAGCTGAGATATTAAGAAAAACATCATTTTTGTATCCTGCTGGGAAGATAGAGAAAAATTTTTGTCTCCGAATTTCGGATTTTTTCTCTCTATACTTAGTCGCTATTAAAATGATGAAGAACGCCGTTTACCGCACCTTCCTATCGCATTTATTAGCTGAGATATTGAGAAAAACATCATTTTTTTCTTCTGCTGGGAAGACCGAGAAAAATTTTTGTCTCGGAATTTCGGATTTTTTTCTCTCTATACTTAGTCGCTATAAAAATGATGAAGAACGCCGTTTACCGCGCCTTCCTATCGCATTTATTAGCTGAGATATTGAGAAAAACATCATTTTTGTATTCTGCTGGGAAGATAGAGAAAAATTATTGTCTCCGAATTTCGGATTTTCTCTCTCTATACTTAGTCGCTATAAAAATGATGAAGAACGTCGTTTACCGCGCCTTCCTATCGCTTTTATTAGCTGAGATATTGAGAAAAACATCATTTTTGTATCTTGCTGGGAAGATAGAGAAAAATTTTTGTCTCCGAATTTCGGATTTTTTTCTCTCTATACTTAGTCGCTTAAAAATGATGAAGAACGCCGTTTACCGCGCCTTCCTATCGCATTTATTAGCTGAGATATTGAGAAAAACATCATTTTTGTATTCTGCTGGGAAGATAGAGAAAAATTTTTGTCTCCGAATTTCGGATTTTTTCTCTCTATACTTAGTCGCTATAAAAATGATGAAGAACGCCGTTTACCGCGCCTTCCTATCGCATTTATTAGCTGAGATATTGAGAAAAACATCATTTTTGTATTCTGCTGGGAAGATTGAGAAAAAATTTTTGTCTCCGAATTTCGGATTTTTTCTCTCTATACTTAGTCGCTATAAAAATGATGAAGAACGCCGTTTACCGCACCTTCCTATCGCATTTATTAGCTGAGATATTGAGAAAAACATCATTTTTTTCTTCTGCTGGGAAGACCGAGAAAAATTTTTGTCTCGAAATTTCGGATTTTTTCTCTCTATACTTAGTCGCTATAAAAATGATTAAGAACGCCGTTTACCGCGCCTTCCTATCGCATTTATTAGCTGAGATATTGAGAAAAACATCATTTTTGTATTCTGCTGGGAAGATGGAGAAAAATTTTTGTCTCCGAATTTCGGATTTTTTCTCTCTATACTTAGTCGCTATAAAAATGATGAAGAACGCCGTTTACCGCGCCTTCCTATCGCATTTATTAGCTGAGATATTGAGAAAAACATCATTTTTGTATTCTGCTGGGAAGATAGAGAAAAATTTTTGTCTCCGAATTTCGGATTTTTTCTCTCTATACTTAGTCGCTATAAAAATGATGAAGAACGCCATTTACCGCGCCTTCCTATCGCATTTATTAGCTGAGATATTGAGAAAAACATCATTTTTGTATTCTACTGGGAAGATAGAGAAAAATTTTTGTCTCCGATTTTTTTCTCTCTATACTTAGTCGCTATAAAAATGATGAAGAACGCCGTTTACCGCGCCTTCCTATCGCATTTATTAGCTGAGATATTGAGAAAAACATCATTTTTGTATTCTGCTGGGAAGATAGAGAAAAATTTGTGTCTCCGAATTTCGGATTTTTTCTCTCTATACTTAGTCGCTATAAAAATGATGAAGAACGCCGTTTACCGCACCTTCCTATCGCATTTATTAGCTGAGATATTGAGAAAAACATCATTTTTTTCTTCTGCTGGGAAGACCGAGAAAAATTTTTGTCTCGGAATTTCGGATTTTTTCTCTCTATACTTAGTCGCTATAAAAATGATGAAGAACGCCGTTTACCGCGCCTTCCTATCGCATTTATTAGCTGAGATATTGAGAAAAACATCATTTTTGTATTCTGCTGGGAAGATAGAGAAAAATTATTGTTTCCGAATTTCGGATTTTCTCTCTCTATACTTAGTCGCTATAAAAATGATGAAGAACGCCGTTTACCGCGCCTTCCTATCGCATTTATTAGCTGAGATATTGAGAAAAACATCATTTTTGTATCTTGCTGGGAAGATAGAGAAAAATTTTTGTCTCCGAATTTCGGAGTTTTTCTCTCTATACTTAGTCGCTATAAAAATGATGAAGAACGCCGTTTACCGCGCCTTCCTATCGCATTTATTAGCTGAGATATTGAGAAAAACATCATTTTTGTATTCTGCTGGGAAGATAGAGAAAAATTTTTGTCTCCGAATTTCGGATTTTTTCTCTCTATACTTAGTCGCTATAAAAATGATGAAGAACGCCGTTTACCGCACCTTCCTATCGCATTTATTACCTGAGATATTGGGAAAAACATCATTTTTGTATTCTGCTGGGAAGATAGAGAAAAATTTTTGTCTCCGAATTTCGGATTTTTTCTCTCTATACTTAGTCGCTATAAAAATGATGAAGAACGCCGTTTACCGCACCTTCCTATCGCATTTATTAGCTGAGATATTGAGAAAAACATCATTTTTTTCTTCTGCTGGGAAGACCGAGAAAAATTTTTGTCTCGGAATTTCGGATTTTTTCTCTCTATACTTAGTCGCTATAAAAATGATGAAGAACGCCGTTTACCGCGCCTTCCTATCGCATTTATTAGCTGACATATTGAGAAAAACATCATTTTTGTATTCTGCTGGGAAAATAGAGAAAAATTTTTGTCTCCGAATTTCGGATTTTTTCTCTCTATACTTAGTCGCTATAAAAATGATGAAGAACGCCGTTTACCGCGCCTTCCTATCGCATTTATTAGCTGAGATATTGAGAAAAACATCATTTTTGTATCTTGCTGGGAAGATAGAGAAAATTTTTTGTCTCCGATTTTCGGATTTTTCTCTCTATACTTAGTCGCTATAAAAATGATGAAGAACGCCGTTTACCGCGCCTTCCTATCGCATTTATTAGCTGAGATATTGAGAAAAACATCATTTTTGTATTCTGCTGGGAAGATAGAGAAAAATTATTGTCTCCGAATTTCGGATTTTTTCTCTCTATACTTAGTCGCTATAAAAATGATGAAGAACGCCGTTTACCGCGCCTTCCTATCGCATTTATTAGCTGAGATATTGAGAAAAACATCATTTTTGTATTCTGCTGGGAAGATAGAGAAAATTTTTTGTCTCCGAATTTCGGATTTTTTCTCTCTATACTTAGTCGCTATAAAAATGATGAAGAACGCCGTTTACCGCACCTTCCTATCGCTTTTATTAGCTGAGATATTGAGAAAAACATCATTTTTGTATTCTGCTGGGAAGATAGAGAAAAATTTTTGTCTCCGAATTTCGGATTTTTTCTCTATATACTAAGTCGCTATAAAAATGATGAAGAACGCCGTTTACCGCGCCTTCCTATCGCATTTATTAGCTGAGATATTGAGAAAAACATCATTTTTGTATTCTGCTGGGAAGATAGAGAAAAATTTTTGTCTCCGAATTTCGGATTTTTTCTCTCTATACTTAGTCGCTATAAAAATGATGAAGAACGCCGTTTACCGCGCCTTCCTATCGCATTTATTAGCTGAGATATTGAGAAAAACATCATTTTTTTCTTCTGCTGGGAAGATAGAGAAAAATTTTTGTCTCCGAATTTCGGATTTTTTCTCTCTATACTTAGTCGCTATAAAAATGATGAAGAACGCCGTTAACCGCGCCTTCCTATCGCATTTATTAGCTGAGATATTGAGAAAAACATCATTTTTTTCTTCTGCTGGGAAGACCGAGAAAAATTTTTGTCTCCGAATTTCGGATTTTTTCTCTCTATACTTAGTCGCTATAAAAATGATGAAGAACGCCGTTTACCGCACCTTCCTATCGCATCTATTGGCTGAGATATTAAGAAAAACATCATTTTTTCTTCTGCTGGGAAGATAGAGAAAATTTTTTGTCTCGGAATTTCGGATTTTTTCTCTCTATACTTAGTCGCCATAAAAATGATGAAGAACGCCGTTTACCGCGCCTTCCTATCGCATTTATTAGCTGAGATATTGAGAAAAACATCATTTTTTTCTTCTGCTGGGAAGACCGAGAAAAATTTTTGTCTCCGAATTTCGGATTTTTCTCTGTATATTTAGTCGCTATAAAAATGATGAAGAACGCCGTTTACCGCGCCTTCCTATCGCATTTATTAGCTGAGATATTGAGAAAAACATCATTTTTTTCTACTGCTGGGAAGATAGAGAAAAATTTTTGTCTCCGAATTTCGGATTTTTTCTCTGTATACTTAGTCGCTATAAAAATGATGAAGAACGCCGTTTACCGCGCCTTCCTATCGCATTAATTAGCTGAGATATTGGGAAAAAACATAATTTATTTCTTCTCCTGGGAAGATAGAGAAAAATTTTTGTCTCCGAATTTCGGATTTTTTCTCTCTATACTAAGTCGCTATAAAAATGATGAATACTGCCGTTTACCGCGCCTTCCTATCGCATTTATTAGCTGAGATATTGAGAAAAACATCATTTTTGTATTCTGCTGGGAAGATAGAGAAAATTTTTTGTCTCCGAATTTCGGATTTTTTCTCTCTATACTTAGTCGCTATAAAAATGATGAAGAACGCCGTTTACCGCACCTTCCTATCGCATTTATTAGCTGAGATATTGAGAAAAACATCATTTTTGTATTCTTCTGGGAAGATAGAGAAAAATTTTTGTCTCGGAATTTCGGATTTTTTCTCTCTATACTTAGTCGCTATAAAAATGATGAAGAACGCCGTTTACCGCACCTTCCTTTCGCATTTATTAGCTGAGATATTGAGAAAAACATCATTTTTTTCTTCTGCTGGGAAGACCGAGAAAAATTTTTGTCTCGGAATTTCGGATTTTTTCTCTCTATACTTAGTCGCTATAAAAATGATGAAGAACGCCGTTTACCGCGCCTTCCTATCGCATTTATTAGCTGAGATATTGAGAAAAACATCATTTTTGTATTCTTCTGGGAAGATAAGGTAAAAATTTTGTCTCCGAATTTCGGATTTTTTCTCTCTATACTTAGTCGCTATAAAAATGATGAAGAACGCCGTTTACCGCGCCTTCCTATCGCATTTATTAGCTGAGATATTGAGAAAAACATCATTTTTGTATTCTGCTGGGAAGATAGAGAAAAATTTTTGTCTCCGAATTTCGGATTTTTTCTCTCTATACTAAGTCGCTATAAAAATGATGAATACTGCCGTTTACCGCGCCTTCCTATCGCATTTATTAGCTGAGATATTGAGAAAACATCATTTTTGTATTCTGCTGGGAAGATAGAGAAAATTTTTTGTCTCCGAATTTCGGATTTTTTCTCTCTATACTTAGTCGCTATAAAAATGATGAAGAACGCCGTTTACCGCACCTTCCTATCGCATTTATTAGCTGAGATATTGAGAAAAACATCATTTTTGTATTCTGCTGGGAAGATAGAGAAAAATTTTTGTCTCCGAATTTCGGATATTTTCTCTCTATACTAAGTCGCTATAAAAATGATGAAGAACGCCGTTTACCGCACCTTCCTTTCGCATTTATTAGCTGAGATATTGAGAAAAACATCATTTTTTTCTTCTGCTGGGAAGACCGAGAAAATTTTTTGTCTCCGAATTTCGGATTTTTTCTCTCTATACTTAGTCGCTATAAAAATGATGAAGAACGCCGTTTACCGCACCTTCCTATCGCATTTATTAGCTGAGATATTGAGAAAAACATCATTTTTGTATTCTGCTGGGAAGATAGAGAAAAATTTTTGTCTCCGAATTTCGGATTTTTTCTCTCTATACTTAGTCGCTATAAAAATGATGAAGAACGCCATTTACCGCACCTTCCTTTCGCATTTATTAGCTGAGATATTGAGAAAAACATCATTTTTTTCTTCTGCTGGGAAGACCGAGAAAAATTTTTGTCTCGGAATTTCGGATTTTTTCTCTCTATACTTAGTCGCTATAAAAATGATGAAGAACGCCGTTTACCGCGCCTTCCTATCGCATTTATTAGCTGAGATATTGAGAAAAACATCATTTTTGTATTCTTCTGGGAAGATAGAGTAAAAATTTTGTCTCCGAATTTCGGATTTTTTCTCTCTATACTTAGTCGCTATAAAAATGATGAAGAACGCCGTTTACCGCGCCTTCCTATCGCATTTATTAGCTGAGATATTGAGAAAAACATCATTTTTGTATTCTGCTGGGAAGATAGAGAAAAATTTTTGTCTCCGAATTTCGGATTTTTTCTCTCTATACTAAGTCGCTATAAAAATGATGAAGAACGCCGTTTACCGCACCTTCCTATCGCATTTATTAGCTGAGATATTGAGAAAAACATCATTTTTTTCTTCTGCTGGGAAGACCGAGAAAAATTTTTGTCTCGGAATTTCGGATTTTTTCTCTCTATACTTAGTCGCTATAAAAATGATGAAGAACGCCGTTTACCGCGCCTTCCTATCGCATTTATTAGCTGAGATATTGAGAAAAACATCATTTTTGTATTCTTCTGGGAAGATAGAGAAAAATTTTTGTCTCCGAATTTCGGATTTTTTCTCTCTATACTTAGTCGCTATAAAAATGATGAAGAACGCCGTTTACCGCGCCTTCCTATCGCATTTATTAGCTGAGATATTGAGAAAAACATCATTTTTGTATTCTGCTGGGAAGATAGAGAAAAATTTTTGTCTCCGAATTTCGGATTTTTTCTCTCTATACTTAGTCGCTATAAAAATGATGAAGAACGCCGTTTACCGCGCCTTCCTATCGCATTTATTAGCTGAGATATTGAGAAAAACATCATTTTTGTATTCTGCTGGGAAGATAGAGAAAAATTTTTGTCTCCGAATTTCGGATTTTTTCTCTCTATACTTAGTCGCTATAAAAATGATGAAGAACGCCGTTTACCGCGCCTTCCTATCGCATTTATTAGCTGAGATATTGAGAAAAACATCATTTTTTTCTTCTGCTGGGAAGACCGAGAAAAATTTTTGTCTCCGAATTTCGGATTTTTTCTCTCTATACTTAGTCGCTATAAAAATGATGAAGAACGCCGTTTACCGCACCTTCCTATCGCATCTATTGGCTGAGATATTAAGGAAAACATCATTTTTTTTCTTCTGCTGGGAAGATAGAGAAAATTTTTTGTCTCGGAATTTCGGATTTTTTCTCTCTATACTTAGTCGCTATAAAAATTATGAATACTGCCGTTTACCGCGCCTTCCTATCGCATTTATTAGCTGAGATATTGAGAAAAACATCATTTTTTTCTTCTGCTGGGAAGACCGAGAAAAATTTTTGTCTCCGAATTTCGGATTTTTCTCTGTATATTTAGTCGCTATAAAAATGATGAAGAACGCCGTTTACCGCGCCTTCCTATCGCATATATTAGCTGAGATATTGAGAAAAACATCATTTTTTTTCTACTGCTGGGAAGATAGAGAAAATTTTTTGTCTCCGAATTTCGGATTTTTTCTCTGTATGCTTAGTCGCTATAAAAATGATGAAGAACGCCGTTTACCGCGCCTTCCTATCGCATTAATTAGCTGAGATATTGGGAAAAACATAATTTATTTCTTCTGCTGGGAAGATAGAGAAAAATTTTTGTCTCCGAATTTCGGATTTTTTCTCTCTATACTAAGTCGCTATAAAAATGATGAATACTGCCGTTTACCGCGCCTTCCTATCGCATTTATTAGCTGAGATATTGAGAAAAAGATCATTTTTTTTCTTCTGCTGGGAAGACCGAGAAAAATTGTTGTCTCCGAATTTCGGATTCTTTCTCTCTATACTAAGTCGCTATAAAAATGATGAAGAATGCCGTTTACCGCGCCTTCCTATCGCATTTATTAGCTGAGATATTGAGAAAAACATCATTTTTTTCTTCTGCTGGGAAGATAGAGAAAAATTTTTGTCTCCGAATTTCGGATTTTTTCTCTCTATACTTAGTCGCTATAAAAATGATGAAGAACGCCGTTTACCGCCCCTTCCTATCGCATTTATTAGCTGAGATATTGAGAAAAACATCATTTTTTTCTTCTGCTGGGAAGATAGAGAAAAATTTTTGTCTCCGAATTTCGGATTTTCTCTCTCTATACTAAGTCGCTATAAAAATGACGAAGAACGCCGTTTACCGCGCCTTGTGGCAACCTCTAATGTAATGCAACAAGTTTATTACATTAGGCGTTGTTACATTAGGCGTTGCAGTCAACGCCAAATGTAACAACGCCTAATGTAATAAAGTAAATTTCGTGTAGGACAAGATGAAATCTCAAAAAAAGTTAAAATCATAGAGTATCCATATACCTTGGGGCCGAAGGTTGTCTGGGTACTGGGGTCGAAGGGGTTGTCGATACTGGGGTCGAAGGTGGTGTAGGTACTTTGAGTGTGTATGGTGGGGAGCTTGTGCTTCAACGCAACTCTATTCTAATTAATGATATTACTTAAGATCTGAATGTATTACATTAGGCGTTGTTACATTAGGCGTTGCACTCAACGCCAAATGTAACAACGCCTAATGTAATAAAGTAACTTTCGTCTAGGACAAGATGAAATCTAAAAAAAATGTTAAAATCATAGAGTATCCATATACCTTGGGGTCGAAGGTTGTGTGGGTCCTGGGGTCGAAGGGTGTGTGGGTACTGGGGTAGAAGGTGGTGTGGGTACTTGGAGTGTGTATGGTGGGGAGCTTGTGCTTCAACGCAACTCTATTCTAATTAATGATATTACTTAAGATCTGAGTGTATTACATTAGGCGTTGTTACATTAGGCGTTGCACTCAACGCCAAATGTAACAACGCCTAATGTAATAAAGTAACTTTCGTCTAGGACAACATGAAATCTCGAAAAAAAGTTAAAGTCATAGAGTATCCATATACCTTGGGGTCGAAGGTTGTGTGGGTACTGGGGTCGAAGGGGGTGTGGGTACTGGGGTCGAAGGTGGTGTGGGTACTTGGAGTGTGTATGATGGGGAGCTTGTGCTTCAACGCAACTCTATTCTAATGAATGATATTTCTTAAGATCTGACTGTATTACATTAGGCGTTGTTACATTAGGCATTGCAGTCAACGCCAAATGTAACAACGCCTAATGTAATAGAGTAACTTTCGTCTAGGACAAGATGAAATCCCCCCCAAAAAGTTAAAATCATACAGTATCCATATACCTTGGGGTCGAAGGTGGTGTGGGTACTGGGGTCGAAGGTGGTGTGGGTACTGGGGTCGAAGGTGGTGTGGGTACTTGGAGTGTGTATGGTGGGGAGCTTGTGCTTCAACACAACTCTATTCTAATTAATAGTATTACTTAAGATCTGAATGTATTACATTAGGCGTTGTTACATTAGGCGTTGCAGTCAACGCCAAATGTAACAACGCCTAATGTAATAAAGTAACTTTCGTCTAGGACAACATGAAATCTCAAAAAAAAAATTAATCATAGAGTATCCATATGCCATGGGGTCGAAGGTTGTGCGGGTACTGTGGTCGAAGGGGGTGAAGCTACTGGGGTCGAAGGTGGTGTGGGTACTTGGAGTGTGTATGGTGGGGAGCTTATGTTTCAACGCAACTCTATTCTAATTCAAAGATTTTACTTAAGATCTGAGTGTATTACATTAGGCGTTGTTACATTAGGCGTTGCAGTCAACGCCAAATGTAACAACGCCTAATGTAATAAAGTAACTTTCGTCTAGGACAAGATGAAATCTAAAAAAAAAAGTTAAAATCATAGAGTATCTATATACCTTGGGGTCGAAGAATGTGGGTACTGGGGTCGAAGGGGTGTGGGTACTTGGAGTGTGTATGGTGGGGAGCTTGTGCTTCAACGCAACTCTATTCTAATTAATGATATTACTTAAGATCTGAGTGTATTACATTAGGCGTTGTTACATAAGGCATTGCAGTCAATGCCAAATGTAACAACGCCTAATGTAATAAAGTAACTTTCGTCTAGGCCAAGTTCAAATCTCAAATAAGAAAGTTTAAATCATATAGTATCCATATATCTTAGGGTCGAAGGTGGTGTGGGTACTGGGAACGAAGGTGGTGTGGGTACTTGGGTCGAAGGTGGTGTGGTAACTTGGAGTTTATGTGGTGGGAAGCTGTGCTTCTTGAAAGATACCAACGCAACACTGTTATTATTAATGATATGACTTAAGATTCTATGAAATTTTCTGAGTGTAATACATCAGGCGTTGTTACATTAGGCGTTGCAGTCAACGCCAAATGCAACAACGCCTAATGTAATAAAGTAACTTTCGTCTAGGACAAGATGAAATCTCAAATAAGAAAGTTAAAATCATACAGTATCCATATACATTGTATCTTAGGGTCGAAGGTGGTGTGGGTACTGGGGACGAAGGTGGTGTTGGTACTTGGGTCGAAGATGGTGTGGGTACTTGGAGTGTATGTGGTGGGAGGCTGTGCTTCTTGAAAGATACCAACCCAACACTGTTCTCATTAATGATATGACTTAAGATTCTATTAAATGTTCTGAGTGTAATACATTAGACATTGTTACATTAGGCGTTGCAGTCAACGCCAAATGTAACAACGCCTAATGTAATAAAGTAACTTTCGTCTAGGACAAGATGAAATCTCAAATGAAAGAGTTAAAATCATAAAGTATCCATATATCTTGGGGTCGAATGTGACGTGGGTACTTGGGGTCAAATTTGGTGTGGGTACTGGGGTCGAAGGTGGTGTGGGTACTTGGAGTGTTTGTGTGTGTGGGGGGGGGGGGCTTGTGCTTCTCTAACGCAACTCTATTCTAATTAATGATATTCCTCAAGATTCTATGAAATGTTCTGAGTGTATTATATTAGGCGTTGTTATATTAGGCGTTGCAGTCAATGCCAAATGTAACAACGCTTAATGTATTAAATTGACTTTCGTCTATTACAAGACGAAATATCAAATGAAAATGTTAAAGCAAGCTATCAAGTATCCATATATATGAGATGAAGGTGGTGTGGATACCGGGATCGAATCTGGTGTGGGTACGCAACACTGTTCTTATTAATGATATGACTCAAGATTCTTTGAAATGTTTGTTTGGTTTTACGGCCCTTTCAAGATTATTTCACTCATATCGAGCCGATCGGTAATCAGAGGTGGGCGAAAACCGGAGTACCCGGAGAAAAACCACCTGATCTTCCGTTGCAGAACTTGGCGTCTCACATGTGACCCGCGCAAGGCTCGAACCACAGCGGTGAGAGACCTAGTGATCAAGAGTCAGCGCTCTTAACCACTAGGCCACGGAGGCCCGTTTCTTTGAAATGTTCTGAGTGTATTACATTAGGCGTTCAAGCCCCCGCCCATAGGGGCTTAAAGAAATATATGGGCTGCATGATGCTTCCACGCAGAGCTGAATCCGGCCCGCACACTTGTACTGGTAAACCGCTTGGAGGATCTAAGCCTTCCAGGAACCGCGATGCGAGGCGGACCGTCCATGCTAATAAACCATATTGGTTTCATTGGGCGACAGGGCTTGAGATGTCATTTCATCTCAATGTCGGGTAAAAGTCCCACAAAATTGGAAGCAACGTCTCCAAAATGACCTTTACAGTGTTGACGGGGACGTTAAACCTCAAATCAAACAAACAAACAAAACATTAGGCGTTGCAGTCAACGCCAAATGTATCAACGCCTTATCTAATAAAGTAACTTTCGTCTAGGACAGGTTTGTTTGTTTGCATTGGAGTTTAACTATTTTAGGTCATTTTTGAGCCGGTCAATTTACCTATCAACATATACGTAAGAGGTTAACCAGTTCAGTGTACATTCTTTCGACAGAAACTGACAACTGCCCGTCTTGAATCAGCGGAATGGAGAGAATGACCGTAGAAAAGATTTCATGATCAAACTCTACGAAAGAATGTTGCCGACCCTAGCAGGTATCGAACAAGCGTCCTCCTGATCACCAGTCAGACGCGCATCCGACTGAGCTACCGAGGAAGATGAAATCTCAAACGAAAAAATTAAATCATAAAGTATCCATATATCCTAAGGTCGAAGTTGGTGCAGGTCCTGAGGTAGAAGTTGGTGTGGGTACCCGGTGTCTGTGTGTACAGACAATCCCAAAAATAACAACGTCTAATGTAATAAAGTAACTTTCGGCCCCGCCCATCGGGACTTGAACATAAAGATGGGCTGCATGATGCTTCCTCGCAGAGCTGAAACCGACCGCACGCGAGTACTGGTAAACCGCTTAGAGGATCTAAGCCTGCCCAGGGAAAGCGGTGCGAGTCGGACCGTCCATGCTTGTAAACCCTGTTGGTTTTATGTAGCTCACCTGAGTTTTTCTGCCTCACGAAAACACGCCTACATAATTTTGACTCCCTTGAACCCCACTTTTATTTCGTAAGACTGGGGTTTGCAGGGGTAAACCTATTTTGTCTTATTTCTGCTCTACAATATAGATTGTGGGTACTAGTAAGAACCACCTCGATGAGGCGGTTCTAACGACTACCTACAATCTATATTGTAAAGCAGAAATAAGAAAAATATCACAATTGT
Source organism: Lucinisca nassula (assembly GCA_963580285.1). Lineage (NCBI taxonomy): Eukaryota > Metazoa > Mollusca > Bivalvia > Lucinida > Lucinidae > Lucinisca > Lucinisca nassula. The sequence goes on along the minus strand of OY757026.1, from coordinate 53,855,837 downwards.
TCATCTTAAAATTTTCATTTTTTCGGAGATAAAGGTTACAATGTATTCGTATAGGCATGTTTTCGTAATGGACAGGCAAGTGCTCAGGCGTCCGTCCTTAGTCCGTCGTCCGTCAGCATTGACATCTCCTCCTAACCACTGTGCCAATTTAAACCAAACTTCACCAGAATGATGCTTGGGAGGTACATACTGAAAGTAGTTCAAAAATTTGGGATCCAAGCAAAACCAGCAAACAAAACTTTTAAAACTCTTCTTGTCTGAAACCAGAAAGCCCGGGTCTTTGATATTTGGTATGAAGCTTCATCAAGAGGACCTTGGTATGAAGCTTCATCTAGAGGATCTATACCAATATTGTTCAAATTATAGCCCCCGGGCCAAAATGGCCCCGCCCCGGGGCCCACTGGTTTTACATAGGCTTATATAGGGAAAACCTGGAAAAAAAAAAACGTCTTGTCTGAAGCCAGAAATCCAAGGTCTTTGAAATTGGGTATGAAGCTTCATCTAGAGGACCTCTACGAAGATTGTTCTAAAAATAGCTCTGAGGCCTAAAAGGGCCCGACCCGCGGCCCCGCTTAATCTGGGATCATTTAGAATCATTTTGAAAATAGGGTTCTGCATAATCCGGTGTTAGAGGGCGTGGTCGGTTTTGTGCATTTCAGTACTGGTCATAAATGAATAAGCTCAATAACCGAGTCTGCTATTTTCCTTTATTAGCTCACCTGAGCACAAGGTGCTCATTGTGAGCTATTGTGATCGACCTGTGTCCGGCGTTCGTCGTCCTTTGTGTGTCGTGCGTCGTCAACAATTTCTTCAAATGACATCTCCTTAACCGGTGAAAGGATTTTGAAATAAGTTCACACGAATGTACCTTGAGTGACCCTTTACCAAAATTGCTAAAATTGTTCACCCCGTTAAACAAAATGGCCATCAGATCTGAGTGAGTGAGTGAGTGAGTGAGTGAGTGAGTGGGTGAGTGAGTGAGTGAGTGAGTGAGTGAGTATTTGAGTTTTACGTCTCACCAACAGCTAAGGTCATACGGAGACGGGATCTCGGTTTAAAGACTCATTCGAAAGTCTGAGGAAGCCCGGTCCACCAGAGCTAAAAATAGAAAAAAAAAACTTTAAACGACATCTCCTCCTAGCCCACTGGCTCGATTTCAAAATAATTCACAGAAATGGTCCTTGGGTGACCCTCTACCATAATTGCTAAAATGGTTCAGCTCTGCTGAACAAAATGGCCACCAGCGCTAAAAATAGAAAAAAATGACAACGAAATCTCGTCCTAGCCCACTGGCCAAATTTCAAAATATTTTCACAGAAATGTTCCTTGGGTGACCCTCTACCAAAACTGCTAAATGGTTCCGGTCTGCTGAACAAGCCGCAAGAGCTAAAAAAAAAACAAAAAAACTTTTAAATGACATCTCCTCCTAGCCAACTGGCCCGAATTCAAAATTATTTCATAGAAATGTTCCATTGGTGACCCTCTACCATCCTTACTAAAATTGTTCCTCTCCGCTGAACAAAATGGCTGCCAGAGCTAAAAATAGAACAAAAAACCTTTAAACGACATCTCCTTCGATTTCAAAGTAATTTCACAGAAATGTTCCTTAGGTGACCCTATTAATAAATATTACTAAAATGGTTCCGCTCCGCTGATACAGACGAAACTTTAAAACGACATTTCCTCCTAGCCTACTTGCCCAAATTTGAAATAATTTCACAGAAATGATTCTTGGGTGACCCTATACCAAATTGCTAAAATGGTTCAGGGGAACGGGAGGTCTCGGGTTCGATCCCGGGCCGCGACATACCAAAGTCGTTAAAAATGGTACTAGCTGCTCCTCGCTTGGCACTCAGATTTACGGGGTAGAGCTAGGACTGGTCGATCCAGTGTCAGGATAATGTGACTGGGTGTGGTATCATGTAATGTGTCTGGGACATGATACTTCAGTGAGGCAGCACTATAAACGTGAGCATTGAGCTCCCTGTCGCAACCAGACACCGTCGTGATATGACTGAAAAATTGTTGAAAGCGACGTTAAACCCGAATTCACACACGCTAAAATGGTTCAGCTTCGATGAACAAAATGGCCACCAGAGCTAAAAATAGAAAAATGTTTAAATGACAACTGGCAAGATTTCAACATGTTCCTTGGGTGACCCTCTGCCAAAATTGCTAAAATCGATTCGCTCCACTGAACAAAATTACCGCCAGAGCTTAAAATAGAAAAAAAAAATTCAAACATCTCTGAGGCAAATGGTCTAAATTTAAAACAACTTCACAGAAATGTTTCTCTTGTGACCATTTATCACACTTGCTAAAATCGTTCTGCTCTGGCCATCAGAGCTAAAAAAATAGAAGAACCTTTCATGGACTTCTCCTCCTAGGCAAATGGCCCAATTGCAAAATAATTTCACGGAAATGTTCCTCGTATGACCTTTCAGTTGTTCTGCCAGAGCTGAAAATACCAAAATCTTTAAAGAACATCTAAGCCAAAGGCTCCTTGTAATATAGTTTCATAGAATGTTTCCTCTAATGTTGCTAAAAGGATTCCACTGCAATGAAAAAGATGGTCTAAAAAACAGTGAAAAAAAGCTTTGGTCCACACGTCCTTTAACTAGTCCATTCACTATTTCCATAAGCTATGAAACGTCTTGGACTCAGGTGAACGATCCAGGGCTACCATGGCCCTCTTGTTTGGTGTATGTTTTGCTTCCAAATGATCCAACTATTCAGAACGTATTTATCTTCACTGCAGCTAGTGTTGTGCCGTGTGGCGGCCAGAAAAAATCTCCTCGTACACCATCATAGTGCAGATTATATTTTCTGGTCCTTTGGGATCATTGAGTTCATTTAGAATCATTTTGAAAATAGTGTTCTGCTTAAGCCGGTGCTAGAGGGCATGGTCGGTGTTGCACATTTAAGTACTGGTCATGAACAGACTCAATAAAACCGAGTCTGCTATTTTCGTTTATTGGTGTATTCTTTGCTTCCAAAGGATCCAGTTATTATAGGGAAAACCTTTCAAAATCTTCTTGTCTTAAACCAGAAGGCCAAGGTCTTTGATATTTGGTTTGAAGCTTCATCAAGAGACATCTACCAAGATTGTTCAATTTTTTGCGGCAGGACTCTATAATTCGAACAATCTTGGTAGAGCCACTGGATGCAGCTTTGTACCAAATATCGAAGACCTGGGCCTTTTGGTTTCAGACAAGGAGATTTTTAAAGGCTTTCTTAATATAAGCCTATGTAAAACCAGTGGGCTCCTGGCGGAGACATTTTGGCCCCAGGGCTATTATTTGAACAATCTTGGTATAGAGGCCCTTTAGATGAAGCTGCATATCAAATATCAAAGGCCTGGACCCTCTGGTTTCAGACAAGAATATTTTAAAGGTTGTCCCTACACAAGCCTATGAAAAACCAGTGGGCCCCGGGGCAGGCCAAAAATGATGTTTTTCTCAATATCTCAGCTAATAAATGGGATAGGAAGGCGCGGTAAACGGCAGTCTTCATCATTTTTATAGCGACTAAGTATAGAGAGAAAAAATCCTAAATTCGAAGACAAAAGTTTTTCTCTATCAACACAGCAGAAGAAAAAAATGATGTTTTTCTCAATATCTCGGCTAATAGATGCGACAGGAAGGCGCGGTAAACGGCAGTATTCATCATTTTTATAGCGCCTTAGTATAGAGAGAAAAAATCCGAAATTCGGAGACAAAAATTTTTCTCGGTCTTCCCAGCAGAAGAAAATAATGATGTTTTTCTCAATATCTCAGCTAATAAATGCGATAGGAAGGTGCGGTAAACGGCGTTCTTCATCATTTTTATAGCGACTAAGTATAGAGAGAAAAATCCGAAATTCCGAGACAAAAAATTTTCTCGGTCTTCCCAGCAGAAGAAAAAAATGATGTTTTTCTCAATATCTCAGCTAATAAATGCGATAGGAAGGTGCGGTAAACGGCGTTCTTCATCATTTTTATAGCGACTAAGTATAGAGAGAAAAAATCCGAAATTCGGAGACAAAAATTTTTCTCTATCTTCCCAGCAGAATAACAGCAGAAGAAAAAAATGATGTTTTTCTCAATATCTCGGCTAATAGATGCGATAGGAAGGCGCGGTAAACGGCAGTATTCATCATTTTTATAGCGACTAAGTATAGAGAGAAAAAATCCGAAATTCGGAGACAAAAATTTTTCTCGGTCTTCCCAGCAGAAGAAAAATCCGAAATTCCGAGACAAAAAATTTTCTCGGTCTTCCCAGCAGAAGAAAAAAATGATGTTTTTCTCAATATCTCAGCTAATAAATGCGATAGGAAGGTGCGGTAAACGGCGTTCTTCATCATTTTTATAGCGACTAAGTATAGAGAGAAAAAATCCGAAATTCGGAGACAAAAATTTTTCTCTATCTTCCCAGCAGAATACAAAAATGATGATTTTCTCAATATCTCAGCTAATAAATGCGATAGGAAGGCGCGGTAAACGGCGTTCTTCATCATTTTTATAGCGACTAAGTATAGAGAGAAAAAATCCGAAACTCCGAGACAAAAATTTTACTCGGTCTTCCCAGCAGAAGAAAAAAATGATGTTTTTCTCAATATCTCAGCTAATAAATGCGATAGGAAGGTGCGGTAAACGGCGTTCTTCATCATTTTTATAGCGACTAAGTATAGAGAGAAAAAATCCGAAATTCGGAGTCAAAATTTTTTCTCTATCTTCCCAGCAGAATACAAAAATGATGTTTTTCTCAATATCTCAGCTAATAAATGCGATAGGAAGGCGCGGTAAACGGCGTTCTTCATCATTTTTATAGCGACTAAGTATATAGAGAAAAAATCCGAAATTCCGAGACAAAAATTTTTCTCGGTCTTGCCAGCAGAAGAAAAAAATGATGTTTTTCTCAATATCTCAGCTAATAAATGCGATAGGAAGGTGCGGTAAACGGCGTTCTTCATCATTTTTATAGCGACTAAGTATAGAGAGAAAAAATCCGAAATTCCGAGACAAAAATTTTTCTCGGTCTTCCCAGCAGAAGAAAAAAATGATGATTTTCTCAATATCTCAGCGAATAAATGCGATAGGAAGGCGCGGTAAACGGCGTTCTTCATCATTTTTATAGCGACTAAGTATAGAGAGAAAAAATCCGAAATTCGGAGACAAAAATTTTTCTCGGTCTTCCCAGCAGAAGAAAAAAATGATGTTTTTTCTCAATATCTCGGCTAATAAATGCGATAGGAAGGCGCGGTAAACGGCGTTCTTCATCATTTTTATAGCGACTAAGTATAGAGAGAAAAAATCCGAAATTCCGAGACAAAAATTTTTCTCGGTCTTCCCAGCAGAAGAAAAAAATGATGTTTTTCTCAATATCTCAGCTAATAAATTGATAGAAAGGTGCGGTAAACGGCGTTCTTCATCATTTTTATAGCGTCTAAGTAAAGAGAGAAAAAATCCGAAATTCGGAGACAAAAATTTTTCTCTATCTTCCCAGCAGAATACAAAAATGATGTTTTTCTCAATATCTCAGCTAATAAATGCGATAGGAAGGCGCGGTAAACGGCGTTCTTCATCATTTTTATAGCGACTAAGTATAGAGAGAAAAAATCCGAAATTCGGAGACAAAAATTTTTCTCTATCTTCCCAGCAGAATACAAAAATGATGTTTTTCTCAATATCTCAGCTAATAAATGCGATAGGAAGGCGCGGTAAACGGCGTTCTTCATCATTTTTATAGCGACTTAGTATAGAGAGAAAAAATCCGAAATTCGGAGACAAAATTTTTTCTCTATCTTCCCAGCAGAATACAAAAATGATGTTTTTCTCAATATCTCAGCTAATAAATGCGATAGGAAGGCGCGGTAAACGGCGTTCTTCATCATTTTTATAGCGACTAAGTATAGAGAGAAAAAATCCGAAATTCGGAGACAAAATTTTTTTTCTATATTCCCAGCAGAATACAAAAATGATGTTTTTCTCAATATCTCGGCTAATAAATGCGATAGGAAGGCGCGGTTAACGGCGTTCTTCATGATTTTTATAGCGACTAAGTATAGAGAGAAAAAATCCGAAATTCGGAGACAAAAATTTTTCTCTATCTTCCCAGCAGAATACAAAAATGATGTTTTTCTCAATATCTCAGCTAATAAATGCGATAGGAAGGCGCGGTAAACGGCGTTCGCCATCATTTTTATAGCGACTAAGTATAGAGAGAAAAAATCCGAAATTCCGAGACAAAAATTTTTCTCGGTCTTCCCAGCAGAATACAAAAATGATGTTTTTCTCAATATCTCAGCTAATAAATGCGATAGGAAGGTGCGGTAAACGGCGTTCTTCATCATTTTTATAGCGACTAAGTATAGAGAGAAAAAATCCGAAATTCGGAGACAAAAATTTTTCTCTATCTTCCCAGCAGAATACAAAATTGATGTTTTTCTCAATATCTCAGCTAATAAATGCGATAGGAGGCGCGGTAAACGGCGTTCTTCATCATTTTTATAGCGACTAAGTATAGAGAGAAAAAATCCGAAATTCGGAGGCAAAAATTTTTCTCGGTCTTCCCAGCAGAGGAAAAAATGATGTTTTTCTCAATATCTCGGCTAATAAATGCGATAGGAAGGCGCGGTAAACGGCGTTCTTCATCATTTTTATAGCGACTAAGTATAGAGAGAAAAAATCCGAAATTCCGAGACAAAAATTTTTCTCGGTCTTCCCAGCAGAAGAAAAAAATGATGTTTTTCTCAATATCTCAGCTAATAAATGCGATAGGAAGGTGCGGTAAACGGCGTTCTTCATCATTTTTATAGCGACTAAGTATAGAGAGAAAAAATCCGAAATTCGGAGACAAAAATTTTTCTCTATCTTCCCAGCAGAATACAAAAATGATGTTTTTCTCAATATCTCAGCTAATAAATGCGATAGGAAGGCGCGGTAAACGGCTTTCTTCATCATTTTTATAGCGACTAAGTATAGAGAGAACAATCCGAAATTCGGAGACAAAATTTTTTCTCTATCTTCCCAGCAGAATACAAAAATGATGTTTTTCTCAATATCTCAGCTAATAAATGCGATAGGAAGGCGCGGTAAACGGCGTTCTTCATCATTTTTATAGCGACTAAGTATAGAGAGAAAAAATCCGAAATTCGGAGACAAAAAATTTTCTCTATCTTCCCAGCAGAATACAAAAATGATGTTTTTCTCAATATCTCAGCTAATAAATGCGATAGGAAGGCGCGGTAAACGGCGTTCTTCATCATTTTTATAGCGACTAAGTATAGAGAGAAAAAATCCGAAATTCCGAGACAAAATTTTTCTCGGTCTTCCCAGCAGAAGAAAAAAATGATGTTTTTCTCAATATCTCAGCTAATAAATGCGAAAGGAAGGTGCGGTAAACGGCGTTCTTCATCATTTTTATAGCGACTAAGTATAGAGAGAAAAAATCCGAAATTCCGAGACAAAAATTTTTCTCGGTCTGCCCAGCAGAATACAAAAATGATGTTTTTCTCAATAACTCAGCTAATAAATGCGATAGGAAGGCGCGGTAAACGGCGTTCTTCATCATTTTTATAGCGACTAAGTATAGAGAGAAAAAATCCGAAATTCGGAGACAAAAATTTTTCTCGGTCTTCCCAGCAGAAGAAAAAAATGATGTTTTTCTCAATATCTCGGCTAATAAATGCGATAGGAAGGCGCGGTAAACGGCGTTCTTCATCATTTTTATAGCGCCTTAGTATAGAGAGAAAAAATCCGAAATTCGGAGACAAAAATTTTTCTCGGTCTTCCCAGCAGAAGAAAATAATGATGTTTTTCTCAATATCTCAGCTAATAAATGCGATAGGAAGGTGCGGTAAACGGCGTTCTTCATCATTTTTATAGCGACTAAGTATACAGAGAAAAAATCCGAAATTCCGAGACAAAAAATTTTCTCGGTCTTCCCAGCAGAAGAAAAAAATGATGTTTTTCTCAATATCTCAGCTAATAAATGTGATAGGAAGGTGCGGTAAACGGCGTTCTTCATCATTTTTATAGCGACTAAGTATAGAGAGAAAAAATCCGAAATTCGGAGACAAAAATTTTTCTCTATCTTCCCAGCAGAATACAAAAATGATGATTTTCTCAATATCTCAGCTAATAAATGCGATAGGAAGGCGCGGTAAACGGCGTTCTTCATCATTTTTATAGCGACTAAGTATAGAGAGAAAAAATCCGAAACTCCGAGACAAAAATTTTACTCGGTCTTCCCAGCAGAAGAAAAAAATGATGTTTTTCTCAATATCTCAGCTAATAAATGCGATAGGAAGGTGCGGTAAACGGCGTTCTTCATCATTTTTATAGCGACTAAGTATAGAGAGAAAAAATCCGAAATTCGGAGTCAAAATTTTTTCTCTATCTTCCCAGCAGAATACAAAAATGATGTTTTTCTCAATATCTCAGCTAATAAATGCGATAGGAAGGCGCGGTAAACGGCGTTCTTCATCATTTTTATAGCGACTAAGTATATAGAGAAAAAATCCTAAATTCCGAGACAAAAATTTTTCTCGGTCTTCCCAGCAGAAGAAAAAAAATGATGTTTTTCTCAATATCTCAGCTAATAAATGCGATAGGAAGGTGCGGTAAACGGCGTTCTTCATCATTTTTATAGCGACTAAGTATAGAGAGAAAAAATCCGAAATTCCGAGACAAAAATTTTTCTCGGTCTTCCCAGCAGAAGAAAAAAATGATGATTTTCTCAATATCTCAGCTAATAAATGCGATAGGAAGGCGCGGTAAACGGCGTTCTTCATCATTTTTATAGCGACTAAGTATAGAGAGAAAAAATCCGAAATTCGGAGACAAAAATTTTTCTCGGTCTTCCCAGCAGAAGAAAAAAATGATGTTTTTTCTCAATATCTCGGCTAATAAATGCGATAGGAAGGCGCGGTAAACGGCGTTCTTCATCATTTTTATAGCGACTAAGTATAGAGAGAAAAAATCCGAAATTCCGAGACAAAAATTTTTCTCGGTCTTCCCAGCAGAAGAAAAAAATGATGTTTTTCTCAATATCTCAGCTAATAAATTGATAGGAAGGTGCGGTAAACGGCGTTCTTCATCATTTTTATAGCGTCTAAGTAAAGAGAGAAAAAATCCGAAATTCGGAGACAAAAATTTTTCTCTATCTTCCCAGCAGAATACAAAAATGATGTTTTTCTCAATATCTCAGCTAATAAATGCGATAGGAAGGCGCGGTAAACGGCGTTCTTCATCATTTTTATAGCGACTAAGTATAGAGAGAAAAAATCCGAAATTCGGAGACAAAAATTTTTCTCTATCTTCCCAGCAGAATACAAAAATGATGTTTTTCTCAATATCTCAGCTAATAAATGCGATAGGAAGGCGCGGTAAACGGCGTTCTTCATCATTTTTATAGCGATTTAGTATAGAGAGAAAAAATCCGAAATTCGGAGACAAAATTTTTTCTCTATCTTCCCAGCAGAATACAAAAATGATGTTTTTCTCAATATCTCAGCTAATAAATGCGATAGGAAGGCGCGGTAAACGGCGTTCTTCATCATTTTTATAGCGACTAAGTATAGAGAGAAAAAATCCGAAATTCGGAGACAAATTTTTTTTTCTATATTCCCAGCAGAATACAAAAATGATGTTTTTCTCAATATCTCGGCTAATAAATGCGATAGGAAGGTGCGGTTAACGGCGTTCTTCATGATTTTTATAGCGACTAAGTATAGAGAGAAAAAATCCGAAATTCGGAGACAAAAATTTTTCTCTATCTTCCCAGCAGAATACAAAAATGATGTTTTTCTCAATATCTCAGCTAATAAATGCGATAGGAAGGCGCGGTAAACGGCGTTCGCCATCATTTTTATAGCGACTAAGTATAGAGAGAAAAAATCCGAAATTCCGAGACAAAAATTTTTCTCGGTCTTCCCAGCAGAATACAAAAATGATGTTTTTCTCAATATCTCAGCTAATAAATGCGATAGGAAGGTGCGGTAAACGGCGTTCTTCATCATTTTTATAGCGACTAAGTATAGAGAGAAAAAATCCGAAATTCGGAGACAAAAATTTTTCTCTATCTTCCCAGCAGAATACAAAATTGATGTTTTTCTCAATATCTCAGCTAATAAATGCGATAGGAGGCGCGGTAAACGGCGTTCTTCATCATTTTTATAGCGACTAAGTATAGAGAGAAAAAATCCGAAATTCGGAGGCAAAAATTTTTCTCGGTCTTCCCAGCAGAAGAAAAAAATGATGTTTTTCTCAATATCTCGGCTAATAAATGCGATAGGAAGGCGCGGTAAACGGCGTTCTTCATCATTTTTATAGCGACTAAGTATAGAGAGAAAAAATCCGAAATTCCGAGACAAAAATTTTTCTCGGTCTTCCCAGCAGAAGAAAAAAATGATGTTTTTCTCAATATCTCAGCTAATAAATGCGATAGGAAGGTGCGGTAAACGGCGTTCTTCATCATATTTATAGCGACTAAGTATAGAGAGAAAAAATCCGAAATTCGGAGACAAAAATTTTTCTCTATCTTCCCAGCAGAATACAAAAATGATGTTTTTCTCAATATCTCAGCTAATAAATGCGATAGGAAGGCGCGGTAAACGGCTTTCTTCATCATTTTTATAGCGACTAAGTATAGAGAGAACAATCCGAAATTCGGAGACAAAAATTTTTCTCTATCTTCCCAGCAGAATACAAAAATGATGTTTTTCTCAATATCTCAGCTAATAAATGCGATAGGAAGGCGCGGTAAACGGCGTTCTTCATCATTTTTATAGCGACTAAGTATAGAGAGAAAAAATCCGAAATTCGGAGACAAAAAATTTTCTCTATCTTCCCAGCAGAATACAAAAATGATGTTTTTCTCAATATCTCAGCTAATAAATGCGATAGGAAGGCGCGGTAAACGGCGTTCTTCATCATTTTTATAGCGACTAAGTATAGAGAGAAAAAATCCGAAATTCCGAGACAAAATTTTTCTCGGTCTTCCCAGCAGAAGAAAAAAATGATGTTTTTCTCAATATCTCAGCTAATAAATGCGATAGGAAGGTGCGGTAAACGGCGTTCTTCATCATTTTTATAGCGACTAAGTATAGAGAGAAAAAATCCGAAATTCCGAGACAAAAATTTTTCTCGGTCTGCCCAGCAGAATACAAAAATGATGTTTTTCTCAATAACTCAGCTAATAAATGCGATAGGAAGGCGCGGTAAACGGCGTTCTTCATCATTTTTATAGCGACTAAGTATAGAGAGAAAAAATCCGAAATTCGGAGACAAAAATTTTTCTCGGTCTTCCCAGCAGAAGAAAAAAATGATGTTTTTCTCAATATCTCGGCTAATAAATGCGATAGGAAGGCGCGGTAAACGGCGTTCTTCATCATTTTTATAGCGCCTTAGTATAGAGAGAAAAAATCCAAAATTCGGAGGCAAAAATTTTTCTCGGTCTTCCCAGCAGAAGAAAAAAATGATGTTTTTCTCAATATCTCGGCTAATAAATGCGATAGGAACGCGCGGTAAACGGCGTTCTTCATCATTTTTATAGCGACTAAGTATAGAGAGAAAAAATCCGAAATTCCGAGACAAAAATTTTTCTCGGTCTTCCCAGCAGAAGAAAAAAATGATGTTTTTCTCAATATCTCAGCTAATAAATGCGATAGGAAGGCGCGGTAAACGGCGTTCTTCATCATTTTTATAGCGACTAAGTATAGAGAGAAAAAATCCGAAATTCGGAGACAAAAATTTTTCTCTATCTTCCCAGCAGAATACAAAAATGATGATTTTCTCAATATCTCAGCTAATAAATGCGATAGGAAGGCGCGGTAAACGGCGTTCTTCATCATTTTTATAGCGACTAAGTATAGAGAGAAATAATCCGAAACTCCGAGACAAAAATTTTACTCGGTCTTCCCAGCAGAAGAAAAAAATGATGTTTTTCTCAATATCTCAGCTAATAAATGCGATAGGAAGGTGCGGTAAACGGCGTTCTTCATCATTTTTATAGCGAATAAGTATAGAGAGAAAAAATCCGAAATTCGGAGACAAAATTTTTTCTCTATCTTCCCAGCAGAATACAAAAATGATGTTTTTCTCAATATCTCAGCTAATAAATGCGATAGGAAGGCGCGGTAAACGGCGTTCTTCATCATTTTTATAGCGACTAAGTATATAGAGAAAAAATCCGAAATTCCGAGACAAAAATTTTTCTCGGTCTTCCCAGCAGAAGAAAAAAATGATGTTTTTCTCAATATCTCAGCTAATAAATGCGATAGGAAGGTGCGGTAAACGGCGTTCTTCATCATTTTTATAGCGACTAAGTATAGAGAGAAAAAATCCGAAATTCCGAGACAAAAATTTTTCTCGGTCTTCCCAGCAGAATACAAAAATGATGTTTTTCTCAATATCTCAGCTAATAAATGCGATAGGAAGGCGCGGTAAACGGCGTTCTTCATCATTTTTATAGCGACTAAGTATAGAGAGAAAAAATCCGAAATTCGGAGACAAAAAATTTTCTCTATCTTCCCAGCAGAATACAAAAATGATGTTTTTTCTCAATATCTCGGCTAATAAATGCGATAGGAAGGCGCGGTAAACGGCGTTCTTCATCATTTTTATAGCGACTAAGTATAGAGAGAAAAAATCCGAAATTCCGAGACAAAAATTTTTCTCGGTCTTCCCAGCAGAAGAAAAAAATGATGTTTTTCTCAATATCTCAGCTAATAAATTGATAGGAAGGTGCGGTAAACGGCGTTCTTCATCATTTTTATAGCGACTAAGTAAAGAGAGAAAAAATCCGAAATTCGGAGACAAAAATTTTTCTCTATCTTCCCAGCAGAATACAAAAATGATGTTTTTCTCAATATCTCAGCTAATAAATGCGATAGGAAGGCGCGGTAAACGGCGTTCTTCATCATTTTTATAGCGACTAAGTATAGAGAGAAAAAATCCGAAATTCGGAGACAAAAATATTTCTCTATCTTCCCAGCAGAATACAAAAATGATGTTTTTCTCAATATCTCAGCTAATAAATGCGACAGGAAGGCGCGGTAAACGGCGTTTTTCATCATTTTTATAGCGACTTAGTATAGAGAGAAAAAATCCGAAATTCGGAGACAAAATTTTTTCTCTATCTTCCCAGCAGAATACAAAAATGATGTTTTTCTCAATATCTCAGCTAATAAATGCGATAGGAAGGCGCGGTAAACGGCGTTCTTCATCATTTTTATAGCGACTAAGTATAGAGAGAAAAAATCCGAAATTCGGAGACAAAATTTTTTTTCTATATTCCCAGCAGAATACAAAAATGATGTTTTTCTCAATATCTCGGCTAATAAATGCGATAGGAAGGCGCGGTAAACGGCGTTCTTCATCATTTTTATAGCGACTAAGTATAGAGAGAAAAAATCCGAAATTCGGAGACAAAAATTTTTCTCTATCTTCCCAGCAGAATACAAAAATGATGTTTTTCTCAATATCTCAGCTAATAAATGCGATAGGAAGGCGCGGTAAACGGCGTTCTTCATCATTTTTATAGCGACTAAGTATAGAGAGAAAAAATCCGAAATTCCGAGACAAAAATTTTTCTCGGTCTTCCCAAAATGATGTTTTTCTCAATATCACAGCTAATAAATGCGATAGGAAGGTGCGGTAAACGGCGTTCTTCATCATTTTTATAGCGACTAAGTATAGAGAGAAAAAATCCGAAATTCGGAGACAAAAATTTTTCTCTATCTTCCCAGCAGAATACAAAATTGATGTTTTTCTCAATATCTCAGCTAATAAATGCGATAGGAAGGCGCGGTAAACGGCGTTCTTCATCATTTTTATAGCGACTAAGTATAGAGAGAAAAAATCCGAAATTCGGAGGCAAAAATTTTTCTCGGTCTTCCCAGCAGAAGAAAAAAATGATGTTTTTCTCAATATCTCGGCTAATAAATGCGATAGGAAGGCGCGGTAAACGGCGTTCTTCATCATTTTTATAGCGACTAAGTATAGAGAGAAAAAATCCGAAATTCCGAGACAAAAATTTTTCTCGGTCTTCCCAGCAGAAGAAAAAAATGATGTTTTTCTCAATATCTCAGCTAATAAATGCGATAGGAAGGTGCGGTAAACGGCGTTCTTCATCATTTTTATAGCGACTAAGTATAGAGAGAAAAAATCCGAAATTCGGAGACAAAAATTTTTCTCTATCTTCCCAGCAGAATACAAAAATTATGTTTTTCTCAATATCTCAGCTAATAAATGCGATAGGAAGGCGCGGTAAACGGCTTTCTTCATCATTTTTATAGCGACTAAGTATAGAGAGAAAAATCCGAAATTCGGAGACAAAAATTTTTCTCTATCTTCCCAGCAGAATACAAAAATGATGTTTTTCTCAATATCTCAGCTAATAAATGCGATAGGAAGGCGCGGTAAACGGCGTTCTTCATCATTTTTATAGCGACTAAGTATAGAGAGAAAAAATCCGAAATTCGGAGACAAAAAATTTTCTCTATCTTCCCAGCAGAATACAAAAATGATGTTTTTCTCAATATCTCAGCTAATAAATGCGATAGGAAGGCGCGGTAAACGGCGTTCTTCATCATTTTTATAGCGACTAAGTATAGAGAGAAAAAATCCGAAATTCCGAGACAAAATTTTTCTCGGTCTTCCCAGCAGAAGAAAAAAATGATGTTTTTCTCAATATCTCAGCTAATAAATGCGATAGGAAGGTGCGGTAAACGGCGTTCTTCATCATTTTTATAGCGACTAAGTATAGAGAGAAAAAATCCGAAATTCCGAGACAAAAAATTTTCTCGGTCTGCCCAGCAGAATACAACAATGATGTTTTTCTCAATAACTCAGCTAATAAATGCGATAGGAAGGCGCGGTAAACGGCGTTCTTCATCATTTTTATAGCGACTAAGTATAGAGAGAAAAAATCCGAAATTCGGAGACAAAAATTTTTCTCGGTCTTCCCAGCAGAAGAAAAAAATGATGTTTTTCTCAATATCTCGGCTAATAAATGCGATAGGAAGGCGCGGTAAACGGCGTTCTTCATCATTTTTATAGCGACTAAGTATAGAGAGAAAAAATCCGAAATTCCGAGACAAAAATTTTTCTCGGTCTTCCCAGCAGAAGAAAAAAATGATGTTTTTCTCAATATCTCAGCTAATAAATTGATAGGAAGGTGCGGTAAACGGCGTTCTTCATCATTTTTATAGCGACTAAGTAAAGAGAAAAAAAATCCGAAATTCGGAGACAAAAATTTTTCTCTATCTTCCCAGCAGAATACAAAAATGATGTTTTTCTCAATATCTCAGCTAATAAATGCGGTAGGAAGGCGCGGTAAACGGCGTTCTTCATCATTTTTATAGCGACTAAGTATAGAGAGAAAAAATCCGAAATTCGGAGACAAAAATTTTTCTCTATCTTCCCAGCAGAATACAAAAATGATGTTTTTCTCAATATCTCAGCTAATAAATGCGATAGGAAGGCGCGGTAAACGGCGTTCTTCATCATTTTTATAGCGACTTAGTATAGAGAGAAAAAATCCGAAATTCGGAGACAAAATTTTTTCTCTATCTTCCCAGCAGAATACAAAAATGATGTTTTTCTCAATATCTCAGCTAATAAATGCGATAGGAAGGCGCGGTAAACGGCGTTCTTCATCATTTTTATAGCGACTAAGTATAGAGAGAAAAAATCCGAAATTCGGAGACAAAAATTTTTTTCTATATTCCCAGCAGAATACAAAAATGATGTTTTTCTCAATATCTCGGCTAATAAATGCGATAGGAAGGCGCGGTAAACGGCGTTCTTCATCATTTTTATAGCGACTAAGTATAGAGAGAAAAAATCCGAAATTCGGAGACAAAAATTTTTCTCTATCTTCCCAGCAGAATACAAAAATGATGTTTTTCTCAATATCTCAGCTAATAAATGCGATAGGAAGTCGCGGTAAACGGCGTTCTTCATCATTTTTATAGCGACTAAGTATAGATAGAAAAAATCCGAAATTCCGAGACAAAAATTTTTCTCGGTCTTCCCAGCAGAATACAAAAATGATGTTTTTCTCAATATCTCAGCTAATAAATGCGATAGGAAGGTGCGGTAAACGGCGTTCTTCATCATTTTTATAGCGACTAAGTATAGAGAGAAAAAATCCGAAATTCGGAGACAAAAATTTTTCTCGGTCTTCCCAGCAGAAGAAAAAAATGATGTTTTTCTCAATATCTCGGCTAATAAATGCGATAGGAAGGCGCGGTAAACGGCGTTCTTCATCATTTTTATAGCGACTAAGTATAGAGAGAAAAAATCCGAAATTCCGAGACAAAAATTTTTCTCTATCTTCCCAGCAGAAGAAAAAAATGATGTTTTTCTCAATATCTCAGTTAATAAATGCGATAGGAAGGTGCGGTAAACGGCGTTCTTCATCATTTTTATAGCGACTAAGTATAGAGAGAAAAAATCCGAAATTCGGAGACAAAAATTTTTCTCTATCTTCCCAGCAGAATACAAAAATGATGTTTTTCTCAATATCTCAGCTAATAAATGCGATAGGAAGGCGCGGTAAACGGCTTTCTTCATCATTTTTATAGCGACTAAGTATAGAGAGAAAAATCCGAAATTCGGAGACAAAAATTTTTCTCTATCTTCCCAGCAGAATACAAAAATGATGTTTTTCTCAATATCTCAGCTAATAAATGCGATAGGAAGGCGCGGTAAACGGCGTTCTTCATCATTTTTATAGCGACTAAGTATAGAGAGAAAAAATCCGAAATTCGGAGACAAAAAATTTTCTCTATCTTCCCAGCAGAATACAAAAATGATGTTTTTCTCAATATCTCAGCTAATAAATGCGATAGGAAGGCGCGGTAAACGGCGTTCTTCATCATTTTTATAGCGACTAAGTACAGAGAGAAAAAATCCGAAATTCCGAGACAAAATTTTTCTCGGTCTTCCCAGCAGAAGAAAAAAATGATGTTTTTCTCAATATCTCAGCTAATAAATGCGATAGGAAGGTGCGGTAAACGGCGTTCTTCATCATTTTTATAGCGACTAAGTATAGAGAGAAAAAATCCGAAATTCCGAGACAAAAATTTTTCTCGGTCTGCCCAGCAGAATACAAAAATGATGTTTTTCTCAATAACTCAGCTAATAAATGCGATAGGAAGGCGCGGTAAACGGCGTTCTTCATCATTTTTATAGCGACTAAGTATAGAGAGAAAAAATCCGAAATTCGGAGACAAAAATTTTTCTCTATCTTCCCAGCAGAATACAAAATTGATGTTTTTCTCAATATCTCAGCTAATAAATGCGATAGGAAGGCGCGGTAAACGGCGTTCTTCATCATTTTTATAGCGACTAAGTATAGAGAGAAAAAATCCGAAATTCGGAGGCAAAAATTTTTCTCGGTCTTCCCAGCAGAAGAAAAAAATGATGTTTTTCTCAATATCTCGGCTAATAAATGCGATAGGAAGGCGCGGTAAACGGCGTTCTTCATCATTTTTATAGCGACTAAGTATAGAGAGAAAAAATCCGAAATTCCGAGACAAAAAATTTTCTCGGTCTTCCCAGCAGAAGAAAAAAATGATGTTTTTCTCAATATCTCAGCTAATAAATGCGATAGGAAGGTGCGGTAAACGGCGTTCTTCATCATTTTTATAGCGACTCAGTATGGAGAGAAAAAATCCGAAATTCGGAGACAAAAATTTTTCTCTATCTTCCCAGCAGAATACAAAAATGATGTTTTTCTCAATATCTCAGCTAATAAATGCGATAGGAAGGCGCGGTAAACGGCGTTCGCCATCATTTTTATAGCGACTAAGTATAGAGAGGAAAAATCCGAAATTCCGAGACAAAAATTTTTCTCGGTCTTCCCAGCAGAAGAAAAAAATGATGTTTTTCTCAATATCTCAGCTAATAAATGCGATAGGAAGGCGCGGTAAACGGCGTTCGCCATCATTTTTATAGCGACTAAGTATAGAGAGAAAAAATCCGAAATTCCGAGACAAAAATTTTTCTCGGTCTTCCCAGCAGAAGAAAAAAATGATGTTTTTCTCAATATCTCAGCTAATAAATGCGATAGGAAGGCGCGGTAAACGGCGTTCTTCATCATTTTTATAGCGACTAAGTATAGAGAGAAAAAAATCCGAAATTCGGAGACAAATTTTTTTCTCTATCTTCCCAGCAGAATACAAAAATGATGTTTTTCTCAATATCTCAGCTAATAAATGCGATAGGAAGGCGCGGTAAACGGCGTTCGCCATCATTTTTATAGCGACTAAGTATAGAGAGAAAAAATCCGAAATTCCGAGACAAAATTTTTTCTCTATCTTCCCAGCAGAATACAAAAATGATGTTTTTCTCAATATCTCAGCTAATAAATGCGATAGGAAGGCGCGGTAAACGGCGTTCTTCATCATTTTATAGCGACTCAGTATAGAGAGAAAAAATCCGAAATTCGGAGACAAAAATTTTTCTCTATCTTCCCAGCAGAATACAAAAGTAATGTTTTTCTCAATATCTCAGCACATAAATGCGATAGGAAGGCGCGGTAAACGGCGTTCGCCATCATTTTTATAGCGAGAAAAAATCCGAAATTCCGAGACAAAAAACCGCATACATCATCTTTTGGAGAGACTTTGTATGAAGTCTTGTTTTTTTTTTTTTTTTTTTTTTTTCTTGTTCTGTTGTTCTGCTAACTTGACCATTTCTTCTGTTGGTTTAGTTGTTTTGCTAATATGATCATTTTCTACTGGTTCTGCTCTTATTTGACCAGTTCGTTCTGCTCGTTCTGCTGTTCTGTTGTTCTGCTATCTTGACCAATCCGTTCTGCTCGTTCTGCTGTTCTGCTAGCTTGACCAATCCGTTCTGCTCGTTCTGCTGTTCTGGTAACTTGACCATTTCGTTCTGCTCGTTCTGCTGTTCTGCTAACTTGACCATTTCGTTCTGCTCGTTCTGCTGTTCTGCTAACTTGATCATTTCTTCTGCTGGTTCTGCTGTTCTGCCAACTTTACCTGGCCGATGCTCGTTAAAACAGCCTCAACCCGCTAGCAATTGTGCTTGCGACCGTTTAGAAGCTTTCAACCCACCCCCAGTTGCCCATCAGGTCGTTTCGTAGTTTGTGTGGAATACTTTATTTGGCATGTACATATAAATGAAAACGAATCAAATATTTGACTCTTTTTTATATAATTAGAAATTAACAATGAGTGAATTTTACATAATATACAATTTAAAACAATTTAAAACAAACAATGATTGTTTACAATGTTAAAAAAACGTTTTGGCACAGACAGAACAAGCTGAATGGGTACGTAGTAATCTGTTGCCTGTCATTTTTTTTAACTCAGACTCTGCAAGGGCGTACATGTAACTGCAGGGACAAACATCAAGATAACAAGTCTGTGCAATGAACCCCCACCCACCCCCCCACACACACACTAAACCCTACTTAATATAGAGAGATTTTTCATCAGAGTTTAGTAACTACATGTTCGTGTTGCTTTCCCCTTTCTGTCCCTGATGGGGAGGGGGAGGTAATAAATTTGCAATAAGGGGTGCACAGTTTGTCCCCGTCTAAATTTTTGTCCCCGTCTTAATTCAAACTCGATTCCTGAGCATTACCTTCATTTTTATTTCACGGAAGTATACATTATTGTTTTATTTCTGCTCCAAGATATAGGTTGTGGGTACTCGTTGGAACGGCGATTCTAACGAGCAAGCACAACCTATGTTTGCACTGCATGTAAAAATAAGAAAATATCACGCAATTTCATGAGAAAAGTAGCCATTTTGGAGATGTGAAAAATACACTATGTCGCACGGGTGTGTAATTGTAATGACAGATTTCTATAAAATGTGTCCACACACGTTTACTATTAAAAGTAAATTTATTTTTCCCATTCAAACTTCTTTAGACGCAATTTTGCACTTCCATAAAAAATACAATGAAACTGTACTGTTTCGAACAGCGGTGCCTCCCTGGGCATGTTTAATTAGAACCTGCACTTGAGGCCCTAGATAATTCTTCCAATCACGAAAACACGCCTATATAATTTTAACCCCCTTGAACCCCACTGCTATATAGTAAAACTGGGATTAACGGGGGTAAACCTTTTTTTCTTCTTATTTCTGCTCTAAAATATAGATTGTGGGCACTCGTTAGTTCCAAGAGTCTATATTTTGAGTAGAAATAAAAAAATATCACAATTGTTCATCTTAAAATTTAAGTTTTTCGGCGGTATTGTTTACAGTGTATTTGTATAAGCGTGTTTTCGTAATGCATAGCTCCAGGTATCCATGTATTTGTGATACATTTTTTTTCTGATTTTATCTTGAAAAGATAATTATGTTGTGTGTACTTATAAGAATCGCCTAAATGAGACAATTCTAATGGGAACAAACACAATTCTCTTTACATAACTAAAATCCTAATTAAATAGATATCTCATGAGGCAAACACACCTATACAAATACATTGCCACCTTTATCGCCGACAAAAATGAAAATTTTAAGAAGAAAAATTGTGATATTTTCTTATCTCTGCTAAAAATATAGATTGTGGGCACTCGTTAGAACCGCCTCATCGAGGCGGTTCTAACGAGTACCCACAATCTATATTTTAGAGCAGAAATAAGAAAAATAAGGTTTACCCCTGGAAACCCCAGTTTTACTATATAAAAGTGGGGTCTCCCTGCCCTACGTCATAGTGTAGATTATATTTTCTTGTCCTTTGGGAACATTGAATCCATTGTGGAATTTTGAAAATATCTGAGGGTCACTGATGAGGCCTAATTGGCCGAAACTAGCTAGTCTGGCCCAGAAAACGCGTACACTCCTTATTTTTCAGTTCTGTGGTGTATTCCTTGCTTCCAAAGGATAACCCTTTTATAGTACATATTCAAGGGGGTCAAAATTATATAGGCGTGTTTTCGTGGTGTGTGCACTTATTAGAATCGCCTAAATGAGACAATTCTAGTGGGAACAATTACAATTCTCTTTACACAACCGAAATCCTAATTACATCACGGAAACACGCCTATATAATTTTGGCACCCTTGAACCCCACTTTTATATAGTAAAATTGGGGTTTCCGGGGGTATACCTTATTGTCCTAATTTCTACTCTAAAATATAGATTGTGGGTACTCGTTAGAACCGCCTCGATGAGGCGGTTCTCACGAGTGCCCACAATCTATATTTTGAGCAGAAATAAGAAAAATATCACAATGTTTCATCTTAAAATTTATATTTTGGGGCGATAAAGATGGCAATGTATTTATATAGGCGTGTTTCCGTAATGGGGGTATCCGTGTTCGAGGTATCAAAAATTCGCCGTATTAACCAAATATTGAGAAGTGAAATAGACATCCTCAGTTTCCTAGGCTTGGGTGTCTTTGGAAAGGGACAGCATGAACTCTTGACAAGAGGTACACAGTTTGTCCCCCGTCCTATTTGCTTTACCTTAGGATTTGGTTCACAATTATAAAAAACAAAACAAAAAAAACAACAGGCAATTGGATTTAGACGGGGACAAACTGTGCACCTCTTATTGCAGATTTATAGCCAAAACAAAAACGAAGTCATCACAGACCTTTGATGTATCCAGAACTTATCTTAAATAGTTTCATCTGGTAAAGTAAATTTGCACATCTGCTATTCCGAGCAAAGTAAGGCAGTCACAAAATTTGTCAACCGTATAAATGTAAAAAAATATGTGTGACAGGTGTATCTATTCACTTTGGCAATTTATCCGTTTCGGACATGGGAGGTCGCAGGTTCAATCCCTGGCCGCGTCATACCAAAGGCATGAAAAAATGGCACTAGGCGCTCCCTTGGCTGACGCTCGCATTATCAGGGGTGGTCCTATGAAGATATATGAAGGCAGGTAAAGGATGCTTTGTTTGTCACAATAAAACCTCTACATACCTTATGTTATTTGTTTCTTATATGCCACGTTAAATAAAGCTTCTTTATCTTTATCATATAACGTCGCTGTTATTCAGTGGATAACGTCATGACATCAAAATGATCACACACCCTTGCTTTACGAATGTCATTTCACATGTAACATAACCATTCTTAGATAGCTATTGTCGCGTAACGCTATAACGCCGTCCGTTACAACCTTGTTTTCTATTGAAACTATTTTGACTTTCTTTATTAATAAAATCCGATTTAAAATCGTTACTAATATTACTAATATATCATTATAAGAATCTTACATGTTTGTGAGGGATGGATAGAAAAATCTGTTCCGAGGGTCACTGTCCGGCATCACGAGGCTGTCCGAGTGATGCTGGACGGTGATCCCGAGGGACAGAATTTTCTATCCACCTCTCACATCCATATAGGACTAATTTTCTTGCATACCTTCCATTTCTGAGCGTGGGTTTCAATACTGCAGTCACTTCGGTTGCCGACGTCCGCCATATTGTGATGACACTACAATGATGTTTAGTGACGTCACGTAACGTGTTGTGACGTAAACCTTAACGACGGCGCATATGAGGTCATATTCAACCAGCGATTTATCAAACAGGCGAGAATATTCGATTTTGGGTAACAACACCAGGGTCAGAACAGAATTTCTATCCCAAGCTAAAACTATGGATTTCCTTATCTGGTGTGCAAGAAAAAAGAATCCTACACTCATGGTCATATCATATGAAATTTATTAAACTCACCAAGGGCAATGAATTAATCACTTGAGCAAGATCCTTTACGTATACTTTGGGGATTATTTACCATATGCCGAGATCAACAATGAAAGACAAACGATAGAAGTAACAACAACAAGGAATATGAAAATGTACATGAAAAATCTGTCCAGAACAAGCGCTATTTCTTTCCACTTATACGTCTGCTCCTTCTCATTGGCGGGAAAACTGTCTTTGTATTTATCGTCTGGATAACCAGCAACACCATTAACAGACGATCGCACATTTCCTTTTGCAGCCGAATTCGGTTTGGATGATGTTGCGTTGAGTTTGGTCAATGACTTCATTGTGACGTCATCGGCAGGCGACACTTGCTCTCCAAGGCAGCACGTGGGACGATTCCCTTTCCAGCACGTGACTCGCACGAGGAAATTGCGTGTGAATTTCTGTGTCCATTCTGGCACGGGCTCTTCCTCGTCGTGGTTGAAGTAAATATCCAGAACGACAATGGTGAATATGACAGAGAGAGCACTGATCATTAGGATAATGGTAAGATAAACAGCTGAAAAGAAAACGAATTATATAAAGGATAGGTGGGTACCAAAAATTTCATCGAGTGTGCTGAAAATTCGGATGTTTTCAACACATGAGATGTAATATTTTTGGTATCCGTTAAAAAAAAAAATTTCTTTTGAACGCAATATTTGTTACAGAACGTATACCAAAAAGTATTCCCGGCTCGCTACAGTTAAGCAATATGATATCAGTCGCACGATATCATTTCACTGGTGTTTGAGATTATTTTTATTTGTTTCAGGTATGCATTGATTTCACTGCTAATTATAAAATAATCAGTGACTATTATTCAACATACCAAGTGTTTCCTACGTTGAAACGTGATTTCGTTGTAGTAATACTGTTTGTTTTGTTTGTTTGATTTAATGTTTAACGTCCCCGTCAACACTGTAAAGGTCCTTTTGGAGACGTTGCTTCCAATTTTGTGGGACTTTTACCCGACATTCAGATGAAATGACATCTCAAGCCCTGCCGCCCAATGAAACCAATAGGGTTTATAAGCATGGACGGACCGACTCGCACCGCTTTGCCTGGGCAGGCTTAGATCCTCTAAGCGGTTTACCAGTACTCGTGTGCGGGCCGGTTTCAGCTCTGCGTGGAAGTATCATGCAGCCCATCTATTTCTTCAAGCCCCGATGGGCGTAGTAATACTGTTGCGACGTTACTAGTTTCAACGTCATGTTTCAGAAGCCCCCGTTGTGTAGTTGTTATGCTACTTGCCTTGTAAACCAGAGGTCGCAGGACCGATCCAGGGCTTCCCCAGACTTAAGCTTTCGGATGAGTCTTAAACCGAGGCTTATATCTTGCTCCTTGTTTTTCTTGCATTCTTTAACACCCATGTCTTTTTGTTTTGTTTCGCGTTTTTATCTTTTTTGTCTGCAGTAAGGAAGGATAGAACTATGTGTCTAAGCAAACAAGCAGTGCTTTTGTCTGCTTTTAAAAACTATGTATTACGACGCAGACAAACTTCAATACAATAGTTATTACTTAAAACAGTTGCCGGCCTCGGTAGCTCAGTCGTATGCGTGTCTGACGGATGATCAGGAGGACGCGGGTTCGATACCTGCCGAGGTCGGCAACATTCTTTCGTGGAGATTGATCATGACATCTTTTCTACGGTCATCCTCTCCCTTCCGCTGATTCAAGAAGGACAGTTGTCAGTTTCTGGCGAAAGAATGTGTACTGTACTGGTTAACCGCTTACGTATAAGCCTGACCAGGAAAAGTGTGAATACGTAAACTGACCGGCTCAAAAATTACCTAAAATAGTGTTGACTGGGCCGTAAAACTCCAATACAAACAAATACTTATAACAGTTGTTTAAAGGGAATCGATACACTTACAGTCTTCTCTGTGTTCAAAAGAGAAAACACAAACTGTACACCTCTTATGTCGGCCCCCGCCCATAGGGGCTTGAAGAAATATATGGGCTGCATGATGCTTCCACGCAGAGCTGAATCCGGCCCGCACACTAGTACTGGTAAACCGCTTAGAGGATCTAAGCCTGTCCAGGAACCGCGGTGCGAGGCGGACCGTCCGTGTTAATAAACCCTATTGGTTTCATTGGGCGACAGGGCTTGAGATGTCATTTCATCTCAATGTCGGGTAAAAGTCCTACAAAAATGGAAGCAACGTCTCCAAAATGACCTTTACAGTGTTGACGGGGACGTTAAACCTCAAATCAAACAAACAAACACCTCTTATTGCAGATTCTTACTTATAAACAAACCCTTCAGATGCCAATCGTAATAATTGTCGTCGGCTTTGTGTTCTACTGGTTACTTTAAAGTCACTGTTGCAAACAGTCTGGATTGGGATCAGACTGCTCCTCGGAGAAGTCTAATCAGTGTCAGCACCTTTTTCAATATGCAAAAATATGTTTCGAAAGTTTGCAAGAAGACCCAGCTGACGACCTGAACAGTTGACATTTTAATGGAATTTATAGGGACAAGGGTCCACTCATAAAAAATGGGGCCCTAAGGAACAAAGTCTTTCCTTTAAGTATATACCCGTCTTAACCCATATATGCCTTACGTTCCATTTTGGGCCATTTGCAAACTTTGTTGACCAAGATTGGATGCTTTAGAACGCTGCATCTGATCTGGGTCTACATTGTACGTAAAATGGCCAGACATTTTGACACAAACGAAACAAACCTGCAACCGCTCTCAATGGACCCAGGAAAGAGCTCATTACATATGCTCTTTGACCCAGGCTACTAGGTGGAAAATCCTATTGTCAAACATGAGGAAATGAGGAGATAAAACAGTTCTGAAAGTGTAAAATCCCTTGAAGGTGTATCAATTACGATCACATACCCGTGCGACATAGTGTTTTCTGTTTTTAAGATATCTAATATGGCTTCTTTTGTGATGAAAATTCGAAGCTTTTTTCTTATTTATTCTGCAAACATAGGTTGGGGGTGCTCGTTAGAACCGCCTCATTGAGGCGGTTCTAACGAGTACCCACAACCTATGTCTTGGGTGCCCGTTAGAATCACCTCATTGAGGCGGTTCTAACGAGTGCCCACAACCTATGTCTTACAGCAGAAATAAGAAAAATAATGTATACCCAAGTAAAATAGAAGTGAAAACAATGATCAGGAATCGATACAATCAACCCACAGCCCCCATCAGAGACAACAAAGGGAAAGAAGCACAAACATGAAACAACAGACCTAATGGAAACATCAATAGCGGAAAGCCAAAAGGACAGTTACTTTTCCACAAAATGGCCAATAGGCTATCCAAACTAAGATAATATAATTATCACAAACACCCAAAGACAAACCATAACAAAAATAAACCGCGACAGAAGAACCACCTTGGAACGGTCAGTGGAAACGAATTCCACTGGGGGGCTTAAATCGATTTGACGTGGCCACAATCCTCGCCCTTACTTCCGTCGCGATTTAGACAAATAATTTGTTCAGTCCGCATGAAGGTCTCCTAACTAAACCCCAGTTTTCTCTTTACAGAGTGAGATTTAGGGTGTTCATTTCACGAACTTGTTCTTCACGTGATGATTAGAAGGGAATATGGATAACAGTAAAGTGACTCAGCTTACATCCAAGGCGTAACTATACCAAATTTAGTGACACAGAGGCCTTTCTGACATTTAATCTTCATCAATGTGTCTCAACCCCAAAGTTCTGAAACCGAAACGGATGATGGACAAGACCTTACAAAGACAGCACATCCCCCTCCAAGCACACACCGACCGACGTAGCTCATGAGACAGGTCAACTGGAGGCATCAAGCAAGAGACGCCTACCCTACCTATAGGCGTCCCCCACCGAGCCAACATCAGCAAACATGGCCCACACTATACGGAAGCCCTGGGCATCAGTAAGGAGATGTCCAAAGTAGCGAGACTTGCAAAATTAAAAATACAACAAAAAGTGGCAATCAAATCCGCTAAGATACATGTTTCATCTTAGTTATAGAAAAAATAGAATTTTATATTGCAAAATTAAAGATATAAATCAGTACTTGAGTACTGACGTCAAGACCGCAGTATCATACTTACATAGTATGGATGCAGATAGTGACGTCTGAGGGATGTTGTCCGATATCAATGTGAGGTAGACGGCGTAAGCCAGCAGCACTGTCAAAGACATCCCGATTCTCTCCCCTGACTCAGGCGGAAGTTTGAAAACAAACACGGTCAGTGATGCCATTAATAAAACCGGAAATACTGTGTTCAGAATGTGGAATAGCGGCCGTCTGCGTAGTTCGAAAGTGAAAATAAGACGGGAAAATGATTGGCTTTCTCGGGTGCCCGAGGTTGATTCGTTCTGTATGGATTTGATCTCCCACTCTCCATTCTCCTAAAAATTAGTAGCAGAACGCAATTTATTATCTGTCCTTATATCGTGGAATATTATTCATTTATCATGATTATTGCCCTTGTGTGAGGGGAATCGCAATATTCCACTCACACAATGACAACAAATGAATTATGATACTAAATTCTGACTTCTAGAGATTCTTCCAGCACTTGTACTAGCCAGAGAGGACTATTGCAGGGGAATATGAGCCCCGCCAAGCGAATTAGTGTCTTCGAGCATTCCGTCATGACAAATTTTAACTGCGCATGCCCAGCCATTCAGAGGGGCCTGGGCTATGGCTTTCTGTCTGAATGTTCCTCTTGATTCACTGCTTGTATGAGCGAGCAGCGAAGGTTCTGGCGAGACTGCGCGGATGCACAGGCTCGCCTGAACCTTCGCTGCTCGCATAGGCGATAAGTACAAAAATCGCTTGACGGGGCGCATATGATAGTTTATGGGCCTGCGCGTGACTTCTGGAGATTCTTTTAGTGAGTGCATTTATACTTTTGAGTATTCAAGTCAGAAGGGAATATTGCAGGGGGGGGGGGTGGATATGATAATTTTTGGCCCTGCGCGTGACAAGCTCTCGACCAATCAGGATTCTAGAATAGCTTATGACTATTAATGAGCTATAACAATATAAAAAGTACTCCAACACCATAATGGGTCCATGGAGACCTTAGACACCAGAACTTTTCCTCTACTGCTATAATGGGAAGACGGAACGATAAATAATTTGTGAAGTAGGCTATGAGTAATATAAGTTTTTCATGAACAGTGTTATATTTAAAGCATCATACCAAATTGATCAGTTTTTACTACTTGTTTGTGTATATATATTTGAATATTATATTTTGTTCAGATATTTGCATATTCACATTACACATTGCATGTGTTAGTTTTGTCACCATGTTTTTCTATTTGCAGTTGATATGCTCTACAACCATGGAGGAAAATAATCTATATATCTATCTGCTTTGTTGTGCTTATGCTTGGTGCGTGTCAGACTGAGAGGGGTATCCTTGGTGCGATCTATGGGCTGTATGCTTTTGTTGTGTTTTAGCTTGGCATCTTCTATTCATTACTGAAAATAGATGGTGAATTTTGAACTGTTCTCTGTATAATTCAGAACCGAATCCTCTTTTCATTTCATTAACGTCCTTGGATGAAAATCATGGCTTACTCGAAGGCACTAAGGTCGCCGTGAGCTGATAAGTTACAATTAAACATAAATGAAAACAGGTAAGTTACTATTAAACATGAGTGGAAATCATTTTACCTTAAAATGAGTCCTTGTAACTGCAGCATCAGCATCAAACTGAAGATTGACTTCATTAGATGTGTAGGCCCATGTACTGAGTATCACACTGAAAACAGAGGTTTAGGTTATAACAGTTTACAACTAGAATATAAGAATCTTACATGGGCGTGAGAGGTGGCTGGAAAAATCCGCCCCGATGGTCACTGTCCGGCATCACGAGGCTTGCCGAATTATGCTGGATTTTTCCATCCACCCCTCACACCCATGTAAGATTCTTTTTCTTGCTTACCTTCCATTACTGAGTGTAAGTTTTTAATACTGCAGTCACTTCGGTTGCCGACGTCCGCCATATTGTGATGACACTACACTGCTGGTCAGTCAAAAATTAAAACGTTATCGCAAAAAAACACGCGACAAAAAGATAAACAAAATAGGCAATACGCCTGCCCGGGAAGTGTGATTAGGTAAACTGACCAACATTGTGCTGGATCCAAACCAAACAGTGGCGTGTCCTTTGGTCTCTAATCCACTCTTCGAATTTGAACATTTCTGATAAAAAGACCTAGCCAGCACGTTTGAAACCCATCATATGAGAGACATCTACAGAACTGAACCAAGAATGTTTTGGCCTGTTAGCTGCCCAAACCTTGCATTGCTTGCATATGGTATCAAACAGAAAGTGAGAAACGGCCAATAATTGTTTGTCGGAAGATACATTTAACTGTGTAGGGACTCTGAATTAGAAAGCATGACATCTTGCTGCAATTATATGCATGTGTTTGTCATATTTGATTTTTGAACGCCAGTAAATATTACTTGAGTTATTCTTTGCAACAATTAATGTCAGGCTCTTTTGTGGTAGGGCTTTACTGTTTGATTGTTTATTCTTTTATTCTATTTTTTCTTTCTTTCTATAGAAGTCCCATTATAAAAGAAATTCCTAAAGATTTCTCTGTGATTAGTAAATCCTAGAATACTTCTACAATGCAAAGATAATGAATTAAGCCAATCATGCATGGTACTTAAGCCAATCACATTTGATAACTTTGCTTCTTCTTTAACTGCACGCCGTCGGGTATGATACTATGACGGCTCCAGCCTAAATACTAATTTATTTATTTTTTTTTTGCAATGTCGGTTGGTGTCTGATGCTTGGTCGAGCCCAACGGAGTCCAGCTGTTAATTTTCTTTTGTTCCAGCATTTCAGTTGGTTGGTTGGTTGGTATGAGGTTTAACGTCCCCGTCAACACTGTAAAGGTCATTTTGGAGACGTTGCTTCCAATTTTGAGGGACTTTTACCCGACATTGAGATGAAATGACATCTCAAGCCCTGTCGCCCAATGAAACCAATAGGGTTTATGAGCATGGACGGTCCTCCTCGCACCGCGGTTCCTGGACAGGCTTAGATCCTCCAAGCGGTTTACCAGTACTAGTGTGCGGGCCGGATTCAGCTCTGCGTGTAAGCATCATGCAGCCCATATATTTCTTCAAGCCCCTATGGGCGGGGGCGACCAGCATTTCATTTATTTCAGGCTGTCGAGTCCTTATTGTTGCTTCATCTCTGTATTCGTTTGATTTTCTTGTTCTCGGAGATGTTGCACTGATGAGCTAGAAATCCTTCATGCGGACAGTTAAAAACTGCGACAGAATCCAGGGAGAGGATTGTGACCACGTAAAACTAATTAAGATATTAATCGATTTAACCCGCTCACCCAGTAAAAAAAGTTTTACTGCCGTTTCCAGGCGCTTCTTATGTCGTGGTGTTTTATTGGTATAGTTCGACTTTTCTTGAAGATCGAATTATTTTGGATAGCCGTTTGGCCAGTTTGTTGAAAAGTAACTGTCCTTTTGACTTTCCGCCTTTGACGTTTTCAATAATGTAATGTAAAATGTTCTTTTACCTTTGCTGTCTTGGGTGTGAGGTGTAAGGTAATTGTGTCGATTCCTGATCATTGCCTTCACTTCCACTTTGAAATTATGGTGTAAGAGACAGTGGTTTTCTTGTTTTGATTATTCATCTGTTCTTCCTTTTTCTGCTTTTTTTTTCTTCATATCCAAGCCACTGTTAAACTTATTCTCAAAAAATTGTCAGCATCTTTATTAGCCGAAACTACGTAGTATGACCAATCTTCTTTCTTATGAATGTTTTCATTGCTCTTAAAGGATATCATTTTAGATTTTTATTTGCCTTCACTGCAGCTGGTGTTGTGCCGTGTGGCGGCCGTAAAACGTCTCCCCGTACATCAACCGTAGTGCAGTTTATATTTTACTTTTGGTCCTTTGAGATCAGCGTGAATATTCTGAGAAATCAGAAATAAATTATTGGTTTAGACTCATATTCTAGACAGGTTTTTAATTATTTGGACCCAATTTTGATTTATATCGGTCTTTGAATCGACTGCCTATTCGAAATTCGCAAAATTGCAGTATGTTTCCTCTGGCTTTCTTTGCCGGCTCATTACAGGGTCACTGATGAGGCTTTATTAGCCGAAACTACGTAGTATGACCAATCTTCTTTCTTATGAATGTTTTCATTGCTCTTAAAGGATATCATTTTAGATTTTTATTTGCCTTCACTGCAGCTGGTGTTGTGCCGTGTGGCGGCCGTAAAACGTCCGCCGTACATCAACCATAGTGCAGTTTATATTTTACTTTTGGTCCTTTGAGATCAGCGTGAATATTCTGAGAAATCAGAAATAAATTATTGGTTTAGACCCATATTCTAGACAGGTTTTTAATTATTTGGACCCAATTTTGATTTATATCGGTCTTTGATTCGACTGCCTATTCGAAATTCGCAAAATTGCAGTATGTTTCCTCTGGCTTTCTTTGCCGGCTCATTACAGGGTCGCTGATGAGGCTTTATTAGCCGAAACTACGTAGTATAACCAATCTTCTTTCTTATGAATGTTTTCATTGCTCTTAAAGGATATCATTCATTTTAGAGTTTTATTCAAAAGGTTAAAGCCTCAAACTTTGCAATGATAATAACTTACAAAGTGCTTTTTTTTTTTTTTTTTTTTTTTGGTTTCTTTTTTCATCTTTGTTCTCCATATAGGCCAATTTTAATTTTTTCGTCAGAAATGTCTCATGAGCTTTAAAAGCTAATAGCTCAAATTTGATATACAATTCATTTAGGATAACTTGTATTGTGTGAAGGACAAAGGGTATTTAATCTGTTTGATTTTAGTGATTTTTTGTGCATTTTGCTTCAGCATTTCAGTAATTTCATGCTGTCAAGTCCTCATTGTCGTTTCATTTCTGAGTTTGTCTTATTCAACATTCTTGGAGATATTGCATTGAGTTACGTTGAAACCTGCGCATTACTTGTGTTTACTACTGCAAAACTAATGGCAAGGATTGTGGTCATCTATAACGGATTGAAGCCCCACCCTAACCACCACAGAAAAAGTTTACAGCCCGTACCAAGGCGGTGTTTCTATTTCGATTTCTATTTCGGCCTGATGCTCTGTCTCTGGTCAGGCCCATCGGAGTCTAACTGTTGGTTTTCTTTTGCTCCAGCATTTCAGTGGTTTCTTGCTGTCGAGTCCTCACCGTTGTCTCACCTCCGTGGTTCTTTGATTATTTGTGTTCACTGAGATGTTGCACTGATGAGTTAGGAGGCCTTCATGCGGACTGAACAAATTATTTGTCTAAATCGCGACGGAAGTAAGGGCGAGGATTGTGGCCACGCAAAATCTATTAAGCCCCGCAGTGGAATTCTTTCCACTGACCGTGCCAAGGCGGTTCTTGTGTGGCGGTTTATTTATGTTGTTGTTTGTTACTACTTACTGTGTGTATCACTGGAATGTGTCTTTTTATTTTGGATGGCCATTTTGTGGGAAAGTAACTGTCCTTATGGCCATCCTTTGTTTAGGTTTCCATTATGGTCTGGTCGCTTCATGTTTGTGTTTCTTTCCCTTTGGTGTCTTTAATGGGTGGAGTAAGCCAATTGTATCGATTTCTGACCTTTGTTTTACTTCTACTTTATCAATAATGCCACTGTACGTCTTCGCTTGTATGTCCAGGTATCATCACGTGAACAAGTCCGTGAAACGAAGACCCCCCTACACAGACATAGGTTGTGGGTACACGTTAGAACCGCCTCAATGAGGCGGTTCTAACGAGCACCCACAACCTATGTTTGC
This sequence comes from Lucinisca nassula, assembly GCA_963580285.1. NCBI lineage: Eukaryota > Metazoa > Mollusca > Bivalvia > Lucinida > Lucinidae > Lucinisca > Lucinisca nassula. The sequence goes on along the minus strand of OY757026.1, from coordinate 53,823,389 downwards.
CGTATTTATAAGAAAAATATCAAGGAATTTCATCAGAAAATGGCCATTTTGGAGATGTGAAAAAATTCACTATGTCGCACGGGTGTGTTATCGTAATGTTTTGTTTTTCATTTTGGATAGCCGTGGACTATTGTTGGGGATTTTTTGGCTTGTGGTGATTTGATTCTGATGCAGTTTTTCTTTCCCATTGGTGTTCTGGACGGAAAGTGTTAGGTCATTAAATCGATTCCTCATTACGAATATACGCCTATACATATACACTATAACTTTTTTCCGCCGTAAAAATGAAACATTTGAGAAGAAAAATTGTGATAATTTTCTTATTTCTGCTCAAAATAAAGATTGTGGTTACTCGTTAGAACCGCCTCATGGAAGCGGTTCTTGCGAGTAACCACAATCTATGTTTTGGAGCAGAAGTAAGAAAAAATAATATATACCCCTGTAAACCCCAGTTTTACAACATAAAAGTGGGGTTTGAGGTTGTCAAAATAATATAGTCGTGTTTTCGTGATGTGATCACAGATTTCCTTTCCAGTTGAAAGTTTAGCTATATTCAAAATAGAAGTGAAAACAATAATCAGGAATAGATACAATTAATCCACAGCTCCCATCAGATTTACCCTAATGGAAACATCAATAGCGGAAAGCCAAAAGGACAGTTACATTCCCCAAAAGTAGCCAATTGGCTATCCGAAACAAAATAATATAAGCGACACAATCAACCAAAGACAAACCATAACAAAACTAAACCGCGACAGAAGAACCGCCTTGGAACCATGGAACGGTCAGTGAAACGAATTCCAATGGTGGGTGCTTAAATCGATTTTACGTGGCCACAACCCTCGCTCTTACTCAAAGTCCATTTATATGCTCCTTGTTCCTAGAAACAGCCATCTCTACCAACGTAATGATTTAGTCAGACATATTTTCACCTGTTGCGGCATATTTGATGGTTACCTGCATGTTTGGGTGTCTAAGGGATAGTATGTGACGTCAGCTTCACAACTTGTCTTGTAAACTCCACCTGGTGACCAGCTTACTGTGCCGTAGTTGTTGATTCTCATCAAGGTATTCTCATCACTAAATACAGATATATCACTCACGCTGAAAAATTAACATACAGCTGAATGTATATACTCAGATACAAATACGAGGGGAATTAAAACGCGCTACTGAGGGTGGGGAGTTAAGTTTGTTCTTTATATAAGAGAAAATTACTCATGGCCTTCTTATCTAAGAGAAAATTACTCGTGGCCTTCTTATCGCGCCAGGAGGGATATTCCCTTGATTAAGAAGGGACATTTAACTAGCAGAGCTATTAATTGAATATATTGTCTGAAAGACTTTCACTGGTGAAATTGCATGCTTAACGTAATTTTCTCAAATTCAGTCTGACCAAAAGTGCAAATTAAGTAACAATCTACAATTCTTATTGGTCTTCAGTAGAAATTTGGGAGATCATTATTCTAATTCAGGAGACAGCGGCTTTTATTTGTTGAAATCAATTTTCAGCCTTCCTGGAAAGTGGTTTTTGAACTTACCACCGTGTTAGAAGTGAATAATCTCCTTTGCTTAATGGCCAAATTATATATAAAAATAACATTTAGGTTCCTTGTAGACTGGGCTAGAAACATGTATCACCGATTTGTTAGTATCTTATGCGATTTCTGTTTAAATGAAGCAATTGTTCAGGGTTTCCAATTAATTTATGGTTCAGAATAATAAATGGTTGTATATTTTTTTCTAGAAGTTTTAAAGGAAATTCCTGGTGCATTTTCAAGAACTAGACACGCTGATGATTTTTTGAGAATAAAAATGGCTTTTTCGAGTCGCTTGGTTAAAAGATGAATCCATAAAAGTAAACCGTTGCTAAAATTCGTGTTTCAGTTATGACAACAATATCATAGCTATAATTGGACATCAAACAAGCCTGATAAAAACTCCAATGCATTATCTTTTATTTATCTGAAATAAAGGTTATGAAAAAAACACTAAGTAATAGTTGAGAAAGTTCATTTAAACTAAATGTGAAACAATATCGAAACAGTTTACTCACGAGTTTTCAACCACAACCGCTGGTCTCCAGGTGTAGACTTCGTTACTGAATAAAAAGTTGATATTGCTGTAATTAGTATCGTTGTACCACTCAAGACGGGAATCAGGCCATTGCTGAAATATATACAAATTAATCAGATTCTTCCTTTAACTTCTTTATTTTTATAACAACAACACGTTTAAAATAGTTGTACTGTAGTAAACTGTATATACACAATGTTGTATGGTCCAGAGGCAAGGTGAAACATATACATGTATCTCCATAACTCTTGAACCGGAGTCTAACTGTCGGTTTTCTTTTGTCCCACCAATTGAATTATATCATGCAGTCGATTCCTCGCCGTTGTTTCATCTCTTTACATGTTTGATTTTTATTTTCTCGGAGATATGGCACTGACCAGTTAGATATCCTTCATGTGGACTGAACAATTTAACCCATATATGCATCGCGGCCCTTTTCTGGGACATTGGCAAACAGTGCAGACACAGATCAGACGCCGCAAAACGCGGCGTCTGATCTGTGTCTTCACTATTTGCTTAAAGAACACTCATTTTTGTAAAGTTTCATACAAGCAATAACAAACCTGACACCCCTATAATTGGAAATGGTCCACTCCAAACTTACTGGATGGAATATTCCATTGTCATATATGGGTTAATGATCTGAACCACGATAGTACCAATGACGAGGATTGTGGCTACATAAACTCAATTTAAGCCCAAACCCGCCCCCAAGTAAAAACTGTCCACTGATCTTTCCAAGACGGTTCTTCTAAGGCGGTTTCTTATTTATACAGTTCGTCTGTGCATGTATGTATTGCGGGGTAGCCCCTATGTGCTTATAGCGGCCGGTTACCTTAAAAACCAGTTCAGTCAGTGTATGTATTGCTAATATTAGCCGTTTGACCATTTTATGGGAATATAACGTTATATTCCCGCTTGGCATTCCGCTTGTGACGTTTTCGTTATAGTGAAGTTGTTTTGTGTTCGTGTTTCTTTTCCTTTGATGTCCTGCATGTGAGGTGTGAGGTAATTATATCGATTTCTCATCTTCATTACGCAAACACGCCTATACAAATACATTGTCACCTTTATCGCCGAAAAAACGAAAATTTTATGATGAAAAATTGTGATAATTTTCTTATTTCTGCCCAAAATATAGATTGTGGGCACTCGTTAGAACCGCCGCATCGAGGCGATTTTAACGAGTACCCACAATCTATATTTTAGAGCAGAAATAAGAAAAATAAGGTATACCCCCGGAAACCCCAGTTTTACTATATAGAAGTGGGATTGAAGGGGGTCAAAATTATACAGGCGTGTTTTCGTGATGTTCATTTCGTTTTGTAACCGTTTCTGCTAAGTCATGCTTGCCAAAAAACTGCAGGACCCGTAGTAACTTCAAAGAAAAGTACCCGAGAGAGAATAATCTCATCTCTGAGGAACGGACTTTTGCTTAAGCTCCGCCTAAGCACATGACTGCTTCTGTCAAACAATTAAAGATGTACATAATCTCTTATGTTTCGGGATTTTTCGACCATGTACCTTTATTGGAGCACCTGTAGTACTGCACCTCCTGTTGATGTCATTGTAGTATTTATGTGCCTTTATGTCTATACCCAGTCAACAAAGAATATCGGGCCAACAACGATATGTCACTGTCGTATCGATGTCGGCTCAACGTTTGCTCGCTATTTTGTGCTAGCTGAGATTGTATTTCTCTTTTTGCGATGTTTTCAGATGACTGGGTTCTTCCTCAGTTCTCCATTTCAGTATCTATTCTTTTTATTTTGAATATTGCTATTTTTGGCACATTTTTATTTATAAATATAAGTGCATACTATCATGATATCGCTTTCGTAATTTTACTTCTCACTGTTGTCAGAATTGATATCGGATGGGCATAATTCGTTAATGTTCAATTGTAAAAGATATTTCCTTTACCATTATTGAATAGCTAAAAGAGTTATTTTTGCTAATTTTGATGAGTATTGTCCCTTGAGGAGATATGGAAGGATACTCGCAAGCCCGTGTTCTTCGATATCCGGGCTAAATCGAAATCATTACGATAACACACCTGTGCGACAAAGTGCATATTTTTCACATCTCCAAAATGGCTACATTTCTTATGAAAATCCGGGACTCTTTTCTTATTTATACTCAAAACAAAGGTTGTTGGTGCTCGTTAGAACCGCCTACTTGGTGTTAACGAGCACCCACAACCTATGTCTTGGAACAGAAATAAGAAAAATAAAGCTTTACCCCCCCCCCCCCACCCACCCTATAAACCCGTTTTTTTTCGTTATATAAAGTAGTGTTTAGGCAGAGTTCATTCCACTGACTTGTTCTCGTCATGAATATGCAACAATATCAGTGCAATAACCATGTAAATCGAATATAAGTTTCATTCATCTTTTTTTTTTCATTTATTTATTTATTTATTATTTCATTTTTAAGGTATTGGCGCTACGGCCCTTTCAGGATTACTTCACTTATTTCGAGCTGATCGTTAACCAGAGGTGGGCAAAAACCGAAGAACCCGGCGTAAAAACACCACGAATACACGCCTATATAATCTGACCCTTCCAACCCAAATTTTATATAGTAAAACTGGGGTTTAAGGGGAAAAACTTTTTTCTTATTTCTGCTCTAAAATATAGAATGTGGTTACTCGTTAGAACCGACTCAACGAGGCGGTTCTAACGTGTACCATGAATCTGTATTTTGAGCAAGAATAAGAAAACAAAATCACGATTTTTTATCTTAAAATTTGTTGTTGTTGTAATTGTTGTTGTTTGTTGTTGTTGTTGCTTTCGGCGCTAAAATTAACAATGTATTTGTATATGCGTGTTTTCGTAATGACCTGACCTTCCGTTGCATGTTGGCGGCTCACATGTGGCCGGAGCGAGGCTAGAACCACAGCGGTTTTTTGTTTGTTTGATTTGAGGTTTAACATCCCCATCAACACTGTATATGTCATTTTGGAGACGTTGCTTCCAATTTTGTGGGACTTTTACCCGACCCTGAGATGAAATGACATCTCAAGCCCTGTTGCCCAATGAAACCAATAGGGTTAATAAGCGCGGGTGGTCCGACTCGCAGGTCAGAGGCTGGTCAGGCTTAGATCCTCTAAGCGGTTACCAGTATACTCGTGCGCGGTCAGTTTCAGCTCCGCGTGCAAGCAACATGCAGCCTATCTATTTCTTCAAGCCCCGATGGGCGGGGGCCGCGTACCACAGCGGTGAGACACCTAATGATAAGAGTATTATTTGAATATTAACCCAAACAAAATGCATTACGATATTTTACATTGTGAAGTTCGACAAGGTTTTTCAGGTGGACCAAAACCTTTAAAGATAAGAACTTACCATCGCAAAATAGCCAGATATTGAAAGTGTCTGTTCCTTGATTTCCTGGAAGAAAAGCATTCAAATTACAGAGTGGAACCATCATAATTTAAAATCAAAGAGACTTGCTTTGTCACGGAATTAGTGAGTTCAAATATGAGAATTGCTTCAAATGATTGTGTTTCCGTAACTGGGTAGTTCGAGCTATCGGGAATAGTCTATTATACAACAATAAACATACGTAGTATGCCCACACCTAGTCTATTGTCTGAACGACGGCATTTGCCATGTACTTTACTCACATGGATGCTAAACATTCAACAAATACCACACTCCTCCCCTAGCGATGTCATATATTGGCATGACGAATAACAAGAAGCCTTATGGCAACGATCGCTCACCTGCGTTACTGATACAATTGGTCCTGTGGTACTGGAGAAAAATCTCTTTAGGCCTATATCATGCATGAGTGGCACCCATCTTGGTCATGTGAACTGGACCATGTAAACAAAATTTTCGTTCTTCACTTCCATGAAAGCTGTACATCAAATTCAATAGAAATTGGCCAAGCATTTTCAGAAGACGAAGTCCTTTTAAATGTTTACAGACATTCAATCCTAATGATCTAGGGCCATGATCAAAATAACCTTGACCACAGATATTAATATAAAACACATTTTATTTCATAAACTACAATTGTTTCAATAAATCCACTGTCTCACCTTTTTCCAATTCATAAGCTTCTGGGACCAAATTTGAAAATGCCATAAAAAGGTAAAGGCCAACGCAAAATCATCATTAATATAATTGGTGTTAGGCTCAAGTCCATTTTGCTGTCTGACAACTTTCAATGTCATCGACTTATGGTTCTCGAGAAAGAGATTTTTAAATGGTTTCTACCTTATATGGGCATGACGGTCAGTTTGGTCATGTAAAAAGGGCAAATTGTATTCACTTTAATTCCCGCGATATATAGATCTCCTAGGTAAAATACGAGTGACTTCAATTGGTCCAGTGGTTTCTGAGGAGATGTTTAAAATTCTGATGGCCATTCAGTTCTTGTGACTTTCTTGTAACATTCAGCCAAAGTTACGGAATGACGTTGACCGTTGACATTAATAGACCTATTTTCTTTTAATAAAATACAACTGTATTGGACAAAAACACTATTTTCCCTTTTCCAATTCTAACGCCTTAGGGACCAAACCTTTTCGTAAAAAAACAAAAGTCAAGATCAACCCAGGGTCATCATTTTTATAACGTTTGTAGGGTTTGAGTCCCTTCTGCTGTCTGTCAAGTTTCATGGTCATCTGAGTTATGGTTCTGAAGAAGATTTTAAATGGATTTACCTTATATTGGCATGGCGGCCATCTATGTCATGTGACCAGGGCCAATTAATAAACTTTAGTTCCCATGATGCATAGTGGTTCTATATAAAATATGACTTACACTTGGCTCTGCAGTTTCATAGGAGAATATGTTTAAAATTCTGATGGTCATTCATTCTTGTGACCTTCAGCCAAGGTCACTTAACGACCCTGACCTTTGACATTCATAGAGGTTCATATAAAACCTATTTTTTTTTTTCATAAAGCGCTAAAATAGGTCAAAGTTAATCCAGGGTCATCATTTACCTAACGTTTGTAGAGCTCCCTTTTGCTGTCTGACAAGTTTCAAGTTCATCTGACTTATGGTTCTGGAGAAGAATATTAGAAATAGTTTTACCTTATATGGACTTGGCGGCCATCTTAGTTATGTGACCAGGACCAATTATATATATGATAGTTCCTGCTAGGCATATAATAATACTTCATTTGGCACAGTGGCCTCTGAGGAGAAAATGTTTCAAAATTCTGATGGTCGTTCAATCTTTGTGACCTTGAGTCAAGGTTACTGGATGACCTCGACCTTTGACATTCATAGGTTATCATGTGAGACCTATTTTCATTTCATAACTTATAACTGTATTGGATAGAGCACCTTTTCCCCATTCAAATGTCTTACCAATCTTAACCTTGTCGTAAAATAGGTCAAAGTTAATCCAGGGTCATCATTTATGTAACTTTTGAAGGACTCGAGTCATTTTTGCTATCTGCCAAGTTTCAAGGTCATCTGACTTATGCCTGCGAAGAAGATTTTAAATGGGTTTTACCTTATATGGGCATGGCGGCCATCTATGCCACGTGACCAGGAACAATTATATAAACTTTAGTTCCCATGATGTATAGAGGTTCTATATAAAATATGACTTTCAGTTGGCTCTGCAGCCAAGGTCACTGGATGACTCTGACATTTGACATTCATAGAGGTTCATATAAAGCCTATTTTCTTTACATAAACCGCTAAAGTAGGTCAAGGTTAATCCAGGGTCATCATTTATGTATCTTTTGTAGAGCTCCGTTTTGCTGTCTGACAAGTTTCAAGGCCAACTGACTTATGGTTCTGGAGATGTGTTTGTGTGAATTCGGGTTTAACGTCGCTTTCAACAATTTTTCAGTCATATCACGTCGATGTCTGGTTGCGACAGGGAGCTCAATGCTCACTTTTATAGTGCTGCCTCTCTGAAGTATCATGTCCCAGACACATTACATGATACCACACCTAGTCACATTATCCTGACACTTGGTCGACCAGTCCTAGCTCTACCCCGTAAATCTGAGTGCGAGGAGCAGCTAGTACCATTTTTAACGACTTTGTAATGTCGCGGCCCGGGATCGAACCCGTGACCTCCCCTTCCTCGGAGCGGACACTCTACCAACCGAGCTATCGGGGCCGGTATGGTTCTGGAGAAGAAGATTATAAATGGTTTAACCTTATATTGACATGGCGGCCACCATGGTCATGTGACAAGGACCAAATGTTTGTTCCTGCGAGGCATAGATGTTCTATATAAAATAATACTCCAATTGGCACATTGGCATCTGAGGAGAAGATGTTTGAAATTCTAATGGTGGTTCAATCCGTGTGACCTTTAGCCAAGGTCACTAGATGACCTCGACCTTAGACATTCATAGGTGTTCATGTAAGACCTATTTTTTTTTTAAACTACAACTGTATTGGATAAAGCACTATTTTACCTTTTCCCCATTCAAATGTCTTACGGACCAAACTTAACCTTGTCGTAAAATAGGTCAAACTCAACCCAGGGTCATCATCTATTTAACTTTTGAAGGACTCGAGTCTGTTTTGCTATCTGCCAAGTTTCAAGGTCAGCTGACTTATGGTTCTAAAGAAGATTATAAAGTGTTTTTACCTTATGGGCATGGTCGCCATCTTGGTCATGTGACCAGGACCAATTATATAAACTTAACTTCCCGTGAGATATAGATGTTGTATATACAATATGACTCCAATTGGCCTATTGGTTTCTGAGAATATGTTTGACAGTGTGGGCGGACGACGGACAGCGGACAGTCAGCCTTCGGTTCAGTTGAGGTAAAAAAAATCAGGCCAACAGTGTAGAACCAGTTTTTACTAAAATACGCATATTTATATATACCTAAATTTCACCGCCAAAAATTAAAGAAAATAGATAAGAATTCTGGTATTTTTAATATTTCTGCACAAAACATAGACTGTGTGCACTCGTTAGAACCGCCTCGATATCATAATTTAAAGCTAGAAAGATTTCATGAACACAAAGCAACTTCAATTGGCCTCATTAATATTCATACTATAAATTTTGATTTGATGGCTAATGTCCCCGTCAACACTGTATATGTCATTTTGAAGACGTTGCTTCCAATTTTGTAGGACTGTTACCCGACATTGAGATGAAATAACATCTCAAGCCCTGTCGCTCAATGAAACCAATAAGGTTTATAAGCATGGACTCGCACCGCTTTGCTTTTGCAGGCTCATTTTTGATTTGTATTTGCCTTCACTGCAGCTGGTGTTGTGCCGTGTGGCGGCCGTAAAACGTCTCCACGTACATCAACCATAGTGCAGTTTATATTTTACTTTTGGTCCTTTGAGATCAGCGTGAATATTCTGAGAAATCAGAAATAAATTATTTGTTTAGCCTCATATTCTAGACAGGTTTTTAATTATTTGGACCCGATTTTGATTTATATCAGTCTTTGAATTGACTGCCTATTCGAAATTCGCAAAATTGCAGTATGTTTCCTCTGGCTTTCTTTGCCGGATCATTACAGGGTCACTGATGAGGCTTTATTAGCCGAAACTACGTAGTATGACCCATCTTCTTTCTTATGAATGTTTTCATTGCTCTTGAAGGAACTCATTTTTGATTTTTATTTGCCTTCACTGCAGCTGGTATTGTGCCGTGTGGCGGCCGTAAAACGTCTCCCCGTACATCAACCATAGTGCAGTTTATATTTTACTTTTGGTCCTTTGAGATCAGCGTGAATATTCTGAGAAATCAGAAATAAATTATTTGTTTAGACTCATATTCTAGACAGGTTTTTAATTATTTGGACCCGATTTTGATTTTTATCAGTCTTTGAATTGACTGCCTATTCAAAATTCGCAAAATTGCAGTATGTTTCCTCTGGCTTTCTTTGCCGGATCATTACAGGGTCACTGATGAGGCTTTATTAGCCGAAACTACGTAGTATGACCCATCTTCTTTCTTATGAATGTTTTCATTGCTCTTGAAGGAACTCATTTTTGATTTTATTAGATCCTCTAAGCGATTTACCAGTACTCGTGAGCGGCCGGTTTCAGGTCTTCGTGGAAGCATAATGCAGCCCAACTATTTCTGCAAGCCCCGATGGTCGGGGGATGATCAACTGGTATGTTAAACTTGCTACGTGTACCTTATTCTTTCAATTACAAACTTTGGTTCAAATTTAAATATTTTTAAAGTATTCCAATTCCACTTTCTGCGCTTGTTTGATGACGAAATAACACAGAACTAACTGAGCTATTAAAAAGACATGTTAAACACCTACATAAAGTAGTCTAAATTAAATGTTTTTATAAGTTGTGCGCAAGAGAAAATATCTTGTCCCTTTCTGGCTTCCGTAGGTAGTTGCATCACAGACTATTGCATTGTGGATCTAAATCCAAGAAAATTCAAAGGAGGCTATGTTGAACCGTAAATTTCTCATTTCGTAAATTTCACACCCATAAGAAGAATTGACACCACTACGTCACATTTGTCAAATGTGAAATTTACGTATGGTCAATTTCGATAAGTTTTGGGGTCTAAACTTTGTACTCAAAATTCTCATTTTGATAATTTCTGACGTGTGAAGACTTGGTTAGTATTCGTCACACCTGTGCAGAACCCATGCGACTTTTTCTCGGATGTGAAGAATTGGTACAAATTCCTCACATATGTGAAGGGTTGGTACAAATTCCTCACACTTATGAAGAAGTCGTCGATAATTTCAGACGTGTAAAGAATTGGTAAGTATTCGTCACACCTGTGACCTGTGCTTTTTGGGATGTGAAGAATTGGTACCAATTACTATTACATGTTTGAAGAAATGGTACCAATTCCTCTTACATGTGAATAACTGGTACCAGTTCCTCATACATATGAAGAATTAGTACCGATCCCTCACACATGAGATGAACTATGATTTTATAATGTTGTGTGTTGTTAAAAATTTCGTTTTTATAAATGACATTTTGTCAAACTAACAGCATGAAATTCAAGAGAAGGTCCCTTAGCATCACAAAGACTATTAAATATTCACTAAATCAAGCATCTAAAAATATTTTATGAAGTTTCATGAATGTTCCTTAATATAGGGATCAACCATGTTTTTTCATTCATTCTAACATGACGTTAACGTTTTTCCCATTGAACCCAGTGGAAACGTCAGCGTTTGCAAATATGCGATAATTCACGTCGTCAACGTGGTGCGTGCAATTTGGCGTCATCGTGACGTTGCATGTAAACATTTCCTTCTGTCGACATCCGCTGCAAAATAGTCCCCAAGATAACGCTTTGTTACTACTGTATTTCAGTTTAGCATCATGTTAGAATCGAAATAATTTCCACGCACCCGGTGTGTTATCGTGATTAACACACGGTGTTGTCGGACAGATGCGAATATTAATTCACTCCGGCTTCGCCGTCGTGAATTAATATTTCGCAATCTGCCCTCCAACACCGTGTGTTAATCACGATAACACACGGTACGTGGAGATTATTTCTTAATTAACATTCGCCGGGTCCCGAGGAAGCTGTTTGAACATGAGGCCGTCAGGCCGAACCGAGGGATCCGGCAAATGTTAATGCAAGGATGATCGTTGTTCTTGCATAGCTTACGATTCCGACAGCAAATTTTAACGAAAACGCCCAAAAGCTCCATATAAACTCCATATAAACTCTTCAAATGCGACCGGCGAACCAACATGGCGGGCAGTTTAGAATGTTGTTTACAATGACGTTGTTACGCAGTAACTATCTGACGTCATCATAGAACCCTAAAATGCTACGTTCAGGGCGATAACGTTACGTCGTTCAACGTAACGTAAACAAAGCAAGGCCAGTCTTGTGATATCAAAAGCTCAAAATCCATGTCCAAACAGCACGCGAATTGCATGATTTGAACATGATTTTTGCTATTGAGCACGGCTTTCGCTCCATTTGACAATGGCTTCAAACAGCCATGCGCATAGATATTTATGCAAGAACAATTGTTTAGTGTTTTTCTTCATACTTTTTGTGAGACAGAGCGGATACTATTTTGAGACACTGAGAAGACCCAGGTCAAAATGGCATGGTTCTCATGGACATGATTCATGTATACAACAAAGGGACACCCATCAAAAGGTTTATCAAACTTTGAAAAAAGATGATAAATGCCGGTCGCGGTAGCGAGGCCGTCTACAATTACTTGTTGCCGGGAGTCCCTAGATCGACCTGTCCGGCACATTCTTTCGTGAAGATTTGCTCATGCTCTCTTCCGCTGATTCCAGTAGAGCAGTTTTCAGCTGATCATTAAGTACTGGTTAACTGCCTCCGTGAGGCTTGTCCAGGAACAGTGTGGTTACAACTGACCGTTAATAACCTTAGCTCTTGATCGTAGACGTCAAACACTAACTCAAACAAACAAACAAAGCATACAAATGCGCAGATCAGCTCCTAATCACTCAGAAGACACAGCACATTTGTTTTCCGTTGCAATGATTGAATAATATACCAAGTTTCCAGAAGTTAAAAATAATAGTATGCTCGGCACAGGAATGGAAAGTGTTGCAATAAAACAAGGCAGCCTATCCCAATCACCAAAAGGAAGCAGAAATCTCTCAGGACAGAAACCATGTAATTACAAATACACATTAGCATAAAAATTAGCTCTTGTTTTGACTTGTTTTAATAGTAACACAGGCTGGCAGGTCTAGTCAGAAACACTGTGGAAAGGTTTTCTCGCGACTCGGCTCATCTTAAGCATTCTAACACTTGTCCCAGAAGTTCCAACAGTAAAGCATTGGAATTTCCTTCCACGTTAATAAAGTTATGGTATGCGTGTGAAGAACTGGAATCGAATGCAAATGCAACAGCTTTAGGGGGTATTTTATCGATATGAGGAATATGCATGATTGCTATATCTAATATGACTACGTGCCTATTTCTCTCATACGTGAGAAATATTGATATGAAATCCGTGACGTTTTGGTACCAATTCTTCTCGCGCTGTGAGGAATTGGTACCAATTCTTCACGGCGTGAAATTTACGAAACGAGAAATTTACGGTTCAACAAGGCTACACTTAGAGGAAAGTAGGTATGTATCAGATATAAACCATGGGAATGAGAATAATTTTGGAGTGAATGATATCTTTTTTCATGTGATTTCAATAAAATGACAATCTCTGTATTTTCTTTCTTTCTGCTTAACACAAGGCCCATCGGGGCTTGAAGAAATAAATGGGCTGCATGATGCTTCCCCGCAGAGCTGAGTCCGACCGCACACGAGTACTGATAAACTGCTTAGAGGATCTAAGTCTGCCCAGGCAAATCGGTGCGAGCCGGACCGTCCATGCTTATAAACCCTATTGATTTCATTGGGCGACAGGGCTTGAGATGTCATTTCATCTAAATGTCGGGTAAAAGTCCCACAAACTTAGAAGTAACCTCCCCAAAATGACCTATACAGTGAAGACGTTAAACCTCAAATCAAACAAAACAAACAAAATCAACCATTTTCAAATAAATTTTGAAGAAAAAACATCCTGACACTTCTAAATTTTGAAATGGACTCCTTCTATATATAAGGAGGAAGATTCCATTTGCTATAAAAAGGGTTAAACCTACTAAGGCATCACAGACTATTGCATTGTGGGTCTAAATCCAAGAAAATAGATATGCATCAGAGATAAATCAGATAAAAATGAGAATAATTTTGGAGTGAATGGGATCTTTATTCCGCCATTAGTAAGTACGGTGTCGTTGAGGACGTCATACGTCTAATGTTACGGGGCGTATTTAACCAATTTGCATATTTTTAAAATTCACTAGTGGATTACCGAATTTAATACATGTCATTAATGCATTCTCAGACGCAATGTTATGTGATAAATACTTATATAATGGTTGATTGATTTGTGGTTTAACGTCCCCATCAACACTGTTTAGGTCATTTTGGAGACGTTGCTTCCAATTTTGTGGGACTTTTATCCGACATTGAGATGAAACGCCATCTCAGACCCTGCCGCCCAATCAAACCAAAATGGTTCATATTGATGGAGGCTCCAACTCGCACCAGTTGTGGGACTTTTACCCGACATTGGGATGAAATGACACCTCAGGCCTACAAATGTCAAGCCTGAAAAACCCATGCATAGATTCTTCCATTCATTACCTTAGTACAAGTCCATTTCCAGTTGTAGGAATGTCAGATTTATATCATTTAATGCGCATATAAATCTTTTTGGTTTCATTGGGCGGAAGGGCTTTAGATGTCACTTCATCATAATGTCGGGTGCATCTCGTACCATTTTGCCTGGGCAGGCTTAGAGCCTCTAGGCGGTTTACCAGTTATCATGTGCGCGGTCGGTTTCAGCTCTGCGTGGAAGCATCGTGCAGCCCAATCTATTTCTTCAAGCCCGATGGGCGGGGGCGAAAATATTTATATTGAATGTCTCCTTTGTTAATAGAGGTGCATGTATCATTTATTCTAACACAGCGCACCTATATAGGGAATGGGAAGGAACTGTGTTTTATCATGCAACAAATTACGGTGCGGAATAGCGTGTTAAGTGACGTCATTAAAAGCTGCCATTTTATGTCGTCACACGTAGAATCTTTGACATTAGACGGTGTAACGCCACTTTCTCGCACCGAAAACGTTACAAAAGGGTATTATGGCATGTGTTACAGCCAATAATGGCGAAAAGTTGTGAGAATTTGAAGGAAACAACAACATTATTGCCGATTTTCAGCGTGTTAGAATAGAAATAGATCAGCTCTAGTCTATGAGTTGTTGAATAATAAATCACAGTTTGTCGGTCAGTTTTAAGTAGATCTACATTACAACTGACCTCCAAATTTATTACTCAACAAATCACAGCGAGAGCTGATCTATTTCTTAACCAGGAAGAATTTAAATCTCACGTTTAACCCTTTTCCTGCTGAACACGATAGCCCCGACCCGTATTTGCAAAGAGTGAAGATCCCGACCTTATCAGGCTCTACACGATTTGACGTCCAGTTTGTAATTTTCTATGAATAAATAATATCAAGTAATCTGATTGGTTAAAAGTCAGAAATGAGTGTGGCTGAATTAATTTATTTAAACGGACAATTATTATTATTATTATTAGAAATACCTTGTCAAACAGCGCAGGCCCAGCTCCGTCTGATCAGGGCCTGTACTATTTGCTAACAGAATTTTCCGTCAAACAAGAATAAAAACGACCCCTTAAATGACAATGGACTTTCCCCAACATATAGCAATGGAAGAGTCCACTAGTATACAATGGGTTAAACGGTGAGTCATAGTAGCAACGTACAGAATAAAACAACAATTCATGAATAAAGGGTAGAAGACCCGACAACAATCTAGCATCAGAGCAAAGGATAACCATCAGTAAGATCAAGGACTCATGCTACACCAACTCTCTAGGCTAATCGGCACAAGTGCAATTTTTCTTGATTTTCCCAGAAAACAAGACTTGACATCTCGTGCAAAGTGTCTCTCAAATTTTGTTTTCTTGGAAAAAAATCACAATGTCTTCTGCTGATAAAAATCATAATGCAAAGCGCTTCCGCAACCAAACTTGGCCATTTTGTGGGAAAGTAACTGTCCTTATGGCCTTCCTTTGTTTAGGTTTCCATTATGGTCTGGTCGCTTAATGTTTGTATTTCTTTCCCTTTGGTGTCTTTTATGGGTGGAGTAAGTTAATTGTATCAATTCCTGATCTTTGTTTTACTTCTACTTTGAATGCTGGTAAACCGCTTAGGTCTAAGCCTGTCCAGGAAAAGTGATGCGAGTCGGACCGCTCCTTAAACCGAAGCGGTTACCAGCAGAGCTTGAGATGTCATTTTATCTCAAAGTCGGGAAAAACTCCAACACAATCGAAAGCAACGTCTCCAAAATGACCTAAGTAGTGTTGACGGGGAGGTGAAGTCTTAACTCAAGCAAACAAAACACGTCCGTGCGACATAGTACATTATGTCATACTAATTTGGGACATTATTCATATTCATCTTCAATACATAGGTTGTGCGTGCTGGTTAGAACCGCCCCATTTAGGCGGTTCTAACGAGTACCCACAAGCTATGTCTTGGAGCAGAAACAAGAAAAAATAATGTATACCGCTGCAAAATCCCCATAAAGTGGGGTTTACCGGGTAGTCCAATACACGGACTTTTTAACGTGATCAAGGGTACCAAAGTTGATTTGTGTCTACCTTTTTGCTTATCTCGATAACCCGACCGTGTCCTCGTATTTTCAGAAGAAATGTTTTGAAATCTTCTTATGTCCGGTCCGAATATAGGTTGTGGATGCTCATTCGAACAGCCTCGCTCCGCCAGAGATTGTGCTTGCGACCGTTTTGTAGCACTCACACTACCCCCAGTCGCACACATGGTCGTTTATTAGACACTGATTTAAAATAGCTTGTATGGGAATAATTTATTGGGATTGCAAATGAAAACGAATCACAAAATTTGATTCTTCTATATATAATACGAAAATAATAATGGATGAATTTTACACAATTTAAAACCAACTATGATTGTTTACATTGTTTTAAAGAAGTTTTGGCACAGAAATTACAAAGTGAAGGGGTACACAGTAAACTTCTGCCATTGCTTAACTCAAACTCTAAAATGGCATACATGTAAGTGGAGATATTTTCCTGGTGGGGTGGGGGAACAAATATCACAACAACAAGTCCGTACAATGTACACCCCAACCCCGCCGCCACTAAAAGCGCCTCGATGATATCGCGTATGTTCATCAGAAAAGTTGAAAACATGCACTATGTCTCCAGGGTGTGTTATTGAAAAGACAGATTTCTATAAAATGTGTCCACAAAATTTTACGATAAAAATACTTACTTCATTTGCCCCATTCAAACTTTTTTACAGCGACGCAATTGTGCACTTTCCACAAGACATTACAGTGACATTCCGCTATTAAGACAACCTAATATTAAGACTTATTCTGCTTTCAAAAGCTTATTTAGTAGGTTGTGGCTATTCTTTATTTGCGTTTCTGCATACAGTGCCCTCTGGTCATGGACCACCTTTGGGACTTTTGGCGATGGCTCGCTGACCATGTTTAATTAGAACCTGCACTTGAGGCCCTAGATATTTTTCCCATAGCTCCAAATATCCATATATTTATGCTAATTTTGAGTTGTTCTCCGTGTGAAATAATAGCGTCCAACATGGTGTCAGAAATAACATATTTTGGGTAAAAATGATAACATCTTTCTTATTTCTGCTTTCAACATAGATTGTGGGTGCTCGTTAGAACCGCCTCGATGAGGCGGTTCTAACGAGTACCCACAATCTATGTTTTTGAGCAAAAATAAGGCAGATAATGTATACCCCCGTAAACCCAACTTTTCTCTTTATAAAGTGGGGTTTAGAGGGGTCTTCGTTTCACGGACTTGTTATCGTTATGTTTCGGAATTTATTTTGAAAAGATATGTTGTGTGAACTTAATAGAATAGCCTCAATGAGCCAATTCTAATGGGAACAAACAAAATTCTCATTACATAATAAAATCCTAAATATATGGATATATGGAGCTAGGGAAAGACTTCTCTAGGATCTCCAGAGAATGTGTTCGCATTTGTCATGGTAAGCGAGGCGTCCATGTTCGAGTTATCAAAATTTCGCCGTATTAACCAAATATTGAGAAGTGAAAATGAAACCCCAGTTATCCCAGCTTGGGTGTCTTTGGAAAGGAACAGCATCAACTCTTGACAAGAGGTGCACAGTTTGTCCCCGTTCTAATTGCAACTATCTGGGATTTTGGTTCCAAATTATAAAAACAAACAGTTTGAATTAAGACGGGGACAAACTCTGCACCTCTTATTGCAGATTTATACCCAAAACAAAAAAGAAAGTCATCACAGACCTTTGACTATCCAAACTTCATCTTTAATAGTTTCATCTCGTAAAGTAATTTTTCACGTCTGCTATTCCAAGTAAAGTAAGCCAGTCACAAAATTTATCGACCATATAAGAATAGCAAAAAAAAAATGACAGGTGGACATGTGTATCCATTCACTTTGACAAGTTATCATATAACGTCACTGTTATTCAGTGGATAACACCATGACATAAAATGATTACACATTCCCGATTAAAGAATGTCATTTGACATGTCACAAGTAACAATTCTGATAATAATTCTGACATAGCTATATAACGCCGTCCGTATGAAATTATGTTGACTTTCTATATCAATAAAATCCGATTTAAAATCGTTACTAATACATGATTATAATAATCTTACATAGGTGTGAGGGGTGGATAGAAAAATCCGTTCCGAGGGTCACTGTCCGGCATCACGAGGCTTGCCGAGTGATGCCGGACAGTGATCCCGAGGGACGGAATTTTTCTATCCACCTCTCACACCCATATAGGACTCATTTTCTTGCATACCTTCCATTTCTGAGCGTGGGTTTTTAATACTGCAGTCACTTCGGTTGCCGACGTCCGCCATATTGTGATGGCACTACAGTGATGTTTAGTGACGTCACGTAGCGTGTTGTGGCGTAAACCTAACGACGGCGCATATGAGGTCGTATTCAACCAGTGCATTTATCAAACAGGCGAGAATATTCGATTTGGGTAAAAACACCAGGGTCAGAACAGAATTTCTATCCCAAGCTGAAACTATGGATTTCCTTATTTGGTGTGCAAGAAAAAAGCATCTTACACTAATGGTCATATCATATGAAATTTATCAAACTCCCTAGGGGCAATGAATTAATAATCACTTGTGCAAGATCCTTTACGTATACTCTGGGGATTATTTACCATATGCCGAGACCAACAATGAAAGACAAACGATAGAAGTAACAACAACAAGGAATATGAAAATGTACATGAAAAATCTGTCCAGAACCAGCGCTATTTCTTTCCACTTATACGTCTGCTCCTTCTCATTGGCGGGAAAATTGTCTTTGTATTTATCGTCTGGATAACCAGGAACACCATTAACAGACGATCGCATATTTCCTTTAGCAGCCGAATTCGGCTTGGATGATGTTGCGTTGAGTTTCGTCAATGACTTCATTGTGACGTCATCAGCAGGCGACACTTGCTCTCCAAGGCAGCACGCGGGACGATTCCCTTTCCAGCAGGTGACTCGCACGAGGAAATTGCGTGTGAATTTCTGCCCCCATTCTGGCACGGGCTCTTCTTCATCGTGGTTGAAGTAAATATCCAGAACGACAATGGTGAATATGACAGAGAGAGCACTGATCATTAGGATAATGGTAAGATAAACAGCTGAAAAGAAAACGAAATATATATTTATATTACATGCATAACAGAGAAATCGTACCATGATTTCTATCAGACATAAACTTGATATTTTCCATTTTGCTAAGAAGAAATATTTCCTCTTATGCGGGGAAATAAATCTTCATATCTGGAACTACTTTTGGCACAAGATACAAGGTACTGCTTCTGCAATGAAATCACTATATTCAAACGCAGGAAAGTTTCAGATATGTCGACGTTATTTATGACGTCATCTCAATTGCGTCTGAAAAGATATCAACAGACGTTCAGAATGCGTCTCGTTCGAGTCGGATGTAACGTTGAAATAAAGGTTATCTGAACATATTTACTGAATGAGGGGTACGTTCGCTTACCGTTCTCTCGCACCTTTAATTGTTTTATCACTATAATTACTTTATTGCTTCTATTTTCATTCATTACAATAGGAAGCGCTTTCAAGATGGCGTCTATACAGTTTTTGTTTCAGTCAGCTTATGCGTCCTTTTACATGAACTGTATGTTGAGAGTGAAATGTACATAGAGTTAGATGCACAGCGATCCATCAGCTCTACCAAATGCATGTAATATACAGTTTATTGACTCAGTCCATTTAAAATATGGGATTTAGAAACCCCGAGAGGTTGAACATCCGATAAAGAAACTCGTGCGCAAGCGCACTCATTTCTTTATCGGATGTTCAACCCCCATCCTCACCAGGGGAAATCCGATATTTAATATGGGCTGGGTAATAAACTCTATATATTGCGTGCACAACGAAGAAATATCAATTCTCAAAGAATTAAAATGATAAACACCTCTGACCTAGGAAGATTTATTTCCTCTAAGGAAATATTTCCCGGCCGCCGGTCCTAATTTTCCAATGCAATCGTTACATTTAGACGCGGGAAAGTTTAATTCCCGTCGACGCGCTGTTCTTGACATCACGTCAACGACGTCTCCGAAGATTCAACAACGTACAGAATGTATGGCGTTAGACCCATGGGCAGCGTTGCAATAAAGATTACTTGGGCATAACCACTGAATTAGGCGTATGTTTTGTTACTGTACTCTCGCATTTGTAATTGTTTTTTGAAAGTTGATTTTTAAAATCAAGTTTCTATATGTCATTACATTTCTACTTCCGGTACTGGACCGCGTTACTCCACTTCCGCTGTTCGTTCGCTGCATAAAATAGTCCAAAGGAACTCTTGAAAATTAATTTTGCAGGCATGGAACGTTTTTCAAAATAGTTCAGTTTTCGAGACTTTAAACGGATTGAATATAAATTGGCACAGAAAGACGAAATCTGAAAAGAAAACAGTACTCTGGGACTATTTTCCTACGCCATTTCCGATGATATTTATGTTTTACTCTTTCATTCCTGAGTTTCTAAACAGGACTCTTCTCGCTTCAAATATATTCTTATAGAAAGGGATTTCTGATTAGTTCACTGACATGAAAACAAACGGTGTGCATGTAGATTCTGGCGAGACATTCCAGCTAAGCGCCGTTTTATCAGAATCTGCAAGGTTTGCATAGATACTGTGTATTTCTACCTCGGCGTCTGCACCGGTCTACAGGGTTAAAAGGGTTAGCTTATCAGTGACCAACTATACCTACAATTCGCCTGCTTTCGAGAGCTCTAATTACAAAACACGTGTTGCAAGCTGTGTTCCGTACTTTAGCAGAATGTCCCATTATTGAAACAATTGGCATTTATGGGTTAATGTTTTTAGGACCCCGTACAGGTTGGAATAAACGTATTTTAATTCGCCTTGGGTAAACGCGGCGTCTGATCAGGGTTAAAATGCCAAAATCAAATGGTTTAAAAATGATCTTTTTTTTTTTTTTTTTGGCAAGTTATTCTCCTTTTTATGTCCCAACGCCCGACGCAACATAGCTCCAAGCGGCTGCACAACGTATGTGCATCGTCGTATCAATGCGACGTTGATGCGACGTTGCTAAGACACCATGTGTCCGCTGTAAGATTATTAGCGGGTACTGAGCTAATTTAGAAATTTATGGTTTGACCATCAAGAAATTGGCAGGCACGTTTATCTTTCTTTCTTCCGTTTTTGGGTCGATCGGTTCCTTAATTTACTAAATGGCCAAACGGAATTCATGCAGTTGTCCACGTGACCATCAATGATTTGGGAAAACCAATATTATGTTTTATTAATAGAACTTGAAACGTTGAGCTATTTTTATCAATGCAGCGAGAGCTATATATAGAGTCTTGACAGGAATCATGTGCTGGATAATACCCAGATCAGACGCCGCGGAATGTGGCGTCTGATCAGCAGATTGCACAGGAACTTCACTGTTTGCTTATATAGAGGCATTTGAGGGTTAAACGAAATAGTATAAAAATGCCAGGTTGCTCAACAAAGAAAAACAATATCTTAATCCAGGCCACGATGTCACGTGACGTCTTTCGGAACATTCTATTTATAAAACTGTTACACAAATGTAGGCCAAGTCGAGTAAAATAGACATTTTGCACTCCTGCTAAGAACTTAATTTTAGAACCCTGAAATGTTTAAGTGCAAAAATGAGTAGCCCAGACTTTGCAGGTGGTACCGTTATTAGACATACAGCGTTGACCAAGTACATTTCTTCTGATCAGGTCGGCACTGTTCGCCATATGTATGCAACAATAGTTTTGAACATGATTCAGGGCCGTGCGCAGACTCTGAAAAGGGGCGGGTTGAGGATGCGAATTTCAGGTATTTTGCAGAGGGTGAAAAACTGTATGAATCTGAAATAATTTCCAAAAGATGGGAGAGGGCTGCGTTTGCACCCTCCCCACTCTGTTAAACAAAATCTAAGTACTACTCTAAGACGTCAGAGCGCAGCGTAAGAAGAAAATTCTGGACTGTGCTCGTTTGTTTGATTTAAGGTTTAACGTCCCCATCGACACTGTATAGGTCATTTGGAGACGTTACTTCCAATGTTACGGGACTTTCAGCTCTGCGTGGAAGCATCATGCAGCCCATCTATTTATTCAAGTCCCTATTGGCGGGGGCGGATGGACTGTGCTCGTACACATGGGCATTGGCAAACAGAATCTACATAATCAGACGCCACATAACGCGATGTCTGATCAGCTCTACTGTGCTTGCTTAAGTTAAACGAACAGTTCGATTCTCAGCTCAGGACTATTTTCCCAACCTACACTCAGAGACGATCGACCCACCAGTACTCTCATTCTTCATAAATCAACTTTCCTCAGTACTTTCAGTACTTTGATTGTTTCAGTCAGCTTATGTGTCAGTGCGTCCAGGGTGAATTTAATGCAAAATGATCCAACAACTCTATCAAAATGCATGTAATATACAGTTTGACTCAGCCCATTTTAAATATGGGATTTATAAACCTCGAGAGGTTCAACATCCGATAAAGAAACTCGTGCGCAAGCGCACTCGTTTCTTTATCGGATGTTCAACAGCTCTCGGTTTATAAATGCCATATTTTAAATGGGCTGAGTAATGAACTATATGTATTTACGACGCATATACCAGATTGAGTATTAGCTTCAATACGAATAGTTATTAACTGACTATCCTGTATTGATCGGAGGTCATCCGTATTAACATCAGGTCAACCAATATTAACTGAGGTCAAGTGAGGTCAAAAAATCAGTAATCATGTTTTATTAATTGCGTCAATTAATAAAATTGTCATTGATCAAGCAAATTAGTATTGACCCAATTACAGGTCCGAGGTCTGCTGTATTGGCCCGAGGACGAAGGCCGAGGGCTAATGCAGCTGACCGATTACCTTTAAATAGGCTAATACGAAATTACTTGCTTAACAACATTATATTATTGCATATTTTTAGCACTTAAAACAGCTGTTTAAAGGGAATCGATACACTTGTACAATCTTCTCTGTGTTCAAAAGAGAGACAACTGGATTTTCTATTGACCTTACTTATAAACAAACCCTACAGATGACAATCGTAACAATTGTCGTCGGCTTTGTGTTCTACTGGTAACTTTAAAGTCACTGTTGCAAACAGCCTGGATTTAGATCAGACTGCTCCTCAGGGTAGTCTAATCAGCACCTTTTGCCAAATTGCAAAAAGATGTTTCAAAAGTTTGAAGATCAAGCAGACGACCTGAACAGACGACATTTTAACGGCATCTATAAGGCAAAGGGGCCACTCATAAAAAATAGGTCCCTCAGCAACAAAGTCTTTCCTTTAAGTGTAGACCCCTATTAACCCATATATGCCTTCCGTTCCTTTTTGGGCCATTTGCAACCTGTGTAGACAAAAACCAGACGCTTCAGAGCACTGCGTCTGACCTGGGTATACATTGTAAAATGACCAGTCATTTTGACACAAACGAAACAAACATGACACCTCTCTAAATTGACCTATCACATATGCTCTTTGACCCTGGCTACTTGGATCCTTTTGTCATACGTGAGAAAATAAGGGAGACAAAAAAGTTTTGAAAGAGTTACATCCCTTGAAGATGTATCAATTACAATAACACACCCGTCCAACATAGTGTATTTTTTCAGATCTCTAAAATGGCTATTTTTCTGATGAAAATCCATGACTTTTTTCTTAATTCTGCAAACATAGGTTGCAAGTGCTCGTTAGAACCGCCTAATTGAGGCGGTTCTAACAAGTACCCACAACCTAAGTCTGGGAGAAGAAATAAGTAAAATAATGTATACCCCTGTAAACCCTAGTTTTCTCTATATAGAGTGATGTGTAGGTGGGGGGTGTTCTTTTTCACGGACTTGTTCACGTGATAATTAGATGGGCGAATGGATAACAATAAAGTAACGCTGCTTACAGAGTATGGATGCTGATAGTGACGTCTGAGGGATGTTGTCCGATATCAATGTGAGGTAAACGGCGTAAGCCAGTAGCACTGTCAAAGACATTCCAATTCTCTCCCCTGACTCAGGCGGAAGTTTGAAAACAAACACGGTCAGTGATGCCATTAATAAAACCGGAAACACTGTGTTCAGAATGTGGAATAGTGGCCGTCTGCGCAGTGTGAAAGTGAAAATAAGACGGGAAAATGATTGGCTCTCTCTGGTGCCCGAGGTTGATTCGTTCTGTATGGATTTGATCTCCCACTCTCCATTCTCCTAAAATATGTAGCAGAACGCAATTTATTATCTGTCCTTACATCTTGGAATATTATTCATTTATCATGTTTATCATATGACGTCGCGTCTGAGAGTGTAATAACGCCATGCATTATTTTCGATAATACACTAGTGGATTAAATATGCAAATAAGCTAGATACGCCCCGTAACGTTACATGTACGACGTCCTAGACGACGTCGCGTATACTAATGGCGGATTATTGATATTTTTTGTAAACAATCGTGAATAAAATGCTTTTTAAGTGTCATATGATAAATATAATCTTGCATTCGTGCTCGTGCATCATTGAATTTATTAAACTCTCTGAGGAAAAGGGATAAAATGCTGGGCAAAGCCTCGCATTTTATTCCTTTTCCTCAGCTCGTTTAATAAATTCAATAATACATGAGCACTCATGTAAGATCCTCTATTTATTGCCCTTGTGTGGGGGGAATCGCAATATTCCACTCACACAATGACAACAAATGATTTATGATATTAAATACCGACTTCTAGAGATTCTTTCAGCACTTGTACGAGCCAGAGAGGACTATTGCAGGGGAATAATTGAGCCCCGCCAAGCGAATTTGTGTCTTCGATTATTCCGTCAT
The DNA here is from genome assembly GCA_963580285.1 of Lucinisca nassula. Taxonomy (NCBI): domain Eukaryota; kingdom Metazoa; phylum Mollusca; class Bivalvia; order Lucinida; family Lucinidae; genus Lucinisca; species Lucinisca nassula. The sequence goes on along the minus strand of OY757026.1, from coordinate 53,798,372 downwards.
GACAAATTTTAACTGCGCATGCCCAGCCATTCAGAGGGGCCAGGGAAATGGCTTTCTGTCTGAAGGTTCCTCTTGATTCACTGCTTGTATGAGCGAGCAGCGAAGGTTCTGGCGAGACTGCGCGGATGCGCAGGCTCGCCTGAACCCTCGCTGCTCGCATAGGCGATAAGTAACAAAATCGCTTGACGGGGCCCATATGATAGTTTATGGGCCTGCACGTGACTTCTGGAGATTCTTTTAGTGAATGCATTTGTACTTTTGAGCATTCAAGTCAGAAGGGAATATCGCAGGGGAGATATGATAATTTATGGCCCTGCGCGTGACAAGCTCTCGATCAATCAGAATTCTAGAATAGCTTATGAATAATAATGAGGTGTAATAAAATAAAAGTACTCCAACACCATAATGGGATCGTGGAGACGTTAAACACCAGAACTCTGCTACTACTACTATAAGGAGAGTCTTTAAACCTAGGTCCTGTCTCCGTATGACCTTAGCTGTTGGTGGGACGTAGATATCAAACACTTACTCACTCACTCACTCACTACTATAATGGGAAACAGAACAATGAATAATTTGTGAAGTAAGCTATGAGTTATAAGTTTTTCATGAACAATCGAACATCAATACCTCAAATATTTTAGTACCATGAAAATTTGTTCGAGCAGGGTAGTGATACGGTTCTAACGAGTGCCCACAGTCTATATTTTGAACAGAAATAAGACAAATATCACAATTTTTCATCTTAATTTTTTTTCTGCGGTAAAGTTAACAATGTATTTTTATGGGCGTGTTTTTATAATGCCACTAAACTGTTACCACTAATTTATTCACTTGGACAGGGCTCCTGCAGTGTAAGTTTTCACATTAATTATGCGTTCATGGAATTTTGGCAAAAATGATTTTTCTGTTCACTATTGCTTCACATTTGACCTTTCAGCTTTGCTACTGGATAAGGAAAAGAAAAACGAATTAATGGTAATAATCTATCTATCTTCATATACTGAATCGGTCATATTTGGTCATTATCTCAGTTAATACAGGTAATATTAAAAAAAATAATATTTTCTATGGTCACCTTGTTGCTTTCCTTTTGAAGACGAGCTTCCACATCATGGAGGTACAAAGTGGCCCTTGTCGTCTTTCGTAGGGGAATAATGAATTTACAGTCTAGTAATAAAATCTATGTCATAAAAACTATTCGTGTTATATTTAAAGTATCATACCAAAATAACTATAGTTTTACTACTTGTCTGCGTATATATATTTGTATATTATATTCTGTTCAGACATTTGCATATTCATATATATTGTATGTTTTAGTTTTGTCACTATGTTTTTCTTCTCTTTTTTTTCGATCTATCTATCTATCTGCTTTGTTGTGCTTATGCTTGGTGCGTGTCAGACTGAGAGGCGTATCCGTGGTGCGATCCATGGGCTGCGTGCTTTGGTTGTGTTTATGCTTGGGTATCTTCAATTCATAACTGAAAATAGATGGTGAACTTTTGAGCATTCAAGTCAGAAGACCTTTGTTAGGTTTCCATTATGGTCTGGTCGCTTAATGTTTGTATTTCTTTCCCTTTGGTGTCTTTTATGGGTGGAGTAAGTTAATTGTATCAATTCCTGATCTTTGTTTTACTTCTACTTTGAACTGTTCTCTGTATTATTCAGAACTGCATCCGCTTTTCATGTCATAAATGTTGTTGGATGAAGAGCATGACCTACTCGAAGGCACTAAGGTCGCCGAGAGCTGATAAGTTACAATTAAACATGAGTGAAAGTAGGTAAGTTACTATTGAGCAAGAGTGGAAAACATTTTACCTTAAAATTAGTCCGTGTAACCGCAGCATCGCCATCAAACTGAAGGTTGACTTCATTAGATGTGTAGGCCCATGTACTGAGTATCACACTGAAAACAGAGGTTTAGGGTGCTTTAATATAAGAATCTTGCATGGCTGTGAGGGATGGATGGGAAAATCCGTCCCGAGGGTCACTGTGATCCCTCGGGACGGATTTTTACATCCACCCATGGATTCTTTGTCTTGCATACCTCCCATTTCTGAGAGTAGGTTTTTAACACTGCCATCACTTCGGTGGCCGGCGTCCGCCATATTGTGATGACACTACAGTGGTGTTTGGTCAAAAATATAAAATAAAAACGTTATCGCCAAAACAAAAAAAAAAACAAAAGCGACAAAAAGAAAAAAAAAGCCAATACGCCTGTCCAGGAAGTGTGATTAGGTAAACTAACCAAAATTGTGCTGAAGCCAAACCAAACAGTGGCGTGTCCTTAGGTCTATAATCAGCTCTTCGATTTTGAACATTTCTGATAAAAAGACCTAGCCAGCACGTTTGAAGCCCATCATATGAGAGGCATCTACAGACTGAAACAAGAATGTTTTAGCCTGTGTGCTGCCCAAGCCTTGCGTTGCTTGCATATGGTATCAAACAGAAACTGTGAAAAGGCCAGTAATTGTATGTCGGAAGGTACATTCAACTGTGTATTGACTCTGAACTAGTAAGCATGACATCTTGCTGCAATACTATGCAGGAGTTTGTCATATTTGATTTTTGAACGCCAGTAAATATTACTTGAGTTATTCTTGGCAACAATTAATGCCAGGCCTTTGTGTGGTAGAGCTATACTGCTTGATTATTTATTCTTTTATTCCACTTTTCTTTCTTTCTATAGAAGTCCCATTATAAAAGAAATTCCTAAAGAATTATCTGTGATTATAAAATTCTAGAATACTTCTACAATGTAAAGATAATGACTTAACCCAATTATACATGGTACTTAAGCAAATCACGTTTGATAAATATGCTTCCTTCTTTAACTGCACGCCGGCGGGTAGGGCCTCTGACACTATGACGACTCCAACCTTAAGACTAACTAAATAGAATTGAAGGCAATGATATTAACCCACAGCTCCCATCAGAGACACCAAAGGGAAAGAAACACAAACATGAAACAACAGACCCTAATGGAAAAACCAACAGCGGAAAGCCAAACGGACAGTTACTTTCCCACATCAAAGTACTGAAAGTACTGAGAGGCGGGCGAGTATGTCATCTTTTAATTAAAACTTGAACAAAAATAATGACTACAGTCTTTTTACGCTCTAGTCACACGTACGAGTAATTGCTCTTGAATTTATCATTGAGTGTTTTTATTTTCAAACGCGCTATTTCAACACGATGCATGTCTCCAAGAAGTTGACTCTTTTTTCTAGCTGAAAGAAACTGTTGTTTATTCATTTATTTATTTATTTATTATTTTATTTATTTATTTACATGCACCTTCCTGCATCTGAATTAATTTCCACCAACTCTGCTAACGATCAAACTGTTTGTGTTTAACGCCCCCGTCAATATTGTATAGGTCATTTTGGAGACGCTGCTTCCAATTCTGTGTGACTTTTGCCCGACATTGAGATGAAATGACATCTCAAGCCCTGTCGCCCAGTGAAACCAATACGGTTTATAAGCATGGTCGGTCCGACTCGCACCGCTTTACCTCGGCAGGTTTAGGTCCTCTAAGCTGTTTACCAGTACTCGTTTGCGCTGCGTGGAAGCATCATGCAGCCTATCTATTTCTTCAAGCCCCGATCGGCGGGGACCGACTGACGATCACATATCTATACACCGACGACAACCTACAAATTATCATTCTGTGTATTGAAAATGAATTTTCACTCGTGCATCGCACTCGTGATAATACTGATGTTTTCACCACACTCGTATTCCGCTGCATTTGATCACTGAGTCGGAGCAAATTTTATTCATACAATTTTATTTTTCCAAATAAAATCAAAATACTGAGAGAGGTTGATTTATTTGGCCAAATTATTCTTCAGAATATCTAGATATCTAGATCACAAATGGTTAAAATGGCTTAGTCGAAATGGGAGGCATACCAAATCCGACGGAGGAAATGCAAACATAACTCATTTTTTTTTTAAGTTTTACCGTAAATTCGAGATAATAGCTCAATTGTACGCCACCTGTGCAGTTAGTTAAATAAAGTTCTGTTCTGTTCCCCCTCTGTAAAAATGTCTAAGCCTAATGCACACGCCGCCCCATTTCCTTTGGAAGTGGAGACATAAAAAACGCACAAGAAAAAAAAAGGTTTGCTAAAACCATGTCAGTCGTTTGACCCTTTAATTTCTGCATTTTAAATTTATAGTGTATGCCTCGATCAGATGCTGCGTTTCAATGAACTTCAACTTTGACTGATGCAGCCAATTTGCACATCAGTGCCAAGCGTCCATTTACTGGGGCTTTCGAAAACACTGACGACCCTGATTACAGGCCACAGAATGTGGCATCTGATCAGGACCTTCATTATTTACTTAAAGCACGAAACTTCATGTAAACTCACAGCGAATAAAAATTCTATTTTGAAATTATGTAATTAGACCTCTCCAAAGCGGTCGGAATACTGTTTGATGTCGATCAGTACAGAGAAGCGTGTCAACCCTTTCAACCCTGTACATCGCTGCAGATACCGATTCAGGTACAGATACCGATACAAATCTTATAGATCCAGATCACACGATATGTGACGGGCAGTCTCATCAGACTCTACACCGTTTTCCAACTGTCAATGACTTGAACAAAACACCTTTCTATAAGAATTGGAACTATGAATATCAAAGATAGAAGGGTTCTGTTCAGAAACTGGGGGATGAAAGGGAATGATTTCAAGCATAAACAGCAACGGCGTAGGAAAATAGTGCACGATTTGTTTTACTCAGCTTTCAGCGCAAATTTATTCGTGAAATCTAATAAGCAGGTCTGTTTTTACGAATATTATTCATTTTCCAAACAGTCCGGTTGAACTCGATAGGATTTATTGCGTATACGCTTTTTCATATTTAGATATGTATTTTAGTGTTTTTTTTTTTGTTTTTTTTTTTAGTGGAGGACTACAAGAGAAGGAATGTCTAAAGAGGTGTCAAATGTTCGAGGTGTACGGTGACTATAGACGGGCTAACGCCCGCCTAAAAATGGCCAATTGGCTATCCAAAATAAAATAATATAAGCAATACAAGCACTCAAAGACCAACCATAGCTAAAATAAAACAGACATAACAGAAGACGCCTTGGAACAGTCAGTGAAACGAGTTCCACTGGCGGGGGGCGGGGGGGGGGGGGGGGCTAAATCGCGTTTGGCAGTTTAACGGAGAGGATTTTTTTGTTTGTTTTTGTTTTGGTATGGTCCCTGACTGGAGGAGGGAGAGGTAAAATATACAGGAAAATACTAAGGTGTGGGGTAGGAGAATAAATTGAACGTTAACGGGGATCGGAGATGACCGTCGGTGGAAGTTTCACTGAAACTTTGAATCTTTAGCTTAGGTGAGTGATATAGCCCCATCATGGTCCTCTTGTTTTTGGTTTGTTTTGTATTTAGCTTCAGCATGTCAGTAATTTCATGCTGTCAAGTCCTCAACGTCGTTTCATCTCTTGAGTTCGTCTTATTTAACAATCTTGGAGATGTTGCATTGAGTTGCGTTCAAACCCTGTGCATTACTTGTGTTAACTACTGCAGAACTAAGGGCGAGGATTATGGTCATGTATAACGGATTGAAACCCCACCCCAACCCTCAGAGAAAATATTTACTGACAGTACCAAGGCGGTGTTTCTGTTTATCAATATGTCATTGTATGTCTTCGCTTGTATTTCAAGGTATTTGTTTTTCATTTTAGATAGCCGTGGACTATTATTGGGGATTTTTTTGGCGTGTGATGATTTGATTGTGGTGCCGTTCTTCTTTCCAATTGGTGTTCTGGACGAAAGTGTTAGGCCACTATATCGATTCCTGGTCACTGGTTTCCTTTCTAGTCGTAATGGTAGGTATATTCAAAGACCATTATTTGCTCCTTGTTCCTAGAAACAGTCATCCCTACCATTGTAATGATTTAGTCAGATATATTGTCACTTGCTGCGGCATATTTGATAGTTACCTGCATGTCTGGGTGTCTAAGGGATAGTATGTGACGTCAGCTTCACAACTTGTCTTGTAGACTCCCCCTGGTGACCAGCTTACTGTACCATAGTTGTTGATTCTCATTAATGTATTCTCATCACTAAATACAGATATATCACTCACGCTGAAAAATTTAACATACAGCTGAATGTATATACTCAGTTACAAATATATCTCTACGAGGGGAATTGAAACGCCCTACCGCAGGTATGCAGTTCAGTTTGTTTTTATATAAGAGATAATTACTCATGGCCTTCTTATCTAAGAGAAAATTACACATGACTTTCTTATCTCGCCAGGAGTGATATTCCCTTGATTAAGAAGGGACATTTAACTAGCAGAGTTATAAATTGAATATCTTGTCTGAAATGCTTTCACTGGCAGAATTGCATGCTTTACGTAATTTTCTCTAATTCAGTTTGACCAAAAGTGCAAATTAAATAAGAATCTACCATTCTTATTGGACTTGAGTAGAACTTTGGGAGATCATTACTCTAATTCAGGAGTAAAACAGCTTTTATTTGTTGAAATAATTTTTCAGCCTTCCCGGAAAGTGGTTAGGAACTTCATCACCACATTTAAAGTGAATAATCTCCTTTACTTAATGGCCAAATTATATAAAAATAACATTTAGGTTCCTTGAAGACTGAGTTTGAAAAATATATCACAGATTTTTAGTATCTTATTCGGTTTCTGTTTAAATGAAGCTTTTGTTCAGTGTTTCCAATCAAGTTTTGTACAGAAAATAACTTTTGTTATATCTTCTTCCCAGAAGTTTTAAATGAAATAATTCCTGATGCATTTTGAAGAACTTGACGTGCTGATGGTTTTCTTAGAATGAAAATGACCCTTAAGAGTCGCTTGGTTAAAAGATGAATCCATAAAAGTAAACCTTTGCTAAAATTCCTGTTTCAGTTATGACAAAAATATCATAGCTATAATTGGACATCCAATAAGCCTGATAAAAACTTCGTCTTATCTTTTATTTGATACAAAGATTCAGAAAATGCACTAAGTAATATTAGAGAAAGTTCATTTAAACTAAATGTGAAACAATATCGGAAAAATTTACTCACGAGTTTTCGACCACTACCGCTGGTCTCCAGGTGTAGACTTCGTTACTGAATAAGAAGTTGATATTGCTGTAGTTTGTATCGTTGTACCACTCAAGACGGGAATCAGGCCATTGCTGAAATATATGTATATACAAATAAATCGGATTCTTTCTTAAACCCATTTGTTTTATAACAACAACACTGGGATAACAATTGATTTAAAATAGTAGCAGTGACTTGTATACAGCATGGTCCAGAGGCAAGGTAAAAAAATCGGAGTGGCTACAAATTGCAGTCAACTGCAAATAGCCAAAAAACGTTGAAATGGCTATTTGCAGTCATCTGTTATTATGGCTATTTGTAGTCAACTACAAACAAACAAAAAATGTTAAACCTGCATTAGCAGTATCTCTATATACCTGCAATTTATATGCACCCCAAGACTTTGATCAGCCTGTGCGCATCCACCCAATCTATACATATTCTTCGTTTTGCGCTCTTAATCGTGTTGATAACACATGGGATCTTTTGGACGACCATCAAAAACAGACATTGGATTGAATTAAAAGTATTTCGAGGTAAAAGTAGTTTAAACAAAACAAGTACATGGTTTTGTTTGGTTGTTTGTATTGAACGACCCAGTAAACACTTTTTAGGCCATATTTACTTATCCACACTTTTCCTGGGCAGGCATATACGTAAGCGGTTAACCAGTACAGTGCTCATTCTTTCGCCGCCAGAAATTGACAACTGCCCTTCTTGAATCAGTGGAAGGGAGAGCATGGCCATAGAAAAGATTTCATGATCAATCTCCGCGAAAGAATGTTGCCTACCCCGGCAGGTATCGAACCCGCGTGCTCCTGATCACGAGTCAGACGTGCATCCGACTGATCTACCGAGGCCGGCACAAGTTCGTGGTATATATAACAAACCTAACACAGCATTGTCCAAGAGCTAGTTAAAATGAAGCAGACGTTTGGAGAGCCAACTGTATAAGATTGTATATACTTTATTTATTCACTTGTTATCTGTCTATTAAGTCGGAATGAGGAAAAGTGTAATTATCTCTTGTTAAAGCCCATGTTAACAGTCTGTTTTGCTTGTTTGTATTGTAAATAAACGGCCTTAAGAACGCTATTTCGGTCATATCGAGACGGTAGTTTACCTATCCACACTTTTCCTGGGCAGTGCACATTCTTTCGCCAAAAACTGATATTTTGCCCTTCTTGAAGGGAGAAAATGATCTCGCGATTTCGTGATCAGTCAAGTTCGCCGAATTTTACCGAATAATAGCACACACAAAAATATTTAACTGTTTTTGGTACCGTTCTTACCTGTACATGAAACAAACCCTTAAACTTCGTTTACACTGTTTTACAAGTTTATTCTTGAAAATGCGGGATTCCTGCTTCAAATGAGAAATTTTCCTAGTTATATACAGTCATGAAATTATGGCGAGTCACTCCATGCAGCTTAGATGTGCGCCAAGCGAAGACTCGGATCAGTTCTTGATGGCCGTCGAAAAGAATCCATGTGTGTCTGACATATTTAAGAGCAGGAACACAGAATGATTGTTATAGTCGTTTTATTTTTGTTTCTATTTCCAGTTGACTGCAAACAGCCATTTTAACGGTAATTGACTGCAAATAACCATTTTAACGTATTTTTAGCTCACCTGTCACGTAGTGACGAGGTGAGCTTTTGGGATAACTTTTTGTCCATCGTGCGTGCGTGCGTCCGTCCGTGCGTGCGTCTGTGCGTGCGTCCGTGCGTCTGTAAACTTTTTCTTCAAACGACATCTCCTCCTAAACCACTGATCGGATTTTGACAAAACTTCACAGGAATGATCCTTAGGTAGTCCCCTTTCAAAGTTAATCAACTGGTTCCGGTCCATTGCACATCTAGGTCACCGCAGCCAAAAATAGATTTTTTTTCACCGAAAACTTAAAAAATCTTCTTCTCTGAAACCACAAGGCCCAGGTCATTGATATTTGGTATGAAGCTTCATCTAGTGGACCCCTACCAAGAATGTTCAAATTATAGTGCTGGTGCGAAAAATGCCCCCGCCCCGGGTTCCTTTTGTTTTACATGGGCTTATTTAGGGAAAATCTTTAAAAATCTTCTTCTCTGAAACCGCAAGGCCCAGGTCTTTGATATTTGGTATGAAGCTTCATCTAGTGGACCCCTACCAAGATTGTTCAAATTATAGTGCTGGGGCCAAAAATGCCCCCGCCCCGGGGCCCTTTGGTTTTACATGGACTTATATAGGGAAAACCTTTAAAAACCTTCTTCTCTGACACGCAAGGCCCTGATCTTTGATATTTGGTATGAAGCTTCATCTAGTGGACCTCTACCGAGATTGTTTAAATTATAGTGCTTGGGTGAAAAATGCCACCCGCTCCAGGGCCCTTTGGGTTTACATGGGCTTATATGGGAAAAAATCTTTAAAAATCTACTTCTCTGAAACCGCAAGGCTCAGATCTTCGATATTTGGTATGAAGCTTCATCTGGTGGACCCCTACAAAGCTTGTTCAAATTATAGTGCTGGGGTCAAAAATGAAATGACCCCGCCCCGGGGCCCTTTGGTTTTACATGGGCTTATATATGGAAATCCTTTAAAAATCTTCTTCTCTGAAACCGCAAGGCCCAGATCTTTGATATTTGGTATGAAGCTTCATCTAGTGGACCCCTACCAAGATTGTTCAAAATATAGTGCTGGAGCCAAAAATGCCCCCGCTCCGGGACCCTTTGGTTTTACATGGGCTTATTTAGGGAAAATCTTTGAAAAATTTCTTCTCTGAAACCGCAAGGCCCAGGTCTTTGATATTTGGTATGAAGCTTCATCTAGTAGACCCCTACCAAGATTGTTCAAATTATAGTGCTGGGGCCAAAAATGCCCCCGCCCCGGGGCCCTTTGGTATTACATGGGTTTATATAGGGAAAATCTTTGAAAATATCATTCTCTGAAACCACAAGGCTCAGATCTTTGATATTTGGTATGAAGCTTCATCTAGTAGACATCTATCAATATTGTTCGAATTATAGTGCTGGGGCAAAAACTGCCCCGCCCCGGGGCCCTTTGGTATTACATGGGCTTATATAGGGAAAATCTTTAAAAATCTTCTTTTCTGAATCCGCAAGGCCCAGATCTTTGCTATTTGGTATGAAGCTTCATCTAGTAGACCCCTACCAAGATTGTTCAAATTATAGTGCTGGGGCCAAATATGCCCCCGCCCAGGGGCCCTTTGGTTATACATAGGGTATATAGGGAAAATCTTTAGAAAATCTTCTCTGAAACCGCCAGGCCCAGGTCTATGATATTTGGTATGAAGCTTCATCTAATGGACCTCTACCAAGATTGTTCAATTTATAGTCTTTGGGCCAAAAATGTCCCTGCGCTGGGACCCACTAGATTTACATAGGCATATATAGGAAAAAAACCTTTAAAAATCTTCTTGTCCGAAACCAGAAGGCCCAGGTCTTTGATATCTGGTGTGAAGCTTCAACTAGTGAACCTCTGCTAAGATTGGTCAAATTATAGCCCTGGTGCCAAAAATGCCCACGCGCCAGGGCCCGCTGGTTTTACATAGGCTTATAAAGGGAAATCCTTTAAAAATCTTTTCTGAAACCAGAAGGCCCAGGTCTTTGATATTTGGTCTGAAGCCTCATCTAGTGGACTGCCACCAAGTTTATTCAAATTATAGCCCTTGGGCCAAGAATGCAATAGAGACACTGATACTCAGGTGAACGATTAGGGCCCTCTGGGCCCTCTTGTTGTTATCTGCGGTTGACTGCGAATAGCCATTTTAACGAGTTTTGCCTATTGGCTAACAGCCATTATGACATGTTTTGGCTATTTGCAGTTGACCAAAAAATCTCCAAAACTCCTGCATCAATGTCTAACTTTTGGTTTCTTTTTGGCCAAACAATTCTCTTATTTCATGCTGTCGAGTCTTCGTCGTTGTTTCATCTCTGTACTCGTTTGATTTTTTTGTTCTCGGAGATATTGCACTGATGAATTAGAAATCCTTTATGCGGATTGATAAATCTGATGATGTAAACCACAGGTGCTAGGATTGTGACCACGTAAAATTTATTTAAGCCATACCCCATCCAGTAAAAACTGTTTACTGACCCGTTCGAGGGCGGCTCTTCTGTCTTGGTTGCTTATTGATGCAGTTCGTCTTTGCATATATTAGGTTTGAGAGTTAAGCTTTTTCTAAAGACTGTCCATAAAATAAAGACAGACTTTGAATTTATGGACTCACGTGGCCATTAGGAGCAATGCAAATCATAAGAAATTTCAAAAATTCAAAAATCGCTGTGCATGTATTACGCAAACTTCTTTATTACACGATAATCTGCGTGTAGCTGTAAACTGAGTATGATCCGCTGTCTTGTTGATTAATAATCCAAGTACTTCTGTGTAGTTCAGGTTTTCTCCCTTCCACTATAAACAATGAAACATGTCACCTGATGCACGGCACACTTGTTTTAAATTACATGAAGGGAGAAAACCTAAACAAGAATATCTTTCGTAGCCGTTTTATATAAATACTCGAAAATTAGACAACAGATTCGAGAAAAAACTTTCTGTGTATGGAATTCATCATGTAACGAAGAAGTTTATATAATACATTTTCTGCGATTTTCGAATTTTTGAAAAACCTTTCGATTTGCATTGCTTTCTATAGACACGTGAGTCCATAAATTTAAAGACTGTCTTTATTTTTATGGACAGTCTATGGAAATAGCTAAACTCTCAGACCTGTATATGTAATGCTAATATCAGCTGTTTGGCCATTTAACTGGCCTTTTTGCATTCGGCTTTTTACGTTTTTATTATACTGAATTTAGTTTGTGTTCGTGTTGTTTTCCTTTGGCGTCGTGGATGGGAGGTGTGAGGTAAATATATAGAGGATCATCTTACATGAGTGCTCATGTATTATTGAATTTATTAAACGAGTTGAGGAAAATGGACAAAATGCGACCCTTCGCCGAGCATTTTATCCTTTTTCCTCAACGAGTTTAATAAATTCAATAATACATGAGCACGAATGCAAGATTGTATTTATCATATGACATTTAAAACGCATTTTAAATATTCACGATTGTTTTATAAAAATGTCTATATTCCGCCATTAGGAAACGCGACGTCATTAAGGATGGTGTACGTGTAACGTTACGGGGCGTATCTAACTAATTTGCATATTTAATCCACTAGTGGATTATCAAATTTAATACATGACGTTATTACACTCTCAGACGCGACGTCATATGATAAAGCGACTTCTTATCATTGCTTTCATTTCTGCAAAATCATGCTTGCCACAAAACTGCTGGACCCGCAGTAACTAGTCAAGCTTGAATTCTAAGATATTCTAAGCAAAGTATCCGAGAGAGCATAATCTTATCTCTGAGGGACGGACTTCAGCTTTAGCTCCGCCTAAGCACATGACTGATTCTGTCAAACAATAAAAGATATACATAACATCTTACGTTTCGGGATTTTTCGATTCTTCAGTTCAATCTTTGAACCTTACTGGAGCACTTAAAGTACTTCACTACCTGTTGATGTCATTGTAGTATTTGTGTACCTTAATGTCCTTACCCAGTCAACGAAAGCATATTGGGTAAACATGCTCGCTATTTTGTGCTAGCTTGGAATGTCTTTCTCTTTGTGCAATGTTTTCAGATTGCTTCAGAATTCTTTGTTTCTAAGATATTTTTCTATTTAAGTATCTTCTATTTTGAGTATTGTTGTTTTTGGCACATTTTTTGTTTGTAAATATTAGTGCATAATATTGTGGTATCTGTTTCGTAATTTTACTTCTCACTGTTGTCAGATTATATATCATTTCATATCAAATGTACCGTGATAATTTGTTTAGTTGTAAAATATACATTCATTAGTGAAAAGCTATATAATAAGAGGGTAATTTTTGCTAACATTGATGAATAATGCCAACTCTCCGTCATTTTATACATTTCGAGCTATTTGATTGGTTAAAATAAAAGTTTTATACTTCGATAAATTCCTTGGGCAAGTATCTCAGAGATATTTCATACAGCGACAGGTTTACTAGGAGGATCAATGTTCGAGGACATAAGCGACTTTACCCGTTAATATTTCTATAAATAGCAAGATAATAAAAAAGTTGGTAATAAAACAGTCAAACAACATTTTTTAATAAACTGTCAGAAACAAACATAAAAATTAACGAGCAAAGTTCGACAGAGCTTATCATTTATTGAATGACCCATTCCCTAGTCATTTTTTGAAATGGCATTTAAGTTCGAGGATGCAGTTGTCTTGAAGATCAACGAGGTGCTGTGCGCGGTAAAAATAAAATGAAAGTATGTAATTTATTACAAGATACTTTGATAGTAAATAACATAAATTTTACTGTAAATCATTTTGAAAATGATTGATTATTTTCGTTTCTTTTCCATCTGTATTCAACAGTTTATTCTTCTCGATATATATTTTAGTTCATTCTGTTCGATTCCATACAAGTAAAAAAATTAGCTCCATTTTACAATTTGTTCATTCATATTTACTTCAAACGAGAATTAGATGTCTGAAGAACAAGAAAAAATCTTAAAGTTTTTATTATAACGGGTTTAACATTTCTTAAGAGCATCACATTCACTACTGCTTTCCGTTTCCCAGACGAAAATTGAAGCCTCTGAAGTAATAAGGACAACAGGTAGCTAAAGAATTATCTCACACTGAGCCTCGTACGAAAATAATGGCTATACAGATCTGCTGGTACATGTATGTGTCAACAGTAAACAAAGGACGCAGAATGTGTTTGACCGATAAATCATTGGGCTAAAGTTGGGGGTGTAAGTATTAACAAAAATGGCGGATTTTTTAATGTCTCAAGCCATATGTACCTCTTTGGTCGGCATCGCAAGAATATTATTCTGCCAAAATATTGGCTTTCATTTGTGGTTTATTGTTGTTGATTCACGAGGGGATGACATTAGTAGAAAACAGAAAATATGAACACAAATGACGTCATTGAACTTGCGTCATCCTCGAAGTTGCATGATGTCACTTCAACAATATTACGTGACGTCAAAGAGTAACGTCATCAGCGTTCGATTAAGAGATGGTGACCTATTGAAAACGTAACTGTTAGAAGAGAAAAAAAATGAATTAAAAGACTTGGAAGTGTTTTTTTCTTCTTTTCTTTCAAAGATGACAGCTTCTAACTGAAAAATCATTCCGCCGTGGTCGTTGGTAAGTCCATTCTTACGCTTTCGGAATAATTCTTAAAATACAATTCTGGTGGCATTTTACTATTTCGATGACAAAGTAGGAATAATAAGGAATGAATTATCATTTCTGTGGATTTTATCGATGTGTACGGCCCCCGCCCATCGGGGCTTGAAGAAATATATGGGCTGCATGATGCTTCCACGCAGAGCGCAAACCGACCCCACACGAGTACTGGGAAATCGCTTAGAGAATCTAAGCCTGCCCGGGCAAAGCGGTGCGTGTCGGCCCGTCCATGCTTATAACCCTATTGGTTTCATTGGGCGACAGGGCTTGAGGTGTCATTTCATCTCAATGTCGGGTAAAAGTCCAACGAAATTGGAAGCAACGTCTCCAAAATGACCTTTACAGTGCTGATGGGGACGTTAAACCTCAAATCAAACAAACAAATTTATCGATGTGTAAACGCCAGCGAATCACTCACAAACTTAGCATGAACCCATGCAGTTTTTGAGTGATTCGCCAGAGTATAATTCCACAAAATCCATCGATAAAATACACAAAAACGAAATCCATTTCTATAATAATTCAATTTCTCGAGCACTATGAACCTTTCGAGCGATTTGATTGGTTGAAATGAAAGTTTTATACTTCGATAAAATCCATGATCAAGAATCTCAGATCTATTTCACACAGAGACAGGTAGTAATATATCGTGACGTCAAAGAGCACGTTTAGAACCTGCGCGTTAAGTCATTGTATATAAATGGACGCCAACGGCGTTCGATTAGAATGAGAAACTATTGAAAACGTAAATGTTAGAAGACAATTCATTACGAAAACACGCCTATACAAATACATTGCAATCTTAATCACCTAAAAAAAGATAAAATTTTCAGTTGAAAAATTGTAATATTTTTCTTATTTCTGCTCTAAAATATAGATTGTGGGTACTCGTTAGAACCGCCTCATGATTGTGGGTACTCGTTAGAACCGCCTCGATGAGGCGGTTCTAACGAGTACCCACAATCTATATTTTAGAGCAGAAATAGGAAAAATAAGATATACCCCTGTAAACCCCAGTTTTACTGTATAAATGTGGGGTTAAAGGGGGTCAAAATTATATAGGCGTGTTTTCGTGATGTAAACGGAATTTAAACACATTGGTTTTTCTTGGTTTGGGTTTCTTTCAAAGATGGCCGCTTCTAGTTGGATAACAATTCAGCCGTGGCCGTTGGTACGCCCGTCAACACTATTTAGGTCATTTTGCAGACGTTGCTTCCAATTTTGTCGGACTTTTATAACCGACATTTAGATGAAATGACATCTCAAGCCCTGCACCCAATGAAACCAAAAGGCTACCCTGCATTAGACGGTCCCATTAACACCACTTTTCCTGAGTAGGCTTAGTTCTTCAAATCTGTGTACCAGTGATCAAGTGTGGTCAGTTTCAACTCTGCGGGGAAGCACCTTGCATTTTCCAATCTATTTCCCAAGCCGCGATGTGCGGGGGCGATATTTGGGTTTTAATCCAAAGAAAAGAAAAACAAAAACATTTTATTTTATACATAGCAGTGAAATCAATGCATATCTTAAACAAATAAAAGTGATATTTTCACACTGTGAAAATATAAATGATATTGTCACACTGTGAATGTTATTTTCACAGTAGCAGCCCGGACTACTTTTCTCGCCAAAATTCAAATGTTATCTATAAAATAATTCTGTAACATACCTTGAAAAAGCATTCTTTGAACTGTAAAAATGCTGTATTAAAAATGGCGATCTGTTTATGGTTTGCAACTGACAATTGTGACGTCATAGCCAAGTCAAAAATTGTGATGTAAGATCCGATTGATCAATTACAGTAAGTGTCCTAAATATTATCAAATAAAAAGAAAATTTACTTTTTTTTCGATAAATATCAAAAATATTTCATCTCGTGTGTTGAAAACATCAGAATTTTCACTCGTGCTTCGCACTCGTGAAAATTCTGATTTTTTCAACACACGAGATGAAATATTTTTGGTATTCATCTAAAAAAAGTAAATATCCTCCATATATTTTTGCAGTGTAAAGCTCGACAAGGTTTTCTTGGTGGACCAAAGCCTTTAATGATAAGAACTTACCATAGCAAAATAGCCAGATATTGAAAGTGTCTGTTCCTTGATGTCCTGGAAGAATAGCATTCAAATTACAATGGAACCATGCTAAATCAAAGTCAAAGAAACTTGCTTTTTGATGAAATTATCGAGTCTTTGAATAACTGAGTTCAAATATGAGAGTTGGTTTGTTTGTGTCTTTGAAACCATTTTGCATAGTTGGGTAGTTTGAGTTATCAGGGATAGATTATTGTACACAAATAAACACACGAATGTGTTCATCCCGACAGCGTGATTCGCTAAGAATATTAATACACTACTGACTGGACGACGGCTTTTGCGACGTAGTGGTTAATTTTCGCCAGATACCACACTCCTCCCCCTTGCTACCATCACGCTAACAAGTCCGTGTAATGAAGACCGCTAACAAGTCCGTGAAATGAAGACCCCTCTAAACGCCACTTTATAAAGAGAAAACTGGGGTGTATGGTGGTATTCTTTTTTCTGCTCCAAGACATATTGAGGCGGTTCTAACGAGTACCCACAACCCATATTTTGAGCAGAAAAAAGACATATATACATGTATCACAATTTTTATCTTAAAACTTTCGGGGTTTTTTGCGGTAAAATTTACAATGCTTTGTATAGGCGTGTTTTTGTCATGTGTACGTCATATATTGGCATGGCGTATAAAAATGTTGTCAAAATATTTTAAACTTTTATCTCTCTGCGAGCAAATCCTTGCCTTTACAGGTCATATAAAAAAGGGAAAAAGCAAATCCATTAAGTGTAAAAAGACACTGATCAAAGAAATTGAAGGGTGAAAACAGAACAACGCCTATTCAAATATACTGAAAACTTTACTGCCAAAAAGAATCTAAATTTTCAGAAAAAAAATCTGGTATTTTTAATATTTCTGCACAAAACACAGACGGTGTGCACTCGGTGAGGCGGTTCTTACGAGTACCACAATTTATGGTTTTGGGCAGAAATAAGAAAATTAATGCATATCCCCGTTAACCTCAGTTATAAAAGTGGGGCTGAAGGGGGTCAAAATTACAATACGAAAAGACGCCTATACAAATACATTGTAAATTTTGCCGAAAAAAAATATATGTAGTTTAAAATCACTAAGACATCACAGACTATTGCATTGTGGGTGTAATTCCAACACAATTCAAAGGAGGCCACACTAAAGGAAAATTGGTGTGTATCAGATATAAATCAGATAGAAATGAGAATAATTTTGGAGTGAATGGGATCTTTTTTCATGTGTTTTCAATAAAAATGACCCTCTTTGTATTTTCTTTCTTCCTGCTTAACACAAAGAATATTTAAGATTTCATAATAATTGCTCTTTAAGTGTAGTTTACCAGTGATAATGGGACACACTCGGTATGAGAGAAAATGTTTCTATGATTCATCGCGATAACAAGTCTGTGAAACGAAGACCATCCCCCCCCCCTACTCTAAACCCCGCTTTGTATAGAGAAAATTGGGTTCACATGGGAGAATACATTATCTACCTTATTTTTGCTCAGCAACATAGATTGTGGGTACTCGTTAGAACCGCCTCATTGAGGCGGTTCTAACGAGCACCCACAATCTATGTTCAAAGCAGAAATAAAATAAGATGTCAATATTTTACTGAACATATGTCTTATTTTCACATGCAGCACCCGCCCATCAGGGCCTAACGAAATAGATATGCTACATGATGCTGCCACGCAGAGCTGATTCCGACCCGTCACACGAGTACTGGTGACCCGCTTAGAGGATCTAAGCCTGCTCAGGCAAAGCGGTGCGAGTCTGACCGTCCATGCTTATAAACCCTATTGGTTTCATTGGGCGACAGGGCTTGAGATGTCATTTCATCTCAACGTCGGGTAAAAGTCCCACAAAATTGGAAGCAACGTCTCGAAAATGACCTTAACAGTGTTGACGGGGACGTAAACAAACAAATTCACATGGACATGTTTCCTAATGGGCAGTCCACTTCAGGAACTCTAGGATGCAAGGGTAAAACAAGGCTCCGGATGAGATTTTTTTCACCCTGAAAGTACTGACATTTTTCTTATTTCTGCATGGAAAGGTATGTTCTGGGTACTCATTAGAAGCGCCTCTCCGAGGCACTTCTATTGTGTATCAACAATTAATATATGTTTTCGTGCAGAACTAAGAAAAATAGTATGTGGATACCCCCTTTTATCTAGGGCTATGTTGAAGCATTTATCAGTTAACGCATGCTGACCCCAGCAGTCAAATGTTCACAACGCGCTACCGACCCCCGCCCATCGGGGCTTGAAGAAATAGATGGGCTGCATAATGCTTCCACGCAGAGCTGAAATCCGACCGTACACGAGTACTGGTTAACCGCTTAGGATCTAAGCCTGCCCAGGCAAAGCGGTGCGAGTCGGACGGTCCATTCTTATAACCCCTACTGTTTTAATTGGGCGGCAGGGATTGAGATGCCATTTCATCTCAATGTCGGGTAAAAGTCCCACAAAATTGGAAGCAACGTCTCCAAAATGACCTATACAATGTTGACGTGGAAATTAAACCTCAATCAAACAAACAAACAAAATCACAACGCACTACGTTATTTCATCCTCTACTTATGCCAGCATCCATGTTCGCCTCTGATGCTCCTCCAAGAAATTAACACAGGGGTACAAAATGAAAACAAAACCGTACTCAAAACAACTTTTCTGCTAATAAATATAATAAATATTAAATTGCTGACAATTGGAAACGGCTGAACTAGCGAGAACTAGAGCAGGTGTTTGTAAAACATTATGCCCCCAAAAACATTCTAGCGCCTTACGATGGGCAAATTTGCCACGTACCAAAATAATAAGATGTACTTGTGAAAAATTCGTGCCCCAAGACAGTGTGTGTTTGAGATAGAAAAGGTCATTGTCAATGTCACAGTAAAAATCAAAGCACTGACAGTACTGGTAGGTCGATTGTCTCTGAGTGTAGGCTGGAAAAGGGTTTAGACTGCTTCGTTTAAAACATAAATTCTTGTACTGAAAGCACAAACAGTGTAGACCCTGATCAGACGCCGCGTTCTGCGGCGTCTGATCTGGGTCAACACAGTTTGTCAAGCCCAACCCTTCATTCCAGTCAAGATTCAATAGGAAACACTCTTACTCATCGATAAGAACAGCGCGTCTATTTTCTATAAATATCCGTTACCTGGATGTTTTACAAGTCAGTGATATTCACATGGGCTTCAGCATTGAAAAGCCTACTACGCCTTACAAGTATAACTTTCGGTCAATCGACGACCCAAAAACTGGTACCAACAGAAAGTAATTATCACAAGTCTTACATCTGTCAAAAAGAATCTCTATGGAAATTGAAAGAATCTCTATGGAAATTGGTTCAAAAGTTCAACTTCCTAATGGTCGGTGTTAAAAGTTGCAAAATTAGGTCAAAGCTGACAGAATAAACAGTCTTGTAAGCTCAAAAGCATTGGTACCTACAGAAAAGTATTGTTATAATATGTCAAATATGAAGCTGTATGGCAACTGGTTCAAACGGTATTGTCAATGTTAAAGTTTTTTTCTTTTCATTATTGTTGTTGTGAAGTAGGTCAAAGGTCACTGTCAAGGTCATTAGTTTGAAATATTGGCTACAACAGAAAGGTCTGGTCAAAAGCAAGATAATAGATATACGCCGAATATGTATTGAAACTGGTTAAAATCACGGTCAAAAGCTTTTTTCCACAAACAAACGGAAGCACAAAACAATGTACTCGTTTCCGGAGAAATAAAAATAACGCTGTCAAAAATGAATAAATTTCACCACAACTCAATAGTGGTCACAAAGCAAAGAGCCCGCTTGATTCAGATGGTTTGAGATATTCTGTCGACAAGACATGTAACAAACGGACTGGCAGGTTGACAGAACAAGACCAGTACGGCCCTATCATTTCTTTTCAAATCATGGACATAATGAAGAAAATTGTATACATGGTTACTTTTATGAACTAAGTGAGTTTACAAGGGATAAGTCTTACCAGAGAGTTGATTGTAAGTAAATTGAGTTGGATATTGCACGTGACCGTCTGTTGTGGTCGCTGTAGAACCTGATAGTTTGCATCTTCGTACAGGCTACCCCTCAGCTGGGTTTCCAGGTCTGTGGAATAAGACGGTGGGTTCCCCATGCCACTAACTTGAAGCACACCTGAAAGCAGATAAGGGGAATGAATACGCTCTCAAGTTCAAAATAGTTAACCCTTTAGATGCCGAGATAACTACACCTGAAAATGTCGTCTGCTTATGTCGTCTACTGAATCTTTTTGCGAAGTTTTTCAAAATATTTCTGCATACAGGCAAACAGTGTGGACCCTGATCAGACTGCTCCTACAGGAGAGGTCTGATCTGGGTCTACACTGTGTGCAAAAATGGCTTTTTAAAGTAACCGGCAGACGACAAAGCTGACGACAGTTGTCGTGATTGGCGTCTCATGGGTTAACATATGATATGACGTCACGTCTTTAACTGTTACGTCATTTGCGAACAACAAAGGTGCAGATCAGCCTGCGCATCCGCGCAGAAAAATCAGCACCTTAGTGTTCGCTGCTTCAAAAAACTTTTACTGACCGTTCCAATGAGGTTCTTCTGTTGTCGTTTATTATTGGCATAGTTCGTCATGTCAATGGCGTCATCAGGTAGCGCTCTGCACTGACCGGTCGTATACATACGGGGATTCTGGGTATCTACCATTTAATGTGTTTTCCAAGAGAAATGCCAGTTTTCCAATGTATGATCGTGTGATAAATCAAGGCAAACTCTAACTCTTTCGGATTAAAATGGTACGACCTACATCGCTGGTGAAATTTCAGACAAAACCAGATTTGTTTTCTTGCAAATTGGATAAAATTGCATGCGTTGGCAGCTTGTTATTGGTTTGGTCGCCATGAGGCGAGCAAACCGGGTCTAATGACCAGATTTTAATTGTTCCATGGAGGGGCACGTGACCTGATAGACCAATCAGATTATTCCGATAAACTGCGGTTCATGCAATTACCGAAAAGAGTCTACCTAAATATCGAAAAGGTGGTTCCTGTAATTACCGAAAATGAAGTTTAATGATAAGTTTACATCATAAACATGGGAACAAATTTAGCGATTTCTAATTATAACCTATTTTGGTTCTTCTGTAGTAATTCAATATTATTTTATGTGCAGTTCTGTGAAATATAATTATTACTCTATATAAGCATTATCGACCAGTCAAATCATCGCCCCATTTCCCCTCAAGATACCCCAGATCACACAAATACACACAAAGACAGTTTAATATCTTTTCTTTGTTCGTAATTCAAACCGTTAACGTTGAAAGGTTTCCATGTAGAAATCAAAGCACTGACAGCGCTAGTTGGTCGATTGAGAGTAGATGGGATAATAGTCCTGGACTGAGACATAGACTATTTCATACAAAATTTTAAGCAAACAGTGTATACTCTGATCGGACGCCGCGTTCTGGGGCATCTGATCTGGGTCTACATTGTTTGCCAAATCAAACCAGGTAATAATAGAACTGATGGAAATGAAAAGGAATCAATACAATTAGCTCTCATCCAAGACACCAAAGGGAAAGAAATACCAACACAAAACAACATATTAATTAAAACGTCACAAGCGGATAGCCAAAAGGACAATTCCTAAAAGTACATCCTTGGAACGGTCAGTAACGTTTTAGCTCACCAGAGCCGAAAGCTCAGGGGGAGCTTAAAGGATAGGCAGTTGTCATTCGCCGTCCGTCATATGTCGTATGTCGTATGCCAGCTGCTTCAACATTTTCAAACGACATCTCCTCTGAAGTCATAGGCCATTTGAGTCCAAATTTTATCTATAGCATCCTTGGGCTGGGGGATTGAAAGTTTGTGTGTGTGTGTGTGTGTGTGTGTGTTTTCTTTATTTTGAAAATCATCTCTTTAGTTTGGTTGTTATGGCAACTTAAATTTTCCGTAGACTTATGATTGGGGGAAAATGAAAAATGTCATTTATTGCCAAGCCTTTGCAGATATTTGGACAAAACTTTGATAGAAATATAGAAATGTTCCTTAGGCAATCTATCATCTGCCATATGGTTTTAGGCCTACTGCTCAACCTTATTGGTTGCCAGGGAAACCAAAATGCCAAAAAAAAATGAAAATATTCACAATATTTGCCTCAAGAGTTTTTTTTTTTTTTTTTTGGAAATTCGGCGATATAGTTCGGTTGCTTTGGCAACTTAGCGTTTTCAATTTACTTATAATGGGAAAAATAAAAAATGGCATTAAATGCCCAGCCTTTGCAGATATTTTGATAAAACTTTCTTAGTTATGTTTTTATGCAATCTCCTATCTGCAATGTGATTTTAGGCATACTGCTCATTTTTATTGGCTGCCATGGAAACAAAAATGCAAAAAAAAATAAAAATAAAATAAAAATAAAAAAAATAAATTAAAAAAAAAATACTTAAAAAATCATCTCCTTAGAGACTATATGCTCTATGAGGGTGATAAAAATTCACCGTATTTGCCTGAACAGGTTTAATGATTTGTTTTTTTTAATGAAATGCGGTTCTTTAGTTTTATTGCTATGGCATCTTAGAGTTTATCATATGACGTCGTTGATAAGCAGTGGATAACGTCGTGTAATAAAAATCGTATGACCACACGTGTAATAACACTTTGGCAGGATTAAGTAACGTCATGACGACGTCCATGTCAATAATCCATTTTTTGTAGAAAAATTGTCAAATTGCAAGGCGATAAAATCCAATTTAAAGAAGTCATATGTTAAAGAGAATCTTACACTCGTGATCATTTCATATGATATTTATGAAATGACCACTCGTATAAGATCCTCTATTTCCGTTGACTTATAATGGGGTAAACATAAAATTCACATTAACTGCCAAGCCTTTGCTGATAATATAACAAAACTTTCATAGAAATGTTCCTTAAGCAATCTTCTATCCACCACATGGTTTTAGGCCTACTGTTCATTGGTTGCCATGGAAACCAAAAAGCAAAATATAGAAATAAGTACTTAAAATCAGAAACCATATGCTCTATGGGACCGATACTTTTTGAAAATATTCACAATATTTGCCTCGACTTCTTTTGTGTTTTTGTCAAATTCGGGTCTTTAGTTTGGTTGCTATGGCACATTAAAGTTTCCATTTACTTATAATGGGGAAAATTGAAAAATTGCATCTACTGCCAAGCCTTCGCAGATATTTTGAAAAAAAAAGAACCCTTCCATGGACATATTCTTATAGCATCAGCTATGTGCCATATTATTTAAGGCCAATGTTTGCCATTGACACCAAAATGCCACCCAAAATAGAAAAAATAAACCACTTAAAATCATCTTCTTAGAATCCATATGCTCTATTATGCTGAGACTTTATGGAAATATTCACCATATTTGCCTTATTAACAGGTTTTATGTCATTTATGAATTTCGGCTTTTTAGTTTGGTTGCCATGAGTTTCCATAAACTTGTAATGGGGGAAATTGAAAATTTACATTTACTGCCAAGTCTCAGCAGATATTTTGGCATATTCTTTGAGCAATCCTCTATTGTCCATACTGCTCATTTTTATCGGTTGCCATTGCAAAAAATCACAGAAATCATATGCTCTATGAGGCTGAGATTTTATGGGAATATTAACCATATCTGCCATTACAGACAGGTTTTGTGTTTTCCATTTTTTAAATGAAATTTGGCTCTTTAGTTTGTTTGCTATGACAAGTTAAGAGTTTCCATAGACTTATAATTGGGAAAATTGAAACATGACATTTATGCCTTTTAAGATATTTTGTCAAACTTTCATAGACCCCTGAAGCCACAGGGCTGACTGGGTCCAAATTTTATCTGTAGCATCCTTGGGTGCAGGGCTTCCATGGTTAATTAAAATACATTGCTGCAAACGGGAAGTGCTCCCCTAATGGCCCATATGCCTCTTGTTTTACAGGGGGCTTGAATCGATTGTACTTTAGTTTGACTCAAGCAGTAGTTAGAGATACCCATGTATGAGATAATGGAAGCGAATTTCGTCATTGACGTTTTCAAGTGTTCATTGGTTTTGTCCAGCTTGCGCACAGAGTACATCAAACAATATAGCATTGTGCAAATGCGATAAATAAAATCAGACATCCCAAGCCACCGAAACAAAAGAAAGACTTTTGAACGGTCGGGTGCATGTAGAGTATAATTGTTGATGCCTTAGCGCTGGCTTTCCACTGGGAACGTTTCTGTTCGGTTTCACTGAATCGTTTTGCTTCGTACATACCAGTTCCCCTTCTTATTTGGCCTTGCACTTTGCTCGGTCATTACGACCCAGCTGGTATGTTGAAGTCCTTGAAAATCGTGTTTTTGTTTACATTGTATATGTGTTTGTTTGTTTGATTTGAGGTTTAATGTCCCCGTCAGCACTGTATAGGTCACTTTGGAGACGTTGCTACCAGTTTTGTGGGACTTTTACCCGACTTTGAGATAAATGGCATCTCAAGCCCTGTCACCCAATGAAACCAATAGGGTTTATAAGCATGAACGGTCCGACTCACACCGCTTTGCATGGGCAGAGTTAATCCTCTAAGGGTTTACCAGTACTCGTTTGCGGTCGGTTTCAGCTCTGTGTGGAAGCATCATGCAGCCCATCTATTTCGTCAATCCCCGATGGGTGGGGGCCGTTTAAAATCGTGTAGACAGTGTCCTTGTATCGCTTCTTCTGTCCACCATTGGATCGTTTTCCAATCTGTAATTCTCCACAGAGGCCTTTCTTCGGCAAATTCGCATAACATAGCCTGCCTACCACACCGCTGTGGTTCGAGCCGCGCTCGGGTCACATGTGAGACGCCAAGTTCTGCAACGGAAGGTCAGGTGTTTTTTCTCCGGGCACTCCGGTTTTCGCCCACCTCTGATTAACGATCGGCTCGATATGAGTGAAATAATTTTGAAAGGGTCGTAAAACCAAAACCAAAAAAAAAAAGGCCTGCCTACCATAATTGTGTCAGTTTTATACTCCGTATCTGCACTCTTCGGCTCTGCCCTTTCTGGATTTTCTGTGTCTGCATCCTGTCTTGTCACTTAATCTTTAGAAAATAGCATAACTAGAAGACGTTCAGTCTTTTGAAATACCGTTGGTAATATGTCTAATTATTTGTTTGTTTGTTTGTTTGATTTGTCTAATTTTGACATGCGTGTAATAGTGTTGGAAGCACAAGGGCTGTGTAGACGTCAAGGTATGTTCCAAACCTGGTTTCGCTTCGATCCCAAATACTTTCACTTAGTCTACCACATGTCGTGCTAGCTTTAACAGTTCTGACTTTGACTTCATCATCAATGTACACAACTCTCCCAATGTACGTGATCTTGTCTACAACTTGCAACCGACCGTTGACCGTTAATTGTGATGGTAGTCTCCTTGTAAGGTTGTCAAGGTGCCGGCTGATATACCAACACATATTTTTATACTGACTGTGAGATCATAGCTGTCTCATCAATAATAACACTAATAATGGTAACTTTATTTCAAGAGGATAACATATTTGGCATGAGTGCCAGTCTAACATATGGCTCTCACTGTAACATCATTTATATGAGCATGTATGCAATGTTGATAACATTTTCCGCACGTAATGATACAAACAGTTTACGCACGGACGACAGGCGACGAACGATGACGCCGGAAATCTGCTGCACAGTTTACATGAACTTGCCAGACAACCAAACTTTGTTACAATTTTCCAAAGTCCCTTACGACTGGGTGTGCCACATGCCGTTGTAATGTCAACAAAAGCCACGTTGAGGTTCACATTCTGAATCTGGTATATTTTTTGAAGCGCCCTTTTTGTGAAGAACATGTTAACTGTTCCTCTTTTCTTCTTGAATCCACATTGGTTTCCAGGTAGAAGCTTCTAGCATTTCGATGTGTTCCTCCAATCAGTTGAATAGGACTCTTGCAACTATCTCCCCGCTAATTGACCATAGTGTACATTCTTTCGTTTAAACTGACAACTGATCTTCTTGAATGCACTAAGCTCATTGATAGATAGCTCTACCCCAGTGGCATCAATGTCGAAATCAAGGACATAAATGAATAGCTCACATGGCTGAAGGTCATGGTGTGTTTTTGTAACCGTAATATGTCCGGCGCCGTCGTTCATTGTCCGTCGTCCCAACGTAAACTGTTCTTCTGAATACTCTAGAGGCCACAGTTTGGTCTGATCATCAACAAACTTGGTCAGAATGATCATCATGACAATATCTTGGTCAAGTTCATCTTGGCCTATTGGCCATTTGTGGGAAAGTAACTGTCTATTTGGCTTTCCGCTATTGATGTTTCCATTAGGGTCGGTTGTTTCATGTTTGTGTTTCTTTCCCTTTAGTGTCACTGGTGGGAGCTGTGGGTTAATTGTATCGATTCCTGATCATTGCCTCCATTTTTATTTTGGTCAGAATGATCAACATGATAATATCTCGGTTCAAGTAATATGGGTAATGTCGGGTCAAAACGTAGGTCAGTAGGTCAAATAATAGAAAAACCTTGTGAACACTCTAGAGGCCACAGTTTTGGTCCAATCATCATCAACCTTGCACAGAATGATCGTCCTGACAACATCTCGATCAAGTTTGGATAAAGGTCATGTCTTGTCAAAAAAGTAGATCGGTAGGTAATTTCATAGACAAAACACAATTTTGGTACAATCATCATAAAACTTGCTCAGAATAATCATCTTGACAATATCTCGGTCAAGTTCGAATATTGGTCACGTCAGGTTAAAAAGTAGGGCAGTAGGTCAAATCATAGAAAAACGTTGTGAACACTCTAAAAGCCACGGTTTTGGTTCAATTATATCATCAAACTAGCCCAGATATATCATCTTAACATATGTCAGTCAAGTTCGAATATAAGTCGTGTCGAGCTAAACAGTATGTCTGTAGGCCATTTTGTCTTAACTTTTGAAGCGTTTATGATCTAGTCTTCACATTTGGCATGTAGGCGCATTGGGACAGGGGCTTTCCACTCATGCAAAAAATGACCTGTGACCAACTTTATCATACGTTTTGAACCATTTGAGATAGGGGCTTCATATTTGGCATGTAGGTCCCTTATGACAAGGGCTTCCTTGACCTGTGACCAACTTTATCATACGTTTTGAACCGTTTGACCTTGACCTGTGACCAACTTTATCATACGTTTTGAACCATTTGAGATAGATGCTCTGTCTCTGGTCGGGCTCATCGGAGTCTAACTGTTGGTTTTCTTTTGCTCCGGCATTTCAGTGGTTTCTTGCTGTCGAGTCCTCACCGTTGTCTCACCTCTGTTGTTCTATGATTTTTGTGTTCACGGAGATGTTGCACTGATGAGTTAGGAGGCCTTCATGCGAACTGAACAAATTATTTGTCTAAATCGCGACAGAAGTAAGGGCGAGGATTGTGGCCACGTAAAATCGATTTAAGCCCCCCAGTGGAAATCTTCCACTGACCGTTCCAAGGCGGCTCTTCTGTGGTGATTTATTTATGTTGTTGTTTGTTACTTACTGTGTGTATCACTTGTGTCTTTTAATTTTGGATGGCCATATGGCCATTTTGTGGGAAAGTAACTGTCCTTATGGCCTTCCTTTGTTTAGGTTTCCATTATGGACTGGTCGCTTAATGTTTGTATTTCTTTCCCTTTGGTGTCTTTTATGGGTGGAGTAAGTTAATTGTATCAATTCCTGATCTTTGTTTTACTTCTACTTTTCATATTTGGCATGTAGGTTCCTTATGACAAGGGCTTCCCACCCATACAAAAATGTTGGCGTGTGGCCTTGACCCTTTACCTACTTTGTCATAACTTTTGAACCATTTAGATACTTGTTAAAAATGACCTGTGCCCTTGACCTGTGACCTACTTTATCATAACTTTTGAACCATTTGTGATATAGCCATCATATTTAACACGTAGGTTTCTTTTGACAAGGGCTTCCCACTCATCAAAATATTTTGACCTGTCACCTTGACCTTGACCTGTTACCTACTGTATCATAAGTTTTGAACCGTTTGAGATCGAGCCTTCATATTTGGCATGTAGATTTCTTGTGACAAAGACTTCCTACTCATATAAACAATTCTGACATGTGCCCTTGACTTTGACTTGTGACCTGCAATATCACAACCTTTGAACCGTTTGAGATATAGCCTTCATATTTGGCATGTAGGTTTCTTGTGACAAGGACTTCCAACTCATACAAGTTTGACTTGTGAACTTCAGTAAGTCAGCTCTGTATTGTCTGATTCATAAGTTTAGCTTCAGACAATTGCCAACCACCCACCCCCTTTCACCACGAAGTATTATAAGTTCGACTGAGCCAGTTCATCTCCGTATGGTGAACTAGGACCTGACCCTCACTGGCCGCACAAGGTGCACAGATAGTGACAAACAAATCAGCTCTGTATTGTCAACGAGAACTTTTAAAAGACTTCATCCTCAAAAAGAAAATAATGTGCCATGCATGGGCGACCCTCTGACAAAGTCGCTCCACTGAACATGGTAGTCACAAGAACTAAAAATATACAACACTTAAAATGACTGCTTCTCCTAAATGTTTGAAATAATTTCATAGAAATGTCACTGTCAACCACAACTGCTCAAACCATTTACTCCACCTTGAGGGTCGGGATCCCGTTAAGTTTACTTAAACCCACCAGTAATTTTACTGACCGTTCCAAGTCGGTGCTTTTGGTGTGGTTCCTTCAAGTTCGTGTTGGTGGTTCTGATTCTTTCCCTAATCAAATATGTTGTTACGTTGATTATTCTGATTCTTCTCCCTGCTTGGTTGTTCATGTTTAGTTACGTTTGTCCTTCCATTTAATATTTGTCATGTTGGTGATTCTGATTCTTTCCCCCATTATGTATATTGCTCTTTTTCAGTTAGGCTTGGATTTCTGAGTCACCACCTGTTTGGGAAAGAGCTGTTGACTCGGGACACCTCTTGTCCGTTTTGTTTACTGTCGTCACTCCATGTTTCGACTTCTTTCCCTAGTGATATTGTGGGAAGAACTTGGATCTGATTGTAACAATTCCTGATCGTTTCTCGTTTTAATTCTTAGATTACCTACAATTTTATTTCTACAATAAGGACCAGGTGAGCGATTCAGGGACATTATATGGCCCTCTTGTCTATCTAAGTTTTGCGCTAGACTTTGTAAGACTCAATACATCCTAAACCATGTCAAAGGTAGATTTATTTTATGCATGGTGTAAGATACTGGTCCTAAGATTAGTCGGTACTACCCAACCCTTCTTGTCCTTAATCCGGACTCAGAGGCGATAAACTTTGCACTTTTATTTTATTTATGAAAGTTCTGGGATCTATCATTAAAAAAATAATAATAATGAAAAACAACATTAAGTGGATTAAGTATGAAATGAAAATATCCGTTTGTTCACATCATAATTTTGACCGATAAGACCAAACCCATTGGATGCTTTTTAAAAGCAGCCAACTTGTTTTTTACGAATCGCGTAGTAATATCTATCCTGTGCAGGATAGCGATGCGTCATACAAGACAGGTCAATGTTCGAAGAATATGACATGCGCTGACAATGCTTTGCATGTATGTATTGCTAATATCTTTTCATTTTGGATATCCGTTTGGTTATTTTGGGGGAGAGTATCTGCCCTTTCGGCTTTCTGCTTGTGACATTTTCATTATGGCAAATGTGTTCTATAAAAGGGTTATCCTTTGGAAGCAAGGGATACATCACAGAACTGAAAATATGAAGTGTACATGTTTTCTGTGTCAGACTAGCTAGTTTCGGCCAATTAGGCCTCATCAGTGACCCTCAAATATTCAAAATCATCACGAAAACATGCCTACTATAAAATACCCCACATGTATATAGTAAAACTGGGGTTTAAAGGGGTAAACCTTATTTTTCTTATTTCTGCTCAAATATATAGGTTGTGGGTACTAGTTAGAACCGCCTCGATGAGGCGGTTCTAACATGTACCCACAATCTATATTTTGAGCAGAAATAAGAAAAATATCACAATTTTTCATCTGAAAATCTTCATTTTTCGGCGATAAAATTTGCAAGGTATTTGAATAGGCGTGTGATCGTAATGTCAACAATGGAATCAATGATCCCAAAGGACAAGAAAATATAAACTACACTATGATGTAGGGCAGGGAGACTTTTTACGGCCGCTGTAACGTAAAAAAAGTGGACCGTGAAAAAATGAGACATTTCCGCCACTGCGCATGCGCAACACATTTGCTCCGCCTACCTTAGATACGTTTTATCGGATTGCTATTTGCTTAATTATCGTGTAGTCTGGCAGTTACCTCCCCTCATTCGCCCTGTTAGCGAGCTTTAAGGTGAGTTCTCCTTGTAACAGCGTTTGCAGATGGAACAGACACCACCACCAAGTCACTTTCAGTTTTAAAGTCTGTAACACATCAGTTTCTTTGGTATTCTTTTGCAACATGTATTAGAAGAAGCATCATGTGTCAGGGACATGATACTTCAGTGAGGCAGCACTATAAAAGTGAGCATTGAGCTCCCTGTCACAACCAGACACCGTCGTGATATGACTGAAAAATTGTTGAAAGCGACGTTAAATCCGAATTTACACACACACACACACACACACACACACACACACGCACGCACGCACGCACGCACGCACGCACACCTTCTGTACAACTGTACAACGACCCATCATTATTCTCACATTACGATGACACACCCGTGCAATTTCTTTTTCCATGCAAATTTGTGATATTTGTCTTATTTTTACTCCTAAAATAGGTTGCGGGTGCTCGTACGAGTACCCATGTCCTATGTCTTAGAACAGAAAAAAAGCAAAATAACTTATACCCCTGTAAACCCCAGTTTTCTCTAAATAAAGTGAGGTTTAGAGGGTTTTAATTTCACGGACTTGTTAACATGAAGAAAGGTGTTAGAGATATTGCGTTGCCAAGATTATATTCTCAGGAAGATAACTAAAATACCATGACACCCGGAGTTATGGTTCTTGCTCATAACACGTCTTTTCCCCTCATGTTTTCTTTGTTTGAATTAGTGTTTTACGTCCCCATCAACCCTATTTTGGTTATTTTGGAGAGGTGGCTTCAGTTTTGTGGGACTTTAACCCAACATTGATATGAAATGACATCTCAAGCCCTGCCGCCTGAACAAGCCAGAAGGGTTTATATATAGGTGATGTTCCGATTTACAACACTTCGCGTAGTCAGGCTTAGATCCTCTTAGCGGTTTACCAGTAGTCCTGTGCGGTCGGTTTCAGCTATGCGTGCAAGCATGATGAACCCAATCTATTTCTCCAAGCCCCGATGGGTGGGGCGTAAATCTTCACCTCGTGTTGGTTGGTTGATTTGAGGTTTAACGTCCCCGTCAACACTGTATAGGTCATTTTGGAGACGTTGCTTCCAATTTTGTTGGACTTTTACCCAACACTGAGATGAAATGACATCTCTAGCCATGTCGCCCAATGAAACCAAAAGGGTTTATTAGCATGGACGGTCCTCCTCGCACCGCGGTTCCTGGACAGTCTTTAATCCTCTAAGCGGTTTACCAGTACTAGTGACTGCCCCCGCCCATAGGGGCTTGAAGAAATATATGGGCTGCATGATGCTTCCACGCAGAGCTTAATCCGTCCCGCACACTAGTACTGGTAAACCGCTTGGAGGATCTAAGCCTGTCCAGGAACCGCGGTGCGAGGCGGACTGTCCATGCTAATAAACCCTATTGGTTTCATTGGGCGACAGGGCTTGAGATGTCATTTCATCTCAATGTCGGGTAAAAATCCCCCAAAATTGGAAGCAACGTCTCCAAAATGACCTTTACAGTGTTGACGGGGACGTTAAACCTCAAATCAAACAAACAAAAACCAGTACTAGTGTGCGGGCCGGATTCCGCTCTGCGTGGAAGCATCGTGACTAAAAGTGAAGCACCCGATCAAACAACATATTTTGCGGCATCGGAACTGTTAGTCTATGGGCTAAATTTGATATGCCAGGCTAATACGGGTTAATCGGCGTCTGACCTGGGTTTGCACTGTTTGCCAGTCCTGAAAGAAACGCTTAGCTTACAACGTTAACGCGGCGTCTGACCTGGGTCTGTGCCATTTGCCTTAGTCCTAAAGTAGAAGCGAAGGGCTAACGCTGGTTAAGCAATGCCTGATCTCGGTCTGCATTGTTTGCCTAAGCCTTGAAATGGTTATACTACTCGCCTCATTGACCAGAGTTAGTTGGTTCCATCTCGGGCTTCTCCAGACTTGCGGATATTAAACCGAGATCCCGTATCATTATGACCTTAGCTGTTGTTAGGACGTAATTCTCAAAGACATACACAACCCACATAAGCTAAGTGTCTCTTAGGACATAGGAAAACAGTGTAGACGTAGCTCAGATGTTCCTCAACCCAATAAAGCGCAACATATCTGTTTAATGACAAATGATTGCAGACCAGATGATGCAGACCAATGATGCCCCGTATTTTGACATTGGCATTGGGAAAGAACTGTGTCTATTATGCAACAAATCACGGTGCGGAAAAGCGGGCCGAGTGAAATCATTAAAAGCTGCAAATTTATGATCCGTAGACGTTAGACGGTGTAACGTCACTGTCTAGCACCGACAAGGTTTCAAAAGGACATAAATGCATGTGTTACAGTCGATTTCTTTTAACAATGGTGAAAATTTTTGAGAATTTGAAGGAAACAACAACATTATCTAAGAGTTTCAGCGTGCTTGAATCGAATAACTCAGCTCTAGCCAGTGATTTGTTGGGTAATAAATCAAAGTTTGTCGGTCAGTTGTGAGTAGACAAATCACACTCGCTACGCGCTCGTGATACGGACCTCTTAATTGTGATTTATTACTCAACAAATCACAGCTAGAGCTTATCTATCACTAGTCGCTTATACAGCCAATGGTTAAATCCGGTGATATATTGCGTGATAAATCACTAGGCGAAAAAGCGTGACGTGAAGAGCCGCCGTTTTATGAAGTTTTGCGACGTTATCGATCCTTTCCTTGACGATAGACCGTGTAACGTCTTTTTCAGTACGTTACACATGCGTAACAGTCAAACATGTCGGCGGGATTTCTTCAAACAGTGGCGGAATGTTGAGAGAATATGAAGGAAACAACAGCATTTTAGTAGACTTTCGGTGTGTTATCAGCTCTATTGTTACGTGCTCGTGATGTGATCTACCATACAACGGACCTCCAAACAGTCAAATCACCGCTAGAGCTGGTTTATTCAATCTTAAACCAAATTAGCACATCACCGCTATTTAAGGCCAAATGGATACAGCGCAGATCCTCGCAGACCCGGCTAAGATGTCGGTTAACCGATTTAACCCAACATCTAAAATAAAGGACACTAGGAAACATTGCAGACCCAGACCAGATGCCCATTAATTCATATCATACCAAACACTCTATGTATGGACACTACGGAAACAGTGCAGACATAGATCAGACGCTCCTTAGCCAATGTTCGCCAAGGGCACAGGGAAAAGGTGCTACACCACAGAGGCTTCTATGCGTATATGGGTTAAACCGATGCACAGTTTACGTATCTCCTATAACAGAGACAGACTTTCGGATGAGTCTTTAAACCGAGGTCCCGTCTCCGTATGACCTTAGTTGTTGGTGGGACGTAAAACTCAAACACTCACCTCGCCTACAACAGAGACAGTAGTCGTATATCAGTATAGGAATATCTGATCGTGATGTGCACTAGCAAGCGTAGATTGCAGTGTGAGGTTACGAGACCTCCATCAAACGCGGGTCGTTTAGGGTAAGAAATCGCGACTTTTGGATGCCAAAATGACAGTTGATAATTGTTTTTACTTTGAATTTCTTTTCCACTATTAAAGGTCAAGAATACGTAAATAAATGGCACAATCATTTAAGTGCGTTGCGAAAGACGTTACGTCGGACACTGCAGCGCCACTTTCAAAATGGCGGCTTCAATCGCCGTCCGTCAATGTAAACTTAAATATAGGTATAACTTTGCTTGTTTGATTTGAGGTTTAACGCCCCCGTCAACACGTAATAGGTCACTTTGAAGACTTCGTTTCCAATTTTGTGGGACTTTTACCCGACATTGAGATGAAATGACTTCTCAAGCCCTGTCGTTCAATGAAAACGACTCGAATCGCTTTGCCTGGGCAGGCTTAGAACCTCTAATCGGTTTACCAGTACTTGTGTAGGGCCTGTTTCAGCTCTGCGTGGAAACATCATGCAGCTCATCTATTTCCTGAAGCCCCGATGGGCGGGGCCCCTGGTCTTGAGATATAATGGTGATGAGAGGAGGATATCTTTGCAGCCTTCTCTAAGTTAACATAAACCCTAAAACTGGTAACCTGGCAAACAGTGCAGGTCCAGATCAGAACGCGGCATCTGATCGGGGCCTACACTGTTTACAAAAAGCTCAGCCATCTTCCAAATAAATGTTGAAGAAAACACAACCTGTCACCCCTAAATTTGGAATGGACTCCTGCTATATATGGAGGAATATTCCATTAGTTACAAAAAGGGTTAAGGTTAAAGGAATACTGTGAGTACTCATTTAGGTGAATCTGGTGATTACACGCAACACACCTTTTTAGACAAAATGAACTATTCTTTATATATGGACAACCTAACGGAAGCTATAGGATTAATTCTCTAGGGTCTAAGAACGAGTTCGAATTATCCGTGGTAAACCCGCCATCCCTCTTCGAGACATTTCAGATTCACTGTATATAGCCTAAAATCAGCCTGTTGCCAAGGTTTCTTCACATATTGTTTGTACGAGCCACATATCTTTTACTGCGCTGTTATGTTCAGTTCGTCTAAGGCCTTATACACTACGTATGAGTAAAACCAGGCGATTTTTTCTGGTTTTAAGACCCATTGGTTTTCGAGCATACCGTTAATTAACGGTGGGCGACAACTGGAGTACCTGAAAAATAAATGACCTTTACTTTGCGTCATACATGCAAGGTGATTTAGAGTCAAAGCTTTTTCCCACTAGATCATGAAGGTCCCCAAAAAGGCAGTATACACTGTTTTATTATTGCCAAAGCGCAATGAGAGTGCAGGATAACCAAATACCTGCTAGTAATTTTGTTCGTTCCTTTGTTTGTTTGATGTTTAACGTCCCCACCAACACTATATAGGTCATATTTGGGACGTTGCAACTTTTACTCGACATAGAGATATAATGTAATCTCAAGCCCTGCCGCCCAATGAGACCAATAGGGTTAATATGCACGGATGGTTCGACTCGCACCACTTGACATGTGCAAGCTCAGACCCTCTAAGCGGCTAACCAGTGGTTTCAGCCTTGCATGGAAACATCATGCAGCCCAATCTATTCTGCCAACCCTGATGGGCGGGGTCCGAGTTTTTGTTCGGCAGTTTGTGTGAAGTTTAACGGCCTTGTCAACACCAATGAGACGACGCCGAGCAGGCCATCTTACTTTGGGCAGACATGCACATCAGTGGTTGACCAGTACAGTGCACATTCATTCGACAGAAACAGAGGGAAAAGCCGCAGAAAAAATCAAAGCAAAACAACACAAAACAAAAAAACAAGAGGCCCATGAGGTCCTGGTCGCTCCTCTGAGCCCTGTGCAAATTGGTAGTACTCAATCACCTGATGCTATAAACCAAGTTTCAAGACAATCAGTCAAGTGATTCCGGAGATGAAGATTTTTTAAGGTTTTCACCATAACAGGGCATGGTGGGCTGGTACCTTTTTCAACCCTTTTCACGCACATCTTTTTTCTTCACTCCCATTCTTTGTATTTCTTTATGTCCACTTATTTCACGGATGTCCACTTTTTTCACGGATTGGTGCTTTATCTATTTTTCTTTCACGTCAGTGTACATTTTTCTTTGGGATTATCCTTTTCACGCACATCTTCTCCTTTCACGGACTGTTTTTTTTTTTTCCAACCCTTTTCACGCACATCCATCTTTTTTCATTTCTTTATTTTGCATTTCTTTATGTCCACTTTTTTCACGGATGTCCACTTTTTTAACGGATTGTTGCCTTAGCTGTTTTTCTTTCACGTCAGTGTACATTTTTCTTCGTGATTATCCTTTTCACGCACATCTTCTGCTTTCACGGAGAGATACCTTTTCAACCCTTTTCACGCACATCTTTTTTCTTCATTCCTTTTCTTTGTATTTCTTTATGTCCACTTTTTTCACGGATGTCCACTTTTTTCACGGATTATTGCCTTATCTATTTTTCTTTCACGTCAGTGTACATTTTTCTTCGTGATTATCCTTATCACGCACATCTTCTTCTTTCACGGACAGGTACCTTTTCAACCCTTTTCACGCACGTCTTCTTTTTTCATTCCTTTTCTTTGTATTTCTTAATGTCCACTTTTTTCACGGCTGTCCACTTTTTTCACGGATTGGTGCCTTATCGATTTTTCTTTCACGTCAGTGTACATTTTTCTTTGGGATTATCCTTTTCACGCACATCTTCTCCTTTCACGGACTGTTTTTTTTTCCACCCTTTTCACGCACATCCAATTTTTTTTCATTTCTTTATTTTGCATTTCTTTATGTCCACTTTTTTCACGGATGTCCACTTTTTTCACGGATTGCTGCCTTATCTGTTTTTCTTTCACGTCAGTGTTCATGTTTCTTCTTGGTTGTCCTTTTCACGCACATCTTCTGCTTTCGCGGACTGGTACCTTTTCAACCCTTTTCACGCACACCCATCTTTTTTCATTCCTTTATTTTGCATTTCTTTATGTCCACTTTTTTCACGCATGTCCACTTTTTCACGGATTGCTGCCTTATCTGTTTTTCTTTCACGTCAGTGTACATTTTTCTTCGTGATTATCCTTTTCACGCACATCTTCTGCTTTCACGGACTGGTACCTTTTCGACCCTTTTCACGCACATCTTCTTTTTTCATTCCTTTTCTTTGTAGAGGCCTCCGTGGTGCAGTGATTAGGCTACTCGCCTTGTAAACCAGGGATCGCAGGATCGATCCCAGGCTTCTCTAGCGTTTCGGATGAGTCTTTAAACCGAGGTCCCGTCTCCGTATGACCTTAGCTGTTGGTGGAACGTAAAACTCAAACTCACTCACTCCTTTTCTTTGTATTTCCTTATGTCCACTTTTTCACGGATGTCCACTTTTTTCACGGATTTTTGCCTTATCTTTTTTTTTCTTTCACGCCAGTGTACATTTTTCTTCGTGATTATCCTTATCACGCGCATCTTCTTCTTTCTCGGGTTGGTACCTTTTCAACCCTTTTCACGCACATCTTCTTTTTTCATTCCTTTATTTTGCATTTCTTTATGTACACTTTTTTCACGGATGTCCACTTTTTTCATGGATGTCCACTTTTTTCACGGATTGTTGCCTTATCTATTTTTCTTTCACGTCAGTGCACATTTTTCGTCTTGATTATCCTTATCACGCACATTTTCTTCTTTCACGGAAAGGTACCTCTTCAACCCTTTTCACGCACATCTTCTTTTTTCATTCCTTTTCTTTGTATTTCTTTATTTCCACTTTTTTCACGGATGTCCACTTTTTTCACGGATTGGTGCCTTATCTATTTTTCTTTCACGTCAGTGTACATTTTTCTTTGGGATTATCCTTTTCACGCACATCTTCTGCTTTCACAGACTGGTACTTTTTCAACCCTTTTCACGCACATCCATCTTTTTTCATTCCTTTATTTTGCATTCTTTTATGTCCACTTTTTTCACGGATGTCCCCTTTTTTCACGGAGTGTTGCCTTATCTGTTTTTCTTTCACGTCAGTGTACATTTTTTTTCGTGATTATCCTTTTCACGCACATCTTCTGCTTTCACGGTCAGGTACCTTTTCATCCCTTTTCACGCACCTTTTCTTTTTTCATTCATTTCCTTTGTATTTCTTTATGTCCACTTTTTTCACGGATGTCCACTTTTTCACGGATTGTTACCTTAGCTATTTTTCTTTCACGTCAGTGTACATTTTTCTTCGTGATTAATAACTGATTATCCTTATCACGCACATCTTCTTCTTTCACGGACAGGTACCTTTTTAACCCTTTCCACGCACATCTTCTTTTTTCATTCCTTTTCATTGTATTTCTTTATGTCCACTTTTTTCACAGTTGTCCACTTTTTTCACGGATTATTGCCTTATTTATTTTTTCTTTCACGTCAGTGTACATTTATCTTCGTGATTATCCTTTTCACGCACATCTTCTTCTTTTGCGGACTGGTGCCTTTTCAACCCTTTTCACGCACATCTTCTTTTTTCATTCCTTTTCTTTGTAATTCTTTAAGTCCACTTTTTTCACGCATGTCCACTTTTTTCACGGATTGTTGCCTTTTCTGCTTTTCTTTCACGTCAGTGTACATTTTTCTTCGAGATTATCCTTTTCACGCGCCTCTCCTTCTTTCTCGGACTGGTACCTTTTCACGCACATCTTCTTTTTTCATTCCTATATTTTGCATTTCTTTATGTCCACTTTTTTCACGCATGTCCACTTTTTTCACGGATTGTTGCCTTATCTGTTTTTCTTTCACGTCAGTCTACAATTTTCTTCGTGATTATCCTTATCAGGCGCACCTTCTTCTTTCTCGGACTGGTACCTTTTCAACCCTTTTCACGCACATCTTCTTTTTTCATTCCTTTACTTTGCATTTCTTTATGTCCACTTTTTTCACGGATGTCCACTTTTTTCACGGTTTGATGCCTTATCTACTTTTTACACGTCTATCTCCTTTTCCACGCAGGCTGCAAATTTAGGGTTTCTCATGTGTACTGATCAATAGCTCGTCTACATAACTCAGAGTGAGGATGTTTCGTTATACTTCAGCATATGCAGGATCTTCTCGTTGTTAATGTTACTTTTAAAATGCATCGATACTTTTTTTTTTTTTTTTTTTTGGCACCTGTACCCAATTTTCGAGGTAACAAAATCGTAATTCCTCTCCCAGATGGATTAGAGAAATACTCAGAGAAGTGTAATACTAAACTAAACAGAGGGAGAGGTAGAGGTTAAATAAAAAAAAAAAAAAAAAAAAAAAAAACATTTTTTTTCTTTGTCTGTAGTGGAGTTTAACGGCCCGGTCAACACCATTCAGGTCATTTTGAGTCGGTCAGTTTACCTATCCACACTTTTTCTTGACATGCTTATACGTTAGCAGTTAACCAGCACACTGCACATTTTACGCCAGAAATTGACAACTGCTGTTCAAGAGCAAAATGTCAGTAACAGTCACAGAGGTGAAACTTTCATTGCATGGTATATCATATACTTCCCAGCTATTACGCAATCGCCGGCCAATATGGGGCTGAGAGCGAATCGACGTTGATACGTCGTATCGCTGTCGACCCGACGTTGGTCCGATGTTTTTGGCAGGCTGGGCAATAGTTCATTCAAGGAGGATTGAAAATGTGACTATTGATTTGTTTATCGTGTAAGCCCCGCCTTAAACAATCGGTTAACGCCCACTTAGCAACGAGCATGCGCAGTGGCGGAAATGTCGCATTTTTTCACGGTCCACTTTTTTACGTTACACCGCCACACATTCCAGGACACCAGCTGTAGTGGCGTTAAATATGTTCTATAAAAGGGTTATCCTTCGGAAGCAAGGAATACACCACAGAACTGGAAAATATGAAGTGTACATGTTTTCATTATGGCAAAGTAGAAGTAAAACAAAGATCAGGAATCGATACAATTAACTTACTCCACCCATCAAAGACACCAAAGGGAAAGAAACACAAACATTAAGCGACCAGACCATAATGGAGACCTAAACAAAGGAAGGCCATAAGGACAGTTACTTTCCCACAAAATGGCCATATGGCCATCCAAAATAAAAAGACACGAGTGATACACACAGTAAGTAACGAACAACAACATAAATAAACCGCCACAGAAGAACCGCCTTGGAACGGTCAGTGGAAAGATTTCCACTGGGGGGGGGGGGGGCTTAAATCGATTTTACGTGGCCACAGTCCTCGCCCTTACTTCCGTCGCGATTTAGACAAATAATTTGTTCAGTCCGCATGAAGGCCTCCTAACTCATCAGTGCAACATCTCCGTGAACACAAATAATCAAAGAACCACAGAGGTGAGACAACGGTGAGGACTCGACAGCAAGAAACCACTGAAATGCTGGAGCAAAAGAAAACCAACAGTTATACTAGACTAAAGTTGTTTTATGTTTGTGTCTTTCCCCCTTTATTGTCTTGGGTGGGAGGTGCGTGGAAATTGTATCGATTCCTGATCATTGCCTCAATATTTCTTGTTTCTCTGTCACTTGCTGTTCTGTGGCGTTAAGCATGTCGGCTGGGTGTTTTACCTAGTTTCAAACCCTGACACCGTTTCTCTCAGGATGGAGCTAAAACCAATAGGCTCATTTATCAAAATGAATCTTCTCTTAAAAGTAAAAATTCTGCTCAGTCTCAATCAGTTTTTGTTTGTTTGATTTTAGGTTTAACGTCCCCGTCAACACTGTAAAGGTCATTTTGGAGACGTTGCTTCCAAATTTGTGGGACTTTTACACGACAATGAGATGAAATGACATCTCAAGCCCTGCCGCCTAAGGAAACCAATAGGGTATATATGCATGAACGGGCCGACTCGCACCGCTTTGCCTGTGCAGGCTTAGATCCACTAAGCGGTTTACCAGTACTCGTGTGCGGGTCGGTTTCAGCTCTGCGTAGAAACATCATGCAGCCCATTTATTTCTTCAAGCCCCGATGGGCGGGGCCGTCAGTCTCAATCAGACGATCGCTTTTTGGGACACTCGTTCAAAAAGAAGGTAGTGATATGCCCCAGGCCCGAGGATGGTGCCAGTCCAGGGAGGAATAACACCATCAACAGCGCATCGTCCAATGATGTTAATTCGATTGTGTGAACCTACTGCTGCCCCTGGTCACCGCCCTTGGCTCTGTCATGGTTTAGACAAATAATTTGTTCTGTCCGCATGGAGGATTTCTAACTCCTCTGAAAGTGCAACATCTCCGAGCACATAAAATCAAACGAATGCAGAGACGAAACAATGATGAGGACTCGACAGCATGAAATAACTGAAATGCAGTAGCAAACTACAATTTTTCTCAATAAAAAGTGGGGTTCACAAGAAAATTATGAAACTGGCCGAAGGATCGTTTCACGTTACTTGAAATAAATACTATAATCATCAATGACGATTCGCATAAAAGCTCTTTACTCGGTTCAACGTGAACAAGTCCCTTCTAAACCCCACTCTACACAGAGAAAAGTTCATCACGAAAACACACCTATATAAATTTGACTCCCTTGAACCCCGCCTTTTATACAGAAAACCTGGGGTTTACAGGGGTAAACCTTATTTTTCTCACTTCTGCTCTAAAATATAGATTGTGGGTACTCATAAGAACCGCCTCGATGAGGCGGTTTTAACGAGTACCCACAATGTATATTTTGAGCAGAAAAAAAGAAATCTATCACAATTTTTCATCTTAAAATTTACATTTTTATGATGATAAAAGTTACAATGTATTTGTATAGGCATGTTTTCATAATGTTATTTTTCAAAGAGGCGGCTGTGACGAGCAACTTTATATAGCAGTTAACAAAGTATATTGTTTTTTTTTTTGTTTTGTTTTGTTTTTCTTATTTATCCGCTAGGACATAGGTTGTAGGTGCTCGTTAGAACCGCCTCATCGAGGCGGTTCTAACGAGCACCTAAATCTATGTATGAAAACAGCAATAACTTAAAGATAAAATATCACAAATTATCCTCAGAACATAACCGTTTTTGGGCCATGGAAAAAATCCAATAATTACCTGTGAGCAAGCACACAATCCCATGGAAAATCGAAACCATTATCCTTTATCCTTTTCTTATCCGAAAAATACCAACTAATATATTCGCTATCAGAATACAGTTTTTTACGTATCAGCTTTTGTTCGCTTTCAATATTTAAAGCTATAGAACCACGCGCTGCAAACATAAATAAAGCATTGAATGAAATATCCGCAAATTAACACGTGTGGCCATACGCTTTAATTTGAGTCTAATGGGTTGTTTAGAATTCATCTAAGCTTTACGCGTAGAGCATAGGCTCTGGTCAGACTGCGTAACTGCGCAGGCCCATCTTAGGCTTGGCCTTGACCCCAAAGCCACCTTGGGTTCATTGAAAATGTCCGGAAAGAACAATGTGACGTTGGTAATCAATGAGCCCTAGAGTATTCGAACTTAATACGATTAAACAAAACCGCACAAAAGGCGTGTTTTACATCCTTGGCTGAGATTAGCGTGTGCAGTATTTGCAGAACTGTCTGAGCAAACTACAAATTTGCGCAGTCCTGCACGATCGACGTGCAGTCACCCACAAAACGACCTATTTTTCGACTGATTTTTTCCATAGCGAGGTGCAACAATACAGACACAAAGCAATATTAAGTGGCAATCTGATCTTGCATACTGTCACGAGCCACATTGTTTGTGTTCAGGGACAATAGAGCATGACATGATCTGATCATAAACGAGTCTATGACACAGTTCTGTCATATACCAATAATAAGAAGACCCATTTCATTTAGCACCTGCCTAACGTCATTCAAATAAAGCCGGCGCACGGCCAAACTTAAAAAAAAAGATATTTCTGATCAGCAAAAACTCGCATTAGCCGGCACTCGTACCCCGCAGCTTCGAATGTGTAGTCATGCATCCCTCTTCGCTTAACGAATACACGCCCATACAAATACATTGTAAATTTTACCGCCGAAAAACGAAAGTTTGAAGATGAAAACGTGACACTTTTTTCTTATTTCTGCTCAATACTTGGATTGTTGGTACACGTTAGAACCGGCTCGGTGAAGCGGTTTCGCCTCACCGAGGCGGTTCTAACGAGTAC
This sequence comes from Lucinisca nassula, assembly GCA_963580285.1. Classification (NCBI taxonomy): domain Eukaryota; kingdom Metazoa; phylum Mollusca; class Bivalvia; order Lucinida; family Lucinidae; genus Lucinisca; species Lucinisca nassula. Next base: position 53,755,099 of record OY757026.1, on the reverse strand, counting down.
TCACAATCAATGATTTTAGCAGAAATAAGAAAATTATTGAATACCCCGAAAGTCCTATTTTGCTATATAAATGTGGGGTTTAAAGGGGTCAAAATTATATAGGCGTGTTTCCGTGATGGATTAGCCGGTACTCGCACCATCTATGGAAGTTGTTGGCATGGGCCCTCTTCGGATGGCCCGGAGCCTATGACAGGTTCATGAGACTAGTTGATCCGAGTCTTCGATTTTCGCACAAGGTTCTAACGAGCGCACACAACATATGTTTTGAGCATTTATAGGAAAAATATCAAGGATTTTCATCAAATAAGTAGCCATTTTGGAGATGTGAAAAATGCACTATATCGCACGGGTGAGTTATCGTAATGTAAATAAGAAGATCCGAATCGGAGGACAAATAAGAGTAATAAGTTTGTGTTTTTTTTTTTCTGATCTCTTATTACAGGTAGAATCATCTGTTATGGGTGCTCGTTAAAATCGCCTCGATGAGGTGATTCTAACGAACACACACAAAATATGGCTTTATACGAAATAAGAGAAAATTATGCAAACAAAATATCCACATTTCCCGTCCTAATCTGGATAAAAGCTCGTAATTGAAATTGATGAAACTGATGTGTTCATCACAAAGGCAAACATTGTTTAAAGTGTGTAAATTTCAGAATTATAAAAACAAATTAATTGCAGCCCAGCGCTACTGAATGCCTTTAAGGAGGTGGGCATAGTTTCAAGGGAGTTGACTTTCTTTTTAATATGGCTTCATATCAAATAAGAGAAAAATATGCCAAAATTGTCCACATTACCCGTCGTAATCTGGAGCCACAGCTTATGATAAAAGCCCTTAATTGAAATTGATGAAACTGATGTGTTCATCACAAAGCCAAACATTGTAAAACGTGTGTAAATTTCAGAATTATAAAAACAAATTAATTGCAGCCAAGCGCTTAGGAGGTGGACTCAGTTTCAATGGAGTTTACTTTAAAAATTTTCCGCTTATCCCGACTCCCCCCCCCCCTCCCCCCCCCCCCCCCCCGAATTAATAGATGTATCATATTCTGTTTCCAGCAACTTAAGTGTCCCCAGTTTCAATGGTCACTCGTGTATGGCGCACCGTTTGTGTTTAAACCTGTTACATACAGATATTTTGTATTTTCATCTGTAATTGAGTGTGCAACGATGGCAATAGACAATATCCAGCAGCCACTCAATTCCAAATCAACTCCGAATGAATGCTCCGAATGAATGCTGAATGCTGGTGTTTACATGGCGGGCTATTTTGTTATTTGAATAGAGCCCGCCATATAAACACCAGTGCTTAATGTAATAATTGGCGAGTTCCATAAGTGCAGTAAATAGAGATAACTATATTTCTACGTTAAATACAGATACCTGTAATTAAAATCAATTCATTTGTAATTGAAATTCAGATATTTGTATTTAATCCTGTAGTTCAGATTTCTGCAATTCAAATAATATCATTATACCTATATTTTTTTTCTTTTGAACTTTTAGTTACCTTTATATTTTCTGTGCCATTTCTACTCTAGTTATGCGTATCTATCTATTGCCTTATTAAAGCAATGGCCGCCCCGCCCATCGGGACTTGGAGAAATAGAATGGGCTGCACGATGCTTCCACGCAAAGCTGATACCGACCGCACATGAGTACTGGTAAGCCGCTTAGAACATCTAAGCCTGCCCAGGAAAATTGCTGTGAGTCGGCCCGTCCATGCTTATAACCCTAGTGGTTTCATTGGGCGGCAGGGATTAAGATGTCATTTCATCTCAATGTCGGGTAAAAGTCCAACAAAATTGGAAGCAACGTCTCCAAAATGACCTAAATAGTGTTGACAGGGACGTTAAACCTCAGATCAAACAAAACAAACAAACATTAAAGCAACGGATTTTTAGTTTCAGTACTCTTTATGCCCATATTTACGGAACCCGGGAAGGGACATGGTTTTTTATTTTTATTATGTTGTGCGAACAAGATAATATCTTGAGCGGACAAGATATTATCTTGTTCGGACAACATATTATCTTGTGCGGACAAGATATTATCTTGTGCGGACAAGATATTATCTTGTGCGGACAAGATATGATCTTGTTCGCACAACATAATATCTTGTGCGCACAAGATATTATCTTGTTCGCACAACATATTGTCTTTTTTGCACAACATAGATCTTGGGAAGTTGTGCGGACAAGATATTATCTTGTGCGCACAAGATAATATCTTGTGCACACAAGATAATATCTTGTGCGCACAAGATCTATGTTGTGCAGACAAGATATTATCTTGTGCGGACAAGATAATATCTTGTTCGCACAACTTAATATTTTGTGCAGACAAGATAATATCTTGTCTGCACAAGATAATATGTTGTCCGTACAAGATAATATCTTGTCTGCACAAGATATTATCTTGTGCGGACAAGATATTATCTTGTCCGCACAAGATAATATGTTGTCCGCACAAGATAATATCTTGTCCGCACAAGAAATTATCTTGTGCGCACAACTTATAAAATAAAAAAATCATGTCCCTTCCCGAGTTCCGTACATATTACCAAAGCATTTTTCAGCAAGGGAGTATTGACGAGTTGTTGAAAATATGTCGAAAATAACCAGGCTCATAAATAGAGATATCTGCATTTCAATTACAGATATCTCTTATTACACTTAAATGCAGATATTTGTAATTCAAATGTAGCTATCTATGATTGAAATTCAGATATCTTTATTTAATAACCAAATAGAGACATCTACATTAAAATACATATGTCTGCATTTTAAATAGAGATAACTGTATTCAAATACAGATGTCTGTATTTAAATAGAGATATCTGCATTTTAAATGCTGATACCTGTATTAAAATGGTATTAACCTAAATGGGACGCCATACCCGTGCTGGATGTTAGTGTTATTTACATGTAAACAGGATGTTAGTATTATTTACATCTAAAACTTACTAAGAAGAATAGAACTCCTTAATACAGTGATAGATAAAAAGTCTCCAATTACATACATTTCCAAATGAAATCATTATGCCAAATAGATTATTGACCAAGCCCCACTGGCTGAGTTCAGCAATAAATCGGCTATGCCGAAATAAAATATGGCGTTTGGCATATGTCTAAGGTGAAGAATCAAAACAGTCTGGTTAGCGGCTATGTCGGAATATACCGTTGGCTGGCCATCTGAAGACGCATCGAGTCAACGGGAATCAGTTTAGCGCACAGTAAAGACTCAGATCAGCCTTCGCGAACGCGCAGGCTGATCTGAGTCTTAGCTGTGCGCGCGCGAATGCCCGATGAAATAGTTTTACTTGGTGCGTCCCCAATATCGTTATCCCAAGACATCACTAATTTTGCAAATCATTAAAAATTTAAATAACAACAAAGGTATCTTTCAAAACAGCGACAGACAGTTCATCAAATAAATCACTGACGTCAACGTATGACTGATTGTATAGGAGTGGCATGGTTTGATTACTTATGAGGGGACTGCAATAGTGTGACTGACTTCAAGAGGAGTAGCATAGTATAAAATGGTGTTGTGTTCATACAAATACAATACAAACCAGAGGACCATTGGTCCTGAAGACGCTCACCTGACAGCCTTAGGTCTAAAGGGCTAAGGGCTTTGCACCCAAGGTCCCTCTAGACCTCTTATGATCTAAGATCCATGTCACCAAACGTGTTTTAATGTTCTGTTTTTGTCCTCTGATAATGATATTTCGGAGATTCGTTATTGTAAACAAAGACAAGGATTGATGATTTCTTTAGCAAAAGTTGCTTATAAATTTCTTGAAACATGTGCCACAAAAATTTTGAAAATCGGTTCACTATTTAAAAAATTATGACCAAAATAAGATTTGAATAGAGATTTTACATTGAAAGGGGAGATAATCCATGATCATAAAGTTTTGATTCTGGAATCTTTTTGGCCTCGATTTAAATGTTTTGAACTTCATGATGTGTTTTGCATCATTAATGATTATTTCAGTTATTTAGTAACAGTGTATGAAGAAATTGAAAATTTGCGGGGAAATATTTACCTCCCTTGCTAGCAATTTAACAAAGGAAATTTCCCTATTCAAATGTGTTTTTGGTTATAAAATCCTTATTTGCCAACAGATTTTCTAAATTATTGCAACGCTAGTTGTTTTAAACCTTGTTCTTTATCCTGATGTAATTTTTATTGAGTTTTTTCTGAAAACCCATTATCAAAAGAGAAAATGTCCACATTAGTATATAGAGAAAGAATATATATGGTTAATGGGTGGGGAAATATTACGCATTTTATTAAATGATGTGGGTAGGGCGTGCCCCCAGGGGCCCAAATTAAGGTCCATGTCACTAAATGCATCTGGCTGTATGACCAAGTGGTCCTTATTCACATTCCTGACTCTTGAAGATCAGTTGGAAAACTTTTGAGTTTGAATTTTCAGTTATATTTAGCCAAGATAAAGCCTTAGATGAGCTAAAAGGTCAGGAACAAGAAAATATATGGTTAATGGGTGGAGAGCTTAACCATTTCTAAAGGGGGTGTCGGCCCCCAATTTAACCTATGGTGTTCAAAGATCCATGTAACTAAATGCCCCTTATCACAAGAAACAAGAAAATATATGATTTATGGGAGGGGATCTGAACAGTTTCTGAGATTTGATGCATTTTATGTAATGCAGGGGTGGGGCATGCCCCCAGGGTCTCAAGATGCATGTCACTTATAGCCCCTTAGAATATATATTGTTTATGGGTGGGGATCTGGACAGTTTCCAAGATATTGGGCACTTTTTGAAATGAAGGGGGTGGGGCATGTCCCCGGGGGACCCCCTAGACTCCCAAGGTCCATGTCATTTAACATGCTTAATCACAAGGAACAAGAATATACATATGGTTTAAGGGTGGTATTCTCAACCATTTGCAAGATATCAGCCATTTAGACTTTTTCCCATACAAATGCCAATGTGACCAAATTTGACCTTGGCATAAAATAGGTCAAGGTCATCCCAGGGCAATTATTTGAACAAACTATGATGGGCCCTGAGTCCCGAGGCTACATACCAAGTTTTGTGGAAATCGGCCCAGCGGTTCCGGAGAAGAAGATTTTTGAAGTTTTTTTTAAGGGACCTGGTGGACCCCATGTCAATAAATGCGCCCTATCTTAAGGAACAAGAATATATATGATTCAGTGGTGGAATATTGAACGGTTTGTTAGATATAATGCATTTTCACTTTTTCCCATACAAATGCATATGTGACTAAATTTTACCCTGGCATAAAATAGGTTAAGGTCATCCTAGGGTCACCATTTTAAGAATTTATGATGGGCCCGCGTCCCAGATGCTACATACCAAGTTTCATGAAAATCCGTCCAGTAGTTTCAGAGAAGAAGATTTTTGAAGGGTTTTAACCATATATGGGCATGGCGGCCATCTTGGTTATGTGACCCAATATCATCAACTTAATTTACATGTCCTTCTCCCATAAAGCTTGCATATGAAATTTGGTCAAAATTGACCAAGTAGTTTCCCTGAAAAATAAGTTTAAAGTTTGACATATTAAAAAACTTGACCCAAGGTCACGGAATGACCTTGACCTATAAATCTCATATATACTTATTAACTCATTTAGCTGATGTCATATACCAACTTTCAGGCCAAAGGCTGCAACAGCTTTCGAAAAATCCACCATTTTCACTTTTTGCCATTCAAAAGCCTATATCACCAAATTTTACCTTGGCATAAAATAGGTCAAGGTCATCCAAGGGCCATTATTTGAAGAAACTATGATAGGCCCGAGTACCCAAGGCCACATACCAAGTTTGGTGAAAATCGGACCAGCGGTTCCGGAGGAGAAGATTTTTGAAGGGTTTTTACCATATATGGGCATGGCGGCCATCTTGGTCATGTGACCTGGACCCCGCGAACAAACTTTCGTTCCTCCATCCCACTGAGGCCCCACATGAAATTTGGCTTCAGTCCGCACAGCGGTTCCAGAGGAGAAGATGTTTGAAAATGTTGACATACATACATACATACAGACAGCATGACCACCCTATAAGCTCACCAATGAGCCTACGGCTCAGGTGAGCTAATAATTTATTCAGCGTAAACCATAATACAATGTTTTTGGCCACACTAATATAACATAAATACAGAGAAAACAATGTAAAACATAGAGTGAATGGGAGTGTGTTTCAGTTTTACGTCCCACCAACAGCTAAGGTCATATGGAGACGGGGCCTGGGTTTAAAGACTCAAGAAGCCCGGGATCGATCCTGCAATCACTTCACCACAGAGGCTTCTAAATGTAAAACAATATGTTTTAGGAATATATATGAGCTATTTTTATGCTACGGTTAGGAACCGTTTAGGTGTTCCTATGTAAAGGCTTATTGGCTTACAGTTGGGCAAGGCCGGCTGTCCTTGCAGCAGGTAATGGTAGAGGGGTGTTCTAGCTCACCTGTGATCATGGTGAGCTATTGTGATCGGTCAATGTCCGTCGTGCGGCGTGTGTCGTGCGGCTTTAAATGCTAACTCCTCCTAAATCCTTGGGCAAATTTCAATCAAACTTTACGGGAATGTTGCTTAGGTAACCCTCTTCCAAAATCGCTAAAATTGTTCCGCTTTAATGAACAATCTGGCCGCCAGAGCTAAAAATAGAAAAAATGACAACTTCGCCTATACCTTTGGGCCAATTTGATTCAAACTTCACAGGAATGTTGCCTAGGTGGCTCCCTATCAAAATAGCTAAATCGTTCCGCTTCAATAAGCAAGATTGCCGCCATAGCTAAAAATAGAATAATCTTTAAACAACAACTCCTGTACCCTTGGGTCAAATTGATTACAACTTCATACAAATCTTGCTTAGGTGGCCCTCTGCTAAAACACCTAAAACGGTTCTGCTCGCATGAGCTAAACGGCCACCAGAGCTAAAAATAGAAAAATGTCGTAAATTTGTTTCAAACGCGAACTCCTCTACTGTCTCTTCTATCTACCGTTTCTTCCTTTCTCTAGGAGACAACACAAAATGACCCACAAATGTTGACGTGTCGTTAAACCCAAAACAAACAATTAATCAATAGGGAATGTTTAGAATACAGAGAATTATTGTGTTTGTATTCACTGCACGTTTAGCCTAAATGTTTGGTCGATTCAGAATAGTTAGATTATATGGAAAAAATGCTACCATTTATGGTTATGTTTTCTATAATAGGCGTGCTGAATTGATTATGTTTTTTTTTTTTTTTTTGTTTGTTTGTTTGTTTTTTTTTTTTTTTTTTTTTTGTTTTTTGTTGTTTTTTTTCAATTGACGTTTTACGTCTCCGTCAACATTATTTAGGTCATTTTGGAGACTGTGCTTCCAATTTTATGGGATTTTTCCCGACATTGAGATGGGATGATATCTCAAGCTTCACCGTCCAAAGCAAAACAATAGGATTTATATGCAGGGACGGTCCGACTCGCACTGTACTGCACTGACTTTTCCGCATTTTTTCATTTCTATTACCTTGAGTCTTTTAAGTTGAGGGGTTGTCATGTCGTTTTGCAAACGTTTCGAAATTTGAGCCAGCGCATGACAAATCCTATAATAAGACGTGCGCCCAGCGAAGACTCAGATCAGCCTGCGCCCTAAGGATAGCTAAGGGCCCAATGCTCCTTCATGCATCAAGAGAAGTCTCTGGTCAGACTACATTGATGCGCAAGCTGATCTGATTCTTCGCTGAGCGCACATGTAGATTGTAAGAATTCTATGCCCCGGCTCATTTGAAATATTTCCCGCCATTTTTACAAGGGAGACAACATTCGAGGCAAAAAGTTGTGTAAGAGTTACCTCCCCTAAAGTATGTATAGACTCGAGTGTATTTTCATAATAGTTTTTAAATATTGCTATATTGCTATCTTATTGAGACGGAAGATCGCGACGTCATTCATTGTTACATTCATTTTAGATGGAGTAATGAGGCCTTTTTCTTGTAACACATATGTTTTGAAAACGGGTAAATCCATTTGATACAGCATAGGGGCTTGAATCATGAAAAAAATTATTTTTTTTTTTTTTTGGTACTATAATAGAGACAAGGGGGGAAACTTCGGCTCAAGTTTTTGGGGGGTTACCTCATTTTACCCAGTGTATCTTTTTCGCAAATGCAGTTTTTTACCTGCTTATTATAAATTAGACAAGTTAAATAAGTCCACTTTGCAAAAATAATCTGCCTCTGTCTGCCACTTGCAGGAAACATGTTTTTCTCGCATGGATTAACTCAGCAAAGCAAAATTCGGCATAAACGTGTGACAAAAATTTTCAGGTTTTCAGCAATCACAACCGAACTAGTGATACGGGGGGGGGGGGGGGGGGGGGGACTTTTTTCACTTTCACCCGTTGTCTTTCATTTAATTTTAGCTCGCTTTGCCAATTTGAATCCAAAAAGATGTACTCGCAGCTCTAAATATAGATTTTGCAACTTTTGCTTCACTTTCCGCAGTGTTCTGTCAATGATCGGTACAGGAACCCGGGCGCTTGCCATAATCGTGTTTAAAAAGAGGGACGTGCAGGACAGATATAATCCGGAACTTCGGAAACTACGTCCGGCAGTGGAGTTGTTACTGTTAAAATGTGTGTGAGAGCCTTGATTTCTCCTTTGATTTATTTTTTCAATGTAACATATTCTTCTAGGACTACGTATACAGGTATTACGCAGATAAGATAACTGGATGGTGTTTCTACGTATAATGGGCTGTGCTCTGGGAATATTGTATTGTATCGCTTTGCGGTCAACTTCCAATCGGCCGCTGTAACTTTTTTGACACATGCGCAGAAAAGGAAATAAAATGTTTACAAAAAAGCAGAAGACGGCCTTTGATCTGATAAAAAGGCCCAACTGCCTTGTTTATGTCCAGGCCGGGACAGGCACAACCCAAGTTATCGAGGAGATTGCTAGAGAGCTCCGTATTGAAGGGAAATGTTTGTCAGTTTCTTGCACAACGGGTATCGTATAAAATCTATGTGTTTTTGGCAGAGTGCTAAAGAACGTGTGTACATGACGTTTGTTTGTTTGTTTGATTTGAGGTTTAACGTCCCCGTCAACACTGTAAAGGTCATTTTGTAGACGTTGCTTCCAATTTTGTGGGACTTTTACCCGACATTGAGATGAAATCACATCGCAAGCCCTGTCGCCCAATGAAACCAATTGGGTTTATTAGCATGGACGGTCCGCCTCGCACTGCGGTTCCTGGACAGGCTTAGATCCTCTAAGCGGTTTACCAGTACCAGTGGGGGCCAGATTCAGCTCTGCGTGGAAGCATCATGCAGCCCATATATTTCTTCAAGCCCCTATGGGCGGGGGCCGCTGTGTACATAACGTCGTCACCTTATGTTTAAACGCTCGTTCCCGGTACACGGCGACGGTTAGCTAACTAAAATTCTGAACCGTTTGGCTTAACACTGCTGCATTTTTATTTATTTATTTTTTATGCTTTTAAAAGAGATACGGCTATAGAAATAACTTGAAACTGTTTTACAAATTTGAATTCATAGTGGTCGGAATTACTGACGACTTTAAGCGTTTGTTCTAATATTGTTACCTAAATAACAATGGCTGTTTTGGTGCCAATAGGCCTGTTGGAATTTTCCTTCTTTTTTTTTTTGCGTTGTGATAAGTGGAATCGAAGGAAAAAGCGTCTCTCTCTCTCTCTCTCTCTCAGATATTTGGATTAAATGTGTGGAGGTCTTAAGATTAAGTAGAGGGGTATGGAAATATTGTGTACTGTTCATTCCAGAGGTAGAAAGAACGGTGTACAGACCTAAACTGCACCAACCTGGCCCAAGGATTATAAAACTTTTTTTCATGCTCAACTGATAGGGTATGAAATTTATCCGGCTCATAAATAAAAAAATGTAATGTGAAACACATAGAAAACAGTATAGTTCATACTTACGTGAACGCATCGAGTCACATGATTTTCAGTGACATCAAGTGACGTCATGCTAAATCACGGTTCTCTACGGGCGTTGGTGAGGTCAACGCTGTCCCTCTCTTTGTAGTAAAATGGCGTGTAAATGTTTTTCAGTTTAAAACGTTTCCCCTTTAAGCATTATTTTCCCCCAGTGATGAGGGGCAAAAATGCAATTATAAAAAATTAAACTTAATTTTTCTGCTTTTCATGAAAGTATGAACGACAGCGAGTCGCTAACAAAGTTTACTTACTTTGCACACAACCCACTGCGTTCGTGCTATCATGAACTGCAGAAAAATAAATTTCATTTCTTAAGTGTTTGTTTTCTTTGCCTCATACTGCTGCCTCACTCTAGGGTTTATAAGCTATCTCATTATGTCAGTCATTGCAAAACACCCACATTGAGCCGGAGGTGATTTTGTTTTCAAAACCGTCTTCTGTAACATGTTTTGTTATCCATGCAATTAGGGGAGCAGCTTCTCAGTTTCCCCTTAAATGTACATTTTTAAGTCAGAATAACATGTCCTTATCAACTTTTAATGAAATGGACATTCAATTTGTCATCAAACTGTTGTCAAGTGTCAAAGAAAGCAGGTCATGAAATGTACATGCAATGGTTTTTATTTCATGCGTAGCACTTTACATGTAAACGGATGCTTTAGACACAAACTTTAGCGGCTCGGAGGTATGAGTATTAAAATACTGACATTTTGTTGTGTTACATTGGTGTGAATGTGCTTTATCGCTTATTAATTTCTGTATATTTGTGCAGTTCACAACGCATTCTTTAAAGTTTTCGGACCTGCCCATCGGGGCTTAAAGTAATAGGTGGGCTGCGTGACGCTTCCAAGCAGAGCTGAAACCGACCGCACGCGAGAACTGCTAAACCGCTCAGAGAATCTATGCCTGCCCGGGCAAAGCGGTGCGAGTCAGACCGCTCATGGTTATAAACCCTATTGGTTTCATTGGGCGACAGGGCCTGAGATGTCATTTCATCTCAATGTCGGGTAAAAGTCCCACAAAATGGATTCAACGTCTCCAAAATGACCTGTTGATGGGCACTTTAAACATCTAATCAAACAAATAAATTCCTTAAAGTGTTTGGGTGAGAAAAATAATTAATATTGCCTTCGTGGCTTCGGGCTCGTTTTCAGTGAATTAAAGTCTCATGCTCGACAAAATCCTACATGATACTTAACTAAACTGAAAACTTGCTTGAAAATTCCTTGTTTCGGCCTCAATCCCATCATACATTCTATTATTCAGTTCTTATCTAAGCAGGAAACGGCCCCGCCAATCGGGGCATGAAGAAACCGACCCGCACACGAGTACTGGTAATCCGCTTAGAGCATCTAAGCCTGCCCAGGAAAAGCGGTGCGAGTCGGCCCGTCCATGTTAATTAACCCTATTGGTTCATTGGGCGGCAGGGCTTGAGATGTCATTTCATCTTAAAGTCTGGTAAAAGTCCCACAAAATTGGAAGCAGCGTCTCAAAATTACCTTTGCAGTGTTGACGGGGACGTTAAACCTCAAATCAAATAAACAAATCTAAGCAGGAACATTTATGAACTGTTAGTATTTAAATATAGCGAGCATTACAAATTTAACACTCGACTGAATTGAGCATGAAAAACGTTTTATAACCTTTTAATAGCCTGGTCGAGAAACACTAAGATTGGAATGCCGCTTTACTCAACAGCACCAAAATTAAATGTCCTATATATTGAAAAGTCCCCATTTCTCACTTACTTTCCAATACACTCTAGGCTAATACAAGTACTTTTTCAACAGATCTAAGCACTTCATAATCAAACCTTTCATAAAAGTCATCTATTTTAAGGCATTCAAGAGTTCTGCAACGGAAGGCCTGGTGTTTTTTTTTTTTTTTTTAATACCGGATACTACGGTCTTCGACCACATGTGATTAACAATCGGCTCGATATGAGTGAAGTAAACTCGAAAGGACCGTAAAATGATCCCCGCTCCACCCCCCCCACCCCCCCCACCCCCTCCCCCAAAAAAAATCAAGGATATGCCCTAGCTTATTCTGATCTTTTTTGTTTGCCGTGTTGTGGTGAATTGTGGTGCCTATTCAGATTAATACAAACTTGCTGAGCAGAAGAATTGAGCAGTGTTTTTTTTTTTTTACCCAAGTCCCTACATCAATGGATTTGGCCGAATTCATAAATAGAAGCGTCCACTTCAGAAACTCGGGGATGAGAGAGCATGTGTGTGCTGCACTGTAGGGGTTCTGTCCCCTTAAATCCCTGTTGGAAAAGGACCCAATGGGCCCAACCTAAGTAGTGCTTATTGTCATTTACTGGCCATTAGCGACCCAGGATCAAAATTTCAAAACATAAAAAGGAATATGTTGCAATAGGGAACAAATTGTTTCCATGCTGCATCATTTTGAACATTTACGTATTGGCAGCATTTTTACCAAGCTGGCTGTTTTTTTTTTTTTTTTTTTTTTTATTTATTTATTTCTGTCCACACAAGCATGAGTGAAACTGTTTTCAAAATAACACAAAATGTCCACGATTTCAACAAAAAATACATTTCACTTTTTCTGAGTACGGTAAGGAGATAACTACGGCTAATCCCTGCCTTCCTAAATTTAGCCACCCACCTAGCTCAGTGCCTCAGATGCTAAAGGCCCCAGGTTAGATCCCCAGCAGAGGTGACAAAATTTCGGCGTCAGAACACGTTCCATTGGCATAATAAATTTTGCAGGTGTGAATATCATAAAGTGCATCGTCCTTCGAATCTGGACGTTAACTGGAGACCCTGTGCAGGGAGAACAATCCCCTGTGCAGGTTAAAGAACCCTACCGTAATTACATGGTGACTGTGTACTCTTTCAGCCTTCAAAACTGGAGTATATGCAGTAAACATCGTCTGTACCCCCTCTTGGGGTTTAGTTGAAAATGAAAGAAAAATAGTGTTAATGCTCATTTGTCACTACTTCGAACGGTATAAAAATTAAACAGCACCGGTCGTTCCGGTCGTTAGTTCATCGATAGAGTAGCCCGGAATCAGCAGAAAAACCAAGCTTCGCGACAATTGTTTTCTTGATCTTTTACATAAAGCGATGTAAAAGTAGTAAATTCTAAATTTAGAGCTGCAAATACATCATTTTGGATTCAAATTGGTCAAGAGAGGTTCATTTTAATAAATGACATCAGTTGAAAGCGAAAAAAGTTTCCACCGTAACACTAGTTCGCTTGTGATTGATGAAAACCTGAAAATTTTTGTCACACGTTTATGCCGAATTTTGCTTTGCTGAGTTAATTCATGCGAGAAAAACATGTTTCCTGCAAGTGACAGACAGAGGTGGATTATTGTTGCAAAGTGGACATATTTAACTTGTATATTTCGTAATAAGCAGGTGAAAAACTGCATTTGCGAAAAAGATACACTGGGTAAACTGAGGTAACCCCCCCCCCCCCCAAAAAAATGGAGCCGAAGTTTCCCCCCTTGTCTCTAATATAGTACCAAAAAAAAAAAAAACCTTAGAATCGAAATAGATCAGCTCTAGTGCCGTGATTTATTGAGTAATTAATCACTGTTTTGTCAGTCATGTTTAAGTAGATAAATCCGCACCGCGTTCGTGATCTGATCTACGTTACAACTGACTCCAAACAGCGATTTATCACTCAATAGATCACGAGCGTTATTAAAAGTCGACAAAATGCTCTAGTGTCGTGATTTATTGAGTGAATAAACATTGTTTGTCCGTCAGTTGTAAGTGGACGCGCTCGTGATTTGAACTACTTTACAACTGACTCCAGTGATTTATCACTCAATAGACCACTGCTATAGCTGATTTATTATTTTGCCTGGAAAAGCAAAAAGGGGTCTTAGATCATGTACGCTCTGCAAAGTATCAAATCAATCTGTATGTATGTTTGTTGGGGTTTACGGCCCATTCAACACTACTTAGGTTATATCGAGCCGGGCAGTTTACATTCTTTCGCCAGAAACCTCAACTGCCCTTCTTTAATCAGTTGAAGGGAGAGGATTGTCGTAGAAAAGATTTCATGATCAATCTCCTCGATCGATCCTGATCACATGTTCCTGATCACCAGTCAGACTCGCATCAGACTGTGCTACCGAGGCCGGCAAAAATTAGTCTGTAAACACAGACTTAATCCGTACACAGCCTGTCCTGTCCTATAGGGTGCCGTTTTACTTTCTAATCCATATTTATAGATGTCCATAATTCGATATATGGATAGCCATAATTCGATTAATGTATATCCATATATCAACCGAATAATGGATCACCATAATTCGAATTATAGATATCCATAAATCAAATTATGGATATCCATAATTCGATTTATTGATATCATTAATTCAGATCGATTTATGGATAGCCATAATTCGAATTATGAATATCACGATTTCCAATTATGGATATCAATAAATCAAAATATGGATATCCATCATTCTGCTGATTTATATATATCCATAATTCGAATTTTGGATATCATTAAATCGAATTATGGATATCTATAAATCGGGCCGAGTTAATGGTATCCAATTTTCGAATAATGGATATCCATAATTCACTACAAAAGCCTTTGGTTTCAGTCATTATTTGGTTTAAACTTTATTTCTTTGTATAATACATACATTTTTTACACATATAATGTTGACAAAGAATACAAGTATCATACAAAGGGATTCAGAAAAAAGTCAAATGACTTATTCAAATCTGTATCCCTCGATTACAATATCAATGTACTAAGTATAGTTGTGATTGTCAAGTTTGTTCGAATTTGCAAGTTATTGTGAAGATATCCTAGGTGAATTTCATTTTGGTTACAAAATGAATAGTATAGTTGTGAAATAAAGCATAGATATATGGCTCCACGGGGAATGGATTTTAAGGTAATTATTTTGTTTCATTAGCACTGATGAATCAAGTCTTGGGAGTGTGATTTGGGGCTGTCTCAAGAGAAACAATACAATGTAGAAACTCAGTTGCGCTCTTCGAATAGTGATGTGAGACAAAGGCTGAAGATCGGTTCGGTTGGACGCTGTAGCTGTTTAACTCGAGTTAGTAGATGTGTTTTTCAAACTTTTTCGGGTAAGAACGCGTGTAGATATATATTTACGTGTGTAGATATATGTATGTGTGCCCATGTAGAAAAACTACACATATTTAATATCTGTGATAAGTACTAGTAAGGCATTTGAAATCTGTGATTATAAATTTGAGGTACAAAATCTTTTAGACTTAAGAATAAAATCTTGCACTGCTAAGAATATTTGTATGTTATCATTCACAGAGAGATCAGTACTGCCGTATAGAAGGATGTTTAAAGCAGGTTGGCAAATAGCTGAGACAATGTTTAACATGTCCTGTCTAACGTCAGTGTACTGTTCACAGGCCATGAGGTAGTGATGCGTGTCCTCAACAGCTCCACAAGCACATAAAGAGTTATTTAGAATATTCTTTTGAAAGAGATGATCGTGTAGCGAGCTGCAATTAAGTCTTAGTCTGGCATGATGTACTTGCCCAAATCTTTTACCTGCACAAAAGTATGACGGTGGTTTTCTTTCGTTAGACTGTAGTTTGTGCTTAAAAGCTGCTAATGAGGGTGCATTTTTCTTGTCATCTGGCAAATCGTTCCAGTTGCGAGTCGCCGACGGAAGAAATGATGTATAATAAAGCTGCGAGTTGGCTCGGACAGTCTGTAAATTGGCATTATTTCGCAAATCGTAAGCTGTGCTACTGCCTACCGTGAGGGGTACTAATGAAGATAGGTATTCAGGTGTGAGAAAATTCTGCATTTTGTAATAGAGTACAAGTTTGTGTTTTTGTCTCCGAGCTTCCAGAGATTTCCATCCAAGATCATAGAGAAGAGAGCTGATTGATACTAGTTTTGTTGCCCCAGTAACGATTCGTGCGGCTTCATTTTGGATTTTTTCTAATTCGTTCGCCTCGTATCGGGTGCAATTATCCCAGACAACATCGGCATATTCAAGAAGTGGCCTTATAAAAGAAGTATATATTGTTTGTAGGGATTTTCTATCGAGTGTGAATTTAAGTTTGCGCATTATATTGATCCGAAACCATGCTTTCGTTTTGATGTTGTCTATGTGGTCATGCCAGGTGCAATCGGTCGAGAAAATAAGACCTAAATGCTTATGAGAATGTACTTCGTTTATATGTTGCTGGTTCATTGATATAGGAGGATGATAGGGTTTATTGATTTTTCGCGAAAAAATCATTGACTCGGATTTTGCAGGATTGAAAGAAACAAGCCATTTCGTTGCCAATGAGTGAATCTTAGCCAGATCAGAGTTGATCTGGGCTGCCGCATGCATGGGGTTCTCCACCACTATGTACAGACTAGTATCATCAGCAAAGAGCCTGACAGAAGAATGTATGTCTACAACTATGTCATTAATATAAATCAGGAACAGAAGTGGGCCAAGGATGGAGCCTTGTGGGACTCCTGCCTTGATAACAGACCAAGACGATGCAGCTCCAGGTAGCACTACTCTCTGTTGTCTATTATGCAAATAATCTGTAAA